>VSWD01000004.1:47607133-48268425 GCA_033119305.1 Pinctada imbricata | reverse complement strand
ATGTGACCCAGGTCAAGGTCACTTAGTCAATTTTTAATGAAATTATGCATACATTCCTGTCTGGGCTAGATCTCTTGAACCGTTTGCCGGATCACTTTCATATTGTAGTATGTTGTTGCTTATGACCCGAAGGTTTCACATCACCTTGACCCAAGGTAATGTGACCAAGGTCAAGGTCACTTAGTGCATTTTTAATGAAATTATGCATACATTCATGTCCAGGCTAGATCTCTTGAACCATTTGCCGGACCACTTTCATCTTTTAAAATGTTGTTGCTTATGACCCGAAGGTTTTGCATCACCTTGACCCAGGTCATGTGACCAAGGTCAAGGTCATGTTTTACAATTTTTAATGAAATTGTACATGCATTCCTGTTCGGGCTATATCTCTTGAACCGTTTGCACGATCGCTTTATCTTTTAGTATGTTGTTGCTTATGACCCGAAGGTTTCAAATCACGTTGACTCATTATCATGTGACCAAGGTCAAGGTCACTTAGTGCATTTTTAATGAAATTATGCATACATTCCTGTCCGGGCTATATCTCTTGAAGCGTTTGCCGCATCACTTTCATATTTTAGTATGTTGTTGCTTATTACCCGAAAGTTTCACATCACCTTGATCCAAGGTCATGTGACCAAGGTCAAGGTCACTTAGTGCATTTTTAAAGAAATTATGAATACATTCCTGTCCTGGCTATATCTCTTGAACCGTTTGCCGGATCAGTTTCATATTTTAGTGCGTTGTTGCTTATGACCCTAAGGTTTCACAACACCTTGACCCAAGGTCATTTGACCAAGGTCATGGTCACTTAGTGTATTTTTAAAGAAATTATGAATACATTCCTGTCCGGGCTATATCTCTTGAACCGTTTGCCGGATCACTTTCATATTTTAGTATGTTGTTGCTTACGACTTAAAGATTTCACATCACCTTGACCAAAGGTCATGTGACCAAGGTCAAGGTCACTTAGTCAATTTTTAATGAAGTTATGCATACATTCCTGTCTGGGCTAGATCTCTTGAACCGTTTGGACGATCGCTTTATATTTTAGTATGTTGTTGCTTATGACCCGAAGGTTTCACATCACCTTGACGAAAGGTCATGTGACCAAGGTCAAGGTCACTTAGTGCATTTTTAAAGAAATTATGAATACATTCCTGTCCGGACTATATCTCTTGAACCGTTTGCCGGATCACTTTCATATTTTAGTATGTTGTTGCTTACGACCCAAAGATTTCACATCACCTTGACCAAAGGTCATGTGACCAAGGTCAAGGTCAATTAGTCAATTTTTAATGAAATTATGCATACATTCCTGTCCGGACTATATCTCTTGAACCGTTTGCCGGATCACTTTCATATTTTAGTATGTTGTTGCTTACGACCCAAAGATTTCACATCACCTTGACCAAAGGTCATGTGACCAAGGTCAAGGTCACTTAGTGCATTTTTAATGAAGTTATGCATACATTCCTGTTTGGGCTAGATCTCTTGAACCGTTCGCCGGATCACTTTCATATTTTAGTATGTTGTTGCTTATGACCCGAAGGTTTCACATCACCTTGTCCCGAGGTCATGTGACCAATGTCAAGGTCACTTAGTGCATTTTTAATGAAATTATGCATACATTCATGTCCAGGCTACATCTCTTGAACCATTTGCCGGACCACTTTCATATTTTAAAATGTTGTTGCTTATGACCCGAAGGTTTTGCATCACCTTGACCCAAGGTCATGTGACCAAGGTCAAGGTCATGTTTAACAATTTTAATGAAATTGTACATGCATTCCTGTTCGGGCTATATCTCTTGAACCGTTTGCACGATCGCTTTATCTTTTAGTATGTTGTTGCTTATGAAACGAAGGTTTCAAATCACGTTGACTCAAGATCATGTGACCAAGGCCAAGGTCACTTAGTACATTTTTAATGAAATTATGCATACATTCATGTCCATGCTAGATCTCTTGAACCATTTGGCGGACCCCTTTCATATTTTAAAATGTTGTTGCTTATGACCCTAAGGTTTTGCATCACCTTGACCCAAGGTCATGTGACCAAGGTCAAGGTCATGTTTTACAATTTTAATGAAATTGTACATGCATTCCTGTTCGGGCTATATCTCTTGAACCGTTTGCACGATCGCTTTATTTTTTAGTATGTTGTTGCTTATGACCCGAAGGTTTCAAATCACGTTGACTCAAGATCATGTGACCAAGGTCAAGGTCACTTAGTGCATTTTTAATGAAATTATGCATACATTCCTGTCCGGGCTATATCTCTTGAACCGTTTGCCGGATCACTTTCATATTTTAGTATGTTGTTGCTTATGACCCTAAGGTTTCACAACACCTTGACCCAAGGTCATGTGACCAAGGTCAAGGTCACTTAGTCAATTTTTAATGAAGTTATGCATACATTCCTGTCTGGGCTAGATCTCTTGAACAATTTGCCGGATCACTTTCATATTTTAGTATGTTGTTGCTTATGACCCGAAGGTTTCACATCACGTTGACGAAAGGTCATGTGACCAAGGTCAAGGTCACTTAGTGCATTTTTAAAGAAATTATGAATACATTCCTGTCCGGACTATATCTCTTGAACCGTTTGCCAGATCACTTTCATATTTTAGTATGTTGTTGCTTACGACCCAAAGATTTCACATCACCTTGACCAAAGGTCATGTGACCAAGGTCAAGGTCAATTAGTCAATTTTTAATGAAATTATGCATACATTCCTGTCCGGACTATATCTCTTGAACCGTTTGCCGGATCACTTTCATATTTTAGTATGTTGTTGCTTACGACTTAAAGATTTCACATCACCTTGACCAAAGGTCATGTGACCAAGGTCAAGGTCACTTAGTCAATTTTTAATGAAATTATGCATACATTCCTGTCTGGGCTAGATCTCTTGAACCGTTTGCCGGATCACTTTTATATTTTAGTATGTTGTTGCTTATGACCCGAAGGTTTCACATCACCTTGACCCGAGGTCATGTGACCAATGTCATGGTCACTTAGTGCATTTTTAATGAAATTATGCATACATTCATGTCCAGGCTACATCTCTTGAACCATTTGCCGGACCACTTTCATATTTTAAAATGTTGTTGCTTATGACACGAAGGTTTTGCATCACCTTGACCCAAGGTCATGCGACCAAGGTCAAGGTCATGTTTTACAATTTTAATGAAATTGTACATGCATTCCTGTTCGGGCTATATCTCTTGAACCGTTTGCACGATCGCTTTATCTTTTAGTATGTTGTTGCTTATGACCCGAAGGTTTCAAATCACGTTGACTCAAGATCATGTGACCAAGGTCAAGGTCACTTAGTGCATTTTTAATGAAATTATGCATACATTCCTGTCCGGGCTATATCTCTTGAACCGTTTGCCGGATCAGTTTCATATTTTAGTATGTTGTTGCTTATGACCCTAAGGTTTCACAACACCTTGACCCAAGGTCATTTGACCAAGGTCATGGTCACTTAGTGTATTTTCAAAGAAATTATGAATACATTCCTGTCCGGGCTATATTTCTTGAACCGTTTGCCGGATCACTTTCATATTTTAGTATGTTGTTGCTTACGACTTAAAGATTTCACATCACCTTGACCAAAGGTCATGTGACCAAGGTCAAGGTCACTTAGTCAATTTTTAATGAAGTTATGCATACATTCCTGTCTGGGCTAGATCTCTTGAACCGTTTGCACGATCGCTTTATATTTTAGTATGTTGTTGCTTATGACCCGAAGGTTTCACATCACCTTGACGAAAGGTCATGTGACCAAGGTCAAGGTCACTTAGTGCATTTTTAAAGAAATTATGAATACATTCCTGTCCGGACTATATCTCTTGAACCGTTTGCCGGATCACTTTCATATTTTAGTATGTTGTTGCTTACGACCCAAAGATTTCACATCACCTTGACCAAAGGTCATGTGACCAAGGTCAAGGTCAATTAGTCAATTTTTAATTAAATTCTGCATACATTCCTGTCCGGACTATATCTCTTGAACCGTTTGCCGGATCACTTTCATATTTTAGTATGTTGTTGCTTACGACCCAAAGATTTCACATCACCTTGACCAAAGGTCATGTGACCAAGGTCAAGGTCACTTAGTCAATTTTTAATGAAATTATTCATACATTCCTGTCTGGGCTAGATCTCTTGAACCGTTCGCCGGATCACTTTCATATTTTAGTATGTTGTTGCTTATGACCCGAAGGTTTCACATCACCTTGACCCGAGGTCATGTGACCAATGTCAAGGTCACTTAGTGCATTTTTAATGAAATTATGCATACATTCATGTCCAGGCTACATCTCTTGAACCATTTGCCGGACCACTTTCATATTTTAAAATGTTGCTGCTTATGACCCGAAGGTTTTGCATCACCTTGACCCAAGGTCATGTGACTAAGGTCAAGGTCATGTTTTACAATTTTAATGAAATTGTACATGCATTCCTGTTCGGGCTATATCTCTTGAACTGTTTGCACGATCGCTTTATCTTTTAGTATGTTGTTGCTTATGAAACGAAGGTTTCAAATCACGTTGACTCAAGATCATGTGACCAAGGCCAAGGTCACTTAGTACATTTTTAATGAAATTATGCATACATTCATGTCCATGCTAGATCTCTTGAACCATTTGCCGGACCCCTTTCATATTTTAAAATGTTGTTGCTTATGACCCGAAGGTTTTGCATCACCTTGACCCAAGGTCATGTGACCAAGGTCAAGGTCATGTTTTACAATTTTAATGAAATTGTACATGCATTCCTGTTCGGGCTATATCTCTTGAACCGTTTGCACGATCGCTTTATCTTTTAGTATGTTGTTGCTTATGACACGAAGGTTTCAAATCACGTTGACTCAAGATCATGTGACCAAGGTCAAGGTCACTTAGTGCATTTTTAATGAAATTATGCATACATTCCTGTCCGGGCTATATCTCTTGAACCGTTTGCCGGATCAGTTTCATATTTTAGTATGTTGTTGCTTATGACCCGAAGGTTTCACATCACCTTGACCCGAGGTCATGTGACCAATGTCATGGTCACTTAGTCAATTTTTAATGAAGTTATGCATACATTCCTGTCTGGGCTAGATCTCTTGAACAATTTGCCGGATCACTTTCATATTTTAGTATGTTGTTGCTTATGACCCGAAGGTTTCATATCACCTTGACGAAAGGTCATGTGACCAAGGTCAAGGTCACTTAGTGCATTTTTAAAGAAATTATGAATACATTCCTGTCCGGACTATACCTCTTGAACCGTTTGCCGGATCACTTTCATATTTTAGTATGTTGTTGCTTACGACCCAAAGGTTTCACATCACCTTGACCAAAGGTCATGTGACCAAGGTCAAGGTCACTTAGTCAATTTTAATGAAATTATGCATACATTCATGTCCAGGCTACATCTCTTGAACCGTTTGCACGATCGCTTTATATTTTAGTATGTTGTTGCTTATGACCCGAAGGTTTCACATCACCTTGACGAAAGGTCATGTGACCAATGTCATGGTCACTTAGTGCATTTTTAAAGAAATTATGAATACATTCCTGTCCGGACTATATCTCTTGAACCGTTTGCCGGATCACTTTCATATTTTAGTATGTTGTTGCTTACGACCCAAAGATTTCACATCACCTTGACCAAAGGTCATGTGACCAAGGTCAAGGTCAATTAGTCAATTTTTAATGAAATTATGCATACATTCCTGTCCGGACTATATCTCTTGAACCGTTTGCCGGATCACTTTTATATTTTAGTATGTTGTTGCTTATGACCCGAAGGTTTCACATCACCTTGACCCAAGGTCATGTGACCAAGGTCAAGGTCACTTAGTCAATTTTTAATGAAGTTATGCATACATTCCTGTCTGGGCTAGATCTCTTGAACAATTTGCCGGATCACTTTCATATTTTAGTATGTTGTTGCTTATGACCCGAAGGTTTCACATCACGTTGACGAAAGGTCATGTGACCAAGGTCAAGGTCACTTAGTGCATTTTTAAAGAAATTATGAATACATTCCTGTCCGGACTATATCTCTTGAACCGTTTGCCAGATCACTTTCATATTTTAGTATGTTGTTGCTTACGACCCAAAGATTTCACATCACCTTGACCAAAGGTCATGTGACCAAGGTCAAGGTCAATTAGTCAATTTTTAATGAAATTATGCATACATTCCTGTCCGGACTATATCTCTTGAACCGTTTGCCGGATCACTTTCATATTTTAGTATGTTGTTGCTTACGACTTAAAGATTTCACATCACCTTGACCAAAGGTCATGTGACCAAGGTCAAGGTCACTTAGTCAATTTTTAATGAAATTATGCATACATTCCTGTCTGGGCTAGATCTCTTGAACCGTTTGCCGGATCACTTTTATATTTTAGTATGTTGTTGCTTATGACCCGAAGGTTTCACATCACCTTGACCCGAGGTCATGTGACCAATGTCATGGTCACTTAGTGCATTTTTAATGAAATTATGCATACATTCATGTCCAGGCTACATCTCTTGAACCATTTGCCGGACCACTTTCATATTTTAAAATGTTGTTGCTTATGACACGAAGGTTTTGCATCACCTTGACCCAAGGTCATGCGACCAAGGTCAAGGTCATGTTTTACAATTTTAATGAAATTGTACATGCATTCCTGTTCGGGCTATATCTCTTGAACCGTTTGCACGATCGCTTTATCTTTTAGTATGTTGTTGCTTATGACCCGAAGGTTTCAAATCACGTTGACTCAAGATCATGTGACCAAGGTCAAGGTCACTTAGTGCATTTTTAATGAAATTATGCATACATTCCTGTCCGGGCTATATCTCTTGAACCGTTTGCCGGATCAGTTTCATATTTTAGTATGTTGTTGCTTATGACCCTAAGGTTTCACAACACCTTGACCCAAGGTCATTTGACCAAGGTCATGGTCACTTAGTGTATTTTCAAAGAAATTATGAATACATTCCTGTCCGGGCTATATTTCTTGAACCGTTTGCCGGATCACTTTCATATTTTAGTATGTTGTTGCTTACGACTTAAAGATTTCACATCACCTTGACCAAAGGTCATGTGACCAAGGTCAAGGTCACTTAGTCAATTTTTAATGAAGTTATGCATACATTCCTGTCTGGGCTAGATCTCTTGAACCGTTTGCACGATCGCTTTATATTTTAGTATGTTGTTGCTTATGACCCGAAGGTTTCACATCACCTTGACGAAAGGTCATGTGACCAAGGTCAAGGTCACTTAGTGCATTTTTAAAGAAATTATGAATACATTCCTGTCCGGACTATATCTCTTGAACCGTTTGCCGGATCACTTTCATATTTTAGTATGTTGTTGCTTACGACCCAAAGATTTCACATCACCTTGACCAAAGGTCATGTGACCAAGGTCAAGGTCAATTAGTCAATTTTTAATTAAATTCTGCATACATTCCTGTCCGGACTATATCTCTTGAACCGTTTGCCGGATCACTTTCATATTTTAGTATGTTGTTGCTTACGACCCAAAGATTTCACATCACCTTGACCAAAGGTCATGTGACCAAGGTCAAGGTCACTTAGTCAATTTTTAATGAAATTATTCATACATTCCTGTCTGGGCTAGATCTCTTGAACCGTTCGCCGGATCACTTTCATATTTTAGTATGTTGTTGCTTATGACCCGAAGGTTTCACATCACCTTGACCCGAGGTCATGTGACCAATGTCAAGGTCACTTAGTGCATTTTTAATGAAATTATGCATACATTCATGTCCAGGCTACATCTCTTGAACCATTTGCCGGACCACTTTCATATTTTAAAATGTTGCTGCTTATGACCCGAAGGTTTTGCATCACCTTGACCCAAGGTCATGTGACTAAGGTCAAGGTCATGTTTTACAATTTTAATGAAATTGTACATGCATTCCTGTTCGGGCTATATCTCTTGAACTGTTTGCACGATCGCTTTATCTTTTAGTATGTTGTTGCTTATGAAACGAAGGTTTCAAATCACGTTGACTCAAGATCATGTGACCAAGGCCAAGGTCACTTAGTACATTTTTAATGAAATTATGCATACATTCATGTCCATGCTAGATCTCTTGAACCATTTGCCGGACCCCTTTCATATTTTAAAATGTTGTTGCTTATGACCCGAAGGTTTTGCATCACCTTGACCCAAGGTCATGTGACCAAGGTCAAGGTCATGTTTTACAATTTTAATGAAATTGTACATGCATTCCTGTTCGGGCTATATCTCTTGAACCGTTTGCACGATCGCTTTATCTTTTAGTATGTTGTTGCTTATGACACGAAGGTTTCAAATCACGTTGACTCAAGATCATGTGACCAAGGTCAAGGTCACTTAGTGCATTTTTAATGAAATTATGCATACATTCCTGTCCGGGCTATATCTCTTGAACCGTTTGCCGGATCAGTTTCATATTTTAGTATGTTGTTGCTTATGACCCGAAGGTTTCACATCACCTTGACCCGAGGTCATGTGACCAATGTCATGGTCACTTAGTCAATTTTTAATGAAGTTATGCATACATTCCTGTCTGGGCTAGATCTCTTGAACAATTTGCCGGATCACTTTCATATTTTAGTATGTTGTTGCTTATGACCCGAAGGTTTCATATCACCTTGACGAAAGGTCATGTGACCAAGGTCAAGGTCACTTAGTGCATTTTTAAAGAAATTATGAATACATTCCTGTCCGGACTATACCTCTTGAACCGTTTGCCGGATCACTTTCATATTTTAGTATGTTGTTGCTTACGACCCAAAGGTTTCACATCACCTTGACCAAAGGTCATGTGACCAAGGTCAAGGTCACTTAGTCAATTTTTAATGAAATTATGCATACATTCATGTCCAGGCTACATCTCTTGAACCGTTTGCACGATCGCTTTATATTTTAGTATGTTGTTGCTTATGACCCGAAGGTTTCACATCACCTTGACGAAAGGTCATGTGACCAATGTCATGGTCACTTAGTGCATTTTTAAAGAAATTATGAATACATTCCTGTCCGGACTATATCTCTTGAACCGTTTGCCGGATCACTTTCATATTTTAGTATGTTGTTGCTTACGACCCAAAGATTTCACATCACCTTGACCAAAGGTCATGTGACCAAGGTCAAGGTCAATTAGTCAATTTTTAATGAAATTATGCATACATTCCTGTCCGGACTATATCTCTTGAACCGTTTGCCGGATCACTTTCATATTTTAGTATGTTGTTGCTTACGACTTAAAGATTTCACATCACCTTGACCAAAGGTCATGTGACCAAGGTCAAGGTCACTTAGTCAATTTTTAATGAAATTATGCATACATTCCTGTCTGGGCTAGATCTCTTGAACCGTTTGCCGGATCACTTTCATATTTTAGTATGTTGTTGCTTATGACCCGAAGGTTTCACATCACCTTGACCCGAGGTCATGTGACCAATGTCATGGTCACTTAGTGCATTTTTAATGAAATTATGCATACATTCATGTCCAGGCTACATCTCTTGAACCATTTGCCTTACCACTTTCATATTTTAAAATGTTGTTGCTTATGACCCGAAGGTTTTGCATCACCTTGACCCAAGGTCATGTGACCAAGGTCAAGGTCATGTTTTACAATTTTAATGAAATTGTACATGCATTCCTGTTCGGGCTATATCTCTTGAACCGTTTGCACGATCGCTTTATCTTTTAGTATGTTGTTGCTTATGAAACGAAGGTTTCAAATCACGTTGACTCAAGATCATGTGACCAAGGCCAAGGTCACTTAGTACATTTTTAATGAAATTATGCATACATTCATGTCCATGCTAGATCTCTTGAACCATTTGCCGGACCCCTTTCATATTTTAAAATGTTGTTGCTTATGACCCGAAGGTTTTGCATCACCTTGACCCAAGGTCATGTGACCAAGGTCAAGGTCATGTTTTACAATTTTAATGAAATTGTACATGCATTCCTGTTCGGGCTATATCTCTTGAACCGTTTGCACGATCGCTTTATCTTTTAGTATGTTGTTGCTTTTGACCCGAAGGTTTCAAATCACGTTGACTCAAGATCATGTGACCAAGGTCAAGGTCACTTAGTGCATTTTTAATGAAATTATGCATACATTCCTGTCCGGGCTATATCTCTTGAACCGTTTGCCGGATCAGATTCATATTTTAGTATGTTGTTGCTTATGACCCTAAGGTTTCACAACACCTTGACCCAAGGTCATGTGACCAAGGTCAAGGTCACTTAGTCAATTTTTAATGAAGTTTTGCATACATTCCTGTCTGGGCTAGATCTCTTGAACAATTTGCCGGATCACTTTCATATTTTAGTATGTTGTTGCTTATGACCCGAAGGTTTCACATCACCTTGACGAAAGGTCATGTGACCAAGGTCAAGGTCACTTAGTGCATTTTTAAAGAAATTATGAATACATTCCTGTCCGGACTATATCTCATGAACCGTTTGCCGGATCACTTTCATATTTTAGTATGTTGTTGCTTACGACCCAAAGATTTCACATCACCTTGACCAAAGGTCATGTGACCAAGGTCAAGGTCACTTAGTCAATTTTTAATGAAATTATGCATACATTCATGTCCAGGCTACATCTCTTGAACCATTTGCCGGACCACTTACATATTTTAAAATGTTGTTGCTTATGACACGAAGGTTTTGCATCACCTTGACCCAAGGTCATGCGACCAAGGTCAAGGTCATGTTTTACAATTTTAATGAAATTGTACATGCATTCCAGTTCAGGCTATATCTCTTGAACCGTTTGCACGATCGCTTTATATTTTAGTATGTTGTTGCTTATGACCCGAAGGTTTCAAATCACGTTGACTCAAGATCATGTGACCAAGGTCAAGGTCACTTAGTGCATTTTTAATGAAATTATGCATACATTCCTTTCCGGGCTATATCTCTTGAACCGTTTGCCGGATCAGTTTCATATTTTAGTATGTTGTTGCTTATGACCCTAAGGTTTTGCATCACCTTGACCCAAGGTCATGTGACCAAGGTCAAGGTCACTTAGTGTATTTTTTAAAGAAATTATGAATACATTCCTGTCCGGGCTATATCTCTTGAACCGTTTGCCGTATCACTTTCATATTTTAGTATGTTATTGCTTACGACCAAAAGATTTCACATCACCTTGATCAAAGGTCATGTGACCAAGGTCAAGGTCACTTAGTCAATTTTTAATGAAGTTATGCATACATTCCTGTCTGGGCTAGATGTTTTGAACCGTTTGCCGGATCACTTTCATATTTTAGTATGTTGTTGCTTATGACCCGAAGGTTTCACATCACCTTGACCCAAGGTCATGTGACCAAGGTCAAGGTCACTTAGTGCATTTTTAATAAAATTATGCATACATTCATGTCCAGGCTAGATCTCTTGAACCATTTGCCGGACCTCTTTCATATTTTAAAATGTTGTTGCTTATGACCCGAAGGTTTTGCATCACCTTGACCCAAGGTCATGTGACCAAGGTCAAGGTCATGTATTACAATTTTAATGAAATTGTACATGCATTCCTGTTCGGGCTATATCTCTTGAACCGTTTGCACGATCGCTTTATATTTTAGTATGTTGTTGCTTATGACCCGAAGGTTTCAAATCACGTTGACTCAAGATCATGTGACCAAGGCCAAGGTCACTTAGTGCATTTTTAATGAAATTATGCATACATTCATGTCCATGCTAGATCTCTTGAACCATTTGCCGGACCACTTTCATATATTAAAATGTTGTTGCTTATGACCCGAAGGTTTTGCATCACCTTGACCCAAGGTCATGTGATCAAGGTCAAGGTCAAGTTTTACAATTTTAATGAAATTGTACATGCATTCCTGTTCGGGCTATATCTCTTGAACCGTTTGCACGATCGCTTTATCTTTTAGTATGTTGTTGCTTATGACCCGAAGGTTTTAAATCACGTTGACTCAAGATCATGTGACCAAGGTCAAGGTCACTTAGTGCATTTTTAATGAAATTATGCATACGTTCCGGTCCGGGCTATATCTCTTGAACCGTTTGCCGGATCAGTTTCATATTTTAGTATGTTGTTGCTTATGACACTAAGGTTTCACAACACCTTGACCCAAGGTCATGTGACCAAGGTCATGGTCACTTAGTGTATTTTTAAAGAAATTATGAATACATTCCTGTCCGGGCTATATCTCTTGAACCGTTTGCCGGATCACTTTCATATTTTAGTATGTTGTTGCTTACGACCCAAAGATTTCACATCACCTTGACCAAAGGTCATGTGACCAAGGTCAAGTTCACTTAGTCAATTTTTAATGAAGTTATGCATACATTCCTGTCTGGGTTAGATCTCTTGAACCGTTTGCCGGATCACTTTCATATTTTAGTATGTTGTTGCTTATGACCCGAAGGTTTCACATCACCTTGACGAAAGGTCATGTGACCAAGGTCAAGGTCACTTAGTGCATTTTTAAAGAAATTATGCATTCATTCCTGTCCGGACTATATCTCTTGAACCGTTTGCCGAATCACTTTCATATTTTAGTATATTGTTGCTTACGACCCAAAGATTTCACATCACCTTGACCAAAGGTCATGTGACCAAGGTCAAGGTCACTTAGTCAATTTTTAATGAAATTATGCATACATTCCTGTCTGGGCTAGATCTCTTGAACCGTTTGTCGGATCACTTTCATATTTTAGTATGTTGTTGCTTATGACCCGAAGGTTTCACATCACCTTGACCCAAGGTCATGTGACCAATGTCAAGGTCACGTAGTGCATTTTTAATGAAATTATGCATACATTCATGTCCAGGCTAGATCTCTTGAACCATTTGCCGGAACACTTTCATATTTTAAAATGTTGTTGCTTATGACCCGAAGGTTTTGCATCACCTTGACCCAAGGTCATGTGACCAAGGTCAAGGTCATGTTTTACAATTTTAATGAAATTGTACATGCATTCCTGTTCGGGCTATATCTCTTGAACCGTTTGCCGAATCACTTTCATATTTTAGTATGTTGTTGCTTATGACCCGAAGGTTTCAAATCACGTTGACTCAAGATCATGTGACCAAGGTCAAGGTCACTTAGTGCATTTTTAATGAAATTATGCATACATTCCTGTCCGGGCTATATCTCTTGAACCGTTTGCCGGATCACTTTCATATTTTAGTATGTTGTTGCTTATGACCCTAAGGTTTAACAACATCTTGACCCAAGGTCATGTGACCAAGTTCAAGTTTACTTAGTGTATTTTTAAAGAAATTATGAATACATTCCTGTCCGGGCTATATCTCTTGAACCGTTTGCCGGATCACTTTCATATTTTAATATGTTGTTGCTTACGACCAACAGATTTCACATCACGTTGACCAAAGGTCATGTGACCAAGATCAAGGTCACTTAGTCAATTTTTAATGAAATTATGCATACATTCCTGTCTGGGCTAGATGTTTTGAACCGTTTGCCGGATCACTTTCATATTTTAGTATGTTGTTGCTTATGACCCGAAGGTTTCACATCAAGTTGACCCAAGGTCATGTGACCAAGGTCAAGGTCACTTAGTGCATTTTTAATGAAATTATGCATACATTCATGTCCATGCTAGATCTCTTGAACCATTTGCCGGACCACTTTCATATTTTAAAATGTTGTTGCTTATGACCCGAAGGTTTTGCATCACCTTGACCCAAGGTCATGTGACCAAGGTCAAGGTCATGTATTACAATTTTAATGAAATTGTACATTCATTCCTGTTCGGGCTATATCTCTTGAACCTTTTGCACGATCGCTTTATATTTTAGTATGTTGTTGCTTATGACCCGAAGGTTTCAAATCACGTTGACTCAAGATCATGTGACCAAGGTCAAGGTCAATTAGTATACATGTATTTTAAATGAAATTGTATATGTTATGTGTATTATGTCCATGCTTAATCTTTTGAACTGTAATCGGATCATTTGATATTTTAGTATGATGGTGCTGATGACCCAAATGGTTTCACACCACCTTGATTCAACGTCATATTACTAAGGTCAAGGTCAAATATTACATTTTTTAATGAAATTGTAAATACTATTGAGTCTGGACTATATCTGTGGAATCGTATACTGGATCGCTCTGATACTTTAGAATGCTGTTGCTCAGGATTGGAAGGTTTCTTATCATCTTGCCCCAAGGTCATGTGCCCAAGGTCGAGATCAATTAGTTCTTTTTAATGAAGTTGTACGTACTAATCTTGTCTGGGCTATATCTGCTGAACCCTTCTTACAATTGTTTTCATATTTTAATACGTTGTTTCTCAGGACTAAATGTTTCTTATCACATTGTCCCAAGGTCACATGATTAAGGTCACTTCTTACTTTGGTAATGAAATTGTATATGCTAATCATGTCTAGGCTGAAATTGTTATGCTTATCATGTTTAGGCTTTATATTTTGAATCGTGTATCCAATCATTAATTCAGTTTTTTGTTGCGCATGATCCATACAATGTATTTTTCAGATCACCTATATCCAAGGTCATGTGACCAAAGTCAATTTCACTAAATATGAAATTGTATATGCTAATCATGTTTAGGCTTTACCTCAAACAATAAAATGAATCACTTTCATGTTTGAGTATGATGTTGCCCATGACTCAAAGGTTTCACATCATCTTGGCCCAAGGTCAAAGTAACTAAGAGGGAGGGGGGAGACATCTGGTTTTTTTTCTGAAAAACATTTGATTTAATTTCGATTATATTTTTCGATGAAATGGCAAGTTTCCGAAATAACAACAAAATATCATATGTGATGTCACATTGATAAAGGGTCAAAACAAAGCTTACAAGCGACAGAGCTGGAAAGAAGTAATTAATACACTTAACAAACATCAAGTTTTTAAGTGTATATGTATAATAAGCAAAATTAGTCATTAAACCTAGTCCCTAGGCATTAGCTTAATGAATAGTCACTTAGTTAATGCCTAGAAAAATCAGGCATTAAGCCACTAGGAATATTTTGGAGCGAGTGAAGTATAATGGAATACTGCAGATGTTGAAAGATGTTAACGAGAAAACTTAAAAGTCCTCTAAAGAATATTATTACTCTTCACGACATGACGTCCTCACAGCGGCAACAATCGAACGCCTCATCACAAAGACACCGGATAGTGATCCACAGTCATTTAAAGTCTTCGTATTTCTAGAAGAATCATTTGGTGTACTTGACGAAGCACATAAGGAAACAGTATAAAATAAGTACTTCAATATCCTTCCGTAAATATGACATGGTGTTATGTATAGATTGAAGACAGATGTATGAAGATGATATTCTGTGTAAAGGTCACACTGCGCTTTACGCCTTGATCAAGGCCACAGCACGTCCAAAAAAGGTCTCCTGTGAAGCAGACGTTGTTGTTCGCTTTTAAGACGCGCTACAGACAATTTGTAGACGTGGTAGGACGCGGTAAAAAATCTGAACGGCGTTGGACACGGAAAGACGTTTTAACTGCTCAAAAGTTTATTCCGCGGACAACCACGGACGATGTACGTGGTATAGACGTGCAACGTACGCGAAACATACGTGATGATCCATGCTCCGGCAGTGATAAAAACGTGGAGGAGACGCGGTAAGACGCGAAAGCTGAAGCGGTCTATCACGGCCAGAGCATGGTCATTCGACATGTGTTCCGCGTTGGTATCACGGGTAAAAGCGTGTCACGGACATTTTTAACATTAGACGTGGTTGGACGTGCTTAGGCAGTGTATCAGCAGTGGAACAGCCCGCCGCGGTCATACTCCGTACAAATGAGTTAAAGAAAATCCTGATGATAATCCCAACAGCACTCACAACAGAGCACCAAATTAACGTAGCTCGCGGGGAAGCTTTCATCACAATCAAATGTGTACGCAGGTTTCACCCTCGAATTCTTTTGTGTGCACATCTACGCTATGACGTCATAAACCTTACCTGATCGTAACGTCACGTTTCGTTGCGCGACATATATCGTTAGGGCGCAAATAATGGTTTTTTTTAAATACTTATATTTTCTAGTAAGCGTAGCGAGCCGAAATTTTTAAACATAAACTTAACATTGTGTCTAGATTCAGTCAATGTATTTAGACACGCTTGCAATGACAACCGGAAACTTTGAGGGATGTTTGGTTATATTTTGACTATTTCTAGGGAATGATATATGAATGCAATTTTTTCTTCAAATATTACGTTGGAAATTAATGTTCTTTCATCCATCCTCCTCCGTCCTTATCTAATTTCTTTATTGTACCATATAAACGGTTGGAGAAGGCTTTACTTTTTTATTGTTTTTATTCACCACAACTTGTATTCTGACATAAAAAATGCACATATCTTCTATAGATAATGATAACATAATATTGCATAAACATGTAAGACATTGCATGAAATATACAAGGTTAAACGGTATTGTATATAATTTGGTTTCATCTCAGGATTATACAAGAGTATAATTATCCTTAATATTTCTATCGTGATAAAAAATTATTGAAATTCAAAAGCTGTCGTGACTAGTTTTCAAAAATCAAATTTAAAGTTTCCCATCTGCTTTTAATTCGTTTTCTCTTTTGTTCTGACACAAGGTACAATGAATATAATCCCAAATTTCTATAGGATCTGGTGAAGGCTTTACTTTTGATCAGTCTTTTTCTCGCTCTCCTTCATGCTTGTTTCGTAGTGTGCACAATCGGGGAAAGCGAGGGTTGGGGGTTGGGGGGGGGGGGTTGTCCGACAGAAAAGGAGGAGGGGCTGCGTTATAAAATAAAATTAATCTTCTCAATACTTTTTAAATTATATGGAAAGCGGTGATTTACTTTAAGAAATTAGGAATACGTTGTGCCTGAAAGTTCGATGATGACGTAAGACAAAGATTTGCATATATATCAGAAAGCAGAGCGAACCGGAATTGTTTTGTAAGGGGACGACCAATTTGATCCTGAGGGGGGGGGGGGGCTGGTAAATATTTTCGGTTCAGATTATTTATTTTCAACGCACGGTCGGCCGGAATATTTATTTTCCAGTAACTAAAGATCAGAATATTTATTTTTAACCTGTTACAATCCTTACAAGAAAAAAAAAAAGGTCATACTTAGGAGTCAAGGTCAGTGTTTAAAATTTGCCAAAGAGACTACATATGTGCAAGTTGTTTGTTTCTTTGGATATTCATTTTATTTATTTATTCATTTATTTATTATTATTATTTATTTTTGTTATCGGAAAAAAAGATACCGTACTGCCTTCTTGAGGAATTCCTGAACACGGAGAAATGGAAATTTCATTTAAATATATCACGACAATCGAGGCGGCTGAACGTAATGAAAGAAAACGAGCATGAAATGAAAATCACAATGTATATCTTATATGGACCGCCCCTCCCCAACCCTTATCCGATATTATAAAGTATATGTACATATAAACAAGAGGGAATTTTTTGTATACCCCGCCAAAAGATATCGGATTAAATAGTAATGAGCATGTCCGTCCGTCTGTTCCATATGATGTTTTCAAATATTTGAAGAAAAAAATGTCATGTATGGAGAATTTTATTTTTACATTAAGATATAAGGTCTAGTTCGAATACAGCCCATGAAATTGTTGATTAATTATCTTTAAAAAAGGTTTCTGGATGTTTTAAAGATGACCGTTACAGAGAATCAAATATTCCGCATACTCCTTGACGTCATGTTGACATATGCGATCTGAACACGCTGTGACTTTGACGTTGCGAATAAAATTGACGCCGAAGCCACGTAAAACAAATTTTCAATCTTAAATTGCAAAAAAAGAAGACCTATCCATGTTTTTATATATTCGAATTCAGCTCATTCTCTACATTTACGTGTAAGAAGGGCTTTAAGGACCTCCACAACTTAATGGATAAAATGATAATGAAGCAAGCCTTGTTTTGCCTTTTGTATGAATGCAAATTTTTGAATAATAAGTTGCAAAATGGCGATAAAAATTGCAAATTTCCCCTTAGAGACACAATAATCCGTAGAAATACAATACTCAACATGGCAACAATATTTTTGATCTCCCTTTTTACCCTCCTTGGTCAATTTTCTAGATTAGAATTATTTTAGTTCAGAAAATGCATATCTTCGAATAAGAACGTCAATGCCGTCTTTGAGGCTTAAAATCTCGGAAAACTTCGTGAAATAGTTACGTGAAAATTATATCAAAGATTGATCAAATCTTATATTTCATGTAGACAAACTTTCAGGCTATGTCTTCTCGCAAAATTGTCCGTGCCGTAACGCCGCGATGTACCTTAAGCATCGACAGACCCCTACTTAGCCAGAGGTGGGACCAGGTACCCGGGAGGAGCAAGCAACCCCGGTTGGCTAGCCGCACCCGCCGTCGATGTTCATATGCACGAAAATAAAAACAATTTATAAAATACATGCACTGCACTGTCTGAGGTTATATCTATCTAGAAAGTGCTATGCCGACCATGTCAGGGAAAATATTCAAAACACGTACTGTCAAACCCCTCGCGAGGAACCAGTTTACGGGCTCCACACGGCAAAGGGCATAAGTGTGACATAAATGAGTTAAAGAAGATCCTGACGATAATCCCAACAGCACTCACAACAGAGCACCAAATTGAGCACTGACAGACCCCTAGCAAGCCAGAGGTGGGATCAGGTGCCCGGGAGGAGCAAGCATCCCCTGTTGGCTAGCCGCACCCACCGTCGATGTTCATGCACGAAAATAAGAGAAGGGAGGAGATCTTTTAACAATTTATAAAAAACATGCACTGCACTGTCTGAGGTTATATCTAGAAAGTGCTATGGCGACCATGTCAGGGAAAATATTCAAAACACTTACTGTCAAACCCCTCGCGGGGAACCTTAAAGCACAGTCGTGGCAAAAATTACCACGTATGACCGCGTCTAGCAGATTGTTGAACGGGATTTGGACGTGGAGTGCAGTGTGACCGGGGCTTAAGACCATTTCAACCATCAAACCACCGAATATACTTGTATCCTCCGAAACTGAAGTAACGGAATGCGACAATTCTTAGTAGCTACTGAATTGAAGTTACGGGTGTTGTTCGTCGATGCTCAGTTTGGTAGTCTATTGTAAGTCCTGTTGAGATTATCGTCAGGATCTTCTTTAACTCGTGTGTGTCATCTTATGCCCTTTGCCGTGTGAAGCTTGTAAAATGTTCCCCGCAAGGGTTTTCACAGTAAGTGTTTTGAATATTTTCCCTGACATGGTCACCATAGCACTTTCTTTATAGACATAATATCAGACAGTGCAGTGCATGTAATTTATATATTGTTTTCATTTTCGTGCATGAACATCGACGACGGGTGCAGCTAGCCATCAGGGGATGATTACTCCTCCCGGAACCCTGATCCCACCACAAGCTTGCTGGGGGTCCATCGATGCTCAGTTTGGTACTCTATTGTAAGTGCCGTTGAGATTATCGTCAGGATCTTCTTTAACTCATTTGCATTAAAGCAGGAGATGCTGACTTTTCCTGGGCACCTGGTCTCACTCCCATATTGAGAGTTCGCTTCTTTTCATATGGCGGAGTATTTTCTTTGTTTGCTTTGGTTCTTGTTTTATCAAAGCTCTGTATGGTAGATGGTGCCAGGACAATTCACTTTGGCTTTATCTAAACTGCTTGGTATAAAAAGAAGGGAGGATATATAAAGTACCACTGACGAGGATTAAAATATCCGAAACACGTGTCTAGTACAAAAATAATTGTACTTTAGAACATATATTTCAATATTGACAATTTGTATGCCTTCGGTTTATGATTTTCTGAATTATCGATTTTGTAATATGTACTGGAATATGGTCATTATCTATATTTGTCATGTTTACCTACCCAAGGAGAGAATAAGGTGGTTTTATAAAGACCACTTTATTCTACTTACAAACCGCAGTTTTTTTTATTTTTCACAAAAATAAATATCCAAGTATTTCTAGTATTCAAAATGAGATTTCCTATGCAATTTATCTTTGTTCACGGCTTGACCATTTAATGATGCGAACTTCTAAAATACATAACATTACAAGAGGTAGCCCCATATATACAATTTCAAATAATGTCTTTTTTAACGATTTTCAAATAAGACAAGCGTCGGATAAGTGAGATAAGATTTAACATATATGCAGAGTTGTGAATGACATCCCGTATATCGGGTAATTTTGGCGCAATGGAAATTTAGCTTTGTTGGCGGATGCAATAAAATCGCCAAATTTAAAAGCGCCAAATTTTCCATCCATAAAAGACAGAATTTACCCAGCTAGAGATCCGCCACTGTAAATCTTATTGCCCGTTTCTACTACATGGCTAATGAACTTTATTTGCGTAATACCGGGGTAATTTCAATCAAAAGTTTTGTCTTAGTCATTTTGTGTATAGATTAAATACCTTAATAGCTAGATGGAAAAAAGGAAACACATAGACTTGTCACAAAATTTGTTTGTTTCTATCTTTTATATAGTTATATTGTTTTTGTTTCTGTATATTTTACACATCGAGGCAATTGTAGGATCTGTGATGTAGAATGTAAAGGTTGTTATCAAATGTGTTACTGAGTAAATGTATATACCATTACTCAAAAAATATTGTATCAAAGGTTGGAAAGGAAACACCTGTACAGATACTTTTGAAACAACCCCTTAAAGTGTGCTTAACTCTTGTTTTACAGCAGCTGATGAAAATCCGTCCAACATATTTTTATTATAAAGTCTGTGTTTTACAGCAACAAAGACTGATCTGTTGTTTGACCTATCTTTTATAGTTTTTGTAAGATTTATTAATCGTCACTTTTTGAGCCACTTTTCTCACTTTGAATGCCATAAATAAAAGAGTGCGTACAAACGTTCTATTGTTCTCTTTATTACATCAGATTATCACGGGCAGGAACACGTTACGTCGCCTTACAGTACCGTTGTCAGAAGTATTTAAAGTTCTGCACTTAAAACCGTCCGTTGACATTATGCCACAGGTAAGGATATGAAGGAAACCATCCGTTGTCGTGACAATAAGCATGTGTGGAAAGTATGATTTTATAATAAACGTTGAAATTTTAGAAGTAATACACTCGAAAATTCAATGGGGTAGTCATAACACTAAGCTATTGGTTTATATGCTTTTCTGGTACTGATATACAGTTTGAAAAGAAGAGATCGAGTTGGCGTTCTTTGATCACCACGTCCTGCACATGTGTTATTCCTCCTTTTTCTTGAAATCTTTGAATATTCAGGTTATGTTATTCCAGAAATATACTAATAATAAATATCAAGTCTATATAATGCTCCTCTGATAGTGTCATGATGACGAATTCAATTTTGGACCACTTTTTTTTTGGATTTTTCTAAAATTAGTCCGTTGTCAATCCATGTTGCGAAAGTTCTGTCCGTTGTCAGATGTCCGTTGTCTGCTTTTATACTTTAATGGATGGAATGATACTATGATACCTATACTAATCATCAAAGTTCATCAATCAATACGCACAATTTAATTTTCAACCAATTTAGAATGGAGACTGATTTGCCAAGAATTGAATTCGCCGAATCATCTGTTTTGTTAAGATATCCTTAACATTTAATTTTAATTGTCCCGTCTTAAATTCATCTTCTGGGCTATGGGTGAAAAGGGTAAAATATAAATGGAGTATTTGAATGTATACAGAATCTTACTTTATAAGTGTATCATAAACCGATGTAATGCAGTAGTTTTCTCATAGGAAAATTTGCTATATAAGAGGTTTCTTCTCCTTGGAGATGTTCCGCTATATATCAGACTTTCCTCATATTAGCATGGATTTTCCCCATAGAGAAGAAGAAAGGAGAGGATCCTCAACAACACTAGGTTGCAGCATCCACCGCAAAATCCCAAAACACCCATGCAAAAAAACACAGAACAGACACCCACAGAAAGAGATTCAAAAGGGACAAGGAACACCAACTCACACCATAGAAACATGAAACATAAAAGACTACACAACGAGACCAATGGGCAACCAGTGCCGACTTAGGACGGCCATCTGCCACGTTAATAGCAGACGGTGTGGTTATCCTGGATTACGTGTGCACAACCCTCCCACTATTCCGATTCCCCAGTGGTCTCGAAGAGCGCACAATTATGGTGTAAAGCAACCTCCTCACTGTTAGATGACCACACGCAAACAAGACCGTAAAACACAGGGGTCCAAGCAACACAGATGAATATGTAAATGGATATAAAAAGAGGACGTTCGTAATACAGTCCGTGCTCTGCCGGCTGTAGCGAGCTCGTATATGTTATCACCCGAGGAGTCCGACTGACATTCAGAGAGGACAGGTGGTCGGGGCCCTGTCTTCTCTAAGGAGGTTTGGACAGGGCCCGTCATGGAGTCCCGTCGCCACAGTCAGTCAGAGTGCAAGTCTTAAGAATGCGCTCGTACAAGACTGTAGATTGGTCAAGTACCAAGTTTAGTGTCCGTCTGGTGACATGTTATATAACCATTTCAAAACACAGACATGAACATTCTAAAAGGAACATCATGAAAGACATACACAGACATGCGCAAAACGACAGACTAACAGATACAGGGTATACACAGACATACGCAAAAACAAACGGACAGACAGGCATGTATATAAACAGACACTCACACAAAAGACCCAGACAGATGCACTCACTCACATACAGACACACATGCTAACAAACGCGGACAAAAGAATTTGCTCGCAGGAAGACGGAGACACCGATATCGACGCTGACATTAAAAAAAAACCCACACGAACTTGCATACAGACACACACAAATGTAAATAACATATCAACTACAGTTTTCATCATCACCTGAGATATACATGTAAGGTCTATATCATAGCCCCATCGAAGATCTCTGTTGAATGCAAAATTATAAATTTAATGTTTCAAAGAGAAAATCCAAACCGTTAATGGTAGGCGAGGGAAATCTACTTATGGGGACTTCAAAGATTACAATAAAGTTTTTTTCGCGGGGGAGGGGGGTCTCCAGTAAGTGTATAGCATTTATAGGGAGCTACTATGGGCAAGATATAATGGCCATTTATTACAAGTACTTTATTACATTTTATACGTTTATATTAATTTTTGTGCATTTGATATCCATTTTGTCCCTTCGATAAAACGGTGCCTAATAACCCATCTATAGGTAAGAATCTTATTGTTTCTGGAAAAAAGCATGCGAAAATTCTAGATCAAAGAGCGATTCCATGTAAAGAACATTCGGAACAATTACGTGATAAAGGCTGAGGCTATCAAAATGTCTTCAATGACCGATATTTGATGTCTTTGTTTTTAACGCTATATATATGACTTCAAAATCCCTTTAACAATTGTTGTTTAATAGATCAATGTATAAATTAATGAACTCATCCTACACCTCTTCAAATTCATGAATCATATTTTCAATTTTAAATCTATTCTTTACGATCTATGTTCACGTAACCTGGAAATTATATGATATCCTCCTTTACAGCTTTACAAAAAAAGAGAGAGCTGGATACTTTAAGAATTAACTAAGCTAATTTCATTGCTCAGCGTTAAATTCGAAATAAAGATTGCAATATATACACGAGTGCAATATACATGATAGTTTTCCTGTTCAATTCGATTCCCCATTCATGCCTAAATACCGTTAAGAGTCATGACAACGGACCATTTCTTCTTGTCTTGTCATAACAACGGACATTCTTTATCAAATAATCAAAATATACAATAAATATACAATGTAAAAGACGGTCATTCACATATATTGTTTGTATAATGTTGTCGATAATTTTCTACATAAAATTGGTATATAAAGTCAAATAATTAAGAGACAGGATAGTTTTCCTGTTCAAATTTCCGTTTTCGTTGCTGACAGTAGGTCATCGCCAATTAGATCTCCTCATAACATAAAAGGAGTTTTATTCATTTCATGGTAATAATGTATTACTGAAGCGTGTGGCTACCCCCCCCCCCCATTGGCTTTTTAGAAGAAATCACCGGTTACCTAATGATTTATTTGTGATTTTACTGAAATTTTGTCGATAAATTTTCATGACAACGGATGGTTTCCGACATATCCTCACCTGTGGCATAATGTCAACGGACGGTTTTAAGTGCAGAACTTTAAATACTTCTGACAACGGTACTGTAAGGCGACGTAACGTGTTCCTGCCCGTGATTATACATTGTACATTTTTTTGTCTTTGAGTCTTGCTTCTAATGACTTGCTATTGTGACCTCATAAGCAGACTGGGGCATCTAAGAGCTTTACTCGTTCACATACATCTACAAAAAAGTGATTACAAACAAGTGATCGATATAAGGTTAGTTTAACTGTGTTTATGAAAATGTACAATGATAACTTTTACAAATATAATGAGTATTGATATGAAAAAAGTGGGACCACTTGTTTCAATTCAGCTCTTTCTATCTATAAGGTTGAATTGTATCATCATGAAAAGTGACAGTGGCCATCATGGTACAGGAAATGGCACATTGTCAGTACATGTAGAACTATCTTGGAATAAGCTCGAAGGATGTATAGTCATATACAATGGACTGCTAATGGAAAAACGGGAAACAAATGATCTGTGATTCATTCCAATATGAAAATAATTTTTTTTCAACCTTTGCCGTCCAATTAATTCAATATGAACTTGTAAAGGATATCCCACTATCAAGGGGTCACAAATATGAAAGTAGAAAAATTTGCAAGTGAAGGATGGACTCGAAAGGTTGCACCTTGTCGAACACCCCCCTCCCCCTATCAAATCCTTAGGTCCTTTTTAACTTTGTTGAAGTCTATACAGGCAGGTGATATTGACATCAGAAAAAAAGCTGTACCTCGTAAATCTTCTTTGATATTTATTAAAACAAATGTCAATATGAATGTCATGGAGAAATTTTCGATATAATAGACACATGAAGAAGGATACGTACAGCTTTGTTGATTGAAGTAACGTGATCATGAAGTCCATATTTACATTCAAAAATCGAGTTCAATGAACAAATACAACCATAAAAGAAAAAAAGATATAGACAAATCAACCGATGCATTAGGAAAAAGCTAGACAAAAATTAATTCCGAATGGAGATGAGATGCCCGAGTAGAGTAAGCATTTCCTGTTTGATGGCAACACTCGTCATTTGAGAAATTCAGAAAAAAAACTAAACTGAGTCTTGTGTTTTGGATGGCTTTGACATAAAATAAACTTTAAATTAAACTTCGAATTTGAAAATTTGTCAACGAAATTCTATATAGTTTTCTATATTTTAATTGTATTGTACAATTAATTTTACAGTGACAACGCCAATCGCTCAAAAATAGTTTCTCGGTTTAGTTACTTTCAGAACGAAATCGCTGTAGTTCGAGTTCGCTACGAAATATATTATTTACCAAGAAATGAAAACACAATGAGTAGGAGACGAAATAATGGTCCTACTCAGATTTCGGGAAATTATTTTGAAAGTTATTTATAATATACAGTAGAAAAAATGTTAAAGCACCACAGAAAACCATATAATATAGAAAACCAACGGACACACAACAGTACCTCCATTTTAAAAGTCAACATCCAAAAACTTGTCTTAAATCTATACCGTATAAATTTTGGCAAGAATTTGTACGATTGTCAGTGATAATGAAGTTAAAAGAATACGTTTAGATGAAGTTCGGATATCACTTTTACAACACACATTTCCCATTTCCCTTTTAAATAAAGGAATTTATTTGGTTAAAAAGATTCCTTTTGTCGAATTAAGAAAAACTAAAGAAAAAAAATCAGTAGACGTATTACCATTTGTCACAACACTTGATAAAATTAATGTAATCCTGAAATTTTTCACGACGCATACAAAAATCTAAACGAATTAAAAATGAGTGTAAAACTAGAAAATATACTAAACGAGACAGAACTGATTAAAAACAAAAGGCAGCCCAAAAAATTGAAAACAGTAAAGTTGAAGAAGAAAACTATATAATTTTCAAGGTGTTTCTACAGGTATGTGTAAAAACAAAAGGTGTGGTGGGTCCCTACTCATAGATTTAACAGATGAAATTTGTATTTAATGCTTTTTTCCTAAACAAAATGGTCCAAATGAGAATGTAAACACAGACATAGATATGTAATTATTTTTCTTCAAAGATACTGTACATTATAGAAAGGTACCCATGCACAATAAGACAAATGAATATCAAATATACAGATATGCCTTTGAACCCTCCAAATTCAGTAATGAAAAGAGTATAATGATTAATTTTGTTTTATTTTATGATAACAAGTCATATAGAAGAAGTATAACACATAAAATGATATTCTAACATAAATCTATATATGATATGTCTCCAAACATAAGGGTACCCCCTTATAATTTATCACATTTTTTACAAATAAAATATACTAAATTATACTTTTTAAAAAAAGAAACAGATGAATTTTTTTCGTTTTGTAATATTCCATGATATTATGTATGTAGATGAAGAAAAAAAGCATACAGGTACACAGTTTTATAAATGACCAAGATATGGCTCCAAACATTATGGTACCCCCTTATAATTTTATCACATTTTTGACAAATAATTGATAGTATATCCAAATTTTTGCAATAAAGAACAGATGGAATTTCTTCATATTGCATCATTTCATACGATAATGTATATAGATGGTGCAAAAACCACATACAGGTAAACAGTTTTATAAATGATCAACATATAAGTCCAAACATAAGGGTACCCCCTTATAATTTCATTACATATTTGATGATAAATAGTATATCCCACTTTTTGAAAAAAAGGAACGGATGGAATTTTTTCATATTGCATCATTTCATAAGATAATGTATATAGATGGTGAAAAAAAATCACATACATATATACAAATTTATAAATAATCAAGATATGGCTTAATTCAAACATAAGGGTACCCACTTGTAATTTCTGAAATTCATCACATATTCAACTAAGAATATATACTATATGATGGGTGTGGACATCGATAGATTGCCCAATATTTTGTTTCTTTTGGCATTTAAGACCTTTTGTCTGCGTTTTTCAATGTTCCGGCTCGTCCGCCACCAATTTTTGTTAAACGTTTTACGCAGACTTCTGTGTATTAGGAAAACCTATAACGGTTCGAGTAGGGACCCACCTTACGTTTAAGAATGCAGGTGCTGATTTTGAAATTAAGAGAAATTTAACATGCACATAAAAAATGGGATTTTTTTGTTGTTAACATCTTACAATGTGATAAATGCAAGGAAGAATACATACGTTCCACCAAATAGAATCAACGTATTTCCTTCATAAAAGTAACATTTCCCTAAACATGCTGAACATATTTTTGAATGTAGTAAAGGGAATTTTAAAGTTATGCCAATTTATCAAACAGATGATTATTCTATGATTACAATTAAGGAACATGTAGAGTTTTATTGATATATCTAAACAGAACTTGATAATTTACGCCCACAAATTTCTTAAAACATGTTCACTTGACCAATTTATCTGATTCAAATTTAAACTTTATTTATTTTACAACGTTTAACAAACAAGTTACACAACTTATAAATGTCTCACGTTGGCTCAGATGTTGGCGTGAGGGGGTCCAAGGAGCAGGAGGAAACCGGAGTACCCGGAGAAAAACCCCCTGCAGAGGCCTGGTTGGGGGACCACCTACCCTCCTACATAAGACCCTTTGCCGAATCTGAGATTCGATCCAGGGACCTTAGAGGTGAGAAGCGAGCGCGCTACCACTGCGCTAACCCGGCCAGTACCTCTGATTCAGCACTTCCTATAGGTACATGGGCGGGTCTAGGATTTTTTCCAGGATGGGTCTTAAAGTTATTGGTTCTAAATTTTTTGAAAAGCCATGAAAAAATAAATAAAAAAAAAATAGAAAAAATAAATAAGATAAAAATGAAAAAAGAAATTTAAATTGAAATCTTGAATTTCATCCACGTTGTTCTAGATTATTGGTCAAATTAATGTATATATGTGAAATAGATTGGCGATCGGTAGCGATAGCCAGCAAAAATTTGTCAGAGTTGGAATATGAAGGTTCAGACAATAATATATCCTCTATTCCTGTATTTTCAGTTAATTGACAAGGGTGTAATGTATAGGGGTTGCAAAGGGAAGCATCATTTGAAATTGATATGTGTGTAATAAAATCTGTCAAGCGTAAGCGAGCCAGGGAAAATTTTGAAATGTGGACCAAAAATTAATAAAAATGAAAGATTTTCAATACAAATTTATGTTATTTTTCAAATATTATGACAACATTATGGGAATCGGGACTTAATCCTATGAAATTTATAAGCTATATCAAACTATGCATCAAAAATTCCAGGGAGGAGGGGTCCAGTGCTTAGTACTTATCATGCTTTTTTCCATCAATATATTGCATGTACCAATACTTTGTTTCGTACATTATTGTCTGTATAGGCCTTTGATACGACCGAAACAATATGTGAAAAATAATACATCGTTTCTGTGATGCTTTAACATTTATTCTTCTTTACGTTGGATTTTTAATCATATTTTGGATAATATACACTAAGCGTTTGGGTGACCATCGTCGTCAAAAGATAGCATGAAATCTGAGAATGATTTCAGTAGTTTACATGTTTAGACGTTGTCAAGGTAATGTACTAGTTTGATTATAAATTTAGAGGTAGCATAATTATAATTTCTCGCCCAATTGCGATAAATATTATACTTATATTACACGTCTTCAAATTCATCATTCAAGAACGGATGAGGGAGCAACCATTTGATTTTAGAGGGGGGGGGATAGGAAAACTTGCCAGCCGTATTTTTTTTAGCCATTGTAAGAGCTGGATTTTTTTTTTCTATTTCGCCGGCCCTCCGGACCGGATTTTTTAAAATAGATTTTCCAATGTTGAACTGTCGAAAAAAGTTTAAATTAGTCGGCCATGTTAAATATAAAACATGAAGTGAGATCAGGTGCCAAGAAAAGATATCATTAAGGCATCCCTTGCTAGCATATCGCTTCTTTTTAATTTCTGGAATGACATATAAAGCCTTCTTATCTTTACACTTAACGAAAACAGATTACAGATATGGTGCTAATGACTTTTGAATTTGATTTCGTACGTTCCTTTGAATAAAGTTTGTTTCATTTCTTTTTGTACTTAGCATATGACAGAAAAAGTGTTTACCGGGCATGCGGAAAAGGGAAGGGGGGGGGGACAAATTCATGATCCGGAAAAATTTTGCCGACCTATCAGGCCGGAATTTTTTTCCCTAAAATCTCCATCCGGAATTTTTTTTTTTTGCAAAGGCTTCATGCCCCCCATTAAAATCAAGTGGATGCTCCCTTAATTTGCAGCATCGACCTGACATGCACATTTCTAATAAACAAAAACGATATATCATGGAAGCTATACAATACCCATTCATTTTCTGAATAATTTTTTTATTTCGAATTTCAATATTAAATGCAAGAACTTATTCATTTAAACATCTTTTGTGGTAAATTATAATGAAACGATTTGTAAATGTCTCCTAGTTAGCAGACCCGGAAGTTGTAATGTAGGACAAGGAGATATATTTAAAACTACTTATTGACAGGACAAAATGGCGTTTGCTTCGTCAAGGATTGGGGCACAGGAGGCTATAATAAAACCATGTGATCTGTGTGAAGATGATGAAGACGTGAACTGGTTCTGTAAGGATTGTTTCCAGAATTTATGTGACAGATGTAAGAAGATGCATCTAAAGACGGCAAATTGCAAACATCATGAAGTAGTTTCGATTTTAGAGGGTATCGCCATTACAAAGGAGGCCGTCTCGAATCTATGTCAGGATCATAATGTACCCTTCTCCTTCTTTTGTCGAACATGTGATCAGAACATTTGTTCGAAGTGCCTGTCAAAGAAACACAAGAAACACGATTTCATCGACATTCACGAGTGTCAGTCTGAGCTACATAAAGTACTAGATACTATGTTGAATGAAAAGGAGACAGAGAAAGAGCAAATGACTAAAAATTTAGTGACTTGGTCGGAATTTGAAACTAGATGCGAGAAGACACTGAGGGAAAACTATAAAAACATCGATAAACGTGTGAAAGCTATCACATCAGCAGCAACTGAAGAGGGTGAAAAACTAAAGTATCTTCAATCTAAGGAAGAAGGGCAAATGACAGAATCGAAAGAAAGCAAAGAAAAGATTGAAGCAAGAAAAGATGCCTACAACGCGGAGATCCAAGCAATTAAACAAAACATTCCGTTACAGACAACATCATCTTTAAATCAATTTGTCAAAACATCCGTCTCCAGGCTTCAGTCTCTGAAACCATTGTCAATCCCAACGCCGAGGAATTCAATGTTTACTATTGGTAGCATTAACAAGGATCAGATCAGGGACATGATCGGCAGAGATGGCGACCAACGGGATGCATCGGGACCATCAAAAGATAAAACGAAAAAGAGAGGAAAGAATGTTCTAGAGAAATTGCAAATTATGAGAAGTCATAAGCTCGATATAGAATCTGGTTGTTATAGCATGTGTGTCAGTCCTGATGGTAGTATATGGATTGGTGGTTATGGATACGTGTACAAGATGAGTTCTGACTGCTCTACAGTCCTCCATCAGATACCTGCTAGGTTTCCTTCGTGGTCATGTCTTTACATAGCATGTTTACAGTCAGGTGATGGTGTTGTATCCGATGGTGGTTCATCCTACGTTGATAGATTTACCTCTGATGGGAGAAGAGTGGACTTCGCAGACCTATCACCGAATGACACCAGGTTTATAGCCGTATCTGACGATGACAAGGTAGCTATTGCTGTTGGCAAAGATATATTTACACCGACATCCGTAGTTTTACTCTCAAAGGAAGGGAAAAGACTGAATGAAATCGAAACGGATGCAAACATCGCAAGCCTCTGTTTTGATAATGACGGTAACTATGTTATCTCTGATAGAAAACATCAATGTCTTACAACGCTTGACAGGAATGGCACTGTCCTGAAGAAGACTGAAATGAAGAAATCCTACCCAGAACGAATGGCATGTGATAGGTACGGAAACATCCTCGGGATCATGGGAAAAAACGTGTTTCTGATGAATTACGAAATGAAAGTTCAGCAGTCTTTCACTGTAGACTGTGACTACATCAATGATATTTGCATTGATAAAGACAACCGTCTTTTCATACTTGTGGATGGTTACAAAGTGATCGTCGCCAAATACTTAGAATGATCAAGACGTCTGTAAAGTAAGGATCCTGTGCTTCGAAGTGAAAGTGATATTCATATATTTTCTATCATATGGTATATGTACATGTTTGATGTAAATATCAGTTGTGATTATTATTCAACGCATTTGAAATTTTCTGTTAAAATTTTTTTTGAAATTTCTAAAACGTCCTGTAGCATCATATCCCACCCATTCTGCTACGTCTTTTGGTACATTTTTGGACAATCATAATAATTCTCATACTTTTTGGTCATATTACATTGTTTAGACTGAGGATCACTGACGAGGGTTTAGTACCCGAAACGTGCATGTCTGGTCCATGCTGTAAATTTATCAGGTACTAAATGATGCTATTGAATTGAAAGACGTTTAACATCATATGAAATCGAATAACAATTATTTAAGATTAAAGTTTAAAAAGTATATAGATTTAGAGTGTATGCATCTATAGGCGAAACGCCGTTTTGTATGATTTTTTTTATAATCATTTAATTTTCATCGTACTAAGGATTCTGATTGGGTGAATGATCTCTAGTACAGGACCCTTGTCTTGGGATTTACAATACGTCTATAAATATAAGTATTACAAATGTATTTCCAATGTTCATTGAAGAAACCTTGTATGCTTAAAGGATAATACAACCCTAATTTGTTTCCGTTTGAGAATATAATGAAAACAGTACGACATATTATATAGAATATGGTGTTTTTGCCTCATATAATTGCCAACTTGATTTGACACGAGACGCTGTAATTTTTATTGTAATTCTTGAGCTTGTCTGTTCAACCCCTTAAAGTGTGCTAAACTCTTGTTTTACAGCAGCTGATGAAAATCCGTCCAACTTATTTTTATTATAAAGTCTGTGTTTTACAGCAACAAAGACTGATCTGTTGTTTGACCTATCTTTTATAGTTTTTGTAAGATTTATTAATCGTCACTTTTTTGAGCCACTTTTCTCACTTTGAATGCCATAAATAAAAGAGTGCGTACAAACGTTCTTTTGTTCTCTTTATTACATCAGATTATACATTGTACATTTTTTTGTCTTTGAGTCTTGCTTCTAATGACTTGCTATTGTGACCTCATAAGCAGACTGGTGCATCTTAGAGCTTCAATCGTTCACATACATCTACAAATAAGTGATTACAAACTAGTTATCGATATAAGGTTAGTTTAACTGTATTTATGAAAATTTACAATGATAACATTTACAAATATAATGAGTTAAGTATTGATATGAAAAAAAGTGGGACCACTTGTTTCAATTCAGCTCTTTCTATTTATAAGGCTGAATTGTATCGTCATGAAAAGTGACAGTGGCCATCATGGTACAGGAAATGGCACATTGTCAGTACATGTAGAACTATCTTGGAATAAGCTCAAAGGATGTATAGTCATATACAATGGACTGCTAATGGAAAAACGGGAAACAAATTATCTGTGGTTCATTCCAATATGAATATAATTTTTTTCAACCTTTGCCATACAATAAATTCAATATGAACTTGTAAAGGATATCCCACTATCAAGGGGTCACAAATATGAAAGTAGAAAAATTGGCAAGTGAAGGATGGACTCGAAAGATTGCACCTTGTTGAACACCCCCCTCCCCCTATAAAATCCTTAGGTCCTTTTTAACTTTGTTGAAGTCTATACAGGCAGGTGATATTGACATCAGAAAAAAAATGCTGTAACTCGTAAATCTTTCATATTTATTAAAACAAATGTCAATATAAATGTCATGGAGAAATTTTCGATATAATAGACACATGAAGAAGGATATGTACAGCTTTGTTGATTGAAGTAACGTGATCATGAAGTCCATATTTACATTCAAAAACCGAGATCAATGAACAAATACAACCATGAAAGAAAAAAAAAGATATAGACAAATCAACCGATGCATTAGGAAAAAGCTAGACAAAAATGAATTCCGAATGGAGATGAGATGAGGTGCCCGAGTAGAGTAAAAAATTTCCTGTTTGATGGCAACACTTGTCATTTGAGAAATTCAGAAAATAGAAAAACTAAACTGAGTCTTGTGTTTTGGATGGCTTTGACATAAAATAAACTTTAAGTTTAACTTCGAATTTGAAAATTTGTCAAAGAAATTCTATATAGTTTTCTATATTTTAATTGTATTGTACAATTAATTTTACAGTGACAACGCCAATCGCTCAAAAATAGCTTCCCGGTTTAGTTGCCTTCAGAACGAAATCGCTGTAGTTCGAGTTCGCTACGAAATATATTATTTACCAAGAAATGAAAACACAATGAGTAGAAGACGAAATAATGGTCCTACTCGGATTTCGGGAAATTATTTTGAAAGTTATTTATAATATACAGTAGAAAAAATGTTAAAGCACCACAGAAAACCATATAATATAGAAAACCAACGGACACACAACAGTACCTCCATTTTAAAAGTCAACATCCAAAAACTTGTCTTAAATCTATACCGTATAAATTTTGGCAAGAATTTGTACGATTGTCAGTGATAATGAAGTTAAAAGATTACGTTTAGATGAAGTTCGGATATCACTTTTACAACACACATTTCCCATTTCCCTTTTAAATAAAGGAATTTATTTGGTTAAAAAGATTCCTTTTGTCGAATTAAGAAAAAACTAAAGAAAAGAAATCAGTAGACGTATTACCATTTGTCACAGTACTTGATAAATTGTAATCCTGAAATTTTTCACGACGCATACAAAAATCTAAACGAATTAAAAATGAGTGTAAAACTAGAAAATATACTAAACGAGACAGAACTGATTAAAAACAAAAGGCAACCCAAAAAATTGAAAACAGTAAAGTTGAAGAAGAAAACTATATAATTACTCAAGGTGTTTCTACAGGTATGACTGTAAAAACAAAAGGTGTGGTAGGTCCCTACTCATAGATTTAACAGATGAAATTTGTATTTAATGCTTTTTTCCTAATCACTATGGTCCAAATGAGAATTAAAACACAGACATAGATATGTAATTTTTTTTCTTCAAAGATAATGTACATTATAGAAAGGTACCCATGCACAATAAGACAGATGAATATCAGATATACAGATATGCCTTTGAACCCTCCAAATTCAGTAATGAAAAGAGTATAATTATTAATTTTGTTTTATTTTATGATAACAAGTCATATAGAAGAAGTATAACACATAAAATGATATTCTAACATAAATCTATATATGATAGGTCTCCAAACATAAGGGTACCCCCTTATAATTTATCACATTTTTTACAAATAAAATATACTAAATTATACTTTTTAAAAAAAGAAACAGATGAATTTTTTTCGTTTTGTAATATTCCATGATATTATGTATGTAGATGAAGAAAAATAGCATACAGGTACACAGTTTTATAAATGACCAAGATATGGCTCCAAACATTATGGTACCCCCTTATAATTTTATCACATTTTTGACAAATAATTGATAGTATATCCAAATTTTTGCAATAAAGAACAGATGGAATTTCTTCATATTGCATCATTTCATACGATAATGTATATAGATGGTGCAAAAACCACATACAGGTAAACAGTTTTATAAATGATCAACATATAAGTCCAAACATAAGGGTACCCCCTTATAATTTCATTACATATTTGATGATAAATAGTATATCCCACTTTTTGAAAAAAAGGAACGGATGGAATTTTTTCATATTGCATCATTTCATAAGATAATGTATATAGATGGTGAAAAAAAATCACATACATATATACAAATTTATAAATAATCAAGATATGGCTTAATTCAAACATAAGGATACCCACTTGTAATTTCTGAAATTCATCACATATTCAACTAAGAATATATACTATATGATGGGTGTGGACATCGATAGATTGCCCATTATTTTGTTTCTTTTGGCATTTAAGACCTTTTGTCTGCGTTTTTCAATGTTCCGGCTCGTCCGCCACCAATTTTTCTTAAACGTTTTACGCAGACTTCTGTGTATTAGGAAAACCTATAACGGTTCGAGTAGGGACCCACCTTACGTTTAAGAATGCAGGTGCTGATTTTGAAATTAAGAGAAATTTAACATGCACATAAAAAATGGGATTTTTTTGTTGTTAACATCTTACAATGTGATAAATGCAAGGAAGAATACATACGTTCCACCAAATAGAATCAACGTATTTCCTTCATAAAAGTAACATTTCCCTAAACATGCTGAACATATGTTTGAATGTAGTAAAGGGAATTTTAAAGTTATGCCAATTTATCAAACAGATGATTATTCTATGATTACAATTAAGGAACATGTAGAGTTTTATTGATATATCTAAACAGAACTTGATAATTTACGCCCACAAATTTCTTAAAACATGTTCACTTGACCAATTTATCTGATTCAAATTTAAATTTAAACTTTATTTATTTTACAACGTTTAACAAACAAGTTACACAACTTATAAATGTCTCACGTTGGCTCAGATGTTGGCGTGAGGGGGTCCAAGGAGCAGGAGGAAACCGGAGTACCCGGAGAAAAACCCCCTGCAGAGGCCTGGTTGGGGGACCACCTACCCCCCTACATAAGACCCTTTGCCGAATCTGAGATTCGATCCAGGGACCTTAGAGGTGAGAAGCGAGCGCGCTACCACTGCGCTAACCCGGCCAGTACCTCTGATTCAGCACTTCCTATAGGTACATGGGCGGGTCTAGGATTTTTTCCAGGATGGGTCTTAAAGTTATTGGTTCTAAATTTTTTGAAAAGCCATGAAAAAATAAATAAAAAAAAATAGAAAAAATAAATAAGATAAAAATGAAAAAAGAAATTTAAATTGAAATCTTGAATTTCATCCACGTTGTTCTAGATTATTGGTCAAATTAATGTATATATGTGAAATAGATTGGCGAGCGGTAGCGATAGCCAGCAAAAATTTGTCAGAGTTGGAATATGAAGGTTCAGACAATAATATATCCTCTATTCCTGTATTTTCAGTTAATTGACAAGGGTGTAATGTATAGGGGTTGCAAAGGGAAGCATCATTTGAAATTGATATGTATGTAATAAAATCTGTCAAGCGTAAGCGAGCCAGGGAAAATTTTGAAATGTGGACCAAAAATTAATAAAAATGAAAGATTTTCAATACAAATTTATGTTATTTTTCAAATATTATGACAACATTATGGGAATCGGGACTTAATCCTATGAAATTTATAAGCTATATCAAACTATGCATCAAAAATTCCAGGGAGGAGGGGTCCAGTGCTTAGTACTTATCATGCTTTTTTCCATCAATATATTGCATGTACCAATACTTTGTTTCGTACATTATTGTCTGTATAGGCCTTTGATACGACCGAAACAATATGTGAAAAATAATACATCGTTTCTGTGATGCTTTAACATTTATTCTTCTTTACGTTGGATTTTTAATCATATTTTGGATAATATACACTAAGCGTTTGGGTGACCATCGTCGTCAAAAGATAGCATGAAATCTGAGAATGATTTCAGTAGTTTACATGTTTAGACGTTGTCAAGGTAATGTACTAGCAGGGACGTATATAACTAAGTTATATACGTCCCTGGTACTAGTTTGATTATAAATTTAGAGGTAGCATAATTATAATTTCTCGCCCAATTGCGATAAATATTGTACTTATATTACACGTCTTCAAATTCATCATTCAAGAACGGATGAGGGAGCAACCATTTGATTTTAGAGGGGGGGGGGATAGGAAAACTTGCCAGCCGTATTTTTTTTTAGCCATTGTTTTTTCTATTTCGCCGGCCCTCCGGACCGGATTTTTTAAAATAGATTTTCCAATGTTGAACTGTCGAAAAAAGTTTAAATTAGTCGGCCATGTTAAATATAAAACATGAAGTGAGATCAGGTGCCAAGAAAAGATATCATTAAGGCATCCCTTGCTAGCATATCGCTTCTTTTTAATTTCTGGAATGACATATAAAGCCTTCTTATCTTTACACTTAACGAAAACAGATTACAGATATGGTGCTAATGACTTTTGAATTTGATTTCGTTCCTTTGAATAAAGTTTGTTTCATTTCTTTTTGTACTTAGCATATGACAGAAAAAGTGTTTACCGGGCATGCGGAAAAGGGAGGGGGGGACAAATTCATGATCCGGAAAAATTTTGCCGACCTATCAGGCCGGAATTTTTTTCCCTAAAATCTCCATCCGGAATTTTTTTTTTTTTGCAAAGGCTTCATGCCCCCCATTAAAATCAAGTGGATGCTCCCTTAATTTGCAGCATCGACCTGACATGCACATTTCTAATCAACAAAAACGATATATCATGGAAGCTATACAATACCCATTCATTTTCTGAATAATTTTTTTATTTCGAATTTCAATATTAAATGCAAGAACTTATTCATTTAAACATCTTTTGTGGTAAATTATAATGGAACGATTTGTAAATGTCTCCTAGTTAGCAGACCCGGAAGTTGTAATGTAGGACAAGGAGATATATTTAAAACTATTTATTGACAGGACAAAATGGCGTTTGCTTCGTCAAGGATTGGGGCACAGGAGGCTATAATAAAACCATGTGATCTGTGTGAAGATGATGAAGATGTGAACTGGTTCTGTAAGGATTGTTTCCAGAATTTATGTGACAGATGTAAGAAGATGCATCTAAAGACGGCAAATTGCAAACATCATGAAGTAGTTTCGATTTTAGAGGGCATCGCCATTACAAAGGAGGCCGTCTCGAATCTATGTCAGGATCATAATGTACCCTTCTCCTTCTTTTGTCGAACATGTGATCAGAACATTTGTTCGAAGTGCCTGTCAAAGAAACACAAGAAACACGACTTCATCGACATTCACGAGTTTCAGTCCGAACTACATAAGGAATTAGATACTATTTTGAATGAAAAGGAGACAGAGAAAGAGCAAATGACTAAAAATTTAGTGACATGGTCGGAATTTGAAACTAGATGCGAGAAGACACTGAGGGAAAACTATACAAACATCGATAAACGTGTGAAAGCTATCACATCAGCAGCAACTGAAGAGGGTGAAAAACTAAAGAAGTATCTTCAATCTAAGGAAGAAGGGCAAATGACAGAATCGAAAGAAAGCAAAGAAAAGATTGAAGCAAGAAAAGATGCCTACAACGCGGAGATCCAAGTAATTAAACAAAACATTCCGTTACAGACAACATCAACTTTAAATCAATTTGTCAAAACATCCGTCTCCAGGCTTCAGTCCCTAAAACCATTGTCACTTCCAATGCCGAGGAGTACCACGTTTACTATTGGTAGCATTAAGAAGGATCAGATCAGGGACATGATCGGCAGAGATAGCGACCAACGGGATGCATCGGGACCATCAAAAGATAAAACGAAAAAGAGAAGAAAGAATGGTCTAGAAAAATTGCAAATTATGAGAAGTCATAAACTCGATATAGAATCTGGTTGTTATAGCATGTGTCTCAGTCCTGATGGTAGTATATGGATTGGTGGTGAGGGATACGTGTACAAGATTAGCTCTGACTGCTCTACAGTCCTCCATCAGATACCTACTAGGTGGTCTGTGTGTCCATGTCGTTACATATCATGTTTACAGTCAGGTGATGCTGTTGTATCTTATGGTGTATTTTCATCCGACATAGACAGATTTACCTCTGATGGGAGAAGAGTGGACTTCGCAGACCTATCACCGAATGACACCAGTTATATAGCCGTATCTGACGATCACAAGGTAGCTATTGCTGTTGGCAAAGATTTATTTATACCGACATCCGTAGTTTTACTCTCAAAGGAAGGGAAAAGACTGAATAAAATCGAAATGGATGTAAACATAGCAAGCTTCTGTTTTGATAATGACGGTAACTATGTTATCTCTGATATAAAACATCAATGTCTTACAACGCTTGACAGGAATGGCACTGTCCTGAAGAAGACTGAAATGAAGAAATCCTACCCAGAACGAATGTCATGTGATAGGTACGGAAATATCCTCGGGGTCAACGGACTTAACGTTTTTCTTATAAATGACGAAATGAAAGTTCAGCAGTCTTTCATTGTAGACTGTGACTACATCAATGATATTAGCATTGATAAAGACAACCGTCTTTCCATACTTGTGGATAATACCAAAGTGATCGTCGCCAAATACCTAGAATGATCATGATATCTGTAGAGTAAGGGTCCTGTGCTTCGGGAAAGTGAAAGTGATTTTCATTTCTTTTCTATATCACAGTATGTGTATAATGTAAATATCAGTTGTGCTTATCATTTGTAATAGAATGACATTTACTAAAGATGAAAGCTGTAAAAAAAAATAGATTAAGAATATATGTATGATTTCTAATCATTTGATTTTTCGTCATACCAAGGATTCTGATTGGGTGAATAATCTCTAGTACAGGACCCACGTCTTGGGATTTACAATACGTCTATAAATATAAGTATTACAAATATATTTCCAATGTACATTGAGGAAACCTTGTATGCTTAAAGGGTAACACAATCCTAATTTGTTTCCGTTTGAGAATATAATGAAAACAGTTCGACAAATTATATAAAAAATTGTGCTGTTGCCTCATATAATTGCAAACTTGATTAGAGACGAGACGCTGTAATTTGTGTTGTAATTCTTGAGCTTGTTTATCTGTTTTTAAATGATGCTATTGAATTTGAAGATGTTTAACATTACCCATATAATACACTCTCAATATGAAGTTTGATACTGTATATTAGTGATAATATCAAGTTTGTTTTTAATTGTTCTTCGTATTTAATTATTATGATTTTCTTGGTAATGTGAATTTAAATGTGAACTTTTCAAATTAAACTTCGATTTCATTCATTACATACTTCATTATATCTTACTACTTATTGATTAAAGTATGTTATGATGCATCTGAGATAAGGAACTCAAAGTCAGTTTAAGGTCAAGGTTATATTTCAAACTTGGTCAATACTGATGGCTATTTCTTTCTCTTGCTTTATGCTGCACATGTCATATTTTCCCAATCTTGATAGAGCAAGGCTCGCGGAGACATGTAGTAGGCCTTTAAACTAAATTTTAAAATCCAATAATTTTCCTTTGAAAGTTTTTCACGACTTTAGTATCTGTGTCTGAATAGCAATAAGGAACTTTGAAATGAGAAAGACATACTAATTATCGAGAAATAATTAATTTCTATTACCGAATTTTCAATGAAATCTGCTAAAGAAGGGAGGCAATCCAAACTGTAAAATTTGACGAACATTTGATTCTCGGAACTCATCTTGAGTAACCGAGTTTTACAGGGTCCTTTAAAATATGAAACGCACAAGAAACGAAATGAAAAGTAACGAAACGAAATAAATTTGTTATTTTTTTTTCTCTTTGACAAAGAATAAGGATAAAACGTATGGTAAACGACGCAGACATCATAGAAAAAGCCGTGTAAAATTCAGTTTCAGGTTCGTGTGATCATTGAACTAATTTAATCAAAATTTACGAAGAATTCAAAATCAAACGGTATTTAACACAAGTTGTCCAAAAAAGCAATCAAAACAAATTACAAAAATAAAAAAAGATTAAATTTTCACGATTTTCAGATATCTAAACTGAGTTGTACAGAAAAAAATCTGAGTGACTAGATGAATCCCTCTTCTTTTTGCATGGATTGTTTGCTATAGACATGTAAAAGAAATGTCCATATCGTTATGATTGTTACTTTGAAAACAACCTCTTTTATCTATAATACAGCTACATGCAGGGATAACTAGAAAAAAAAGGGGGGGGGGGTTTGGGTTTTTCCCATCACATATTTCACTGAACAATTACTGGTTGACATCTTATGATAGTTTTCTTTTTTTTTTTGATAGTTTAAAGCCGAGCAAAATTTGTCTGAAACATCGATTACGTAACTTTTTTTTTATTGCTGTAAGAACCTTAAGAAACTTTTTTTTTCTTTCCTCTCCAGGAAAAGTTTTTTTTAGAGGGAGGAGGGTGGGGTGGTCAGCCGATCCAACACATGGTCATGTAAAAACACTGAAGAAAAAAATGAACTCACGTATACGTATATGTCAATAGAGTCACAGAACATTCTGGATCAGATAAGAACGGTAAATGACACAAAATGAAATTTGATCAAAAATAGGTACTGGAAAACGAGGTTTTTTTTTCACATTCATGGTGGTGTCCAAAAGTGGCAACCGATTATCGCTCGATACTTGATTCCGATTATTGATTATGGCTCTCAATAATCGATTACATAGTGACGTGATTTAAAGAACGAATCTTTATGAAAAGGTTTCAAGTTGAATTGTCTAAAATAATGTAAAATGACAGGCGTCCAGCTCTTCGCATATTCTTGATTAAACAAACGACTAAACGGCTATGTACAGGGTAGTCATCTATTTCAAGGTTGTTCTGATGTAAAAGCAATTACCAAATCTGAACAGCAAAAAAGATATAACCAATCAAGTCTTTTCAGGGGAGTTTAAAAAGAAGTAAACTTTTTTTGTCTTTTTTCTTTAGAAAAGGAGAGGCACTGAAACCCTGTGCCTAAAAAAATAAGTATATGAATAAGCAAAACCTGACTCTTTTATCATAAAAAATGTATTTCGCCATTAGGTAGTGAAATGTATTAATATTAACCCATATGAAGTGCTGAAGTCATAATTGTCTTGACTGAGAGTAAATGGAACAAATCTGCGTAACCTGTTAATAATCGATAAAATTGCATTGGGTGGACAAACCATAGACTATGAAGTCTCTGCCGATTCCTCATCACTTATGATTTTGTATATAAGCTAGAAAAACATATCTAACTTTTTTGTAAATTCAAAGGAGGGGGGGGGGGGGTCGGACTGATCCCACTCTCCAACCCATCCCCCTTTTGATCCAAGCTTTCAAGTACCGAGCGGACTTTAGGTGACTTATTTTGAGTACAAGTTTATACAATTAAAATTCATAAAAATGTATATAGCGATGTATGAATTTATCAAATATTGAGAAAAAGAAAATGTAGAGCACAGTCCTGTACTCACACTTTTAGAAATAGATCAGTGGCGGATCCAGGATTTCAGAAAGGGGGAAGGGACGTACATGTTTCTCATTTCTCCCTCTGGAGTCCTTTATATGTGACCTTCAAATGAATTATATTAATGCTAAATTAAGTGATGTAGGCGAGCGAATACGAGCGAGCAATTTTTTTTTGCTGCGTCTTGGGTCAAAATGTCAGAATTTTTTTTATCTACCCTCTATCTCTCTTTAGGGAGAAAGGGTACATCGGTAAGCCGTATTGTTATGAAATGATCATATACATTTCAGTGGTTAAAAACTGGCGAGCGAAAGCGAAGGTCAGTGATTGTTTTTTTTTTCAATCGTTACAAAAAGATGGTCAATATTTATCAATTACGATTTCCATTGCATAATATTCATATATTCAAAATCAAAATTTAAAATTCAAAATCCCCCTTTACCCCTATTGATATGGCAGAGATCAATCCACTCATAACATAAAAGAAAAGAAAGAAGAATGCAGAAATGTATTGTAAAATCTGAATCGGATGCGCGAACGTTCCCGTTGGCCTTATCCGAATCAATAACTTTTGATTGAAAGGGGGAGAAGGCGCCCCTCCCCCATATGCATATTAGGCATATTCACAGATTTTAACATTTAGAACGCGGGCTGTGTATACCCTACCTCTTTAATTAGCGAATTTTTGAATTACAAAATAATTCCAATACATGTATATCCATAACACGAACAATTTTCAAACAGTATTCACTTTTCATGTGTTCTGTAAAAACTTCTTGTCCATCCCTCCTCCCTTAAACCCTTTGCAAGCACCGCCTATGGCATAGGCGGCCGGCGGCCAACGCCCTCCAATTGAAACTGAATCATGCAGATATGATTTGTTTTACAGATTGTGTTTCAGGGGTGATTATATCAGTTCCTCTTGTACGAGCAGTAAAGCTGAAATCTGTATCATCTAATAATATCATTTCTGCGTCTTTTTTTTTATAGGGTGGGGGTCATTGCCGTCACTTTTTTTTATATAAAAATGTGTAATATTGAAATAAGTTTTCAATGTTATGGATAATCATAGGCATGTGCGCTCTCTCTCTCTCTCTCTCTCTCTCTCTCTCTCTCTCTCTCTCTCTCTCTCTCTCTCTCTCTCTCTCTCTCTCTCTCTCTCTTATTCTATTTTTTCCCCGCTACTTTTGATGCTGTCTTCGTTATGCGTACTTATCTTCACTTACAGATACATAGACGATGTGTTGTCCATCAATAATCCAAAATTCGCGGATTACCTGAGCAGTATCTATCCTTCGGAGCTTGAAGTCAAAGAAACCACAGAGACAAATAATTCAGCATCCTATTTGGACATAATGTTGTCCTACGACACTGATGGTCACATGAACACCTCACTCTATGACAAACGTGACGACTTCAATTTCAGCATTACAAACTTTCCTTTTCTGAGTAGCAACATCCCTTCATCGCCTGCTTATGGCGTGTTCATATCTCAGTTGATACGCTCTGCCAGAGCAAGTACCAAATATATGGATTTTGTTCTGAGAGCTAGGCGTCTTTCAGATAAGCTTCTCAGTCAGGGATATGTTTGTGACCGACTAACATCGTCACTGAGGAAGTTCTACAGTCGATATGGGGAACTCGTCATACACTATGATGTTCCACTCTCAAGCATGGTGGATGATATTCTGTCATGGACCATTTGAACCATCCAACCAAAGATTGTACTCTATATCTTCCAAAATGGAAGTAACCGGATGTGACAGTTCTATCGAATTGAAGCGACGGGTGTTGCATGCAAGCAGGAGATGCTTACTCTTCCTGGGCACCTGGTTTCACTCCCATATCGGGAGTTCGCTTCTTTTCACATGGTGGAGGTTTTTGTTTGTTTGCTTTGGTTCCTGTTTTGTCCTGATTTTGTATGCCTTCGGTTTCTGATTTTTGAATTATCGATTTTGTGCTGTATACAGGGATATGGTTATTATCCATATTTGTCATTTTTACCACTGTCCATGTGTCACTGCTGGTGGACAATTTGTCCCCGAGGGCACTTGTCGGGCAGTCTTTTGCTTCAATGGATAGTACACAAGAGACCTACAAAGTGGCTGGGGCGTCGCCCACTATAAAAAGGCCCCAACCTGTTGCGTCTACGGACACATACGCAACAGGTAACTTAGGTGTCCCTAGAATTAGTCTAAATGACATTAGAGACGAGACCTTTGTAGTGAGTAGTAACCATGAGTTTTGGTACAAACATGCAGATGGGTATATTAAAATCAAGCCCTGTAAGATTGAAGTGGTCGATATTCTAAAAGAGCACCAATTTTCACCAAGCGATTGCTCAGTTTCTAAGTGCGGCACGAAGAACTGCAAAACTTGTAACATCCTAATAACAGACACTTCATTCTCAAGTAATCTCACAAAACAAACATTTAACACGCATAGTTTTGAAAACCTTAACTGCATGACATCTAATGTTGTGTACGGAATAGAGTGCTCACTTTGTGGATTGATTTATGTGGGTGAAACCAAAGGTAAGCTCCGAACCAGAATGTCAGGACACCGGTCAAAAATAAATAATAAAGGAAGTCAACTCCTTTACCGACATTTTGACCAGGCCGATCATTCGGTTTTATCTATAAGAGTCAGAATCCTGGAGAAAATATATCACTCGACAAACAATCCCAATTTGAGCACACCTTTCCGTCGCAACAGAGAAGAGTTCTGGATAAAAAATCTTAACACTGCAGCGCCCTATGGGTGCAACGATAACATCAGCACTATAGGAAACTTAACAAGTCCCGGTTGTCAATCGGTAAATGTGACTAGCTTATTCAACAGACAACAAAGAAGACCTCGAAGTCATGGCATTCGAAAATACAATAGGCCTGAGATACATAGTTTCTCCTTCGATGACTTGGTTCCATTTTTGAATGAGCCTCTAGGCCTGCATCATATTCGTACCAAATTATACTCTGTTCCTTTACGGAAGTTGCACGAAATCTACGATTATACGAAGGACCTCACATATACCGATACACGTTCCCCAGAATACAGACTACAAGGAGTCATATTGGACATTTCTACTTTTCGTTTATTTCAAGCAGTTAGATCAGATAAATCAGAGGAGAAAACAAACCGCCCTTTCATTAAAGTAAGATTTGCAAACAAAGGTATTGACAACTTGAATCTTGGTCAAATTTTGAATCACAAAACTGTCACAGAAAAAATCCCACCATATTTCAAAAGAAAAGAAACTCCTTGTATTTCCTATAGCTACACACCAACAGTTGCATCTAAAATTTACAATTACAAACGATTCCTGCAGTGTATTGATTTAAGTAATCCCTCACTACATCCACTTCCCTGCGAATGTTCTTCATCAGATTTCAACTACTCTCCTTGTGGACACGTTATTACTGGTGACCTTAGTATAGTCAAGAACGACAAGTTGAGAGAATTGTTAAAAAAGGGTCCCAAATACAGAGAAAGTATGTCCTTTACATGGAACCAAAATGTCAAAATTATCATGGACTCTTGTGAGGAATATGCAAGACGTTGGGCAAAGAAAGAGGATGTACAGCTCGACACCCTTTCCGAATGGATAAAATCAATCAGAGGGTTACTTTTATCTAGAATTAACCGATTAAAATCAACTGTGAACACCAGATTCGTGTCTATATTTAAAGACCCTGATGTTATCACAGAGCTCACCTACCTCCAAGAACATTATGTCATCACACCAGCGGACAAAGCCTCAAATAATTTCACATTTACTTGCAAAAAGTACTATTTCGACAGTCTAGTTAAAGAGTTGGGTTTAAATTCGACACCTGGAAATCCCACTTACACCCCAACAAACCTTTCTGCCTCTGAAATAATAGATAACCACAAATCAGCTCTTACTTCCTTTGGCTTCGACACTACCAATTTAGATTTAGATTTACCATACTTGTACTGCATACCTAAAATGCATAAGAATCCGTACAAACAACGTTTCATCGCTGGTTCCTCAAAATGTTCTACAAAATCTGTATCGATCTTACTCACCAAAGTTATATCTGAAATCAAATCTGGGCTTCAAAAATATTGTTCGACGGTGTATTCTCGCAGTGGTATCAACCAGATGTGGATTTTAAGGAATTCGAAGGAACTTTTAGAACATCTGAAATCCACTCATTTTAGTAGAGTCCATTCGATCAAAGCATATGATTTTTCGACACTTTACACTACAATTCCACATTCTAAATTGAAAGAAAGACTCGCAAAAATTATAAGTAATGCGTTTACAAGTAAGAACGGTAATCGCAAATACAAATTTATTGTTGTTAACTATGACAAAACCTACTTTGTAAAAGAAAAGTCCGATTCTGAAAATAAGTACACTGAAACAGACATTACTCAGATGTTAAACTTTCTGATCGACAACATTTTTGTGGTGTTTGGAGGAAAGGTCTTCCAGCAAATTGTCGGAATTCCAATGGGGACCAATTGTGCCCCACTCCTTGCCGACATTTTCCTTTACTCGTACGAAGCTGAATTCATTCAATCCTTGGTCTCTGAAGGGAAAAGATACTTAGCTTCTGACTTTAACTTCACTTACAGATACATAGACGATGTGTTGTCCATCAATAATCCAAAATTCGCGGATTACCTGAGCAGTATCTATCCTTCGGAGCTTGAAGTCAAAGAAACCACAGAGACAAATAATTCAGCATCCTATTTGGACATAATGTTGTCCTACGACACTGATGGTCACATGAACACCTCACTCTATGACAAACGTGACGACTTCAATTTCAGCATTACAAACTTTCCTTTTCTGAGTAGCAACATCCCTTCATCGCCTGCTTATGGCGTGTTCATATCTCAGTTGATACGCTATGCCAGAGCAAGTACCAAATATATGGATTTTGTTCTGAGAGCTAGGCGTCTTTCAGATAAGCTTCTCAGTCAGGGATATGTTTGTGACCGACTAACATCGTCACTGAGGAAGTTCTACGGTCGATATGGGACTCGTCATACACTATGATGTTCCACTCTCAAGCATGGTGGATGATATTCTGTCATAGACCATTTGAACCATCCAACCAAATATTGTACTCTATATCTTCCAAAATGGAAGTAACCGGATGTGACAGTTCTACCGAATTGAAGCGACGGGTGTTGCATGCAAGCAGGAGATGCTTACTCTTCCTGGGCACCTGGTCTCACTCCCATATCGGGAGTTCGCTTCTTTTCACATGGTGGAGGTTTTTGTTTGTTTGCTTTGGTTCCTGTTTTGTCCTGATTTTGTATGCCTTCGGTTTCTGATTTTTGAATTATCGATTTTGTGCGGTATACAGGGATATGGTCATTATCCATATTTGTCATTGCTATTGTGACCTCATAAGCAGACTGGTGCATCTTAGAGCTTAACTCGTTCACATACATCTACAAAAAAGTGATTACAAACAAGTGATCGATATAAGGTTAGTTTAACTGTGTTTATGAAAATTTACAATGATAACTTTTACAAATATAATGAGTATTGATATGAAAAAAGTGGGACCACTTGTTTCAATTCAGCTCTTTCTATCTATAAGGTTGAATTGTATGATCATGAAAAGTGATAGTGGCCATCATGGTACAGGAAATGGCACATTGTCAGTACATGTAGAACTATCTTGGAATAAGCTCGAAGGATGTATAGTCATATACAATGGACTGCAAATGGAAAAACGGGAAACAAATGATCTGTGATTCATTCCAATATGAATATAATTTTTTCAACCTTTGCCGTCCAATTAATTCAATATGAACTTGTAAAGGATATAGTTCTTAGGTCGATATGGGGAACTCGTCATACACTATGATGTCCCACTATCCAGAATGGTGGATGATATTCTGTCATGGACCATTTGAACCATCCAACCAAAGATTGTACTCTATATCTTCCAAAATGGAAGTAACCGGATGTGACAGTTCTACCGAATTGAAGCGACGGGTGTTGCATGCAAGCAGGAGATGCTTACTCTTCCTGGGCACCTGGTCTCACTCTCATATCGGGAGTTCGCTTCTTTTCATATGGTGGAGGTTTTTGTTTTTGTTTGCTTTGGTTCCTGTTTTATCCTGATTTTGTATGCCTTCGGTTTCTGATTTTCTGAATTATCGATTTTGTACTGTAGACAGGGATATGGTCATTATCCATATTTGTCATACCACTATCAAGGGGTCACAAATATGAAAGTAGAAAAATTGGCAAGGGAAGGATGGACTCGAAAGGTTGCACCTTGTTGAACACCCCCCTCCCCCCTATCAAATTAACTTTGTTGAAGTCTATACAGGCAGATGATATTGACATCAGAAAAAAATTGCTGCACCTCGTAAATCTTCTTTAATATTTATTAAAACAAATGTCAATATAAATGTCATGGAGAAATTTTCGATATAATAGACACGCGAAGAAGGATATGTACAGCTTTGTTGATTGAAGTAACGTAATCATGAAGTCCATATTTACATTCAAAAACCGAGTTCAATGAACAAATACAACCATGAAAGAAAAAAACAGATATAAACAAACATTAGGAAAAAGCTAGACAGAAATAAACTCCGAATGGAGACGAGATGAGGAGCCTGAGTAGAGTAAGCATTTCCTGTTTAGACAAAAATGAATTCCGAATGGAGATGAGATGAGGTGCCTGAGTAGAGTAAGCACTTCCTGTTTAGACAAAAATGAATTCCGAATGGAGATGAGATGAGGTGCCTCAGTAGAGTAAGCACTTCCTGTTTAGACAAAAATGAATTCCGAATGGAGATGAGATGAGGTGCCTGAGTAGAGATTTTGAGAAATTCAGACAATAGAAAAACTAAACTGAGCCTTGTGTTTTGGATGGCTTTGACATAGAATAAACTTTAAGTTAAACTTCGAATTTGAAAATTTGTCAAAGAAATGCTATATAGTGTTTTATATTTTGTACAATTAATTCTACAGTGACAACGCCAATCGCTCAAAAATAGTTTCTCGGTTTAGTTGCTTTCAGAACGAAATCGCTGTCGTTCGAGTTCGCTACGGAATATATTATTTACTAAGTGGACAGAAGACGAAAAAATGGTCCTACTCAATTTTCGGGAAATTATTTTGAAAGTTATTTATAATATACAGTAGAAAAATGTTAAAGCACCACAGAAAACCATATACAATGTATAATACAGAAAACCAACGGACACGCAACAGTACCTCCATTTAAAAAGTAAAAAAACATCCAAAAACTTGTCTTAGATCTATACCGTATAAATTTTGGCAAGAATTTGTACGATTGTCAGTGACAATGAAGTTAAAAGAATACGTTTAGATGAAGTTCGGATATCACTTTTACAACACACATTTCCCATTTCCCTTTTAAATAAAGGAATTTATTTGGTTAAAAAGATTCCTTTTGTCGAATTACGAAAAACTAAAGAAAAGAAATCAGTAGACGTATTACCATTTGTCACAACACTTGATAACCATATAAATGTAATCCTGAAATTTTTCACGACGCATACAAAAATCTAAACGAATTAAAAATGAGTGTAAAACTAGAAAATATACTAAACGAGACAGAACTGATTAAAAACAAACGGCAACCCAAAAAATTGAAAACAGTAAAGTTGAAGAAGAAAACTATATAATTACTCAAGGTGTTTCTATGTGTAAAAACAAAAGGTGTGGTGGGTCCCTACTCATAGATTTAACAGATGAAATTTGTATTTAATGCTTTTTTCCTAATCAAAAGGGTCCAAATGAGAATTAAAACACAGACATAGATATGTAATTTTTTTTCTTCAAAGATACTGTACATTATAGAAAGGTACCCATGCACAATAAGACAGATGAATATCAAATAAACAGATATGCCTTTGAACCTTCCAAATTCAGTAATGAAAAGAGTATAATTATTAATTTTGTTTTATTTTATGATAACAAGTCATATAGAAGAAGTATAACACATAAAATGATATTCTAACATAAATCTATATATGATATGTCCCCAAACATAAGGGTACCTTCTTATAATTTATCACATTTTTTACAAATAAAATATACTAAATCAGTCTTTTTAAAAAAAGAAACAGATGATTTTTTTTTCGTTTTATAATATTCCATGATATTATGTATGTAGATGAAGAAAAAATAGCATACAGGTACACAGTTTTATAAATGACCAAGATATGGCTCCAAACATAATGGTACCCCCTTATAATTTCATCACATTTTTGACAAATAATTGATAGTATATCCAAATTTTTGCAATAAAGAACAGATGGAATTTCTTCATATTGTATCATTTCATAAGATAATGTATATAGATGGTGCAAAAACCACATACAGGTATACAGTTTTATAAATGATCAACGTATAAGTAGTAAAGGGAATTTTAAAGTTATGCCAATTTATCAAACAGATGATTATTCTATTATTACAATTAAAGAACATGTAGAGTTTTATAGATATATCTAAACAGAACTTGATAATTTACGCCCACAAATTTCTTAAAACATGTTCACTTGACCAATTTATCTGATTCATATTTAAATTTAAACTTTATTTATTTTACAACGTTTAACAAACAAGTTACACAACTTATATAATTGTCTTATGTTGGCTCAGATGTTGGCGTGAGGGGGTCCAAGGAGCAGGAGGAAACCGGAGTACCCGGAGAAAAAAAAAACCCTACAGAGGCCTGGGTGGGGGACCACCTACCCTCCCACATAAGACCCTTTGCCGAATCTGAGATTCGATCCAGGGACCTTAGAGGTGAGAAGCGAGCGCGCTACCACTGCGCTAACCCGGCCAGTACATCTGATTCAGCAATTCCTATAGGTACATAGGCGGGTCTAGAATTTTTTTCCAGGATGGGTCCTAAAGTTATTGGTTCTAAATTTTGTGAAAAGCCATAAAAAATGAATAAAATTATAAAAAAAAAAATAGATAAAATAAAAATGAATAAAGAAATTTAAATTGAAATCTTGAATTTCATCCACGTTGTTCTTGATTATTGGTCAAATTAATGTATATATGTGAAATAGATTGTCGAGCGGTAGCGATAGCCAGCAAAAATTTGTAAGAGTTGGAATATGAAGGTTCAGACAATAATATATCCTCTATTCCTGTATTTTTCAGTTAATTGACAGGGGTGTTATGTATAGGGGTTGCAAAGGGAAGCATCATTTGAAATTGATATGTATGTAATAAAATCTGTCAAGCGTAAGCGAGGCCGGGAAAATTTTGAAATGTGGACCAAAAATTAATAAAAATGAAAGATTTTAATACAAATTTATGTTATTTTTCAAATATTACGACAACATTATGGGAATTGGGACTTAATCCTATGAAATTTATAAGCTATATCAAACTATGCTCCGAAAATTCCAGGGGGAAGGGGTCCAGTGCTTAGTACTTATCATGCTTTCTTCCATCAATATATTGCATGTACCAATACTTTGTTTTGTACATTATTGTCTGTATAGGCCTTTGATACGGCCGAAACATGTGTAACAATAAGATATGTGAAAATAATACATCGTCTCTGTGGTGCTTTAATATTTTTTCTATTTTATTCTTCTTTACGTTGGATTTTTAATCATATTTTGGATAATATACATTGTTGCACGGTCTACCTTGTAGACGGTAATTAACACCTTTCCAGACAGTGCACTATTTTTCATTGTGAAGCAGTGATTGAATTAATAATTGAACTAAACATTGAATGATCAACTGAGCCTTTAACTATCCTTAAATGACCTGACGTCCATTGCCTCCCGTTTTGAAAATACAACACGACAAAAAGGGGAAGGGGGAACGAATGTTACCATGTTTAAGAGAAACTTAAAATGATTTTTTTTAAATCTCGCGATTTACCGACTTCAACAGTTACAGTTACTACTTTTTTCAATGTCACGTTCGGATCTACGTACATTTTCCCCAAGAAGGTTGGTCTAGCCCGCTAGGGAAAGGGATCTAGCCTATGATTTTGAAAGAAAATATGTAAAAACTTGAAATCGTGTGTGAGGGTGTGTGTGAGTGTGTGTTTTTTTACAAATTCCGGGGAGGGAGCGAATACCGTGGGAGGTCTGTCTTGACTCCAAGCCCGCTCTAGATCCGCGCTTTTAGAAAATGTTTCAATATGCATAGGATTAGCCACCAACGAAACCAGCCTGACAAAACTCGTAAGATTTCGATTGAATTGTGTACTGACGGGTACCCTTGAATACTTTTGAGCAGAAATAAAGATATGATAATATCATAATAGCGGAATATTCCCTTAGTTTTGAATATTTTTGTTGGAAACTTGTACAGGGGGATCCTTCACCGCATCGCCTAGAATCCGCTTCCTATGTATGTAGTCTAATTACACTGCAGTTTATAATTTCAAATATCATTTCCCCTCATTTAACAACAAATACTGAATCGACTTAACCGTTGTTTTCTTTGAAATCTACTATTGAAATGCGTGAAATTCTTAACTGTTTACTGACCATGAGTAGTTTTCGTCTACTTGGAATGACGACTTATAATTGCTCAATCAACGGTGATAATTGTTTGACAGCCTAATAATTGCCGTGCAACAAGTGGGTTATTCAACTGCTCCTCGGGCTACGCCCTCGGAGACAGAAGAATAACCCTTACGTACCTAAGAGTTTGGGTGACCATCGTCGTCAAAAGATAGCATGAAATCTGAGAATGATTTCAGTAGTTTACATGGTTAGACGTTGTCAAGGTAATGTACTAGTTTGATTATGAATTTAGAGGTAGCATAATTAAAATTTCTCGCCCAATTGCGATAAACATTGTACAGTACTTATATAACACGTCTTCAAATTCATCATTCAAGAACGGATAAGGGAGCAACCATTTGAATTTTAGAGGGGGGATAGGAAAACTTGCCAGCCGGAATTTTTTTAAGCCATTGTAAGAACGGATTTTTTTTTCTATTTCGCTGGCCTTTCGGTCCGGATTTTTTTTTTAGATTTTCCAATGTTGAACTGTCGAAAAAAGTTTAAATCATTCGGCCATGTTAAATATAAAACATGAAGTGAGATCAGGTGCCAAGAAAGAGTATATCATGTAGCCAAGTTCGATCAGTTAAGGTTGATCGTTTCTTCAACGTATTCTAAATTTCTGTTATCAAAAATTCTTGAAATTTCTCAAACGTGGGTCCTGTAGCATCATATCCCACCCATCCTGCTACGTCTTCCGGTACGCTTTTTCGACATAGTAACTTTCATACTTTTTGGCATATTTCATTGTTTAGATTTGTGGATCACTGACGAGGGTTAAGTACCCGAAACGTGCATGTCTGGTCCATGTTGCCAGTTCATCTGTTCTTAAATGATGCTATTCAATTTGAAGACGTTTATATTACATTTATACCACTTGGTGAGTGTCACTGCTGGTTGATCAAGAGTCCCCGAGGGCACATGTAGCCAAGTTCGATCAATTAAGGTTGATCGTTTCTTCAACGCATTCTAAAATTCTGTTTTCAAAATTTCTTGAAATTTCTCAAACGTGGGTCCTGTAGCATCATATCCCACCCATCCTTCTACGTCTTTCGGTACGCTTTTTCGACATAGTAACTTTCATACTTTTTGGCATATTACATTGTTTAGATTTGAGGATCACTGACGAGGGTTAAGTACCCGAAACGTGCATGTCTGGTCCATGTTGCCAGTTCATCTGTTCTTAAATGATGCTATTCAATTTGAAGACGTTTACATTTATACCACTTGGTGAGTGTCACTGCTGGTTGACCAAGAGTCCCCGAGGGTACATGTAGCCAAGTTCGATCAATTAAGGTTGATCGTTTCTTTAACGTATTCTAAATTTCTGTTATCAAAATTTCTTGCAATTTCTCAAACGTGGGTCCTGTAGCATCATATCCCACCCATCCTGCTACGTCATTCGGTACGCTTTTTCGACATAGTAACTTTCATACTTTTTGGCATATTACATTGTTTAGATTTGAGGATCACTGACGAGGGTTAAGTACCCGAAACGTGCATGTCTGGTCCATGTTGCCCATTCATCTGTTCTTAAATGATGCTATTCAATTTGAAGACGTTTACATTTATACCACTTGGTGAGTGTCACTGCTGGTTGACCAAGAGTCCCCGAGGGTACATGTAGCCAAGTTCGATCAATTAAGGTTGATCGTTTCTTCAACGCATTCTAAATTTCTGTTATCAAAATTTCTTGAAATTTCTCAAACGTGGGTCCTGTAGCATCATATCCCACCCATCCTGCTACGTCTTTCGGTACGCTTTTTCGACATAGTAACTTTCATACTTTTTGGCATATTACATTGTTTAGATTTGAGGATCACTGACGAGGGTTAAGTACCCGAAACGTGCATGACTGGTCCATGTTGCCAATTCATCTGTTCTTAAATGATGCTATTCAATTTGAAGACGTTTACATTTATACCACTTGGTGAGTGTCACTGCTGGTTGACCAAGAGTCCCCGAGGGTACATGTAGCCAAGTTCGATCAATTAAGGTTGATCGTTTCATCAACGCATTCTAAATTTCTGTTATCAAAATTTCTTGAAATTTCTCAAACGTGGGTCCTGTAGAATCATATCCCACCCATCCTGCTACGTCATTCGGTACGCTTTTTCGACATAGTAACTTTCATACTTTTTGGCATATTACATTGTTTAGATTTGAGGATCACTGACGAGGGTTAAGTACCCGAAACGTGCATGTCTGGTCCATGTTGCCAATTCATCTGTTCTTAAATGATGCTATTCAATTTGAAGACGTTTACATTTATACCACTTGGTGAGTGTCACTGCTGGTTGACCAAGAGTCCCCGAGGGTACATGTAGCCAAGTTCGATCAATTAAGGTTGATCGTTTCTTCAACGCATTCTAAATTTCTGTTATCAAAATTTCTTGAAATTTCTCAAACGTGGGTCCTGTAGCATCATATCCCACCCATCCTTTTACGTCTTTCGGTACGCTTTTTCGACATAGTAACTTTCATTCTTTTTGGCATATTACATTGTTTAGATTTGAGGATCACTGACGAGGGCTAAGTACCCGAAACGTGCATGTCTGGACCATGTTGCCAGTTCATCTGTTCTTAAATGATGCTATTCAATTTGAAGGCGTTTACATTTATACCACTTGGTGAGTGTCACTGCTGGTTGATCAAGAGTCCCCGAGGGTACATGTAGCCAAGTTCGATCAATTAAGGTTGATCCTTTCTTCAACGCATTCTAAATTTCTGTTATCAAAATTTCTTAAAATTTCTCAAACGTGGGTCCTGTAGCATCATATCCCATCCATCCTGCTACGTCTTTCGGTACGCTTTTTCGACATAGTAACTTTCATACTTTTTGGCATATTACATTGTTTAGATTTGAGGATCACTGACGAGGGTTAAGTACCCGAAACGTGCATGTCTGATCCATGTTGCCAATTCATCTGTTCTTAAATGATCCTATTCAATTTGAAGACGTTTACATTTATACCACTTTGTGAGTGTCACTGCTGGTTGACCAAGAGTCCCCGAGGGCACATGTAGCCAAGTTTGATCAATTAAGGTTGATCCTTTCTTCAACGCATTCTAAATTTCTGTTATCAAAATTTCTTAAAATTTCTCAAACGTGGGTCCTGTAGCATCATATCCCATCCATCCTGCTACGTCTTTCGGTACGCTTTTTCGACATAGTAACTTTCATACTTTTTGGCATATTACATTGTTTAGATTTGAGGATCACTGACGAGGGTTAAGTACCCGAAACGTGCATGTCTGATCCATGTTGCCAATTCATCTGTTCTTAAATGATCCTATTCAATTTGAAGACGTTTACATTTATACCACTTTGTGAGTGTCACTGCTGGTTGACCAAGAGTCCCCGAGGGCACATGTAGCCAAGTTTGATCAATTAAGGTTGATCGTTTCTTCAACGCATTCTAAATTTCTGTTATCAAAATTTCTTGAAAGGGGTAGGGCCACGAGACCCCTAAATCGGCCCTTGATTTTTCTCTTAAAATAAATTTCATGAGGAATACTTTCAGGAATTTTAAATGGAAGCTATAAAATACCCATTCATTTTCTGAAGAATTTTCATTTCGAATTTCAATATTAAATGCAAGAACTTATTTAAACATCTTTTGTGGTAAATCATAATGGAACGATTTGTAAATGTCTCCTAGTTAGCAGACCCGGAAGTTGTACTGTAGGTTAAAGTGATATATTTTAAGCTATTTATTGACAGGACAAAACGGCGTTTGCGTCGTCAAGGATAGGGGCACAGGAGGCTATAATAAAACCATTCACGCGTTTCAGTTTTTCTATTTTGATTTATTGATAAAAACAAAATGGCGTTTGCGTCGTCAAGGATTTCATACCAGGAAGTTGTACTGTAGGCTAAGGAAATATATTTAAAAATATTTATTGTCAGGACAAAATGACGTTTGCCTCGTCAAGGATAGGGGCACAGGAGGCAATAATAAAACCGTGTGATCTGTGTGAAGATGATGAAGACGTTAACTGGTTCTGTAAGGACTGCTTCCAGAATTTATGTGACAGATGTAAGAACATGCATCTCAAGACAGCAAACTGCAAACATCATGAAGTAGTTTCGATTTTAGAGGGCATCGCCATCACAAAGGAGGCCGTAATTAATCTATGTCAGGATCATAATGTACCCTTCTCCTTCTTTTGTCGAACGTGTGATGAGAACATTTGTTCCAAGTGTTTGTCAACGAAACACAAGAAACACGACTTCATCGACATTCACGAGTATCAGCCCGAGCTACATAGAATGTTAGATTCTGTTTTAAATAAAAAAGAGATCGAGGAGGGGGAAATGTCTACAAATTTAGTTACATGGTCGGAATTTGAACACTCGTGTCGGAAAACATTGACGACAAACCATGCAGTAATAAATGAACGAGTGAAAGCTATCCAACTCGCAGCAACTGAAGAAGGTGAAAAACTAATGAAGTACATTGGTTCTCAGGTAGATGGACAAATAGCAGAAGTAATAGAAAATAAAGAAAAAATTGAGGCAAACATAGGTTTCTTTCATCAGGAAATCCAGACAATAAAACGAAACATTCCGTTGCAGACAACATCAACTTTAAGTCAATTTGTCAAAACATCCGTTTCCAGGCTTCAGTCTCTGAAACCATTGTCACTACCAACGCCGAGGAGTACCACGTTTACTATTGGGAGCATTAACAATGATCAGATCAGGGACATGATCGGCAGAGATGGCGACCAACGAGATGCATCGGGACCGTCAAAAGATGAAACGAAAAAGAGAGGAAGGAATGTTCTAGAAAAATTACAAATTATGAGAAGCCATGAACTCGATTTAAAATTTGGTTGTTATTGCATATGTCTCAGTCCTGATGATAGTATATGGATTGGTGGATATGGATACGTGTACAAGATGAGCTCTGACTGTTCTACAGTCCTCCATGAGATACGTGCTAGGAAGTCTTGGATTTCATGTGCCTACATAGCATGTTTACAGTCAGGTGATGCTGTTGTATCTTATGGTGCATTATCCTACATAGACAGATTTACCTCTGATGGGAGAAGAGAGGATTTCGCATACCTATCACCGAATCACACCAGCTATATAGCCGTATCTGATGATGACAAGGTAGCTATTGCTATTTACAACGATTCAGGTACATCGTCATCCGTAGTTCTATTCTCAAAGGAGGGGAAAAGACTGAATAAAGTCGAGACGGATACAGAAATTTCAAGCTTCTGTATTGATAATGACGGTAACTATGTTATCTCTGATACAAAACATCAATGTCTTACAACGATTGACAGGAATGGTACTGTCCTGAAGAAGACTGAAATCAAGAAATCCAACCCAGAAGGAGTGATATGTGATAGGTACGGATACATCCTCTGGGTCATCGATAAAAACGTTTTTCTAATGAATGACGAAATGAAAGTTCAGCAGTCTTTCACTCTAGACGATGTCTACTGCATCAATGATATTTGCATTGATAAAGGCAACCGTCTTTTCATACTTGTGGATTATATCAAAGTGATCGTCGCCAAATACTTAGAATGATCAAGACGTCTGTAGAGTAAGGATCCTGTACTTCGAGAAAGTAAAAGTGATATTCATATATTTTCTATCACACAGTACATGTGTATAATGTAAATATTAGTTGTGATTAGCATATGTAATCAAATAACAATTATTTAAGATATATATTTAGAGTGTATGCATCTATAGGCGAAACACCGTTTTGTATGTTTTTTTTTAAATCATTTAATTTTCATCGTAACAAGGATTCTGATCGGTTGGATGATCTCTAGAACAGGACGTACATCTTAGGATTTACAAAACGTTTTATATAAGGATTTCAAATACATTCTAATACAAATTGAAAAAAAAAACCTTGTATGTGTATATTTGTTTAAAGGATAGAAAATCTAGTTTTTTCAGTCTTAGAATGTAATAAGAACAGTTCGACAAAATAAACTAGAAAATTGTGTTGTTGCCTCATATAATTGCCAGCTTGATTTAACACGAGACGCTGTAATTTGTATTGTAATTCTTTAGCTTATCTGTTCTAAAATGATGCTATTGAATTTGAAGACGTTTATGATTTCATATATACACTCTCAATATGAAATTTGATACTGTATATTATTTGTTTAGTGATACAGTATGTTTTTGATTGTTGGTCTTATTTAATCATTATGATTGTCTTGTTGATGTGAATTTAAATCTCCTCCCTTCTTTTAAATTTGAACTTTTCAAATTAAACTTCGATTTCATTCATAACATACTTTATAATATCAGGCTACTTATTGATTAAAGTATGGTATGATGCAGCTGTGATAAGGAACTCAAAGTCAGTTTAAAGTGATATCACAAGTTTCATGTTTTACAACAATTATTGATTAAAGTGTGTTATGATGCAGCTGTGATAAGGAACTCAAAGTCAGTTTAAGGTCAAGGACACATTTCAGACTTGGTCAATACTGATGGTTATTTTGTCCTCGCTTTATGCTGCAAATGTCATATTTTCACAATTAATCTTGATGAGAGCATGACTTTAAAATAGCTATATTTGTCGAGAAGTAATAGCCAATTGACAGCATGAAGATGGAGTAATACCGTGAATCGTATGAAAAATATAATTGGTGATAGGTATTTCTTTTAAAGGTTTGAAGGTCTGTAAGTTAAAGATATTTTCTGGTGTATCAAAGGATAATTCAAAATGTAAGCGATATTTCCTTGATAAATTACTTCTCAATACGAAGAACAGGAAGACTGAAAAATATGTGAATGAAAGTTACGCACAACACCTAAATTACAATGATAATTGTTGGAAAAAATATATGAAAGTAGGGAGGGGATCTCCAACAAGACCCTGTTGCAACACCAACAACAAAACACGAAAACACCCGATGCGAAGACGGAAAAGAGACACACAACATATAAACATGAAACTCAAAAGACTACACATAAACAAGAGAGACCAATGGGTACCACTTGGTGAGTGTCACTGCTGTGGGACCAGGAGTCCCCGAGGGCACATGTAGCCAGTTTGATCAACTTCGGTTGATCGTCTGACTCTAAAGGTATCCAATGTAGAATTGGACATTTTTCGATGCCTAGTAAGGTACTATAAACTATATATTTTCTGAAAGGTTTTAATACCCACAGTTCAGAAATAATAATTTTGGGGCCAGAAAAACAAAGGGGAATAACTGATGAAGTATATAAATTCTCTACTTTCTCTATATAACATATGCAAAATAAAAAAGTTTTTTTCCCTTCGATTTTTAAGACCAGGGGATCTCATATCTGAACTCAGGGCATCATTACCTTTCAGTAAATATATAGTTTAAAGTACCTTAGCAGGCATAAAATTTACCATAGTTAACAATGGAGATGATTAAAACGCTATGTAAAATAACCTTATTGTACAACGGTTACCTTAAACGCATTCGAAAATTTTTGTTATCAAAATATTTTGTAATTTCTAAAACTTCTTGGGTCCTGTAGCATCAAATCCCAACCATCCATATTTTTCACACTCTTTGGTCATATTTCATTGTTTAGATTGCGGAACGTGCATGTCTGGTCCATGCTGCAAATTTATCTGCTCTTAAATGATGCTATTGAATTTTAAGACGTAAAACATTCCTACGAGAACAAAAGCGTACAAATAGACGGAGACACTATCATAGAATACACACGACGGACAACGCCATCTAATAAACATTCTTCAGAGTCTACTGCAAAAACAAAATGTAATATAAGTAGCGCTGTTAAAAAGTAGTACAAGGTTTACACTTAACCACGATCGCCCCGATTGTCCCGACTGAGGTGAATCGTTGGGAACGTGACAGACCGTGGGGTTAAATCGTGAAGATTGTAGGACAGCGTGATGGAATCATGATGATCTTAGAAAATTGCAGAGACCGTGGCATAATTTCATTCTCAAAAAAATTGCTACGATTGTCCCGATTGATCCTTACATCACGAGAGTGCGTAAAAGAACGTTGTAAACGTGATGGGTCGTAGTAGAGCATGACAGACCTTGACAAAGCGAAACAGACTGATCGTAATATCCAATTGTGGGAAATGAACTTGGAAACACATTCTTTTACGATCCATTACAATTTCTCTCACACTCTTTGACGATTTGTTATGATTCAATCACGCTGCGACACGTTTTACTGCGATCATCTCGATGGGCCCGTACGGTATGCGGCGTGTCGATAATTTCCGTCACGGTTTCTACAAGGTGAATTGCGATTAAATATTCCTAGGATGAAAGCTATTATAATACAACCTGTTTTTGTTGAATTACAATAGTTTTTAACATCTTCAACATTTTCTAGCATCTGAATAAGCCAAAAAAAAAAAAGAAGTCTAGATAACCAATGAGATATTGTATAAACTTCTTCTAACGAGTTTAAAATATACACGCAATCAAAGATTTGAATTGCTCAACAAAAATATTACCTTCAATAATCAAAAACAAAGAAAAAATGTTAAGCTTAATTTTGTTAGGATTTTGTAAGTGGTATTGACACTTGTAATTCATTTCATATCAAATCGTGTTAAATCGCGGTAAGTTTTATCACATCGTAGTCCTGCATCGTAACAGATTGCAACAAAACTTGATAAGCGTAGGAAACTGCGATAAAGCATGGCAATACGTGATAGCTCAATGGGGTAATCGTACGGGAACATAACAAATGACAAAAACGGATAATGACCATATCCCTGTATACAGCACAAAATCGAAAATTCAGAAAATCAGAAACCGAAGGCATACAAAATCAGAATAATACAGAAACCAAAGCAAACAAAACAAAAACCTCCACCATATGAAAAAGCTTGAGAGAACGGGATGAAGATCGTGACAAATCTTATTTTCAATCGTAACAAATCGCTACAGCGCGTATGAAATCTCACGCATTTATAGAATCGTGGAGCTTCACGATTTTGCATCATCGTGGACATCGTAGGGCATCGTGGCTAAGTGTAAATCTAGCGTTAAGGGCTCAGTTGCACTTATTTTATAATAAAAACTAAAAAAATTGCCAAGACCCCTAAGATTTCCTTCGATCATCAGGATTTCAACACACTCTCTGACGATATTTAAGATTAAACCCCACGCTGTCTTACGTTACCTTCAACTCAATCGGGGCAATCGCGGCGATCGTGGCTAAGTGTTAACCTACTATTAGACAGTTTTTGTAAGAAAGGAGGGGATCTAAAAAAAACTCGGTTGCAGCACCAACAGCAACACACCAGACAGCCCAAGTGAAAACACAGAGAAGACACAGAGCAGAGACAAGGAACAGCAGACAAGACATCAAACATCGAACATAAAAGTGACAAATATGGATAATGACCATATCCCTGTTTACAGCACAAAGCATGTTTATTTCTCTTAAATGTATTTAATTGAGCTACAATGTATATTTATGTAATACAGGTATATGGTAATGAAGTAGATGATTCACATCGACCCTCCAGAAATTCCGGTGGATGCTTCCCTGATGAGCTGGAAGAGCAGGATAGACAGCACAGAGACATCTTCAAAACCAAAAAAGCACGAGATGTTGTCAAGTGTATGGAGTGTTTGAAACCGAGACTTGTGTTTTGCAACTCAAAATTAAGTCCATCACAGGTGTGTGAAGCTAAGTGTGTCTATTAATTCCTGTAAGAGCAATATTCAGTCTATATATCAGCATCTAATAATCCTTGTGTCTTGCCCCCATATGTTCTGTATAATCAGGTATGTGTACTGTGCATAAAACCAGACAATGCGTAAAATTTTAAAGGTACAACATTTTCAGTCTTCGCACATGTACATTGTATATGAAATGATATCATTAGGAAAAGAGAGTCTTTGATAACTCTTTTGTACATGTAAAAACAAAATGTCAGATTGTGAATATCATTTGGTCATGGAATAACACAGATTAGATATGCATGAATTTTTTATTCTGTACTCTGCAGGAGGAGATTCTTAACCAGATGACTTTGGATTACATATGTGGAGACGGGACTCCAGAAGATAGTGGCCTTTTCATGCGGAGATGCATAACATGCTCATCAGACATTGAAGTTTCTTATTATTCTGCAGGACTAAGAACCTATCTCCCCCCAATTTGTATTTACTGTGGAAGTGATGACCAGTTGTTGGATGATAATGATCCCTATATCCAGGATCTACATGAGAAATATTCAGTTGTCCGTCCCTTGTGTACCATATGTCATTCAAATGGCAAAAATGGAAAAACATGGGGATGTAAAATTCTTCAAAAAACCTAGGAATAACTGATAATCTACACTGCCATTTGAAAGAAAATAGGACACTGAAAATGAAGGAACTTGTGTAAAGTTTTGTGCCCCCAAATCAGGAATGCAACATATATCTTTTGTAATTTCTGTCAGTAAAAATTCTAACCTTGGCCCTAATTTTGAAAGGGAAGTCATTAGCTTTCATGTTACACTCATGTATACATATTGGTAAGGCCTTTCCATTTTTATCAAATATTACCCCTTCATCTTATCAAGGTTGACCTTAAACCTTGACCTACTTAACTTACGTTAACATTGGTAAATGATAGGGGTATTATGCTTCAAATACATGTATGCGTTCCTTTTGGAACAACCTTTTATTTGGTATAAGTGTTATTGGGACCTTGACCTAGGAGTTTGACCATATCCCATTATACTGACAAATACACCAACAGGAGAATTTGTGTTTATTATGAACAATTTTAATTTCAATAATGTTTCCAAAAAGAAACATTGAAGGTTACTTTATTGCAATAATTTTACATGTATCCTTATGTACGGTTAGAAAGAGAAAGCTGTTATAACGTTGACATTGTTATAACATTTTTTTATTTGAAGCACAAATAGAATGATATAAGTCATGTTAAAGGAGAGTTTTATGCTATAATTTTGTTCAAATTGTTACAATTACAATTGACACAAGTGATCAAAAGAAAATTTTACATTTTATGTTTTTGTTCTGTTATTGCAGATAGCAATTTGATGAAATTGAATTTTTATGCAATTGGTTAGTAGGAAATACAAAAATATGTATTAAAAGACAAAACAATTTATTGTTTACTTGAGATTATACATCAGAAGCATCTTTGTGGGCAAACTGAGAAAAACATATTTCGTTCGGTCTACCTTTTCATGGCTTCGGTCCTATTTTGGAAGAATTTGAAATAATAAATTAAAAAAAATATTTCGTTCGTTCGGTCCAATTTCTGAAAACAAAATCCCGAAGAACTACAAATTAAATTGGTATGGCCTTATCCTTTTTCATCCAAACAGTTGAAGGACATACGAACAGACTAATGGAAGGACTGGAACTACTTTGTAATAACGTTAGATTTGTTGCACGAAACAAATGGCAAATATGGTTAATGACCATATCCCAACACATAGCACAAAATCGATAAATCAGAAAATCATGAGCCGAAGGCATACAAAACCAGGATAAAACAAGAACCATAGCAAACAAACAAAAACCTCCACCACATGAAAAGAACCGAACTTCCAATATAGGAATAAGACCAGGTGCCCAGGAAGAGTCAGCATCTCCTGCGCGTGCAACACCCGTCACTTCAATTCGGTAGAAACTAGTTCTACTACAGATGTGAATATCAGCCAAAAATAAAGCTAAATTCGAAATTATCGTTCTCGATCCAAGTATTTTTTTTACAAATTGCAAACACATCGGTACATGCATTAATCTTGGTACATTTATTTGACTACTGCGTTGGTATTCTGAAAACTTTGGTTATCCTGGAACCCCCAGTGAACCTCATTTCTTTATTAAAGAAATATATAGAATTGTTGTTGAATTGAATCGAGTCCGGATGTTAAACTTTGAGAGGTCAGAAACCCCATTTATAATAAGAAACAGCATGATATCAAAGCTAAAACATATCAATTTAGGTATATTAAAAGAGCTAGTAATTATTTTCTCAAAATAAGTGGTTTTTGCATAAAAAAATGCATATTTTACCCAAAAATGTTTGTTTTGATGAATAATTACATTTAATTTCACAATCATCTGACAAGATGATTACTTTCTATTATGATAATAGCTTTAAATGCATAGTTTTAGCAAAGAAAATGAATTAATAGAATTTTTCCAGAAATCTGTTATTTTTAGAACTAAACTGGCATTTTGCCCAAAAATTTAGTAGAAAATATATCTTTTATGTTTCATACATGTAATTTATGAGTGAACCTAAATAGTTACAGTACAAGATATATTCCTGCTATCATTTCAAGAAGTTCTATAGATTCAATAAAAATTCTCCAGAAATCAGCTTTTTCAAAATGAAAAAATACGCTTTTCCCCAAAAACACTTAGATTTTGAATGCAATGTTAGTAAAACATATATAATATGAAAGAGTGTCAAAGTTACACTAGAAAATAGCTTTCAATCATTGCTTTCATAATAATAAGGGTTCTTTAAATAAATATACAGAAATCTGAGATTTCTAATTGAAAATACTGGTTTCTGCATAAAATAATTAATTTCGAGGATTTTGCAAAAAAAAAAAAAAAAAAAATTATAAATATAAAATATATGTCATTGGAAAGAGGAGACTTTAAAGATGTTTTTAAATCATCATTGAACGAACACATGCAATATTGAGGAGCTGAGAAGCAGGAATAAATTAAAATTTCCTCAAATTTCTGTGACATTTTGCAAAAATTCGACTTTTTTACCCCAAAACACACAGTAAAAATAGGAATTGGAATAAAAAAGTCAATATTCCATGTCAGTATGTTTGAAATTAATATATACTTTTATTGTTTAATCATGGAAAATATGGAAAATGTAACTGACATACCTCATATTGACTAATATATCTCCCGAAAACATGAAACTTTCCATTGGCATTGCACGACATTTCCAACGTGTTCGGTGTAAATATTTTCTACGAGCTCGAACCCGTATATTTTTTAACCTTTATACAGTCTTTATATATTTCATCAACGAAATTAATTCTCATTCTTAAACAAAATATGTATCATCATTTACTTATGATTATGATACAGGGAGTCATTCATTATTATTATCATATAGTACCTATATCTCATATTATTTCATCAACGAAATTAATTCAAATATGTATTATCATTAATCATTTTTAAAGAGTAATTCATTATTATCGTCATTGACATACAAATTTATCTCTCATATTCATGTTTTAACACAGAGGACTGACCCGGTCCTTATGTGATGTTATAAATATGGGTTTATATGATGTTAATAAAAAAAAAAAAAAGAAAAAAAAAAAAAAAGAATTGGAATTTGTAACTTATTTCATCCGAAAGAGCATAAAAAATACTATATATTCATGGTTTTCAAATTTTAAAAACATCAATCATATAAAATTTATAATTTTTTCCCTATTTTTCAGTGATTTTTGACTAAAAAACATGTTTTTACCAAAAAACACCACTTTTGCAATGGAAATTTCCATGAGATAATTTTTTATCTGAAAGAGCGCAAAAAATGCTACAAAGGTAGGCCTGTTTTGGATGATCAAAGGGGGGGGGGGGTGCACCCAACCCAGTGATACATCCCAGACTAATACGCTTCTCTCTGAAATCTAACTTTCAAAAACCATACATCGATGACAAACGTATTTGTGGGCAAATAGAAACTGCTAAACACTATCATTTTATAGAATGTAAATTATTCAACAATATAAGGTCATTAACTATCAATAATATAAATTATAGCTATAATATTTACATTGTGCAAAATGGATGCCAACTATACAGTGAAGGAATAAACGAGATTTCTTATGAGCTTATTGTTATTGATACTCTTATATGTGTTAGGGAGATGGATCCTATTATTTTATACAAACTTCACAATAAGTACTGTTTATACGACGCAGCAATATCAAACAATTATAGCTTCATATGATATGTATTATCTATCATGTTGATAACGCAAACTACACTTACATTATATCAACACATGCATACATACTAGGTTAAAATGTAGATTTATCTGTCGGTATCAATAGTATTTTTAACTTAAGTTATTGATAAAAAAAAATGGCGTTTGCTTCGTCAAGGATAGGGGCACAGGAGGCTATAATAAAACCGTGTGATCTGTGTGAAGATGATGAAGACGTGAACTGGTTCTGTAAAGATTGTTTCCAGAATTTATGTGACAGATGTAAGAAGATGCATCTTAAGATCCCAAACTGCAGAAATCATGAAGTAGTTTCGATTTTAGAGGGTCTCGCCATTACAAAGGAGGCCGTCTCGAATCTTTGTCAGGATCATAATGTACCCTTCTCCTTCTTTTGTCGAACATGTGATGAGAACATTTGTTCCAAGTGTCTGTCAAAGAAACACAAGAAACACGACTTCATCGACATTCACGAGTATCAGTCCGAGCTACATAGAATGTTAGATTCTGTGTTAAATGAAAAAGAGATCGAGGAGGGGGAAATGTCTAAAAATTTAGTCACATGGTCGGAATTTGAAAACAGGTGTCGGGAGACATTGACGACAAACCATGCAGTAATATATGAACGAGTGAAAGCTATCCAACTCGCAGCAACTGAAGAAGGTGAAAAGCTAATGAAGTCCATTGATTCTCAAGTAGATGGACAAATAGCAGAAGCACTAGAAAATAAGGAAAAAGTTGAGGCCAAAAGACGCTTCTTTCATCAGGAAATCCAGAAAATAAAAAGAAACATTCCGTTGCAGACTTCATCAACTTTAAGTCAATTTGTCAAAACATCCGTCTCCAGGTTTCAGTCTCTAAAACCATTGACACTTCCAATGCCGAGGAGTACCACGTTTACTATTGGTAGCATAAACAAAGATCAGATCAGGGACATGATCGGCAGAGATGGCGACCAACGGGATGTATCGGGGTCATCAAAAGATAAAACGAAAAAGAGAGCAAAGATTGTTCTAGAAAAATTGCAAATTATGAGAAGTCATAAGCTCGATGTAAAATATCGTTGTCGTCGCATGTGTGTCAGTCCTGATGGTAGTATATGGATTGGTGGTGTGGGATACGTGTACCAGATGACCTCTGACTGCTCTACAGTCCTCCATCAGATACCTGCTAGGAAGTCTTGGTGTCCATGTATTTACATAGCATGTTTACAGTCAGGTGATGCTGTTGTATCGTATGCTGGTGGAGAATCCTACGTAGATATATTCACCTCTGATGGGAGAAGAGTAGAATTCGCAGACCTATCACCGAATGACATCAGATTTATAGCCGTATCTGACGATGACATGGTAGCTATTGCTGTTCTCGGTGATTCATATTCCTTAGGTTTATTCTCAAAGGAGGGGAAAAGACTGAAGAAAATAGAAATGGATGTGAATATAGCAAGCTTCTGTTTTGATAATGACGGTAACTATGTTATCTCTGATACAAAATATCAATGTCTTACAACGCTTGACAGGAATGGTTCTGTTCTGAAGGAGACTGGAATGAAGAAATCCAACCCAGAACTAATGACATGTGATAGGTACGGAAACATCCTCGGGGTCAAAAAGAAAAACGTTTTTCTAATGAATGACGAAATGAAAGTTCAGCAGTCTTTCACTGTAGACTGTGACTACTTTATCAATAATATTTGCTTTGATAAAGACAACCGTCTTTTCATACTTGTGGATGATAACAAATTGATCGTCGCCAAATACTTAGAATGATCAAGACGTCTATGGAGTAAGGATCCTGTGCTTCGAGAAAGTGAAAGTAGTGATATTATCAAAATTTCTTGAAATTCTTAAAACGTGGGTCCTGTAGCATCATATCCCACCCATCCTGCTACGTCTTTCGGTACGCTTTTTGGACATAGTGACTTTCATCATTTTTTGGCATATTACACTGTTTAGATTTGAGGATCACTGACGAGGGTTAAGTACGCGAAACGTGCATGTCTGGTCCATGTTGCCAATTTATCTGTTCTTAAATGATGCTATTCAATTTGAAGACGTTTACATTCATATATTTTCTATCACATAGAGTGTATATTATGTAAATATCAGTTGTGATTATCATATGTAATCAAATAACAATTATTTAAGATGAAAGTTTTAAAAAGTTAAGATTTAGAATATATGTTTTTTCAGAATCATTTAATTCAATTTTCGTCGTACCAAGGATTCTGATTGGGTGAATGATCTCTAGTACAGGACCCACGTCTTGGGATTTACAGTACGTTTTATATAAGTATAACAAATATATTTCCAATGTACATTGAAAAATCTTGTATGTGTATATTTGTTTACAGGATTAAATAACCTTAGTTTATAATGAGAACAGTACGACATATTATGATAATGAATTATTGACTGTTGCTGCCTCATATAATTGGCAACTTGATTTAACACTAGACGCTGTAATTGGTACACGTAACTTTTGAGTTTGTTTTTATCTGTTTTTAAATGATACTAATGAATTTAAAGACGTTTAATATATTACACATATACACTCTCAATATGAAGTTGGCGGGTGTTGCATGCAAGCAGGAGCTGCTTACTCTTCCTAGGCAACTTGTCTCACTCCCATATCGGGAGTTCGCATCTTTTCAAGTGGTGGAGGTTTTTGTTTGTTTGCTTTGGTTCCTGTTTTATCCTGATCTTGTATGCCTTCGGTTTCTGATTTTCTGAATTATCAATATTATCCATATTTGTCATTGATACTGTACACTAGTGATAAAGTTTGTTTTTGATTGTTCTTCGGATTTAATTATTATGATTGCCTTGTTGATGTGAATTTAAATGTGAACTTTCTAATCTAATTTCGATTTCATTCATAACATACTTCATTATATCAGGCTACTTATTGATTAAAGTATGTCATTATTCAGCTGTGATAAGGAGCTCAAAGTCAGTCTAAGGTTATATCACACGTTTCATGTTTTACAACAGTTATTGATTAAAGTATGTTATGATGCAGCAGTGATAAAGAACTCAAAGTCAATTCAAGGTTAAGGACATATTTCAAACTTGGTCAATACTGATGGCTATTTCTTCCTCGCTTTATGCTGCACATATCCCAATCTTGATGAGAGCAGGGCTCGCGGAGTTATGTAGTGCTCATACTTTCGAATAGCTATATTTGTCGTGAAGTATTGGTCCATTGATAGCTTGAAAGGGGAAGTGATACCAAATTTGATTTTGAATTCAAAGAATCAACTGATGAAAATACATGTACTGGTATCAAAGCAGTAACCGAACGATTTTGAATGTTTATTTACGATAACTACGTTGTTTTGATAAATTAAGACATGAAATTCGGAACAAAAAATGGTTGGAGTATGTCTCGAATATTTATTGAATAATATTCTTAATTGAATTTGAAGACGTTTAACATCTTTAAAAAAACCGGACTTTAATCATCTTCTATGTCCATCTTTTAACTACAAGATTCCTTAATATCGCAACTTTGCTAAAGCAGTCACCGAATGATTGAGCATTCGGATGTGTTTTATTGATCGATTTTCATTTCTATGTTGATAAATAGGAAGAAACATCTTTTCCAAGGATCTAATTGTAGAAAATTAAGGGAAAATTCCCTCAAATATAGTTCTTGCTGAGAGTTTTACGAGTGTACCCTTTCACAGTAACAATTGGCTTATTTCTGGGGAAAAACAATAAAGGAGACTCAGTTCTTTCTCACGAGAACAAAGTCGAACAATTACAAGTAGACACAGAAGAAATACGACGGACAACACCATCTAATAAACATTCTACAGAGTCCAGTACAAGAACAGAATTTATATAAGTAGCGCTGTTAAAAAGTAATGCTACTTAGCCCCGATTGTCCCGATTGCCCCGATTAAGGTGAATCGTAGGGAACGAGAGAGACTGTGGGGTTGAATCATAAAGATTGTAAGAGAGTATGATGGGCTTAGCATCAAGGGCTCAAATGCAGTTACAGTATTTTATAATAAAAATGATAAAAATTCCACGATCTGTGCGATTCCCTATGATCATCACGATTCCAACACGCTCTCTTACGATATTCACGATTTAACACGTTCCCTACTATTCACCTCAGTCGGGGAAATTGGGGCGATCGTGGCTAAGTATAAACATAGCATGAGACTTCAGTTTTTGTACGACACATTTATGACATTTAATATTTGCGTATGAAACATAAAAGAAATTATACATGACTGCGTGATAGTTGAGTATGTATTTGAAAATATGGACATAAATATTTCCAGATGGATTCATGAAAGTAATTTTAGCTCAATTTTCTTGCAATCAACGGAAGAATTATATCAGACTTGTGTTTTCAAAAGAAAGTATGAGCACGACATTAATATTTCACAAAAAAATCTTTATTTCGATTCAATAAAGGCATCCAGTAACATCCCCGAGGGCACATGTAGCCAAGTTCGATCAACATCGGTTGATCGTCTGTCTCTTCAAGCATTACTTTGACTCTTGAATTACTATATGGATGTTGTTTTAGAGGTATGTTTTTTTTTATTGAACTGTGATATCGGTTTTATTTAATTAAGGTGATATAATGGACTTAATTTACTTCATATGTACATATTTTTAAGATAGGACCACATTGTAAAGTGGTTCGTATTGCAGCTAAATGTGCTATTCTGTATAGATAAAGGAAATTAATAAAATAGATAAATAAAGATACTCTTTACTATGACTTAAAATTCTTTCAGACATTATGGAGAAGTACTAAAATTATAGTTGTTTTTGTAACTTTAGAATGTATTAGCTGATTGCTGCCTAGTATAAAAGAAAACCGCCTCTGCAGTATCCTGAATCCTTGTATCCTTCATCGTTTACAAACCTTTTTATTGTGGGTTTAGAATCTTATTTCAGATTTTGTGTTTCTTTTGAATAATAATGTTTTCACTATTTGGATACTCATTGTGTTGGCTTCTGTTCATTTGACTTTTAGATGATGCGATCTGAGGAAGTTCTACGGTCGATACGGGGAACTCGTCATACACTATGATGTCCCGCTCTCCAGAATGTTGGGTGATATTCTGTCATAGACCATTTGAACCATCCAACCCAAGATTGTACTCTACGTCTTCCGAAATGGAAGCTACCGGATGTGACAGTTCTACCGAACTGAAGCGGTGGATGTTGCATGCAAGCAGGAGATGCTTACTCTTCCTGGGCACCTGGTCTCACTCCCATATCGGGAGTTCGCTTCTTTTCATGTGGTGGAGGTTTTTGTTTAATTGCTTTGGTTCCTGTTTTATCCTGATTTTGTATGCCTTCGGTTTCTGATTTTCTGAATTGTCGATTTTGTGCTGTATACATGTATATGGTCATTATCCATATTTGTCACTTAAACTGATTACATTTGTAACTTACAATGTCACTGCTGACGGATCCAAGGACCCCAAAGGCATTTGTATCCAAGTTCTGATCAATATATTTGATCGTGTTCTTCAAAACTATTCAAAATTCCTTGATAATCAAATTAATTGAATTTAAAAAAAAATGGATCCTTTCACATCATATCCCATCCTTCCTTCAACTCTTTTTTAATCTTTTGAATATGTTTTCACTGTTTGGATACTCATCGCTTTGGTTTAAAAATCACCGACGAGGGTTCTATCCCATAACGTGCATGGCTGATCCATTCTGAAATTCTTTGCGCTTTAGATTAATAATGCGATGAATTTTAAAGATTTATGACATTGGGTTTTATTCACTGATACCGATAAACATTACAGAAGTACCCATCAGTTATTCAGTCTCACAGCCGAGAAGGCAAGGCAAAATCATTAGATTTTCTACAGGAACGGTTGCGAACCTCGGAATGAACAACTTTTCGAAGTGAGACCAGGTGCCCGGGGGAGTCAGCGTCTCCTGATTGCATGTAACACCCGTCGCAAAAGCTCCATGGAAGCCAGTCAAATTCGGTGATTGTCTCGATGTACATTTTGATGTACATATCAGGTATGTATGTCTTGTTTGGTGATGATGACAGCCATTCAATCACAATGTAGAATGTCACTGATCATTCTGGAAAGGGGGATCTCATCTCGAAGAAGGCGTCTCATTGCTCATCTGAAAGAAAGGAGGGAATCTCCAAAAAGATTACAGCACCCACAGCAAAACCTCAAAACACCCAATGCAAAAACACAGAGCAGATACCCACAGAAAGAGGTTCAAAAGGTTCAAGAGCACCAGATCACATCATAGAAACATGAAACACAAATGACTACACATAAACCAAAGAGACAAATGGGGAATAGGTCCTGACGTAGGACGGACATCTGCCACGCCATTAGCAGACGGTGTGGTTATCCGGATTATGTAGCACATTTCTTTGTCGTTTGTTCCTTTGCTGTGTTTGTCTACTGTATATTTTCACATTGTGTGTTTTGTGTTTTACTGTGGGTGCTGCAACCGAGTCTGGTTTGACATCTTCTCATTTCCTACTGATCAAATAATCAATAAGCTCCGATAGTATGTCCACATGTACTTGTAAGGGATTGAAAATGCACCAGGTAAAATTTTCACTGGCGACACCTTGATTGAAAGATCAGGTCTTAACACAATCTTGATATGTTTACCTTACTCTCTATAAAATTAAGGATGGTGAAAAAAGGGAAACATGGCCGAGACACCCATAACGTCTAAGTGCAAAATCACCTATGTGCAAAAAAACAGCATCAACAAGCATCGGAAGACACTTAAATGGATCAATCAACAAAGACAGTGTTTCGTGTCTGGTGCATGAACATTGGTATGAGATTTTCTTCAAGAATGTATAGACTTGGAACCCTTCCGCATTATTATAATACCAAAGAAAGGAGGGGATCTCCAACAACACTAGGTTGCAGCACCCACAGCAAAATCCCAAAACACCCATGCAAAAACACAGAACAGACACCCACAGAAAGAGACGCAAAAGGGACAAGAAACACCAACTCACACCACAGAAACTTGAAACATAAAAGACTACACATAAACCAACGAGACCAATGGGCAACCGGTGCCGACTTAGGACGGCCATCTGCCACGTTAATAGCAAACGGGTGGTTATCCTGGATTACGTGCGCACAACCCTCCCACTATTTCCTAGAGGTCTCGAAGAACGCACAATTATGGTGTAAAACAACCTCCCAACTGTTAGATGACCACACATAAACAAGACCGTAAAACACAGGGGTCCAAGCAACCCAGATGATTATGTAAATGGACATATAAAGAGGACGTGCTCTGCCGGCTGTAGCGAGCTCATATATATTATCACCCGAGAAGTCCGACTGACATTCAGAGAGGACAGGTGGTCGGAGCCCTGTCTTCTCTAAGGAAGTTTGGACAGGGCAAAATACAAAACACTTAAATTAAATCAACAAGAGCAATGGACAGTTGGTGCCGACTTAGAACTGTTCTACACGTTAGTTGGAATCGGTGTGGTTATTCAGATTAGGTGCTTACAATTCCTCTATTTTTCCGATAACCAAGTTACGTATTGTTAAGTTCTAAACAATATCCTGCTATAAAAAGCGCCAATTGGACCTCTATATGCGCGCTCCAACGTCTTGTATCATGTTCGATAGGGGTATATGCGCTATACCAATCGAAAGAAGAGACTTGGGGCTAGGTACATGTCAAGTTTCATCAAGATTGAATTGGTTTCAGATAGGTAGAATTTCATTTTGAGCATTTCTGCTATAAAAAGCGCCCGATGGACCTCTTTATGCGCGCTCCTACGTCTTCTACCAGGTTCGATGCGCTATACCAATCGAAAGAGGAGACTTTGGGCTAGGTACATGTCAGTTTAATCAAGATTGAATTGGTTTCAGATAGGTAGTATTTCATTTATTTACTCATTTTGATCATTTCTGCTATATAAAGCACCCATGGGACCTCTATATGCGCGCTCCTACGTCTTCTACCAGGTATAATAGGGGTATATGCGCTATACCAATCAAAAGAGGATATTTGGGGCTAGGTACGACAAACAATGGACAAATGTGAATTAGGGAGGGAGGAAGGGAGATAAGTAAAGAAAAAAAGTTCGTTTCATGGAGAAATTAGTATGAAATATCTTAGAAACCCTTTCCATTACGGTTCAATTGATACGTAGTCGAATCAGATATGAACTATTGAAAGTAGAGGTGGTTATCCTGAATCAAAGTGATTTGGTTAGACGTTATGTAAATTAAATGAAAGATCGACCCTGCGGTATGTATTTCTACCCATTGAAGTTGTTTAATTTTCCCTCTTTAGGCCACACCAATTTTATTTTTCGTTCGTCGGGAATCCCGTCCATATTTTTCGAATTTGAAAAAATAATAATATTTTTTCTGCGCCCGGTCCTTGATCGACGCTGCGCATGGAAAAAATTATTTTCGTTTTGCGGAAAAAAAAATCCGTTTCTATTTTAGATTTTCGTCTCTGTTGTCGTTTCCGAAAGATCGATCGTGGCGCGATGGAAGGTGCCTCGACAAAAACCAGCACATTTGTTGTTGTGGTGAAGAATAAAGAGGGTAAAACGATCAAGCACCCTGAAGTTAAGATTGTAAACCATGAAAACGAAACTTTTCGATCCGTATATGACAGTGTAAGTCTTGAAAATCAAGTTCTGATGTCATGCTACTTGAACGAAAACAGCAAATCAGGAGGAATGGTAGTCGATGTTAATCTAAAAACTTGTGTTGCAAATGATCTTAAGTTCATAGAATACATTGTTGATTGTTCCAAAGACCATGACACTCCAATATGAGTTAATAGTAGTGGTGAAAATGTTTTGACGTCTTAATGCAAGATTCAAGGAAGCGTGCATATCCAGAGTATCCAAAGGGTAGTAAGCTTAGTGGGCCACAACAACTGAAATCAGATCTTACTGACTTGGTCCAAGACATTGATCCAGGATGGGAAATCCACCAAATAACATCAGCTCGCAATGTAATTAATAAACTTACTGATGCACTATGGTACATTGATCATAATCATGATAAATTTAATGATTCTAGATGCCCAATTCCGAAGGAGTATAATCAGTTCAAGCTGCAACGTCGGAGGGCTCCGACAATCAATGGAGAAAAACTAACTCAGATTTGTTCAGACCTCTCGGTTTGTCTGTCGTACCAATGCATGTCTGCAAAGTGTCACAAAACTTTGTATAGTCATATAGAATCTCTTCTCCAGGCTTTTATTAAATACAGAGATCGTCTTGCAAAGGATAACACTCGGCATAAAGAAATATATCATTAGAGACGAGAACCCTCTGTTTCGCTTGAAACCGACTCCACCTTTTTATATATCCAACCTGTATCCTTTGTGAAAGAACCATATCGTTTGCTTGATTCTAGATTACAGTCCTTAGATGATTATGATTTTGTTGATTTGGATAACTTTTCTCCAAGGGAAAAGGAAAATAGACGAAAGTTCATTAAAGAAATACATGTGTCGCAACCAATAATGTTATTCAGAGTGTGTTATGGAGGCAGTATTGGCACCCTAAATTTTGTATGGTCTGTTCCTGAGCAAGAACAGGTAAAGGATAACACAGACAAAAACTGTAAAGTAATTGCTGATATTTCAAGCACACTTCCAAAGTTTTCTAGCCGAGCCATGAGGAGGGATTCCCTTGATAAGTACACCCAGTATGTCAAAGCACCTAAAAGTGTTTTACGGCATATGTATTCAGATTTGACGGGTTGTGAACCAGCCAGTACAAATGAAAAAGAGAAAGAGCTTGACTGTAGGGTAGTTTCTATTCTGTTAGGTAAAAATGATCCAGATATATTGTTGGACTATAGAAAATTGAATGGGAGAAGCTTAGATGAAAGCTTTAATGATTTCTTCCTAGAGGTTGACAAGTTTTTTGAGGAGCATATACTTTCAGTACATGAGAGGAGACATGGTGATGAGATGTATCTTCCTCTAGCCATTTCCATTGAGGATCTTAAGGAAAGTATAGTAAAAAGATTGCCCCCTGGTACTCCTATTCCGTCTACAGAGATTTTGAGACTACAGTTTTCTCCGTCCAACCCATTTGCTAAAACTGCAATGAAGAACACTGGTCTGTTCAATGTTAAGTTTAGAGTACAAACCAGACAGGCAAGAAGTCACCATCCAGATGCTCACTATGCTGCATGCATTTTCAAATACATGAAAAACTTGTGTGTAAAATACAGAGAGGATGCAATGTTCGTATGCATGGATGATAAAGCAATTGTGCAAGTGGGGGAGCCAGGGATTCCTATATCTACATGGGCTCAGGCTCATAACAAAGTTCTGTGTTCAAATGAAGTACCCTTAACATGCATGGATCATGACTTTCATAAATCTGGAGTTGTGCCATCAGTTACTCTTGTGACAGACATACCTGAATGCTCTGAGGATAGTTTTTTTAGTGGCAACGTTTTCGTAGGCTGCAAGGGCAAGATATTTGAGCCATCTCACCCTTCTCGTCATTCAACTGAATTGATTAAGACTTTACGCCTTTACTATTCTTTTGATGAAGTTACACTTTGTGAGTCAATTTTATGCATGATGACAGATGGTGGTCCATACCACAGACTGACATACGATTCAGTGAAAGCATCTCTAGTTCAGCTTTTTATGCAGCTTGACCTTGACTTCCTTGTTGCAATCCGCACTGCCCCAAATCATAGTTTTGTAAATCCCGCAGAGCGCTGCATGACCATCCTTAACCTTTGCTTGCCTAACATGTAGCACTGTCTCGAGAAGAAATGGATCCTAAATTCGAAAGAATCATGAAACAGAAAAATTCGATAAATGGAGTAAGGAATGCTGCAGAGTTGAAGCCGGAGCTAAAGACAGCATACTTGGAGAGTATGAATCCAGTCCTTGATCTTCTAGTGGAAAGATTTAAAAGAATGAAACTTAAAAGTATGTACATTCAAAATTTTAATTCAACATGTTGAAATACATTTATTTGTTATTTGTCTATGTCTGTCTGCAAGTCTGTTGATTTTATAATCACTGCCTCATTGTTGACTCATTGAATTAGTGTTGTATTTGTGGCTTAAAATGTCAAATTGATGTCTTTTTATCGCTACAGATACTGTGCTTTGTTGCTTGTTAATCAAATATATCATCCTGTTTGATGGATATCCCTATTTTTAAACTTTGGTTCATCTAGGTTAGGACCCGAGTTATTGGCATGTATTGCTACTATTTCTTGTTTAAAAGAAATATTTTGAAAATTTATAGGTAACCAGTTTGTGGCATACAGAGGTGTTTCTTGTGAAGAGATGGAGGAGTGTATTGATTTAGTGAGAAATTCTTGTCATCTGCCCCAAGAGTCTCGAGAAAAGCTTGTTCCAACAGCATCAGCAAAGGTTATAAAGGATATAAAGGAACTTCAGGTAAAATTGATTTCTTGTTACTAGCTTGATTACTTCATCAATGCTTTTGTAGTTTTATTTACTTTTTTTATGGTAAAAAGGGAATCAAACAATCAGAGAACAGATATGAATAGAAAAGTGTCAAGTAAACTAAACTTTTTGACTTGTTTGTAATTAATAAAACATGTGTTTGTGAAACACGAATGCCACACCAGGATATTTGTCAGTATAAACACTGTTTTTGTAAAGCAGGTAAAATACCAAGGTCAAGGTCACAATGGTAAAAAAAATAGTATCAATGAAAAGGTCTTGCCACAAGGAATACACATGTGAAATATGAAAGCCCTATCACTTATTATTCAAAAGTTGTAGCCAAAGTTAAAGTTTTCCAAAAGCAGGTCAAACTCCAAAGTCAAGGTCACCAGGTAAAAAATTTGGTACCAATAGAAAGGTTTTGCCATGAGGAATAAACATGAAATATGACAGCCCTATTACTTACATATGAAAGCCCTATTACTACTTACCATTCGAAAGTTATAGCCGAGGCCTAGGGTTAAAGTTTTTGCGGACAAACAGACAAACAAACGGACAGACCAAAAACAATATGCCTCTGACACTCCGATTAAGGGGCCATAAAAATTCAATTATTCATAGGAATATTATGTCTTTCTCACAAGAATTTGAAATCATTTTCTCGTATGCAGGATTTCATTAAGATCCATTGTAGGAGTACACAATATAGCTTCCAGTTGAAGAAGTGTACTGATGACAGTAATTGTAGCTACTGCCAGATTAACCCTGTTCGAATGGACAAAGAGACCTTTCAATCTTTGTCATTCCTCCCATGTCCCGTACCAGACAAGGATCAGCAGAATCACTATCAAACCTTTGATCAAGTATGAAATCATGATTTTAATTTATGTAAATTGAAACAAAGATTTATCTTTAGAATCTAATCACGTTTTGAAATGTAAGTTATCTATAGATAATTAGATTAAGGTGGCTCAATAATCCAAGAATCCTTTGTCAGAAGGGAAAAAAATTCTGAATATTTAACATTGATATCTGATGATTAATATTTGTAATTAAGATTAAATATCATCGTTCATTTGATTGACAAGTGGCCCTCTGTATATACATATGTAAACCAAATCCGAGATCTGTCGCAAAACAATGAATTTTGATAGATAAAGACGTGATATATTGATAACTATTCCAGATTTAAACAATTCTTGTAATCATTTTCACCATAATATAATCAAATATGTATTTTTCTTTATAGATAAAGCTTTCAAAGAGTGAAATAGCTAAAACTGTTCCAGAAAAGTACATTTTGTGTACCCCCTACCCCAAAATGAGAATCTAAAAAAAGTACTCAGTACCCTTATTTTACATCAAAGTGATAAGAAGTCTTTGTCAAAAGTTATTTTCTTTTACATATGTTTCAATGACAAACTCTGTCCTTCGAAAAAAGATATAAAAAAGTACATGTTATCGTTAATCCTGATTTAAAATACTTGGCTATCATAGTAACGATTTTGTGAAACTTTGCAACTAGTCAAATCAAAATGCCCTGTTCCCTTAGTTGTATATTATAAATTGATGAAAATATTTGTTAAAAGCTGTTATAATTGACATATTTTTCAAGACCAGACTCTAATCTTTTTACAAAAGTACAAGATATTCCGCTTTACCTCGTTTCCAAATTGTAAAAATCTACTTTGTATACGCCGAACGGAGGACAGACGACGGATAGGCGGCGGACGGCGCGCTATGACAATAGCTCAGGTGAGCTAAAAAATCTGATACTCCGAGTCGAGATTATTCTTTCCCAACATTAGCGAAGGTTTCAAATTCTGATGAAAAAGTGAAAAGAAGTATACTTACACAACAATGATCAGCGAAATGAAATAAAAATAAACAAGTTTACAAATAATGTGTCGAAAAATAAACAAGAAAAGGGAAGTGACGTGTGTAATTCTAAATATCCCTGGTCAAGCGTTATTCGCCCAAGCTTTTCTTTTGTAAACTCAGCTTTGATGTTTTGTTAGTGTCAGTTAAATGAGTTTTGTCAAAAAGTTCAAGTCAAAGTTTTAAAAAAATGTATTGTTCAAAATTTCATTTCTGGTTCCATGAATCTATTTACAGAAATATGAATAAGAGAAACATGCCTAAAGTAAACGGAGCGTTTTTAGACATTTTGACGTTCCATGTCCATAAGTGGACGTCAATCACCTCCCTCGTTCTCGAAAATGCATGCCGTTATCTGTGAAATGGATATTTCTTTGAACAAAGCAGGGTTAAAACTAAAATTAATTCGCTCAAACTTTTCAAATAGGGAAACTTTATTCGATAACACCTCGCTGCAAAGTACGAAAGTTGACAAATTGAAGAAAATTTTTTAACCAAAGATTATTAGAGAAACCAAGCTTGAAAAATCTTATCTTTGATATCGCTAAAATCTTCAAGAAATATCCTGTTTGATCATTAAGTTAAATTTACCTTCTTGATTTTATACCCAGGCAACAAGCGGTTGAATGTAAACGTCTTCAAATTGAAAAGCATCATTTAAGAACAGATAAATTGGCAACATGGACCAGACATGCACGTTTCGGGTACATAACCCTCATCAGTGATCCTAAATCTAAACAATGCAATATGCCAAAAAAGTATGAAAGTTACTATGTCGAAAAAGTGTACCGAAAGACGTAGCAGGATGGGTGGGATATGATGCCACAGGACCCAATTTTTAGAAATTTCAAGAAATTTTGATATGACGTTATAAAAACGATACATTTACGACGGTAGTCAAGGCGTCTCATATTACGAGATATTTTTGTATATATAAACTGAACGATATATTTGACTAAGTATTCATAACACTCAGATTGTAGATGATAATTTTCTGGTTCCATCGATACCAAACTTGCCGAAATCCGTCGAGAAGTTTGAAGGCCGAAAACTAATAAAGGCCACATATAAACGTACCGCACTCGATATCTGATGACGTCAAACGATTATTGAGCCTCCTTAAAACAAATTTATTTTATTTTTTTCATATATAATAAAACGTAGTTTTTATACTAAAGACTGAAAGAAAGAATTTTAATATGTCCATAGAATAATTACATTTCCTATGGTAAGCATTTTCAAAATATTATACAGGCATGATTTCCCCTTTTTGTGCTGAGAATAAAATGGAATAAAAACATTTCTGGAAGAAAATATCATGCAATGCATGTTTTTTTTTCTCTGAAATGTATTTAATTGCTTCCCTGATGAGCTGGAAGAGCAGGATAGACAGCACAGAGACATCTTCAAAACCCAAAAAGCACGAGATGTTGTCAAGTGTTTGGAGTGTTTGAAACCGAGACTTGTGTTTTGCAACTCAAAATTAGGTCCAGCACAGGTGTGTGAAGCTAAGTGTGTCTATTAATTTCTGTAAGAGCAATATTCAGTCTATATATCATCATCTAATAATCTTTGTGTCTTGCCCCCATATGTTCTGTATAATCAGGTATGTGTACTGTGCATAAAACCAGACAATGCGTAAAATTTTAAAGGTACAACATTTTCAGTCTTCGCACATGTACATTGTATATGAAATGATATCATTAGAAAAAGAGATTCTTTGATAACTCTTTTGTACATGTAAAAACAAAATGTCAGATTGTGAATATCATTTGGTAATTGAATAACACAGGTTAGATATGCATGAATTTTTTATTCTGTACTCTGCAGGAGGAGATTCTTAACCAGATGACTTTGGATTATATATGTGGAGACGGGACTCCAGAAGATAGTGGCCGTTTCATGCGGAGATGCATAACATGCTCATCAGACATTGAAGTTTCTTATTATTCTGCAGGACAAAGAACCTATCTCCCTCCAATTTGTATTTACTGTGGAAGTGGTGACCAGTTGTTGGATGATAATGATTCCTATATCCAGGATCTACATGAGAAATATTCAGTTGTTTGTCCCTTGTATACCATATGTCATTCAAATGGCAAAGATGGAAAAACATGGGGATGTAAATTCTTCAAAAAACCTAGGAATAACTGATAATCTACACTGCCATTTGAATGCGTTCCTTTTGGAACAACCTTTTATTTGGTATAAGTGTTATTGGGACCTTGACCTAGGAGTTTGACCATATCTGATTATACTGACAAATACACCAACAGGAGAATTTGTGTTTATTATGAACAATTTTGATTTCAATAATGTTTCCAAAAAGAAACCTTGAAGGTCACTTTATTGCAATAATTTTACATGTATCCTTATGTACGGTAAGAAAGAGAAAGCTGTTATAACGTTGACATTGTTATAACATTTTTTTTATTTGAAGCACATATAGAATGATATAAGTCATGTTAAAGGAGAGTTTTATGCTATAATTTTGTTCAAATTGTTACAATTACAATTGACACAAGTGATCAAAAGAAAATTTTACATTTTATGTTTTTGTTCTGTTATTGCAGATAGCAATTTGATGAAAATGAATTTTTATGCAATTGGTTAGTAGGAAATACAAAAATAAAGTATTAAAAGACAAAACAATTTATTGTTTACTTGAGATTATACATCAGAAGCATCTTTGTGGGCAAACTGAGAAAAATATATTTCGTTCGGTCTACCTTTTCATGGCTTCGGTCCTATTTTGGAAGAATTTGATATAATAATATTAAAAAAAATATTTCGTTCGTTCGTTCGGTCCAATTTCCGAAAAGAAAATCCCGAAGAACTACACATTAAATTGGTATGGCCTTATCCTTTTTCATCCAAACAGTTAAATGACATACGAACAGACTAATGGAAGGACTGGAACTACTTAAAGTTTGTAATTACGTTAGATTTGTTGCACGAAACAAATGGCAAATATGGTTAATGACCATATCCCAACACATAGCACAAAATCGATAAGTCAGAAAATCATGAGCCGAAGGCATACAAAACCAGGATAAAACAAGAACCATAGCACACAAGCAAAAACCTCCACCACATGAAAAGAACCGAACTTCCAATATAGGAATAAGACCAGGTGCCCAGGAAGAGTCGGCATCTCCTGCATGCAACAACCGTCACTTCAATTCGGTAGAAACTAGTTCTACTACAGATGTGAATATCAGCAAAAAATAAAGCTAAATTCGAAATTATCGTTCTCAATCCAAGTATTTTTTTTACAAATTGCAAACACACCGGTACATGCATTAATCTTGGTACATTTATTTGACTACTGCGTTAGTATTCTGAAAACTTTGATTATCTTGGAACCCCCAGTGAACCTCATTTCTTTACTAAAAAATATATAGAATTGTTGTTGAATTGAATTGAGTCCGGATGTTAAACTTTGAGAGGCCAGAAACCCCATTTATGATAAGAAAGAGCATGATATCAAAGCTAAAACATATCAATTTAGGCATATTAAAAGAGCTAGTAATTATTTTCTCAAAATAAGTGGTTTTTGCATAAAAAATGCATATTTTACCAAAAATGATTGTTTTTATGAATAATTACATTGAATGTCACAATGATCTGACAAGATGATTACTTTCTATTATGATAATAGCTTTAAATGCATAGTTTTAGCAAAGAAAATGAATTAATAGAATTTTTCCAGAAATCAGTTATTTTTAGAAAAAAAAAACAGGCATTTTGCCCAAAAAATTAGTAGATAATATACCTTTTATGTTTCATACATGTAATTTATGAGTGAACCTAAATAATTACAGTACAAGATACATTCCTGCTATCAATTAAGAAGTTCTATAGATTCAATGAAAATTCTCCAGAAATCAGCTTTTTTTAAATGAAAAAAATTGCGCTTTTCCCCAAAAACACTTAGATTTTGAATGAAATGTTAGTAAAAAATATATAATATGAGAGCTTACAATCATTGCTTTCATAATAAATAAGGGTTCTTTGAATAAATATACAAAAATCTGAGATTTCTAATTGAAAATACTGGTTTCTGTATAAAATAATTAATTTCGAGGATTTTGCAAAAAAAAACAAAAATTTATAAATATAAAATATATGTCATTGGAAAGAGGAGACTTTAAAGATGTTTTTAAATCATCATTGAACGAACACATGCAATATTGAGGAGCTGAGAAGCAGGAATAAATTAAAATTTCCTCAAATTTCTGTGAGTTTTTGCAAAAAATCGAATTTTTAACCCCAAAACACACAGTAAAAATAGGAATTGGAACTTGCAACTTATTTCATCTGAAAGAGCATCAAAAATACTGTATATTCATGCTTTTCAAATTTTATAAACATCAATCTTATAAAATTTTAATTTTCTCCCTATTTTCAGCGATTTTTGACTAAAAAACATGTTTTTCCTAAAAAACACCACTTTTGCGATGGAAATTTCCATGAGACAATTTTTTATCTGAAAGAGCGCAAAAAATGCTACAAAGGTAGGCCGGTTTGGAGGATCAAGGGGGGGGGGGTTGCACCCAACCCAGTGATACATCCCAGACTAATACGCTTCTGTCTGAAATCTAACTTTCAAAAACCATACATCGATGACAAACGTATTTGTGGGCAAATAGAAACTGCTAAACACTATCATTTTATAGAATGTAAATTATTGAACAATATAAGGTCATTAACTATCAATAATATAAATTATAGCTATAATATTTACATTGTGCTAAATGGATGCCAATTATACAGTGAAGGAATAAACGAGATTTCTTATGAGCTTATTGTTAAAAGTAAAAAAGGTACTCTTATATGTGTTAGAGAGATGGATCCTATTATTTTATACAAAATTCACAATAAGTACTGTTTATACGACGCAGTCGACGCAGCAATATCAAACAATTATAACTTTAGTTTATATGATGCGTATTATCTATCATGTTGATAAAGCAAACTACACTTACATTATATTAACACATGTATACATACTAGGTTAAAATGTAGATTTATGTGTCGGTATCAATAGTATTTCTAACTTAAGTTATTGATAAAAACAAAATGGCGTTTGCTTCGTCAAGGATTGGGGCACAGGAGGCTATAATAAAACCGTGCGATCTATGTGAAGATGATGAAGACGTTAACTGGTTCTGTAAAGACTGCTTTCAGAATTTATTTGACAGATGCAAGAAGACACATCTTAAGACGGCAAACTGCAAACACCATCAGGTAGTTACGATTTTGGAGGGTATCGCCATTACAAAGGAGGCTGTCTCAAATCTATGTCAGGATCATAATGTACCCTTCACCTTCTTTTGTCGAACATGTGATCAGAACATTTGTTCCAAGTGTCTGTCAAAGAAACACAAGAAACACGACTTCATCGACATTCACGAGTATCAGTCCGAGCTACATAGAATGTTAGATTCTGTTTTAAATGAAAAAGAGATCGAGGAGGGGGAAATGTCTAAAAATTTAGTTGAATGGTCGGAATTAGAACACCGGTGTCGGAAGACATTGACGACAAACCATGCAGTAATAAATGAACGAGTGAAAGCTATCCAACTCGCAGCAACTGAAGAAGGTGAAAAACTAATGAAGTCCATTAATTCTCAGGTAGATGGACAAATAGCAGAAGCTATAGAAAATAAAGAAAAAGTTGAGACAAAAAGAGGCTTCTTTCATCAGGAAATCCAGACAATAAAACGAAACATTCAGTTGCAGACTACATCAACTTTAAGTCAATTCGTCAAAACATCCGTCTCAAGGCTTCAGTCTCTAAAACCATTGACACTTCCAATGCCGAGGAGTACCACGTTTACTATTGGTAGCATTAACAAAGATCAGATCAGGGACATGATCGGCAGAGATGGCGACCAACGGGATACACCGGGGTCATCAAAAGATAAAGCGAAAAAGAGAGGAAAGAATGTTCTAGAAAAATTGCAAATTATGAAAACTCAAAAACTCGATGTAAAATATAAGTGTTATAGCATATGTGCCAGTCCTGATGGTAGTATATGGATTTGTGGTGTGGGATACGTGTACAAGATGAGCTCTGACTGCTCTACATTCCTCCATCAGATACCTGCTAGGGAGTCTTGGATGTTATGTGATTACATAGCATGTTTACAGTCAGGTGATGCTGTTGTATCTTATTGTGGTTCATCCTACATAGACAGATTCACCTCTGATGGGAGAAGAGTAGAGTTCGCAGACCTATCACCGAATTACACCTACTATATAGCCGTATCTGACGATGACAAGGTAGCTATTGCTGTTTACAAAGATTTATTTACAACGACATCCGTAGTTTTATTCTCAAAGGAGGGGGAAAAAACTGAATGAAATCGAAACGGATGCAAACATCGCAAGCCTCTGTATTGATAATGACGGTAACTATGTTATCTCTGATACAAAACATCAATGTCTTACAACGATTGACAGGAATGGTACTGTCCTGAAGAAGACTGAAATGAAGGAATCCAGCCTAAAACGAATGACATGTGATAGGTACGGAAACATCCTCGGGGTCAACGGACAAAACGTTTTTCTTATAAATGACGAAATGAAATTTCAGCAGTCTTTCACTGTAGACTGTTACAACTTAATCAATGATATTTGCATTGATAAAGACAACCGTCTTTTCATACTTGTGGATGATAACAAATTGATCGTCGCCAAATACTTAGAATGATCAAGACGTCTATGGAGTACGTAAGGATCCTGTGCTTCGAGAAAGTGAAAGTGATATTCATATATTTTCTATCACATAGTATGTATATAATGTAAATATCAGTTGTGATTATCATATGTAATCAAATAACAATTATTTAAGATGAAAGTTTTAAAAAGTTAAGATTAAGATTAAGAATATATGTATTTTTCATAATCATTTAATTCAATTTTCGTCGTACCAAGGATTCTGATTTGGTGAATGATCTCTAGTACAGGACCCATGTCTTGGGATTTACAATACGTTTTATATAAGTATTACAAATATATTTCCAATGTACATTGAAAAAATCTTGTATGTGTATATTTGTTTACAAGATTAAGTAACCTTAGTTTATAATGAGAACAGTACGACATATTATAATAAAGAAATATTGACTGTTGCTGCCTCATATAATTGGCAACTTGATTTAACAAGAGACGCTGTAATTGGTACATGTAACTTTTGAGTTTGTTTTTATCTGTTTTTAAATGATACTAATGAATCTTGTTTAATATATTACACATATACACTCTCAATATGAAGATGCTTTATGCCGACATATCCCAATCTTGATGAGAGCAGGGCTCGCGGAGTTATGTAGTGCTCATGAATACTTATGAATAGCTATATTTGTCGTGAAGTATTCTTTACGGAAGTTGCACGAAATCTACGATTATACGAAGGACCTCACATATACCGATACACGTTCCCCAGAATACAGACTACAAGGAGTCATATTGGACATTTCTACTTTTCGTTTATTTCAAGCAGTTAGATCAGATAAATCAGAGGAGAAAACAAACCGCCCTTTCATTAAAGTAAGATTTGCAAACAAAGGTATTGATAACTTGAATCTTGGTCAAATTTTGAATCACAAAACTGTCACAGAAAAAATCCCACCATATTTCAAAAGAAAAGAAACTCCTTGTATTTCCTATAGCTACACACCAACAGTTGCATCTAAAATTTACAATTACAAACGATTCCTGCAGTGTATTGATTTAAGTAATCCCTCACTACATCCACTTCCCTGCGAATGTTCTTCATCGGATTTCAACTACTCTCCTTGCGGACATGTTATTACTGGTGACCTTAGTATAGTCAAGAACGACAAGTTGAGAGAATTGTTAAAAAAGGGTCCCAAATACAGAGAAAGTATGCCCTTTACATGGAACCAAAATGTCAAAATTATCATGGACTCTTGTGAGGAATATGCAAGACGTTGGGCAAAGAAAGAGGATGTACAGCTCGACACCCTTTCCGAATGGATAAAATCGATCAGAGGGTTACTTTTATCTAGAATTAACCGATTAAAATCAACTGTGAACACCAGATTCGTGTCTATATTTAAAGACCCTGATGTTATCACAGAGCTCACCTACCTCCAAGAACATTATGTCATCACACCAGCGGACAAAGCCTCAAATAATTACACATTTACTTGCAAAAAGTACTATTTCGACAGTCTAGTTAAAGAGTTGGGTTTAAATTCGACACCTGGAAATCCCACTTACACCCCAACAAACCTTTCTGCCTCTGAAATAATAGATAACCACAAATCAGCTCTTACTTCCTTTGGCTTCGACACTACCAAATTAGATTTAGATTTACCAAACTTGTACTGCATACCTAAAATGCATAAGAATCCGTACAAATAACGTTTCATCGCTGGTTCCTCAAAATGTTCTACCAAATCTGTATCGATCTTACTCACCAAAGTTTTATCTGAAATCAAATCTGGGCTTCAAAAATATTGTTCGACAGTGTATTCTCGCAGTGGTATCAACCAGATGTGGATTTTAAAGAATTCGAAGGAACTTTTAGAACATGTGAAATCCACTCATTTTAGTAGAGTCCATTCGATCAAAGCCTTTGATTTTTCGACACTTTACACTACAATTCCACATTCTAAATTGAAAGAAAGACTCGCAAAAATTATAAGTAATGCGTTTACAAGTAAGAACGGTAATCGCAAATACAAATTTATTGTTGTTAACTATGACAAAACCTACTTTGTAAAAGAAAAGTCCGATTCTGAAAATAAGTACACTGAAACAGACATTATTCAGATGTTAAACTTTCTGATCGACAACATTTTTGTGGTGTTTGGAGGAAAGGTCTTCCAGCAAATTGTCGGAATTCCAATGGGGACCAATTGTGCCCCACTCCTTGCCGACATTTTCCTTTACTCGTACGAAGCTGAATTCATTCAATCTTTGGTCTCTGAAGGGAAAAGATACTTAGCTTCTGACTTTAACTTCACTTACAGATACATAGACGATGTGTTGTCCATCAATAATCCAAAATTCGCGGATTACCTGAGCAGTATCTATCCTTCGGAGCTTGAAGTCAAAGAAACCACAGAGACAAATAATTCAGCATCCTATTTGGACATAATGTTGTCCTACGACACTGATGGTCACATGAACACCTCACTCTATGACAAACGTGACGACTTCAATTTCAGCATTACAAACTTTCCTTTTCTGAGTAGCAACATCCCTTCATCGCCTGCTTATGGCGTGTTCATATCTCAGTTGATACGCTATGCCAGAGCAAGTACCAAATATACGGATTTTGTTTTGAGAGCTAGGCGTCTTTCAGATAAGCTTCTCGGTCAGGGATATGTTTGTGACCGACTAACATCGTCACTGAGGAAGTTCTACGGTCGATATGGGGAGCTCGTCATACACTATGATGTTCCACTCTCAAGAATGGTGGATGATATTCTGTCATAGACCATTTGAACCATCCAACCAAAGATTGTACTCTATATCTTCCAAAATGGAAGTAACCGGATGTGACAGTTCTACCGAATTGAAGCGACGGGTGTTGCATGCAAGCAGGAGATGCTTACTCTTCCTGGGCACCTGGTCTCACTCCCATATCGGGAGTTCGCTTCTTTTCATATGGTGGAGGTTTTTGTTTGTTTGCTTTGGTTCCTGTTTTGTCCTGATTTTGTATGCCTTCGGTTTCTGATTTTTGAATTATCGATTTTGTGCTGTATACAGGGATATGGTCATTATCCATATTTGTCATTGGTCCATTGACAGCTTGAAAGTGGAAGTGATACCAAATTTGATTTTGAATTCAAAGAATCAACTGATGAAAATACATGTACTGGTATCAAAGCAGTAACCGAACGATTTTGAATGTTTATTCACGATAACTACGTTGTTTTAATAAATTGAGACATGACATTTGGAACAAAAAATGGTTGGAATATGTCTCAAATATATATTGAATAATATTCTTAATTGAATATGGAGACGTTTAACATCTTTAAAAAAAAACCGGACTTTAATCATCTTTTATGTCCATCTTTTAGCTACAAGATTTCGCAATTTTGCTAAAGCAGTCACCGAATGATTGAGAATTCGGACGTGTTTTATTGATCGATTTTCATTTCTATGTTGATAAATAGGAAGAAACATCTTTTCCAAGGATCTAATTGTAGAAAATTAAGGAAAATTCCTTCAAATATAGTTCTTGCTGAGAGTTTTACGAGGGTACCCTTTCACAATCACCATTGGCTTAACTCTGGAGAAAATATATAAAGGAGACTCAGTACTTTCTCACAACAAAATCGTATACTTAGACGTAGAGACAGAAGAAACACGACGGACATCACCATCTAATGAATATTCTTCAGAGTTCAGTGTAAGAACATAATTTATATATGAAGCGATGTTAAAAACTAATGCTACTTAGCCCCGATCGCCCCGATTGAGGTGGTTCGTAGGGAACGTGAGAGACCGTGGGGTTGAATCGTGAAGATTGTAAGAGAGTATGATTGGCCTAGTATCAAGGGCCCAGCTGCATTTACAGTAGTTTATAATAAGAATAAATATTTTTCTGCGATCTCTGCGATTCTCTTCGATCATCACGATTCCAACTCGCTCTCTTACGATATTCACGATAAATCCCCACGCTCTCTTACGTTCCCTCTATTCACCTCAGTCGGGAAATCGGGGTGATCGTGGCTAAGTGTAAACCTAGCATTAGACTTCAGTTTTTGTACGACACATTTATGACATTTGATATTTGCATATGAAACATATGACAAATACATGACTGTGTGATAGATGAGTAAGTATTCGGAAATACATGTATAAACATAATTCTTTCCGGTGGGATTCGTGAAAGTAATTTTCGCTCCATTTTCTTGCAATCTACGGAAGGATGAACTGACGTTTTGACAAGAAAGTGTGAGCACGACATTAAGATTTCGTTTCAATAAAGGCACCCAGAAGGGTCAAATCAGTAGTACTTCAAAATAAAATGTATGTTCAAAATATCATGTGAGGGATGGTGCTAGCCTTCTTTAATTTCGATTATATTTTTGATGAAATGGCAAGTTTCCGAAATTACAAAAAAAACCATATGTGATGTCACATTGATTAAGGGTCAAAACAAAGCTTCTTACAGGCGACAGAGCCGGAAAGAAGTAATTAAAACACTTAACAAACATCAAGTTTTTAAGTGTATATATATAATACGCAAAATTAGTCATTGAGCCTATTCCCTAGATATAAGCTTAATGACTAGTCACTTAGTAAATGCCTAGAAAAATCAGGCATTAAGCCACTAGGAATATTTTGGAACGAGTGAAGTATAATGGAATACTGCAGATGTTGAAAGGTGTTAACGAGAAAACTCAAAAATCCTCTGAAGAATATTATTACTCTTCACGACAAGACGTCCTCAAAGCGGCAAAAATGGAACGCCTCATCACAAAGATACCGGATAGTGATCCACAGTCGTTTAAAGTCAGTCTTCGTATTTCTAGAAGAAGGGAGGATATCTCCAACAAGACCCCGTTGCAGCATCAACAGCAAAACACCAAAACACCCGATGCAAAAACACAAAAGACGAGTACAGCACGAGACGGAAAAGAGACACACGACATATAAACATCAAACACAAAAGACTACAAATAAACCGACGAGACCAATGGGCGACCGTTGCCGACTTTGGACAGCCATTTGTCATGCAAGTTATCCTGGTTATCCTGGATTACGTGCGCACAACCCTCTCACTTCTCCAATTACCTAGAGGTCTCGAAGAACGTACAATTGTGGTATAAAACAACCTTCTCACTGTAAGATGACCTCACACAACAAGATCGCGAATCGTAGAGGCCCCAGAAACACAGATGAATATGTAAATGAATATAGAAAGAGGGCATGCGTAATACAGTCTGTGCTCTGCCGGCTATAGCGAGCTCAAATGTGTTATCACCCGAGGAGTCCGACTGACATTCAGAGAGGACAGGTGGTCGAGGCCCGGTCTTCTCTAAAGAGGTTTGGACAGGGTCCGTCATGGAATCCCGTTGTCACAGTCAGTCAGAGTGCAAGTCTCAAGGATGCGCTTGTACAAGACTGTAGATTGGTCTAGTACCAAGCCTAGTGTCCGTCTGGTGACATTAGGATCATATCCACGGTATAAAAGGCGTTTGATGATTCTGACGCATTTTCGATGGTTATGCTGCCTACCTTTGATCCTTCTTATTTTGTTTATCATATCACCATAAATGACAGGTTGTGTAATACCCAAAGTAATAAGAAGGGAAGAGGTAATGTACTCTGTTGCCTGTATAGATCCGAATTTTAAAAGAAGTTGACTGTAATGTTTGTAAAATTTCTAGAAAGTCATAACTAGTTTATGACAGCGGAAACCTTGAACTAAAAGTTTTTGGTAATGTGTAAATTTCTACAGTGAAAATCGAAAATATCAGTACATGCTCTAGCGTACCGAATGAGCTGTGATATGTAAACACCGTATGAAGGTAATCTTGGAACATCACCGTCAAGCCAGAGGAAATTTTCTATGTTGAATCCAAATGTTAAACGTCTTCAAATTCGATAGCACCATTTAAAACGAGATAAATTTACAGCATGGACAGGACATGCACGTTTCGGTTACTTAACCCATAAAATCATCCCTTTTGTCATATACACTTGTATGAATCTTTCCCTTTACAATTTTGATATGTAGGTCCAAAAACGGTGTTTCTGTATTTGTACCATTTGCCTTGTTAAGTGGTAATTCTTGTGGATAAATGACAAATATGGATAATGACCATATCCCTGCATACAGCACAAAATCGATAATTCAGAAAATCAGAAACCGAAGGCATACAAAATCAGGACAAAACAGGAACCAAAGCAAACAAACAAAAACCTCAAAAATTTCATTTTTACATGATTCAAAAGTAGGATTGTCAATGGTTAGAAGAATCATTTGGTGTACTTGACGAAGCACATAATTTAAAAGCAGGATTGTCAATGGTTAGAAGAATCATTTGGTGTACTTGACGAAGCACAAAAGGAAACAGTGTAAAATATGTGCTTCAGTATCCTTCCGTAAATATCACATGTTGTTATGTATAGATTGAAGACAGATGTATGAATATGATATTCTGTCTAAAGGTCACACTGCGCTTTTAGGCTCACGTCCAAAAAAGGTCTCCTGTGAAGCAGACGTTGTTGTTCGCTTTTAAGACGCTAAAGACGTATTGAACTGCTCAAAAAATTATTCCATGGACCACGACGGACGGTGTACGTGGTAAAGACGTGCAACGTACGCGAAACATACTTGATGATCCGTTCTTCGGCAGTGATAAAAACTTGGAGGAGACTCGGTAAGACGCGAAAGCTGAAGCGGTCTATCACGGCCAGAGCATGGTCATTCGACATGTGTTCCGCGTTGGTATCACGGGTAAAAGCGTGTCATGGACATTTTTAGCCTTAGACGTGGTTGGACGTGGTTAGCAGTGCTTAGGGAGTGTATCAGCAGTGGAACAGCCCGCGGCGGTCATACTCCGTACAAAGCACAGTCGTGGCAAAAATTACCACGTATGATCGCGTCCAGCAGATTTTCGAACGGGATTTGGACGTGGAGTGCAGTGTGACCGGGGCTTTAGACAATTTGAACCATCAAACCACCGAATATACTTGTATCCTCCGAAATGGAAGTAACGGAATGCGACAATTCTACTGAATTGAAGTTACGGGTGTTGTTCGTCGATGCTCAGTTTGGTAATCTATTGTAAGTGCTGTTGAGATTATCGTCAGGATCTTCTGTAACTCATTTGTGTCACACTTATGCCCTTTGCCGTGTGAAGCTTATAAAATGTTCCCCGCGAGGGGTTTTACAGTAAGTGTTTTGAATATTTTCCCTGACATGGTCGCCATAGCACTTTCTTTATAGACATAACCTCAGACAGTGCAGTGCATGTAATCTATATATTGTTTTCATTTTTGTGCATGAACATCGACGGCGGGTGCAGCTAGCCAACAAGGGATGCTTACTCCTCCCGGACCCCTTTTCCCACCTCTAGCTTGCTAGGGGTCCATCGATGCTCAGTTCGGTACTCTATTGTAAGTGCTGTTGAGATTGTTGTCAGGATCTTCTTTAACTCATTTGCATTAAAGCAGGAGATGCTGACTTTCCTGGGCACCTGGTCTCACTCCCATATTGGGAGTTCGCTTCTTTTCATATGGTGGAGTATTGTCTTTGTTTGCTTTGGTTCTTGTTTCATCAAAGCTATATATGGTAGATGGCGCCAGGAAAATTCACTTTGGCTTTATTTAAACTGTTTGGTATAAAGTACCACTGACAAGGATTAAAATATCCGAAACACGTGTCTAGTACAAAAATATTTGTACTATAGAACATATATTTCAATATTGACTATTTGTATGCCTTCGGTTTATGATTTTCTGAATTATCGATTTTGTTATATACATGTATACTGGGATATGGTCATTATCTAAATTTTTCTCATGTTTACCTACCCAAGGAGAGAATAAGGTGGTTTTATAAAGACCACTTTATTCTACTTACAAACCGCAGTTTTTCTTAAATTTTCACAAAAATAAAAATCCAAGGATTTCTAGTATTCAAAATGAGATTTCCTATGTAATTTATCTTGATTCACAGCTTGACCATTCAATGATGCGAGCATCTAAAATACATAACATTACAAGAAAGAGCCCCATATATACAATTTCAAATAACGGCTTTTTTAACGATTTTGAATTAAGACAAGCGTCGGATAAGTGAGACTAGATTTAGCATATATGCAGATTTGTGAATGACATACCACATATCGGGTTATTTTGGCGCGATGGAAATTGGCTTTGTATGCGGATTCAATAAAATCGCCAAATTTAAAAGCGCCAGATTTTTCCATCCATAAAAGACAGAATTTACTCAGCTAGAGATCCGTCACTGTAAATCTCATTGCCCGTTTTCTACTACATGGCTAATGAACTTTATTTGCGTAATACCGGGGTATATTCAATCAAAAATTTTGTCTAAGTCATTTTGTGTATAGATTAAATACCTTTTAGATTATCCTTAATTCTTGGCACATAATAGCTAGATGGAAAAAAGGAAACACCTAGACTTGTCACAAAATTTGTTTTGTTTCTATCTTTTATATAGTTATATTGTTTTTGTTTCTGTATATTTTACACATCGAGGCAATTGTAGGATCTGTGATGTAGAATGTAAAGGTTGTTATCAAACGTGTTACTGAGTATATGTATATACCATTACTCAAAAAGATTGTATCAAAGGATGGAAAGGAAACACCTGTACAGATACTTTTGAAACAACCCCTTAAAGTGTGCTAAACTCTTGTTTTACAGCAGCTGATGAAAATCCGTCCAACATATTTTTATTATAAAGTCTGTGTTTTACAGCAACAAAGACTGATCTGTTGTTTGACCTATCTTTTATAGTTTTTGTAAGATTTATTAATCGTCACTTTTTTTAGCCACTTTTCTCACTTTGGATGCCTTAAATAAAAGAGTGCGTACAAACGTTCTTTTGTTCTCTTTATTACATCAGATTATACATTGCACATTTGTATTTGAGTCTTGCTTCCAATGATTCCCTCTCGTGACCTCATTAGCAGACTGGTACACCTTAGAGCTTCAATCGTTCACATACATCTACAAATAAGTGATTACAAACAAGTGATCGATATAAGGTTAGTTAAACTGTATTTATGAAAATTTACAATGATAACTTTTACAAATATAATGAGTATTGATATGAAAAAAGTGGGACCACTTGTTTCAATTCAGCTATTTCTATCTATAAGGTTGAATTGTATCATCATGAAAAGTGACAGTGGCAATCATGGTACAGGAAATGGCACATTGTCAGTACATGTAGAACTATCTTGGAATAAGCTCAAAGGATGTATAGTCATATACAATGGACTGCTAATGGAAAAACGGGAAACAAATTATCTGTGGTTCATTCCAATATGAATATAAATTTTTTCAACCTTTGCCGTACAATAAATTCAATATGAACTTGTAAAGGATATCCCACTATCAAGGGGTCACAAATATGAAAGTAGAAAAATTGGCAAGTGAAGGATGGACTCGAAAGGTTGCACCTTGTCGAACACCCCCCTCCCCCTATCAAATCCTTAGGTCCTTTTTAACTCTTGTTGAAGTCTATACAGGCAGGTGATATTGACATCAGAAAAAAAAAGCTGTACCTCGTAAATCTTCTTTAATATTTATTAAAACAAATGTCAATATGAATGTCATGGAGAAATTTTCGATATAATAGACACATGAAGTACAGCTTTGTTGATTGAAGTAATGTGATCATGAAGTCCATATTTACATTCAGAAAGCGAGATCAATGTACAAATACAACCATAAAAGAAAAAAAAAAGATATAGACAAATCAACCGATGCATTAGGAAAAAGCTAGACAAAAATTAATTCCGAATGGAGATGAGATGAGGTGCCTGGGTAGAGTAAGTATTTCCTGTGTGATGGCAACACTCGTCATTTGAGAAATTCAGAAAATAGAAAAACTAATTGAGTCTTGTGTTTTGGATGGCTTTGACATAAAATAAACTTTAAATCAAACTTCGAATTTGAAATTTGTCAACGAAATTCTATATAGTTTTCTATATTTTAATTGTATTGTACAATTAATTTTACAGTGACAGCGCCAATCGCTCAAAAATAGTTTCTCGGTTTAGTTACTTTCAGAACGAAATCGCTGTAGTTCGAGTATTATTTACCAAGAAATGAAAACACAATGAGTAGGAGACGAAATAATGGTCCTACTCAGATTTCGGGAAATTATTTTGAAAGTTATTTATAATATACAGTAGAAAAAATGTTAAAGCACCACAGAAAACCATATAATATAGAAAACCAATGGACACACAACAGTACCTCCATTTTAAAAGTCAACATCCAAAAACTTGTCTTAAATCTATAGGGATGTTCGAGTGACGAAAAAGTGACGTCACACTGCGCATGCGCATGAAAATTGGTTGGCAAAAAGTGGTTCTCTTATATATATGTATAGCAATGTTCACTTCTATTTACGTTATATTCTTTATCAGTACAGTTTATCGACAGATATAATTATGTTAAGATTACTTCAAAGTTGTTATAATATTAATCGATCATTTTAATTGCATGTTATATTTTTTTTAATTTAATTTTTCTCTGTTGATCACTGTGTAAATAGCATTTAGTCTCTCTGTGGTTTGATTTAATTTTTAAAGTCGTGAATGTGAACATCTTATATATAATTCATTAATTTGTCAAGTCCCACCTATACAGTGTATCTCATATACACAAGACATTGATCTGACACCTGCCATTTACCTTGACTTTTGTCGGCTGTCCAGGTAGATTTTTCACCTAGGCGCCGCGACGGAATCAATGATCCGCAAAGGAGAGAAAGCCACTGCATGTGATATATCCATTTCATATTTCAGTTTTTGATATTTTTATTAAGCGACACGTATGAAACAACAAAACCATCTTTTGGGGGTAAATACTTACATTAAATTGGTCTTTAAGCTGAAAGAAGCAAAAAGGAAATACATCCCATTCATACATCGATCATAATCATATAAAAGTTGGAACTGTGGATCATTATTCAATATTTCTCATATATATCTCAAGATAAATTGTTTAAATAATTCCGAACATTAGATAGATGGAAGTCCAAAATCTATTCTTGAAATTCTTTTCAAATATTGGATGTTTTAACAGTCTAGGTGCAAAAGATGGAAATACAATGCTAGGATTTTATATGGTTCGAGATCCCTCTCTTTAATTCGTATTAACATTTATCATTTATTTTTAAGGTGTATTTTAATCTTATCTTTCATTTTAAATTCTTAAATGTCTCTTTTTATCCCAATGATTTTAGGAGTGCGACTGCCCAAACTTACATGGAAGGTGAGAAAAAAAATGCTTCTTTTGGCCTCCTGAAATTCTAATCTTGAGGCAGAGCCCCCCTTCCTCCAGCAAGCAAAAAGTTAGATAAGGCATGTCAATTTAAAAAAAAATCCGTATCCAAAGTAAGAAAATTACTGAAGAAATAATAATAGAGAACAGAAAATTTTTCATTGTTATTACTATGACCGGCTTTATCTATAAATTGGAGACAGTCCTGAGAAAAAAACAAAAACAACAACAACAAAGAAAAGCTAAGAAAATTAGTACTCTTTATTTCATTAAACGTTGTCTGTGAACTAAATTAATTTTTTTTTCCGTTTTTTTTTTTTTTTTCAAACAGTTCGATATTAATTTTGGTCAAACTATTTCCCTCTTTCCATCCCGTTCAAATGCTCCGCCTTAATTAAATCACAACTAATATAGCCGGGGACGTTGCATGTTTGAAGGAGGGATAGGTGTGTACTTGTCAAAACAACTGGTAATTAGTCGGGTATGTTACACCTAATACAGGAGCATAAAAATGGGACACTATGAATTACACCGGCTTCTTTGAAAAGCAAAATTTGAAAAAGAAAAAATATCGGCAGTTTATTGATTCTTGCCCCCCCCCCCCCCCCCCCCCCCCAATCGAACGGCAGTCTGATATACTAATAAAGACAGCGGGATTTCTGTATTGCTGTGATTAGAATGGTCAGTGTCACAGCAGGACTTATCAATAAAATAATAATAGGAAAGTTGCGCTTATTAGAGCATCAATTGTCGATTTATCCCCCGCGGTATCACGTATATCTCCCTTCACTGCCAACCGTTTTTGCCAACCAGCCTCGTTTTCGCGAGACCCGTGACGTCACGGCGAACATCCCTATACCGTATAAATTTTGGCAAGAATTTGTACGATTGTCAGTGATAATGAAGTTAAAAGAATACGTTTAGATGAAGTTCGGATATCACTTTTACAACACACATTTCCCATTTCCCTTTTAAATAAAGGAATTTATTTGGTTAAAAGATTCCTTTTGTCGAATTAAGAAAATTTAAAGAAAAGAAATCAGTAGACGTATTACCATTTGTCACAACACTTGATAAAATTAATGTAATCCTGAAATTTTTCACGACGCATACAAAAATCGAAACGAATTAAAAATGAGTGTAAAACTAGAAAATATACTAAACGAGACAGAACTGATTAAAAACAAACGGCAACCCAAAAAATTGAAAACAGTAAAGATGAAGAAGAAAACTATATAATTTTCAAGGTGTTTCTACAGGTATGACTGTAAAAACAAAAGGTGTGGTAGGTCCCTACTCATAGATTTAACAGATGAAATTTGTATTTAATGCTTTTTTCCTAATCAAAAGGGTCCAAATGAGAATTAAAACACAGACATAGATATGTAATTTTTTTTCTTCAAAGATACAGTACATTATAGAAAGGTACCCATGCACAATAAGACAGATGAATATCAAATAAACAGATATGCCTTTGAACCCTCCAATTCAGTAATGAAAAGAGTATAATTATTAATTTTGTTTTATTTTATGATAACAAGTCATATAGAAGAAGTATAACACATAAAATGATATTCTAACATAAATCTATATATGATATGTCTCCAAACATAAGGGTACCCCCTTATAATTTAGCACATTTTTTACAAATAAAATATACTAAATTATACTTTTTAAAAAAAGAAACAGATGAATTTTTTTCGTTTTGTAATATTCCATGATATTATGTATGTAGATGAAGAAAAATAGCATACAGGTACACAGTTTTATAAATGACCAAGATATGGCTCCAAACATTATGGTACCCCCTTATAATTTTATCACATTTTTGACAAATAATTGATAGTATATCCAAATTTTTGCAATAAAGAACAGATGGAATTTCTTCATATTGCATCATTTCATACGATAATGTATATAGATGGTGCAAAAACCACATACAGGTAAACAGTTTTATAAATGATCAACATATAAGTCTAAACATAAGGGTACCCCCTTATAATTTCATTACATATTTGATGATAAATAGTATATCCCACTTTTTGAAAAAAAGGAACGGATGGAATTTTTTCATATTGCATCATTTCATAAGATAATGTATATAGATGGTGAAAAAAAATCACATACATATATACAAATTTATAAATAATCAAGATATGGCTTAATTCAAACATAAGGATGCCCACTTGTAATTTCTGAAATTCATCACATATTCAACTAAGAATATATACTATATGATGGGTGTGGACATCGATAGATTGCCCAATATTTTGTTTCTTTTGGCATTTAAGACCTTTTGTCTGCGTTTTTCAATGTTCCGGCTCGTCCGCCACCAATTTTTGTTAAACGTTTTACGCAGACTTCTGTGTATTAGGAAAACCTATAACGGTTCGAGTAGGGACCCACCTTACGTTTAAGAATGCAGGTGCTGATTTTGAAATTAAGAGAAATTTAACATGCACATAAAAAATGGGATTTTTTTGTTGTTAACATCTTACAATGTGATAAATGCAAGGAAGAATACATACGTTCCACCAAATAGAATCAACGTATTTCCTTCATAAAAGTAACATTTCCCTAAACATGCTGAACATATGTTTGAATGTAGTAAAGGGAATTTTAAAGTTATGCCAATTTATCAAACAGATGATTATTCTATGATTACAATTAAGGAACATGTAGAGTTTTATTGATATATCTAAACAGAACTTGATAATTTACGCCCACAAATTTCTTAAAACATGTTCACTTGACCAATTTATCTGATTCAAATTTAAATTTAAACTTTATTTATTTTACAACGTTTAACAAACAAGTTACACAACTTATAAATGTCTCACGTTGGCTCAGATGTTGGCGTGAGGGGGTCCAAGGAGCAGGAGGAAACCGGAGTACCCGGAGAAAAACCCCCTGCAGAGGCCTGGTTGGGGGACCACCTACCCTCCTACATAAGACCCTTTGCCGAATCTGAGATTCGATCCAGGGACCTTAGAGGTGAGAAGCGAGCGCGCTACCACTGCGCTAACCCGGCCAGTACCTCTGATTCAGCACTTCCTATAGGTACATGGGCGGGTCTAGGATTTTTTCCAGGATGGGTCTTAAAGTTATTGGTTCTTAATTTTTTGAAAAGCCCTGAAAAAATAAATAAAAAAAAATAGAAAAAATAAATAAGATAAAAATGAAAAAAGAAATTTAAATTGAAATCTTGAATTTCATCCACGTTGTTCTAGATTATTGGTCAAATTAATGTATATATGTGAAATAGATTGGCGATCGGTAGCGATAGCCAGCAAAAATTTGTCAGAGTTGGAATATGAAGGTTCAGACAATAATATATCCTCTATTCCTGTATTTTCAGTTAATTGACAAGGGTGTAATGTATAGGGGTTGCAAAGGGAAGCATCATTTGAAATTGATATGTATGTAATAAAATCTGTCAAGCGTAAGCGAGCCAGGGAAAATTTTGAAATGTGGACCAAAAATTAATAAAAATGAAAGATTTTCAATACAAATTTATGTTATTTTTCAAATATTATGACAACATTATGGGAATCGGGACTTAATCCTATGAAATTTATAAGCTATATCAAACTATGCATAAAAAATTCCAGGGAGGAGGGGTCCAGTGCTTAGTACTTATCATGCTTTTTTCCATCAATATATTGCATGTACCAATACTTTGTTTCGTACATTATTGTCTGTATAGGCCTTTGATACGACCGAAACAATATGTGAAAAATAATACATCGTTTCTGTGATGCTTTAACATTTATTCTTCTTTACGTTGGATTTTTAATCATATTTTGGATAATATACACTAAGCGTTTGGGTGACCATCGTCGTCAAAAGATAGCATGAAATCTGAGAATGATTTCAGTAGTTTACATGTTTAGACGTTGTCAAGGTAATGTACTAGTTTGATTATAAATTTAGAGGTAGCATAATTATAATTTCTCGCCCAATTGCGATAAATATTGTACTTATATTACACGTCTTCAAATTCATCATTCAAGAACGGATGAGGGAGCAACCATTTGATTTTAGAGGGGGGGGATAGGAAAACTTGCCAGCCGTATTTTTTTTTTAGCCATTGTAAGAGCTGGATTTTTTTTTTCTATTTCGCCGGCCCTCCGGACCGGATTTTTTAAAATAGATTTTCCAATGTTGAACTGTCGAAAAAAGTTTAAATTAGTCGGCCATGTTAAATATAAAACATGAAGTGAGATCAGGTGCCAAGAAAAGATATCATTAAGGCATCCCTTGCTAGCATATCGCTTCTTTTTAATTTCTGGAATGACATATAAAGCCTTCTTATCTTTACACTTAACGAAAACAGATTACAGATATGGTGCTAATGACTTTTGAATTTGATTTCGTTCCTTTGAATAAAGTTTGTTTCATTTCTTTTTGTACTTAGCATATGACAGAAAAAGTGTTTACCGGGCATGCGGAAAAGGGAGGGGGGGGGGGACAAATTCATGATCCGGAAAAATTTTGCCGACCTATCGGGCCGGAATTTTTTTCCCTAAAATCTCCATCCGGAATTTTTTTTTTTTTTTGCAAAGGCTTCATGCCCCCCATTAAAATCAAGTGGATGCTCCCTTAATTTGCAGCATCGACCTGACATGCACATTTCTAATCAACAAAAACGATATATCATGGAAGCTATACAATACCCATTCATTTTCTGAATAATTTTTTTATTTCGAATTTCAATATTAAATGCAAGAACTTATTCATTTAAACATCTTTTGTGGTAAATTATAATGGAACGATTTGTAAATGTCTCCTAGTAAGCAGACCCGGAAGTTGTAATGTAGGACAAGGAGATATATTTAAAACTATTTATTGACAGGACAAAATGGCGTTTGCTTCGTCAAGGATTGGGGCACAGGAGGCTATAATAAAACCATGTGATCTGTGTGAAGATGATGAAGATGTGAACTGGTTCTGTAAGGATTGTTTCCAGAATTTATGTGACAGATGTAAGAAGATGCATCTAAAGACGGCAAATTGCAAACATCATGAAGTAGTTTCGATTTTAGAGGGCATCGCCATTACAAAGGAGGCCGTCTCGAATCTATGTCAGGATCATAATGTACCCTTCTCCTTCTTTTGTCGAACATGTGATCAGAACATTTGTTCGAAGTGCCTGTCAAAGAAACACAAGAAACACGACTTCATCGACATTCACGAGTTTCAGTCCGAACTACATAAGGAATTAGATACTATTTTGAATGAAAAGGAGACAGAGAAAGAGCAAATGACTAAAAATTTAGTGACATGGTCGGAATTTGAAACTAGATGCGAGAAGACACTGAGGGAAAACTATACAAACATCGATAAACGTGTGAAAGCTATCACATCAGCAGCAACTGAAGAGGGTGAAAAACTAAAGAAGTATCTTCAATCTAAGGAAGAAGGGCAAATGACAGAATCGAAAGAAAGCAAAGAAAAGATTGAAACAAGAAAAGATGCCTACAACGCGGAGATCCAGACAATAAAACGAAACATTCCGTTGCAGACGACATCAACTTTAAGCCAATTTGTCAAAACATCCATCTCCAGGCTTCAGTCTCTGAAACCATTGTCACTCCCAACGCCGAGGAATTCCATGTTAACTATTGGTAGCATTAACAAGGATCATATCAGGGACATGATCGGCAGAGATGGCGACCAACGGGATCCATCGGGGTCATCAAAAGATAAAGCGAAAAAGAGAGGAAAGAATGTTCTAGAAAAATTGCAAATTATGAGAAGTCATCAACTCGATGTAGGATATGACCATTATAGCATGTGTGTCAGTCCTGATGGTAGTATATGGATTGGTCGTTTTGGATACGTGTACAAGATGAGCTCTGATTGCGCTACAGTCCTCCATCACATACCTACTAGGGATCCACGGTGGCCATGTTTATACATAGCATGTTTACATTCAGGTGATGCTGTTGTATCTTATGGTGGTCCATCCTACATAGATAGATTTACCTCTGATGGGAGAAAAGTACAGTTCGCAGACCTATCACCGCATTACACCAGTTATACAGCCGTATCTGGCGATCACAAGGTAGCTATTGCTGTTTACAAAGATTTAGTTACACCACCGACATCGGTAGTTTTATTCTCAAAGGAGGGGAAAAGACTGAATAAAATCGAAATGGATGTAAACATAGAAAGCTTCTGTTTTGATAATGACGGTAACTATGTTATCTCTGATAGAAAACATCAATGTCTTACGATGCTTGACAGGAATGGTACTGTCCTGAAGAAGACTGAAATAAAGGAATCCAGCCTAAAACGAATGACATGTGATAGGTACGGAAACATCCTCGGGGTCAACGAAAATAACGTTTTTCTGATAAATTACGAAGGGAAAGTTCAGCAGTCTTTCACTTTAGACTGTAACCGCGGCATCAATGATATTTGCATTGATAAAGACAACCGTCTTTTCATACTTGTGGATGGTTACAAAGTGATCGTCGCCAAATACTTAGAATGATCAAGACGTCTGTATAGTAAGAATCCTGTGCTTCGAAGTGAAAGTGATATTCTTATATTTTCTATCATATGGTATATGTACATGTTTGATGTAAATATCAGTTGTGATTATCATATGAAATCGAATAACAATTATTTAAGATTAAAGTTTAAAAAGTATATAGATTTAGAGTGTATGCATCTATAGGCGAAACGCCGTTTTGTATGATTTTTTTTATAATCATTTAATTTTCATCGTACCAAGGATTCTAATTGGGTGAATGATCTCTAGTACAGGACCCACGTCTTGGGATTTACAATACGTCTATAAATATAAGTGAGTTGTTTTATTATTGTAAACTGTGTCAAAAATGAAATAAATTAAAAAAAAAATAAATATAAGTATTACAAATATATTTCCAATGTTCATTGAAGAAACCTTGTATGCTTAAAGGATAATACAACCCTAATTTGTTTCCGTTTGAGAATATAATGAAAACAGTACGACATATTATATAGAATATGGTGTTTTTGCCTCATATAATTGCCTACTTGATTTGACACGAGACGCTGTAATTTTTATTGTAATTCTTAAGCTTATCTGTTCTTAAATAATGCTATTGAATTTGAAGACGTTTAAGATTTCATATATACACTCTCAATATGAAGTTTGATACTGTATATTAGGGATAAAGTTTGTTTTTAATTATTCTTCGTATTCCATTATAATTATGATTGTCTTGTTGATGTGAATTTAAATGTGAACTTTTCAAATTAAAGTCTTGTTGATGTGAATTTAAATGTGAACTTTTCAAATTAAAGTTCAATTTCATTCATTACATACTTTATTATATCATGCTTCTTATTGATTAAAGTATGTTATATTGCAGCTGTGATAAGGAGCTCAAAGTTAGTTTAAGGTCAAGGACACATTTCAAACTTGGTCAATACTGATGGCTGTTTGTTCCTCGCTTTATGCTGCACATATCTCAATCTTGATGAGAGCATGGCTCGCGGAGTCATGTGGTGCTCAAACTTTCGAATAGCTATATTGGTCGAAAAGTAACAGCCCATTGACAGTATGAAGATGGAAGTTATACCAAATATGATTTTGAATTCAAAGAATCAACGTATGAAAATACAGGTACTGGTATCAAAGCAGTGACCGAACAATTTTGAATGTTTATTCACGATAACGTCGTTGTTTTGATAAATTGATATGAGACAAGAAATGTGGAACAAATAATAGTTGGCATATGTCTCAAATATCTATTGAATGATTTGCTAAAAAAATGGACTTAAATAATCTTTTATGTCCATCTTTTAACAACAAGATTTCTTTGTTAAAGCAGTCACCGAACGATTGAGCATTCGAATGTGTTTTATTGACCGATTTTTATTTTTATGCTGATAGATAGGAAGAAACATCTTTTCCAAGGATCTCATCGTAGAAAATTAAGGAAAATTCCCTCAAATATACTTATTGCTGAAAGTTTTACGAGGGTACCCTTTCACAATCACAAATGGCTTAATTCTCGGGAAAATATATAAAGGAGACTCAGTACTTTCTCATAACAAAATCGTACACTTAGACGTAGACACAGAAGAAACACGACGGACAGCACCATCTAATAAATATTCTTCAGAGTTCATAATTTATATAAGTAGATTTTAAAAACTAATGCTACCTAGCCACGTCCGCCCCGATTAAGGTGGTTCGTAGGGAACGTAAGAGACCTTGGGGTTGAATCGTGAAGATTGTAAGAGAGTATGATTGGCCTAGCATCAAGGGCCCAGCTGCATTTACAGTAGTTTATAATCAGAATAAAAATCCTTGCCACGATCTCTGCGATTCCCTTCGATCATTACGATTCCAACTCGCTCTCTTACGATATTCACGATTAACCCCCACGCTCTCTTACGTTCCCTCTATTCACCTCAGTCGGAAAAACCGGGGCGATCATGGCTAAGTGAAAACCTAGCATGAGACTTCAGTTTATCATAGGGTTTATGACACATTTATGACATTTGATATTTGCATATGAAACATATGAGAAATACATGACTGTGTGATAGATGAGTAAGTATTCGGAAATACATGTATAAACATAATTCTTTCCGGTGGGATTCGTGAAAGTAATTTTAGCTCCATTTCTTGCAATCAACGGAAGGATGAACTGACGTTCTGACAAGAAAGTGTGAGCACAACATTAAGATTTCGTTTCAATAAAGGCATCCAGAAGGGTCAAATCAGTAGCACATCAAAATAAAATGTATGTTCAAAATATCATATGAGGGATGGTGCTAACCTTCTTTAATTTCGATTATATTTTTCGATGAAATGGCAAGTTTCCGAAATAACAACAAAAAATCATATGTGATGTCACATTGATAAAGGGTCAAAACAAAGCTTACAAGCGACAGAGCTGGAAAGAAGTAATTAATACACTTAACAAACATCAAGTTTTAAGTATATATGTATAATAAGCAAAATTAGTCATTAAAGTAAAACCTAGTCCCTAGGCATGAACTTAATGAATAGTCACTTAGTTAATGTCTAGAAAAATCAGGCATTAAGCCACTAGGAATATTTTGGAGCGAGTGAAGTATAATGGAATACTGCAGATGTTGAAAGATGTTAACGAGAAAACTAAAACGTCCTCTAAATATAGGATCTCAAATGAATTTTCATTTCATACGATGTATTATGAAACGAGTTGTGGGTTTTATATCCCCGAGCCTTGGCAACGAGTTTCATAATACATCGTATGAAATGAAAATTCATTTGAGATTCTTTTTATCACATGATATTGCCTAAAAATGTGTATTTCTAACGTGAAATCAACGTTTCCTAGAACTATAGAGGCGAATCACGCCGTTATCTATAGAAGTCGTCTGCTACGCCATGAGAAGTAGTGTCCCCATCGTATAGATATTCTGTGCGTAAGAGAAAAGTATTTCAATTTTGAATAGTATTTTGATGCAAGAATTAATTTAACGACAACAATTTTGATCATTGATATTGACTCCGGGTCTGAATTTGACAGTTGACCGATATTTGAAAGGTCACATTTGTCAAGGTTTATGTGATTAGGTTCCAAACTTGACCAATCGCATTCAAGCAAAGCGATATGTAACGTGTTGTCATATCACATATTTATGAAATGGCTTTATGAAACTGCATAAAGGGTGTTTCATGTGATAAAGAATATTATTACTCTTCACGACATGACGTCCTCAAAGCGGCAACAATGGAACGCCTCATCACAAAGATACCGGATAGTGATCCACAGTCGTTTTAAGTCTTCGTATTTCTAGAAGAATCATTTTGGTGTACTTGACGAAGCACATAAGGAAACAGTGTAAAATAAGTACTTCAATATCCTTCCGTAAATATGACATGGTGTTATGTATAGATTGAAAACAGATGTATGAAGATGATATTCTGTCTGAAGGTCACACTGCGCTTTACGGCTTGATCACGGCCACAGCACGTCCAAAAAAGGTCTCCTGTGAAGCAGACGTTGTTGTTCGTTTTTAAGACGCGCTACAGACGATTTGTAGACGTGGTAGGACGCGGTAAAAAATCTGAACGGCGTTGGACACGGAAAGACGTTTTAACTGCTCAAAAGTTTATTCCGCGGACAACCACGGACGATGTACGTGGTATAGACGTGCAACGTACGCGAAACAAACGTGATGATCCATGCTCCAGCAGTGATAAAAACGTGGAGGAGACGCGGTAAGACGCCAAAGCTGAAGCGGTCTATCACGGCCAGAGCATGGTCATTCGACATGTGTTCCGCGTTGGTATCACGGGTAAAAGCGTGTCATGGACATTTTTAACATTAGACGTGGTTAGCCGTGCTTAGGCAGTGTATCAGCAGTGGAACAGCCCGCCGCGGTCATACTCCGTACAAATGAGTTCAAGAAGATCCTGATGATAATCCCATCAGCACTCACAACAGAGCACCAAATTAAGCATCGACAGACCCCTATCAAGCCAGAGGTGGGACCAGGTACCCTGGAGGAGCAAGCATCCCCGGTTGGCTAGCCGCACCCGCCGTCGATGTTCATATGCACGAAAATAAAAACAATTTATAAAATACATGCACTACACTGTCTGAGGTTATATCTATCTAGAAAGTGCCATGGCGACCATGTCAGGGAAAATATTCAAAACACGTACTGTCAAACCCCTCGCGGGGAACCTTTTTACGGGCTCCACACGGCAAAGGGCATAAGTGTGACATAAATGAGTTAAAGAAGATCCTGACGATAATCCCAACAGCACTCACGACAGAGCACCAAATTGAGCACTGACAGACCCCTAGCAAGCCAGAGGTGGGATCAGGTGCCCGGGAGGAGCAAACATCCCCTGTTGGCTAGCCGCATCCGCCGTCGATGTTCAGGCACGAAAATAAGAGAAGGGAGGAGATCTTTTAACAATTTATAAAATACATGCACTGCACTGTCTGAGGTTATATCTAGAAAGTGCTATGGCGACCATGTCAGGGAAAAAATTCAAAACACGTACTGTCAAACCCCTCGCGGGGAACCTTAAAGCACAGTCGTGGCAAACATTACCACGTATGACCGCGTCTAGCAGATTTTTGAACGGATTTGGACGTGGAGTGCAGTGTGACCGGGGCTTAAGACCATTTCAACCATCAAACCACCGAATAAACTTGTATCCTCCGAAATTGAAGTAACGGAATGCGACAATTCTACTGAATTGAAGTTACGGGTGTTGTTCGTCGATGCTCAGTTTGGTAGTCTGTTGTAAGTCCTGTTGAGATTATCGTCAGGATCTTCTTTAACTCGTGTGTGTCATCTTATGCCCTTTGCCGTGTGAAGCTTGTAAAATGTTCCCCGCAAGGGTTTTCACAGTAAGTGTTTTGAATATTTTCCCTGACATGGTCGCCATAGCACTTTCTTTATAGACATAATATCAGACAGTGCAGTGCATGTAATTTATATATTGTTTTCATTTTCGTGCATGAACATCGACGACGGGTGCAGCTAGCCATCAGGGGATGCTTACTCCTCCCGGAACCCTGATCCCACCTCAAGCTTGCTAGGGGTCCATCGATGCTCAGTTTGGTACTCTATTGTAAGTGTCGTTGAGAAAATCGTCAGGATCTTCTTTAACTCATTTGCATTACAGCAGGAGATGCTGACTTTTCCTGGGCACCTGGTCTCACTCCCATATTGAGATTTCGCTTCTTTTCATATGGCGGAGTATTTTCTTTGTTTGCTTTGGTTCTTGTTTTATCAAAGCTCTGTATGGTAGATGGCGCCAGGACAATTCACTTTGGCTTTATTTAAGCTGTTTGGTATAAAGTACCACTGACGAGGATTAAAATATCCGAAACACGTGTCTAGTACAAAAATAATTGTACTTTAGAACATATATTTAAATATTGACAATTTGCATGCCTTCGGTTTATGATTTTCTGAATTATCGATTTTGAAATATGTACTGGGATATGGTCATTATCTATATTTGTCATGTTTACATACCCAAGGAGAGAATAAGGTGGTTTTATAAAGACCACTTTATTCTACTTACAAACCGCAGTTTTTTTTTAATTTTCACAAAAATAAAAATCCAAGTACTTCTAGTATTCAAAATGAGATTTCCTATGCAATTTATCTTTGTTCACGGCTTGACCATTTAATGATGCGAACATCTAAAATACATAATATTACAAGAGGTAGCCCCATATATACAATTTCAAATAATGTCTTTTTTAACAATTTTCAAATAAGACAAGCGTCGGATAAGTGAGATAAGATTTAACATATATGCAGAGTTGTGAATGACATCCCGTATATCGGGTAATTTTGGCGCAATGGAAATTTAGCTTTGTTGGCGGATGCAATAAAATCGCCAAATTTAAAAGCGCCAAATTTTCCATCCATAAAAGACAGAATTTACCCAGCTAGAGATCCGCCACTGTAAATCTTATTGCCCGTTTTCTACTACATGGCTAATGAACTTTATTTGCGTAACACCGGGGTATATTCAATCAAAAGTTTTGTCTTAGTCATTTTGTGTATAGATTGAATACCTTAATAGCTAGATGGAAAAAAAGGAAACACATAGACTTGTCACAAAATTTGTTTGTTTCTATCTTGGGCACCTGGTCTCACTCTCATATCGGGAGTTCGCTTCTTTTCATATGGTGGAGGTTTTTGTTTGTTTGCTTTTGTTCCTGTTTTATCCTGATTTCGTATGCCTTGGTTTCTGATTTTCTGAATTATCGATTTTGTGCTGTAAACAGGGATATGGTCATTATCCATATTTGTCATTTTATATAGTTATATTGTTTTTGTTTCTGTATATTTTACACATCGAGGCAATTGTAGGATCTGTGATGTAGAATGTAAAGGTTGTTATCAAATGTGTTACTGAGTATATGTATATACCATTACTCAAAAAATATTGTATCAAAGGTTGGAAAGGAAATACCTGTACAGATACTTTTGAAACAACCCCTTTAAGTGTGCTAAACTCTTGTTTTACAGCAGCTAACGAAAATCCGTCCAACATATTTTTATTATAAAGTCTGTGTTTTACAGCAACAAAGACTGATCTGTTGTTTGACCTATCTTTTATAGTTTTTGTAAGATTTATTAATCGTCACTTTTTTGAGCAACTTTTCTCACTTTGAATGCCATAAGTAAAAGAGTGAGTACAAACGTTCATTTGTTCTCTTTATTACATCAGATTATACATTGTACATTTTTTTGTCTTTGAGTCTTGCTTCTAATGACTTGCTATTGTGACCTCATACCAGCAGACTGGTGCATCTTAGAGCTTTACTCGTTCACATACATCTACAAAAAGTAATTACAAACAAGTGATCGATATAAGGTTAGTTTAACTGTGTTTATGAAAATTTACAATGATAACTTTTACAAATATAATGAGTATTGATATGAAAAAAGTGGAACCACTTGTTTCAATTCAGCTCTTTCAATCTATAAGGTTGAATTGTATCATCATGAAAAGTGACAGTGGCAATCATGGTACAGGAAATGGCACATTATCAGTACATCTAGAACTATCTTGGAATAAGCTCGAAGGATGTATAGTCATATACAATGGACTGCTAATGGAAAAACGGGAAACAAATGATCTGTGGTTCATTCCAATATGAATATAATTTTTTTCAACCTTTGCCATACAATAAATTCAATATGAACTTGTAAAGGATATCCCACTATCAAGGGGTCACAAATATGAAAGTAGAAAAATTTGCAAGTGAAGGATGGACTCGAAAGGTTGCACCTTGTCGAACACCCCCCCCCTCCCCCTATCAAATCCTTAGGTCCTTTTTAACTTTGTTGAAGTCTATACAGGCAGGTGATATTGACATCAGAAAAAAAAATGCTGTACCTCGTAAATCGTCTTTAATATTTATTAAAACAAATGTCAATATGAATGTCATGGAGAAATTTTCGATATAATAGACACGCGAAGAAGGATATGTACAGCTTTGTTGATTGAAGTAACGTGATCATGAGGTCCATATTTACACCCAAAGATCGAGATCAATGAACAAATACAACCATAAAAGAAAAAAAAGATATAGACAAATCAACCGATGCATTAGGAAAAAGCTAGACAAAAATGAATTCCGAATGGAGATGAGATGAGGTGCCTGAGTAGAGTAAGCATTTCCTGTTTGATGGCAACACTCGTCATTTGAGAAATTCAGAAAAAAAACTAAACTGAGTCTTGTGTTTTGGATGGCTTTGACATAAAATAAACTTTAAATTAAACTTCGAATTTGAAAATTTGTCAACGAAATTCTATATAGTTTTCTATATTTTAATTGTATTGTACAATTAATTTTACAGTGACAGCGCCAATCGCTCAAAAATAGTTTCTCAGTTTAGTTACTTTCAGAACGAAATCGCTGTAGTTCGAGTTCGCTACGAAATATATTATTTACCAAGAAATGAAAACACAATGAGTAGGAGACGAAATAATGGTCCTACTCAGATTTCGGGAAATTATTTTGAAAGTTATTTGTAATATACAGTAGAAAAAATGTTAAAGCACCACAGAAAACCATATAATATAGAAAACCAATGGACACACAACAGTACCTCCATTTAAAAAGTCAACATCCAAAAACTTGTCTTAAATCTATACCGTATAAATTTTGGCAAGAATTTGTACGATTGTCAGTGATAATGAAGTTAAAAGAATACGTTTAGATGAAGTTCGGATATCACTTTTACAACACACATTTCCCATTTCCCTTTTAAATAAAGGAGTTTATTTGGTTAAAAAGATTCCTTTTGTCGAATTAAGAAAAACTAAAGAAAAGAAATCAGTAGACGTATTACCATTTGTCACAACACTTGATAAAATTAATGTAATCCTGAAATTTTTCACGACGCATACAAAAATCTAAACGAATTAAAAATGAGTGTAAAACTAGAAAATATACTAAACGAGACAGAACTGATTAAAAACAAAAGGCAACCCAAAAAATTGAAAACAGTAAAGTTGAAGAAGAAAACTATATAATTTTCAAGGTGTTTCTACAGGTATGTGTAAAAACAAAAGGTGTGGTGGGTCCCTACTCATAGATTTAACAGATGAAATTTGTATTTAATGCTTTTTTCCTAATCAAAAGGGTCCAAATGAAAATTAAAACACAAACATAGATATGTAATTATTTTTCTTCAAAGATACTGTACATTATAGAAAGGTACCCATGCACAATAAGACAGATGAATATCAGATATACAGATATGCCTTTGAACCTTCCAAATTCAGTAATGAAAAGAGTATAATTATTAATTTTGTTTTATTTTATGATAACAAGTCATATAGAAGAAGTATAACACATAAAATGATATTCTAACATAAATCTATATATGATATGTCTCCAAACATAAGGGTACCCCCTTATAATTTATCACATTTTTTACAAATAAAATATACTAAATTATACTTTTTAAAAAAAGAAACAGATGAATTTTTTTTCGTTTTGTAATATTCCATGATATTATGTATGTAGATGAAGAAAAATAGCATACAGGTACACAATTTTATAAATGACCAAGATGTGGCTCCAAACATAATGGTACCCCCTTATAATTTTATCACATTTTTGACAAATAATTGATAGTATATCCAAATTTTTGCAATAAAGAACAGATGGAATTTCTTCATATTGCATCATTTCATACGATAATGTATATAGATGGTGCAAAAACCACATACAGGTAAACAGTTTTATAAATGATCAACATATAAGTCCAAACATAAGGGTACCCCCTTATAATTTCATTACATATTTGATGATAAATAGTATATCCCACTTTTTGAAAAAAAGGAACGGATGGAATTTTTTCATATTGCATCATTTCATAAGATAATGTATATAGATGGTGAAAAAAAATCACATACATATAAAAATTATACAAATTTATAAATGATCAAGATATGGCTTCAAACATAAGGGTACCCACTTGTAATTTCTGAAATTCATCACATATTCAACTAAGAATATATACTATATGATGGGTGTGGAAATCGATAGATTGTCCAATATTTTGTTTCTTTTGGCATTTAAGACCTTTTGTCTGCGTTTTTCAATGTTCCGGCTCGTACGCCACCAATTTTTAGCTCGCCGGGACGAATGTCCGGAGAGCTATTGTCATACCCCCGGTGTCGGCGTTGGCGTTGGCGTCTGCGTCTGCGTCTGCGTGCGCGTGCACAAAAACTTTAACCTTGCTTATAACTTTTAAACCAATACAGATTGGGCTTTCATATTTCACATGTGCATTCCTTGTGACAAGACCTTTCCATGGATACCAAAATTTTTGACCTTGTGACCTTGACCTTGGAGATTGACCTACTTTTGAAAAACTTTAACCTTGGCCATATTTTTTTAATGGTAAGTGATAGGGCTTTGATATTTCACATGTGTATTCATTGTGACAAGACGTTTCCATGGATACCAAAATTTTTGACCTTGTGACCTTGACCTTGGAGATTGACCTACTTTTGAAAAACTTTAACCTTGGCCATATTTTTTGAATGGTAAGCGATAGGGCTTTGATATTTCACATGTGTATTCCTTGTGACAAGACGTTTCCATGGATACCAAAATTTTTGACCTTGTGACCTTGACCTTGGAGATGATTGACCTACTTTTGAAAAACTTTAACCTTGGCCATATTTTTTGATTGGTAAGTGATAGGGCTTTGATATTTCACATGTGTATTCCTTGTGACAAGACGTTTCCATGGATACCAAAATTTTTGACCTTGTGACCTTGACCTTGGAGATTGACCTACTTTTGAAAAACTTTAACCTTGGCCATATTTTTTGAATGGTAAGTGATAGGGCTTTGATATTTCTCATGTGTATTCCTTGTGACAAGACGTTTCCATGGATACCAAAATTTTTGACCTAGTGACCTTGACCTTGAAATTTTACCTACTTTTCAAAAACTTTAACTTGGGCCATATTATTTGAATGGTAAGTGATAGGGCTTTGATATTTCACATGTGCATTCCTTGTGATAAGACCTTTCATGCCGTACCATAAATTTTGACCTAGTGACCTTGACCTTGAAATTTTACCTACTTTTTGTTGTTGTTGCAATTTACATATGCTTGCCACCGGCGAGCTATGTTGTCATTCTGACAAGTCTGGTTGTTAAACGTTTTACGCAGACTTCTGTGTATTAGGAAAACCTATAACGGTTCGAGTAGGGACCCACCTTACGTTTAAGAATGCAGGTGCTGATTTTGAAATTAAGAGAAATTTAACATGCACATAAAAAATGGGATTTTTTTTTGTTAACATCTTACAATGTGATAAATGCAAGGAAGAATACATACGTTCCACCAAATAGTTCAATCAACGTATTTCCTTCATAAAAGTAACATTTCCCTAAACATGCTAAACATATGTTTGAATGTAGTAAAGGGAATTTTAAAGTTATGCCAATTTATCAAACAGATGATTATTCTATGATTACAATTAAGGAACATGTAGAGTTTTATTGATATATCTAAACAGAACTTGATAATTTACGCCCACAAATTTCTTAAAACATGTTCACTTGACCAATTTATCTGATTCAAATTTAAACTTTATTTATTTTACAACGTTTAACAAACAAGTTACACAACTTATAAATGTCTCACGTTGGCTCAGATGTTGGCGTGAGTGGGTCCAAGGAGCAGGAGGAAACCGGATTACCCGGAGAAAAACCCCCTGCAGAGGCCTGGGTGGGGGACCACCTACCCTCCCACATCATTCTGCACACATCTGTATTTTCCGATTCCGTGCGGGACTTCATCTGGAAAAGTATATACTTTGCTTGTCTACTTTGTTTCCTTGCGTGCGAGATGCCTCCCACATAAGACCCTTTGCCGAATCTGAGATTCGATCCAGGGACCTTAGAGGTGAGAAGCGAGCGCGCTACCACTGCGCTAACACGGCCAATACATCTGATTGGGCGGGTCTAGGATTTTTTTTTTCAGGATGGGTCCTTAAGTTATTGGTTCTAAATATTTTGAAAAGCCATAAAAACTTAATAAAATAAAAAATAAATAAATGAAAAAAATGAATAAAGAAATTTAAATTGAAATCTTGAATTTCATCACGTTGTTCTTGATTATTGGTCAAATTAATGTATATATGTGAAATAGATTGGCGAGCGGTAGCGATAGCCAGCAAAAATTTGTCAGAGTTGGAATATGAAGGTTCAGACAACAATATATCCTCTATTCCTGTATTTTTCAGTTAATTGACAAGGGTGTTATGTATAGGGGTTGCAAAGGGAAGCATCATTTGAAATTGATAAGTATGTAATAAAATCTTTCAAGCGTAAGCGAGCCCGGGAAAATTTTGAAATGTGGACCAAAAATTAATAAAAATGAAAGATTTTCAATACAAATTTATGTTATTTTTCAAATATTATGACAACATTATGGGTATCGGGACTTAATCCTATGAAATGTATAAGCTATATCAAACTGTTTATCGAAAATTCCAGGGGGGGGGGTTCCAGTGCACAGTACTTATCATGCTTTTTTCAATCAATATATTGCATGTACCAATATACTTTGTTTTGTACATTATTGTCTGTATAGGCCTTTGATACGACCGAAACATGTGTAACAATAAAATATGTGAAAATAATACATCGTTTCTGTGGTGCTTTAACTTTTTTTCTATTTTATTCTTCTATACGTTGGATTTTTTAATCATATTTTGGATAATATACAGTATCTAAGAGTTTGGGTGACCATCGTCGTCAAAAGATAGCATGAAATCTGATAATGATTTCAGTAGTTTACATGGATAGACGTTGTCAAGGTAATGTACTAGTTTGGTTATTAATTTAGAGGTAGCATAATCATAATTTCTCGCCCAATTGCGATAAATATTGTACTTATATTACACATCTTCAAATTCATCATTAAGGAACAGATAAGGGAGCAACCATTTGATTTTTAGAGGGGGGGGGGGGGTAGGAAAACTTGCCAGCCGGATTTTTTGTAAGAGCTGGATTATTTTTTCTATTTCCCCGGCCCTTCGGACCGGATTTTTTTTTAGATTTTCCAATGTTGAACTGTCGAAAAAAGTTTAAATCATTCGGCCATGTTAAATATAAAACACGGAGTGAGATCAGGTGCCAAGAAAAGATATCATTAAGGCATCCCTTGCTAGCATATCGCTTCTTTTTAATTTCTGGAATGACATACAAAGCCTTTTAATCTTTTCACTTAACGAACACAGGTTACAGATATGGTGCTAATGACTTTTGAATTTGGTTTCGTTTCATTTTTATTTGTACTTAGCTTATGACACAAAAAAGTGTTTACCGGGTATGGGAAAGGGGAGGGAGGGGGGGGGGTAACCTCATGATCCAAAAAAAAAATTTGCCGGCCTTTGATAAAAATCAAATGCATGCTCCCTAAATTTGCAACATGGACCTGACATGCACATTCCTAATAAAAAAAAACGTTATATCATGGAAGCTATACAATGCCCATTCATTTTCTGAATAATTTTCATTACGAATTTCAATATTAAATGCAAGAAATTATTCATTAAATCATATTTTGTGATAAATTGAAAAGAAAGATTTGTAAATGTCTCCTAGTTAGCAGACCCGGAAGTTGTAATGTAGGCTAAGGAGATATATTTAAAACTATTTATTGACAGGACAAAATGGCGTTTGCGTCGTCAAGGATAGGGGCACAGGAGGCTATAATAAAACCATGTGATCTGTGTGAAGATGATGAAGACGTGAACTGGTTCTGTAAGGACTGCTTCCAGAATTTGTGTGACAGATGTAAGAAGATGCATCTCAAGATCCCAAACTGCAGAATTCATGAAGTAGTTTCGATTTTAGAGGGTATCGCCATTACAAAGGAGGCCGTCACGAATCTATGTCAGGATCATAATGTACCCTTCTCCTTCTTTTGTCGAACGTGTGATGAGAACATTTGTTCCAAGTGTCTGTCAAAGAAACACAAGAAACACGACTTCATCGACATTCACGAGTTTCAGTCCGAACTACATAAGGAATTAGATACTATTTTGAATGAAAAGGAGACAGAGAAAGAGCAAATGACTAAAAATTTAGTGACATGGTCGGAATTTGAAACTAGATGCGAGAAGACACTGAGAGAAAACTATACAAACATCGATAAACGTGTGAAAGCTATCACATCAGCAGCAACTGAAGAGGGTGAAAAACTAAAGAAGTATCTTCAATCTAAGGAAGAAGGGCAAATGACAGAATCGAAAGAAAGCAAAGAAAAGATTGAAGCAAGAAAAGATGCCTACAACGCGGAGATCCAAGTAATTAAACAAAACATTCCGTTACAGACAACATCAACTTTAAATCAATTTGTCAAAACATCCGTCTCCAGGCTTCAGTCCCTAAAACCATTGTCACTTCCAATGCCGAGGAGTACCACGTTTACTATTGGTAGCATTAAGAAGGATCAGATCAGGGACATGATCGGCAGAGATGGCGACCAACGGGATGCATCGGGACCATCAAAAGATAAAACGAAAAAGAGAGGAAAGAATGTTCTAGAGAAATTGCAAATAATGAGAAGTCATAAGCTCGATGTAGAATCTGGTTGTTATAGCATGTGTGCCAGTCCTGATGGTAGTATATGGATTGGTGGTGTAGGATACGTGTACAAGATGAGCTCTGACTGCTCTACAGTCCTCCATCAGATACCTGCTAGGGAGTCTTGGTATTGTCATTACATATCATGTTTACAGTCAGGTGATGCTGTTGTATCCTATGGTGGTCCATCCTGCGTGGACAGATTTACCTCTGACGGGAGAAGAGTGGACTTCGCAGACCTATCACCGAATCGCAACAGTTATATAGCCGTATTTGACGATGACAAGGTAGCTATTGCCGTTTACAAAGATTTAGGTACACCGACATCCGTAGTTTTACTCTCAAAGGAGGGGAAAAGACTGAATAAAATCGAAATGGATGTAAACATAGCAAGCCTCTGTTTTGATAATGACGGTAACTATGTTATCTCTGATAGAAAACATCAATGTCTTACAACGATTGACAGGAAAGGTACTGTCCTGAAGAAGACTGAAATGAAGGAATCCAACCTAGAACGAATTGCATGTGATAGGTACGGAAATATCCTCGGGGTCAACGGAAATAACGTTTTTCTTATAAATTACGAAGGGAAAGTTCAGCAGTCTTTCACTCTAGACCGTGACCACTGTATCAATGATATTAGCATCGATAAAGACAACCGTCTTTTCATACTCGTGGATTTTAAGAAGGTGATCGTCGTCAAATACTTAGAATGATCAAGACGTCTGTATAGTAAGGATCCTGTGCTTCGAAGTGAAAGTGATATTCATATATTTTCTATCATATGGTATATGTACATGTTTGATGTAAATATCAGTTGTGATTATCATATGAAATCGAATAACAATTATTTAAGATTAAAGTTTAAAAAGTATATAGATTTAGAGTGTATGCATCTATAGGCGAAACGCCGTTTTGTATGATTTTTTTATAATCATTTAATTTTCATCGTACCAAGGATTCTGATTGGGTGAATGATCTCTAGTACAGGACCAACGTCTTGGGATTTACAATACGTCTATAAATATAAGTATTACAAATATATTTCCAATGTTCATTGAAGAAACCTTGTATGCTTAAAGGGTAATACAACCCTAATTTGTTTCCGTTTGAGAATATAATGAAAACAGTACGACATACTATATATTTAAAAAATTGTGTTTTTGCCTCATGTAATTGCCGACTTGATTTGACACGAGACGCTGTAATTTGTATTGTAATTCTTAAGCTTATCTGTTCTTAAATGATGCTATTGAATTTGAAGACGTTTAAGATTTCATATATACACTCTCAATATGAAGTTTGATACTGCATGTATATTAGTGATAAAGTTTGTTTTTAATTAATGTTCGTATTTAATTATTATGATTGTCTTGGTAATGTGAATTTAAATGTGAACTTTTCAAATTAAACTTCGATTTCATTCATGACGTACTTCATCATATCAGGCTACTTATTGATTAAAGTATGTTATGATGCAGCTGTGATAAGAAACTCAATGTCAATATAAGGTCAAGAACACATTTCAAACTTGGTCAATACTGATGGCTGTTTGTTCCTCGCTTTATGCTGCACATATCTCAATCTTGATGAGAGCATGGCTCGCGGAGTCATGTGGTGCTCAAACTTTCGAACAGCTATATTTGTCGAAAAGTAACAGCCCATTGACAGTATGAAGATGGAAGTTATACCAAATTTGACTTTGAATTCAAAGAATCAACTTATGAAAATACAGGTACTGGTATCAAAGAGGTAACCGAACGATTTTGAATGTTTATTCACGATAACGTCGTTGTTTTGATAAATTGAGACAAGAATTGTGGAACAAATAATGGTTGGCATATATCTCAAATATCTATTGAATGATTTGCTAAGAAAATGGACTTACATAATCTTTAATGTCCATCTTTTAACAGCAAGATTTCCTTCATTTCGCAACTTTGTTAAAGCAGTCACCGAATGATTGAGCATTCGGATGTGTTTTATTGATCGATTTTCATTTCTATGCTGATAAATAAGAGAAACATCTTCTCCAAGGATCTAATTGTAGAAAATTAAGGAAAATTCCCTGAAATATAGTTCTTGCTGAGAGTTTTACGAGGGTACCCTTTCACAATCACAATTGGCCTAATTCTGGGGAAAATATATAAAGGAGACTCAGTACTTTCTCACAACAAAATCGTATACTTAGACGTAGACACAGAAGAAACACGACGGACATCACCATCTAATGAATATTCTTCAGAGTTCAGTGTAAGAACATAATTTATATATGAAGCGATGTTAAAAACTAATGCTACTTAGCAACGATCGCCCCGATTGAGGTGATTCGCAGGGAACGTAAGAGACCGTGGGGTTGAATCGTGAAGATTGTAAGAGAGTATGATTGGCCTAGCATCAAGGGCCCAGCTGCATTTACAGTAGTTTATAATAAGAATAAATATTTTTCTGCGATCTCTGCGATTCTCTTCGATCATCACGATTCCAACACGCTCTCTTACGTTCCCTCTATTCACCTCAATCGGGAAATCGGGGCGATCGTGGCTAAGTGTAAACCTAGCATTAGACTTCAGTTTTTGTACGACACATTTATGACATTTGATATTTGCATATGAAACATATGAGAAATACATGACTGTGTGATAGATGAGTAAGTATTTGGAAATATGGACATAATTTTTTTCCAGTAGGATTCATGAAAGTAATTTTAGCTATATTTTCTTGCAATCAACGGAAGAATTATCTCAGACTGGCGTTTTAACATGAAAGTGTGAGCACAACATTAAGAATTCGTTTCAATAAAGGCATCCAGAAGGGTCAAATCAGTAGCTCATCAAAATAAAATGTATGTTCAAAATAGCATGTGAGGGATGGTGCTAACCTTCTTTAATTATGTCTCCCGTTCCCAACGGGGAGGAGACATATTGGTTTTGCCTTCGTCGTCCGTCTGTCTGTCTGTCCGTCTGTCCGTCTGTCACACATCGTGTCCGGGCTATATCTCCTGAACCGTTTGCCCGATCACTTTCATATTTTAGTATGTTGTTGCTTATGACCCGAAGGTTTCACATCACCTTGACACAAGGTCATGTGACCAAGGTCAAGGTCACTTAGTGCATTTTTAATGAAATTATGCATGCATTCCTGTCCGGGCTATATCTCTTGAACCGTTTGCCGGATCACTTTCATATTTTAGTATGTTGTTGCTTATGACCCGAAGGTTTCACATCACCTTGACCCAAGGTCATGTGACCAAGGTCAAGGTCACTAAGTGTATTTTTAAAGAAATTATGAATACATTCCTGTCCGGGCTATATCTCTTGAACCGTTTGCCGGATCACTTTCATATTTTAGTATGTTGTTGCTTACGACCCGAAGGTTTTGCATCACCTTGACCCAAGGTCATGTGACCAAGGTCAAGGTCATGTATTACAATTTTAATGAAATTGTACTTGCATTCCTGTTCGGGCTATATCTCTTGAACCGTTTGCCGGATCACTTTCATATTTTAGTATGTTGTTGCTTATGACCCGAAGGTTTCACATCACCTTGACCAAAGGTTATGTGACCAAGGTCAAGGTTACTTAGTCAGTTTTTAATGAAATTATGTATACATTCCTGTCTGGGCTAGATCTCTTGAACCGTTTGCCGGATCACTTTCATATTTTAGTATGTTGTTGCTTATGACCCGAAGGTTTCACATCACCTTGACCCAAGGTCATGTGACCAAGGACAAAGTCACTTAGTGCATTTTTAATGAAATTATGCATACATTCATGTCCAGGCTAGATCTCTTGAACCATTTGCCGGACCACTTTCATATTTTAAAATGTTGTTGCTTATGACCTTAAGGTTTTGCATCACCTTGACCCAAGGTCATGTGACCAAGGTCAAGGTCATGTATTACAATTTTAATGAAATTGTACATGCATTCTGTTCGGGCTATATCTCTTGAACCGTTTGCACGATCGCTTTATATTTTAGTATGTTGTTGCTTATGACGGTGACTCAAGATCATGTGACCAAGGTCAAGGTCAATTAGTATACATGTATTTTAAGTGAAATTGTATATGTTATGTGTATTATGTCCAGGCTTAATCTTTGGAACTGTAATCGGATCATTTGATATTTTAGTATAATGGTGCTGATGACCCAAAGGTTTCACACCACCTTGATCCAAGGTCATATTACTAAGGTCAAGGTCAAATATTACATTTTTTAATGAAATTGTAAATACTATTGAGTCTGGACTATATCTGTGGAATCGTATACTGGATCGCTCTGATACTTTAGAATGCTGTTGCTCAGGATTGGAAGGTTTCTTATCATCTTGACCCAAGGTCATGTGCCCAAGGTCGAGATCATTTAGTTCTTTTTAATGAAATTGTACGTACTAATCTTGTCTGGGCTATATCTGCTGAACCCTTCTTACAATTGTTTTCATATTTTAATACGTTGTTTCTCAGGACTAAATGTTTCTCATCACATTGTCCCAAGGTCACATGATTAAGGTCACTTCTTACTTTGGTAATGAAATTGTATATGCTAATCATGTCCAGGCTGAAATTGTTATGCTTATCATGTTTAGGCTTTATATTTTGAATCGTGTATCCAATCATTAATTCATTTTTTTTGTTGCGCATGATCCATACAATGTATTTTTCAGATCACCTATATCCAAGGTCATGTGACCAAAGTCAATTTCACTAAATATGAAATTGTATATGCTAATCATGTTTGGGCTTTACCTCAAACAATACAATGAATCACTTTCATGTTTGAGTATGATGTTGCCCATGACTCAAAGGTTTCACATCATCTTGGTCCAAGGTCAAAGTAACTTAGAGGGAGGGGGGAGACATCTGTTTTTTTTTCTGAAAACATTTGATTTAATTTCGATTATATTTTTCGATGAAATGGCAAGTTTCCGAAACAACAACAACAAATCATATGTGATGTCACATTGATAAAGGGTCAAAACAAAGCTTACAAGCGACAGAGCTGGAAAGAAGTAATTAATACACTTAACAAACATAAAGTTTTTAAGTGTATATGTATAATAAGCAAAATTAGTCATTAAACCTAGTCCCTAGGCATTAGCTTAATGAATAGTCACTTAATTAATGCCTAGAAAAATCAGGCATTAAGTCACTAAGAATATTTTGGAGCGAGTAAAGTATAATGGAATACTGCAGATGTTGAAAGATGTTAACGAGAAAACTAAAAAGTCCTCTAAAGAATATTATTACTCTTCACGACATGACGTCCTCACAGCGGCAATAGTCGAACGCCTCATCACAAAGACACCGGATAGTGATCCACAGTTGTTTAAAGTCTTCGTATTTCTAGAAGAATCATTTGGTGTACTTGACGAAGCACATAAGGAAACAGTATAAAATAAGTACTTCAATATCCTTCCGTAAATATCACATGGTGTTATGTATAGATTGAAGACAGATGTATGAAGATGATATTCTGTGTAAAGGTCACACTGCGCTTTACGGCTTGATCAAGGCCACAGCACGTCCAAAAAAGGTCTCCTGTGAAGCAGACGTTGTTGTTCGCTTTTAAGACGCGCTACGGACGATTTGTAGACGTGGTAGGACGCGGTAAAAAATCTGAACGGCGTTGGACACAGAAAGACGTTTTGACTGCTCAAAAGTTTATTCCGCGGACAACCACGGACGATGTACGTGGTATAGACGTGCAACGTACGCGAAACATACGTGATGATCCATGCTCCGGCAGTGATAAAAACGTGGAGGAGACGCGGTAAGACGCGAAAGCTGAAGCGGTCTATCACGGCCAGAGCAAGGTCATTCGACATGTGTTCCGCGTTGGTATCACGGATAGAAGCGTGTCACGGACATTTTTAACATTAGACGTGGTTGGACGTGTTTCGCCGTGCTTAGGCAGTGTATCAGCAGTGGAACAGCCCACCGCGGTCATACTCCGTACAAATGAGTTAAAGAAGATTCTAATGATAATCCCAACAGCACTCGCAACAGAGCACCAAATTAAGCATCGACAGACCCCTATCAAGCCAGAGGTGGGACCAGGTACCCGGGAGGAGCAAGCATCCCCAGTTGGCTAGCCGCACCCGCAGTCGATGTTCATATGCACGAAAATAAAACCAATTTATAAAATACATGCACTGCACTGTCTGAGGTTATATCCATCTAGAAAGTGCTATGGCGACCATGTCAGGGAAAATATTCAAAACACGTACTATCAAACCCTTCGCGGGGAACCTTTTTACGGGCTCCACACGGCAAAGGGCATAAGTGTGACATAAATGAGTTAAAGAAGATCCTGACGATAATCCAACAGCACTCACAACAGAGCACCAAATTGAGCACTGACAGACCCCTAGCAAGCCAGAGGTGGGATCAGGTGCCCGGGAGGAGCAAGCATCCCCTGTTGGCTAGCCGCACCTGCCGTCGATGTTCATGCACGAAAATAAGAGAAGGGAGGAGATCTTTTAACAATTTATAAAATACATGCACTGCACTGTCTGAGGTTATATCTAGAAAGTGCTATGGCGACCATGTCAGGGAAAATATTCAAAACACTTACTGTCAAACCCATCGCGGGGTACCTTAAAGCACAGTCGTGGCAAAAATTACCACGTATGACCGCGTCTAGCAGATTTTTGAACTGGATTTGGACGTGGAGTGCAGTGTGACCGGGGCTTAAGACCATTTCAACCATCAAACCACCGAATATACTTGTATCCTCCGAAATTGAAGTAACGGAATGCGACAATTCTACTGAATTGAAGTTACGGGTGTTGTTCGTCGATGCTCAGTTTGGTAGTCTGTTGTAAGTCCTGTTGAGATTATCTTCAGGATCTTCTTTAACTCGTGTGTGTCATCTTATGCCCTTTGCCGTGTGAAGCTTGTAAAATGTTCCCCGCAAGGGTTTTCACAGTAAGTGTTTTGAATATTTTCCCTGACATGGTCACCATAGCACTTTCTTTATAGACATAATATCAGACAGTGCAGTGCATGTAATTTATATATTGTTTTCATTTTCGTGCATGAACATCGACGACGGGTGCAGCTAGCCATCAGGGGATGCTTACTCCTCCCGGAACCCTGATCCCACCACAAGCTTGCTAGGGGTCCATCGATGCTCAGTTTGGTACTCTATTGTAAGTGCCGTTGAGATTATCGTCAGGATCTTCTTTAACTCATTTGCATTAAAGCAGGAGATGCTGACTTTTCCTGGGCACCTGGTCTCACTCCCATATTGAGAGTTCGCTTCTTTTCATATGGCGGAGTATTTTCTTTGTTTGCTTTGGTTCTTGTTTTATCAAAGCTCTGTATGGTAGATGGTGCCAGGACAATTCACTTTGGCTTTATTTAAACTGTTTGGTATAAAAAGAAGGGAGGATATATAAAGTACCACTGACGAGGATTAAAATATCCGAAACACGTGTCTAGTACAAAAATAATTGTACTTTAGAACATGTATTTCAATATTGACAATTTGTATGCCTTCGGTTTATGATTTTCTGAATTATCGATTTTGTAATATGTACTGGAATATGGTCATTATCTATATTTGTCATGTTTACCTACCCAAGGAGAGAATAAGGTGGTTTTATAAAGACCACTTTATTCTACTTACAAACCGCATTTTTTTTTTTTATATTTTTCACAAAAATAAATATCCAAGTATTTCTAGTATTCAAAATGAGATTTCTTATGCAATTTATCTTTGTTCACAGCTTGACCATTTAATGATGCGAACTTCTAAAATACATAACATTACAAGAGGTAGCCCCATATATACAATTTCAAATAATGTCTTTTTTAACGATTTTCAAATAAGACAAGCGTCGGATAAGTGAGATAAGATTTAACATATATGCAGAGTTGTGAATGACATCCCGTATATCGGGTAATTTTGGCGCAATGGAAATTTAGCTTTGTTGGCGGATGCAATAAAATCGCCAAATTTAAAAGCGCCAAATTTTCCATCCATAAAAGACAGAATTTACCCAGCTAGAGATCCGCCACTGTAAATCTTATTGCCCGTTTCTACTACATGGCTAATGAACTTTATTTGCGTAATACCGGGGTATATTCAATCAAAAGTTTTGTCTTAGTCATTTTGTGTATAGATTAAATACCTTAATAGCTAGATGGAAAAAAGGAAACACATAGACTTGTCACAAAATTTGTTTGTTTCTATCTTTTATATAGTTATATTGTTTTTGTTTCTGTATATTTTACACATCGAGGCAATTGTAGGATCTGTGATGTAGAATGTAAAGGTTGTTATCAAATGTGTTACTGAGTATATGTATATACCATTACTCAAAAAATATTGTATCAAAGGCTGGAAAAGGAAACACCTGTACAGATACTTTTGAAACAACCCCTTAAAGTGTGCTAAACTCTTGTTTTACAGCAGCTGATGAAAATCCGTCCAACTTATTTTTATTATAAAGTCTGTGTTTTACAGCAACAAAGACTGATCTGTTGTTTGACCTATCTTTTATAGTTTTTGTAAGATTTATTAATCGTCACTTTTTTGAGCCACTTTTCTCACTTTGAATGCCATAAATAAAAGAGTGCGTACAAACGTTCTTTTGTTTTCTTTATTACATCAAATTATATATTGTACATTTGTCTTTGAGTCTTGCTTCCAATGATTCCCTCTTGTGACCTCATTAGCAGACTGGTACATTTTAGAGCTTCAATCGTGCACATACATCTACAAATAAGTGATTACAAACGAGTGATCGATATAAGGTTAGTTAAACTGTATTTATGAAAATTTACAATGATAACTTTTACAAATATAATGAGTATTGATATGAAAAAAGTGGGACCACTTGTTTCAATTCAGCTCTTTCTATCTATAAGGTTGAATTGTATCATCATGAAAAGTGACAGTGGCAATCATGGTACAGGAAATGGCACATTGTCAGTACATGTAGAACTATCTTGGAATAAGCTCAAAGGATGTCATATACAATTGACTGCTAATGGAAAAACGGGAAACAAATGATCTGTGGTTCATTCCAATATGAATATAAATTGTTTCAACCTTTGCCGTCCAATAAATTCAATATGAACTTGTAAAGGATATCCCACTATCAAGGGGTCACAAATATGAAAGTAGAAAAATTTGCAAGTGAAGGATGGACTCGAAAGGTTGCACCTTGTTGAACACCACCCCCCCCCCCCTATCAAATCCTTAGGTCCTTTGTAACTTTGTTGAAGTCTATACAGGCAGGTGATATTGACATCAGAAAAAAAAATGCTGTACCTCGTAAATCTTTAATATTTATTAAAACAAATGTCAATATAAATGTCATGGAGAAATTTTCGATATAATAGACACATGAAGAAGGATATGTACAGCTTTGTTGATTGAAGTAACGTGATCATGAAGTCCATATTTACATTCAGAAAGCGAGATCAATGTACAAATACAACCATAAAAGAAAAAAAAAAGATATAGACAAAGCAACCGATGCATTAGGAAAAAGCTAGACAAAAATGAATTCCGAATGGAGATGAGATGAGGTGCCTGGGTAGAGTAAGTATTTCCTGTGTGATGGCAACACTCGTCATTTGAGAAATTCAGAAAATAGAAAAACTAAACTGAGTCTTGTGTTTTGGATGGCTTTGACATAAAATAAACTTTAAATTAAACTTCGAATTTGAAATTTGTCAACGAAATTCTATATAGTTTTCTATATTTTAATTGTATTGTACAATTAATTTTACAGTGACAGCGCCAATCGCTCAAAAATAGTTTCTCGGTTTAGTTACTTTCAGAACGAAATTGCTGTAGTTCGAGTTCGCTACGAAATATATTATTTACCAAGAAATGAAAACACAATGAGTAGGAGACGAAATAATGGTCCTACTCAGATTTCGGGAAATTATTTTGAAAGTTATTTGTAATATACAGTAGAAAAAATGTTAAAGCACCACAGAAAACCATATAATATAGAAAACCAATGGACAAACAACAGTACCTCCATTTTAAAAGTCAACATCCAAAAACTTGTCTTAAATCTATACCGTATAAATTTTGGCAAGAATTTGTACGATTGTCAGTGATAATGAAGTTAAAAGAATACGTTTAGATGAAGTTCGGATATCACTTTTACAACACACATTTCCCATTTCCCTTTTAAATAAAGGAATTTATTTGGTTAAAAAGATTCCTTTTGTCGAATTAAGAAAAACTAAAGAAAAGAAATCAGTAGACGTATTACCATTTGTCACAACACTTGATAAATGTAATCCTGAAATTTTTCACGACGCATACAAAAATCTAAACGAATTAAAAATGAGTGTAAAACTAGAAAATATACTAAACGAGACAGAACTGATTAAAAACAAAAGGCAACCCAAAAAATTGAAAACAGTAAAGTTGAAGAAGAAAACTATATAATTTTCAAGGTGTTTCTACAGGTATGTGTAAAAACAAAAGGTGTGGTAGGTCCCTACTCATAGATTTAACAGATGAAATTTGTATTTAATGCTTTTTTCCTAAACAAAATGGTCCAAATGAGAATTAAAACACAGACATAGATATGTAATTATTTTTCTTCAAAGATACTGTACATTATAGAGAGAGACCCATGCACAATAAGACAGATGAATATCAAATATACAGATATGCCTTTGAACCTTCCAAATTCAGTAATGAAAAGAGTATAATTATTAATTTTGTTTTATTTTATGATAACAAGTCATATAGAAGAAGTATAACACATAAAATGATATTCTAACATAAATCTATATATGATATGTCTCCAAACATAAGGGTACCTCCTTATAATTTATCACATTTTTTTACCAATAACATACTAAATCAGACTTTTTAAAAAAAGAAACAGATGAATTTTTTTTTCGTTTTGTAATATTTCATGATATTATGTATGTAGATGAAGAAAAATAGCATACAGGTACACAGTTTTATAAATGACCAAGATATGGCTCCAAACATAATGGTACCCCCTTATAATTTTATCACATTTTTGACAAATAATTGATAGTATATCCAAATTTTTGCAATAAAGAACAGATGGAATTTCTTCATATTGCATCATTTCATACGATAATGTATATAGATGGTGCAAAAACCACATACAGGTAAACAGTTTTATAAATGATCAACATATAAGTCCAAACATAAGGGTACCCCCTTATAATTTCATTACATATTTGATGATAAATAGTATATCCCACTTTTTGAAAAAAAGGAACGGATGGAATTTTTTCATATTGCATCATTTCATAAGATAATGTATATAGATGGTGAAAAAAATCACATACATATAAAAATTATACAAATTTATAAATAATCAAGATATGGCTTCAAACATAAGGGTACCCACTTGTAATTTCTGAAATTCATCACATATTCAACTAAGAATATATACTATATGATGGGTGTGGAAATCGATAGATTGCCCAATATTTTGTTTCTTTTGGCATTTAAGACCTTTTGTCTGCGTTTTTCAATGTTCCGGCTCGTACGCCACCAATTTTTAGCTCGCCGGGACGAATGTCCGGAGAGCTATTGTCATATTAGCTCGCCGGGACGAATGTCCGGAGAGCTATTGTCATACCCCCGGTGTCGGCGTTGGCGTCTGCGTCTGCGTCTGCGTGCGCGTGCACAAAAACTTTAACCTTGCTTATAACTTTTAAACCAATACAGATTGGGCTTTCATATTTCACATGTGCATTCCTTGTGACAAGACCTTTCCATGGATACCAAAATTTTTGACCTTGTGACCTTGACCTTGGAGATTGACCTACTTTTGAAAAACTTTAACCTTGGCCATATTTTTTTAATGGTAAGTGATAGGGCTTTGATATTTCACATGTGTATTCATTGTGACAAGACGTTTCCATGGATACCAAAATTTTTGACCTTGTGACCTTGACCTTGGAGATTGACCTACTTTTGAAAAACTTTAACCTTGGCCATATTTTTTGAATGGTAAGTGATAGGGCTTTGATATTTCACATGTGTATTCCTTGTGACAAGACGTTTCCATGGATACCAAAATTTTTGACCTTGTGACCTTGACCTTGGAGATGATTGACCTACTTTTGAAAAACTTTAACCTTGGCCATATTTTTTGATTGGTAAGTGATAGGGCTTTGATATTTCAAATGTGTATTCCTTGTGACAAGACGTTTCCATGGATACCAAAATTTTTGACCTTGTGACCTTGACCTTGGAGATTGACCTACTTTTGAAAAACTTTAACCTTGGCCATATTTTTTGAATGGTAAGTGATAGGGCTTTGATATTTCTCATGTGTATTCATTGTGACAAGACGTTTCCATGGATACCAAAATTTTTGACCTAGTGACCTTGACCTTGAAATTTTACCTACTTTTCAAAAACTTTAACTTGGGCCATATTTTTTGAATGGTAAGTGATAGGGCTTTGATATTTCACATGTGCATTCCTTGTGATAAGACCTTTCATGCCGTACCATAAATTTTGACCTAGTGACCTTGACCTTGAAATTTTACCTACTTTTTGTTGTTGTTTCAATTTACATATGGTTGCCACCGGCGAGCTATGTTGTCATTCTGACAAGTCTGGTTGTTAAACGTTTTACGCAGACTTCTGTGTATTAGGAAAACCTATAACGGTTCGAGTAGGGACCCACCTTACGTTTAAGAATGCAGGTGCTGATTTTGAAATTAAGAGAAATTAAACATGCACATAAAAAATTGGATTTTTTTTTTGTTAACATCTTACAATGTGATAAATGCAAGGAAGAATACATACGTTCCACCAAATAGTTCAATCAACGTATTTCCTTCATAAAAGTAACATTTCCCTAAACATGCTAAACATATGTTTGAATGTAGTAAAGGGAATTTTAAAGTTATGCCAATTTATCAAACAGATGATTATTCTATGATTACAATTAAGGAACATGTAGAGTTTTATTGATATATCTAAACAGAACTTGATAATTTACGCCCACAAATTTCTTAAAACATGTTCACTTGACCAATTTATCTGATTCAAATTTAAACTTTATTTATTTTACAACGTTTAACAAACAAGTTACACAACTTATAAATGTCTCACGTTGGCTCAGATGTTGGCGTGAGGGGGTCCAAGGAGCAGGAGGAAACCGGATTACCCGGAGAAAAACCCCCTGCAGAGGCCTGGGTGGGGGACCACCTACCCTCCCACATCATTCTGCACACATCTGTATTTTCCGATTCCGTGCGGGACTTCATCTGGAAAAGTACCTCTGCCGTCAGCCGAACTACTTTTCTGCAAGAATCTTGCAATAACTTTCAGGAAAGGAGATACATCAATAAAGATATTCTTTTTATATTTTCTTTTCTATTATAATCCAATTGAAAACTGTTTCTGTGAAGATAAAACGCTTACAGTCATTATAAATTTAGTAAATTTTCTCGTAGCGAACACACATATCTTACGTAAACAGGCACTTTCAATGCTAAAGACGCCGTAACGGCCTTTAGATACGTAGCGCGTCTATGACGTCATAGACTTAAGTCCGCGTAAGAGAATATAGCTGCAGGCAAGGATACTTTGCTTGTCTACTTTGTTTCCTTGCGTGCGAGATGCCTCCCACATAAGACCCTTTGCCGAATCTGAGATTCGATCCAGGGACCTTAGAGGTGAGAAGCGAGCGCGCTACCACTGCGCTAACACGGCCAATACATCTGATTCAGCACTTCCTATGGGCGGGTCTAGGATTTTTTTTCCAGGATGGGTCCTTAAGTTATTGGTTCTAAATATTTTGAAAAGCCATAAAAACTTAATAAAATAAAAAATAAATAAATGAAAAAAATGAATAAAGAAATTTAAATTGAAATCTTGAATTTCATCACGTTGTTCTTGATTATTGGTCAAATTAATGTATATATGTGAAATAGATTGGCGAGCGGTAGCGATAGCCAGCAAAAATTTGTCAGAGTTGGAATATGAAGGTTCAGACAACAATATATCCTCTATTCCTGTATTTTTCAGTTAATTGACAAGGGTGTTATGTATAGGGGTTGCAAAGGGAAGCATCATTTGAAATTGATAAGTATGTAATAAAATCTTTCAAGCGTAAGCGAGCCCGGGAAAATTTTGAAATGTGGACCAAAAATTAATAAAAATGAAAGATTTTCAATACAAATTTATGTTATTTTTCAAATATTATGACAACATTATGGGTATCGGGACTTAATCCTATGAAATGTATAAGCTATATCAAACTGTTTATCGAAAATTCCAGGAGGGGGGGGGGGTTCCAGTGCTCAGTACTTATCATGCTTTTTTCAATCAATATATTGCATGTACCAATATACTTTGTTTTGTACATTATTGTCTGTATAGGCCTTTGATACGACCGAAACATGTGTAACAATAAAATATGTGAAAATAATACATCGTTTCTGTGGTGCTTTAACTTTTTTTTCTATTTTATTCTTCTATACGTTGGATTTTTTAATCATATTTTGGATAATATACAGTATCTAAGAGTTTGGGTGACCATCGTCGTCAAAAGATAGCATGAAATCTGATAATGATTTCAGTAGTTTACATGGATAGACGTTGTCAAGGTAATGTACTAGTTTGGTTATTAATTTAGAGGTAGCATAATCATAATTTCTCGCCCAATTGCGATAAATATTGTACTTATATTACACATCTTCAAATTCATCATTAAAGAACAGATAAGGGAGCAACCATTTGATTTTTAGAGGGGGGGGGGGGGGGGGGGTAGGAAAACTTGCCAGCCGGATTTTTTGTAAGAGCTGGATTATTTTTTCTATTTCCCCGGCCCTTCGGACCGGATTTTTTTTTAGATTTTCCAATGTTGAACTGTCGAAAAAAGTTTAAATCATTCGGCCATGTTAAATATAAAACACGGAGTGAGATCAGGTGCCAAGAAAAGATATCATTAAGGCATTCCTTGCTAGCATATCGCTTCTTTTTAATTTCTGGAATGACATACAAAGCCTTTTAATCTTTTCACTTAACGAACACAGGTTACAGATATGGTGCTAATGACTTTTGAATTTGGTTTCGTTTCATTTTTATTTGTACTTAGCTTATGACACAAAAAAGTGTTTACCGGGTATGGGAAAGGGGAGGGAGGGGGGGGGGGGTAACCTCATGATCCAAAAAAAAATTTGCCGGCCTTTGATAAAAATCAAATGCATGCTCCCTAAATTTGCAACATGGACCTGACATGCACATTTCTAATAAAAAAAAAACGATATATCATGGAAGCTATACAATGCCCATTCATTTTCTGAATAATTTTCATTACGAATTTCAATATTAAATGCAAGAAATTATTCATTAAATCATATTTTGTGATAAATTGAAAAGAAAGATTTGTAAATGTCTCCTAGTTAGCAGACCCGGAAGTTGTAATGTAGGCTAAGGAGATATATTTAAAACTATTTATTGACAGGACAAAATGGCGTTTGCGTCGTCAAGGATAGGGGCACAGGAGGCTATAATAAAACCGTGTGATCTGTGTGAAGATGATGAAGACGTGAACTGGTTCTGTAAGGACTGCTTCCAGAATTTGTGTGACAGATGTAAGAAGATGCATCTCAAGATCCCAAACTGCAGAAGTCATGAAGTAGTTTCGATTTTAGAGGGTATCGCCATTACAAAGGAGGCCGTCACGAATCTATGTCAGGATCATAATGTACCCTTCTCCTTCTTTTGTCGAACGTGTGATGAGAACATTTGTTCCAAGTGTCTGTCAAAGAAACACAAGAAACACGACATCATCGACATTCACGAGTTTCAGTCCGAACTACATAAGGAATTAGATACTATTTTGAATGAAAAGGAGACAGAGAAAGAGCAAATGACTAAAAATTTAGTAACATGGTCGGAATTTGAAACTAGATGCGAGAAGACACTGAGGGAAAACTATACAAACATCGATAAACGTGTGAAAGCTATCACATCAGCAGCAACTGAAGAGGGTGAAAAACTAAAGAAGTATCTTCAATCTAAGGAAGAAGGGCAAATGACAGAATCGAAAGAAAGCAAAGAAAAGATTGAAGCAAGAAAAGATGCCTACAACGCGGAGATCCAAGTAATTAAACAAAACATTCCGTTACAGACAACATCAACTTTAAATCAATTTGTCAAAACATCCGTCTCCAGGCTTCAGTCCCTAAAACCATTGTCACTTCCAATGCCGAGGAGTACCACGTTTACTATTGGTAGCATTAAGAAGGATCAGATCAGGGACATGATCGGCAGAGATGGCGACCAACGGGATGCATCGGGACCATCAAAAGATAAAACGAAAAAGAGAAGAAAGAATGTTCTAGAAAAATTGCAAATTATGAGAAGTCATAAACTCGATATAGAATCTCGTTGTTATAGCATGTGTGCCAGTCCTGATGGTAGTATATGGATTGGTGGTTATAGATACGTGTACAAGATGAGTTCTGACTGCTCTACAGTCCTCCATCAGATACCTACTAGGGAGTCTCTGTGGTCATGTCATTACATATCATGTTTACAGTCAGGTGATGCTGTTGTATCTTATGGTGTTTCATCCCCGTTAGACAGATTCACCTCTGGTGGGAGAAGTGTAGAGTTCGCAGACCTATCACCGAATTACACCAGTTATATAGCCGTATCTGACGATGACAAGGTAGCTATTGCTGTTTACAACGATTCAGGTACATCGTCATCCGTAGTTCTATTCTCAAAGGAGGGGAAAAGACTGAATACAATCGAAACGGATACAGAAATTTCAAGCTTCTGTATTGATAATGACGGTAACTATGTTATCTCTGATACAAAGCATAAATGTCTTACAACGATTGACAGGAATGGTACCGTCCTGAAGAAGATCCAAATGAAGAAATCCATTCCACAACGAATGACATGTGATAGGTATGGAAACATCCTCGGGGTCATCGAAAAAAAGTACGTTTTTCTGATGAATGACGAAATGAAAGTTCAGCAGTCTTTCACTGTAGACTGTGACTATGGCATAAATGATATGTGCATTGATAAAGACAACCGTCTTTCCATACTTGTTGATAATACCAAAGTGATCGTCGCCAAATACCTAGAATGATCAAGACATCTGTAGAGTAAGGGTCCTGTGCTTCGGGAAAGTGAAAGTGAAAGTGATTTTCATTTCTATCACATAGTATGTGTATAATGTAAATATCAGTTGTGTTTATCATATGTAATAGAATAACATTTACTAAAGATGAAAGTTGAAAAAAAAAATAGATTTAGAATATATGTATTATTTATAATCATTTGATTTTCGTCATACCAAGGATTCTGATTGGGTGAATGATCTCTAGTACTGGACCCACGTCTTGGGATTTACAATACGTTTTATATAAGGATTACAAACATATTTCCAATGTATATTGAAGATACCTTGTAAGTGTATATTTGCTTAAAGGATTAAAACTCCCTAGTATTTCCGTTTTAGAATATAATGAGAACAGTACGACATATTATACAGAACATCATGTTGTTGCCTCATATAATAATTGCCAACTTGATTTGACACGAGACGCTTTATAATTTGCAAATTTACTTCTTGAATTTGTTTATCTGTTCTTAAATATTCCTATTGCACATACAACGCCACCATATTGTTTTACCTCACTAAATATGCAGGTAAAAGGTCAGTCTGGGATACCCACTAGCGATGACGTCAAAACAATGACATCGCGGCGTTTATCAAACCTCATAACTCGCATGTTTCTGACGGTATTTAGACAAATTTGGTATTGATGAAACCGGCAAATAATCTTACCTATTAAATTAGGTTTATGAGCTTTTAGAATGACATCTCCTTCGATTTTTTTTTCAAAATTGTCCTATTGATAATATCCTTGATAATCGTTATAAATGGTTTCGTTTTCTAACTTTTTATAACGCCATTATGGAAATTTCAATCGCGTGTTGCATGGAAACGAAATGATATAAGAAAAAAATTGTTTGACTAGCTAATAGAATATTTCTTCCAGATTTTCGTCATATAATGGGTCATATTTATCACGTTTTCTTTTGTTATTGTCTATGATTATACGAAGTTTGTTGCAATTTTTTTCAAACTTCCATACTTTGAAGCGAAATGTTATCGAAAAAAATATTTCTGCTGAAAAACTTTCAGCGAATCAATTTTTGCATCTATATTCTGTTTTATTCAAATATGTATTCATTATAGAGATATCTGCAAGAATTATTATGAACGAGCGAGGTGAATAACGCCCTCTTATTATTCTTGAACGTAAAAACTTCAAAATCTGCAAATAAAACGTTTTTTGTAGTTTTTTCTTTTTTATCATATTATATCATATAACTGATTCTTGGAACCATGCAGATAAAAAAGTGCTCGCATGAATCATATAAAAAAGATGAATAATGCATACTTATAGGTCAATGGGGGGAGACTTTGCATAGAGACTTGCGCCAGGAGTTGCTGGCACCCTACCCATTCAACGTAAAAACATACCAATTCATAATTCAGTGATTTGTCCCTTCTTTTGGGTCCAACAATTGGCCCCTTGCCAATACAGAATTTCTCTTTTTTTCCTCAAAAGTCACTCTGAAATTTCCCAAAGAGGGAACTTTGAAAACATCACTTGAAAAATATGACTCAAAAGTTTGTTAGACAGCCAAAAAAAAATTAAAGCAGATTAATAGATTAGCACTGTAAATAAAAGATACTTTAGAATAATGTACTTTGTAGAGAATTTGAATTTTAATTTTCCAAATGTCATAAAAATGTCGCGATTTTCCCCAAATTGGAAATGCACAGGCACCTCTATTCTCGGTTCCCCAGGCTATTTACGATTTGATTTGATATTCAGCCAAAGCGCAAATAGCCTAGGGAACCGAGGATGAAGCACATTTATAACGTTAATGTTTGTTAGGGCTTTTTTAATAAAATGATTATAATAAAGAAGGAAAAAAATAATATCTACAAAAGGTAATGTTTGATTCAATTTGCTTTCTGTAAAGGGAGATTTTGATTTAGTAATGATCATAAACCAAATTTGAAAAATCTTTTCCGTCATTCTGTTATCATAGAATACATCTATATGAGGTCAAATGAAGAAATAAAAAATCAGACAAATCTGGCTCATCCAAATTAAGGAGGCCCATATCGGTCAGTTTGAAAATAAAATTATTTCACGTGAATATTTCATGGGGACATTACCTATAGAATGTTAACAAAAGTGTGTACACGAGTTTCCATGAAGTATTACTTCGCTCCCGTGTCATAAAACTAGTATGTCATTCCCTTAAAATATCATAATAATTTCGTTCCCTCGAAATATACTATTTCGTTCTCACGAAATATTACTAGTATTTCGGTTCGGACCTTGAAATATGATTTCATTGCCACGAATTATTATAATTTCAAGGAAATATTATTTTGTGGGAATGAAATTAATTTTATTTTTCACTTGGTCCTTGACGGCCATGTACTAAACGTAAACTTTATCACCATTTTAATATTTTGGTATTATTCATTTTTGTGGTGCCACAAACTCATTTAGAGACGTATCCGATGGACAATGGATTTCGATTTTACAATTTTAGACTAGAACAGTACAAGATCATAAATGCGCCAGGTTTTTATTTATGATTATAAATCCCATTGGTGGGGTGCACGGGGGACTTCCTTGAAAATTTTTAGAAAAAAATGAAGCAAATTGACGGTGGCTGCATGGAGCGTATTTGACCTGTTAGATGGATCAAACATATATAATATATGTCTGTTACACACAGTTACCCAATAAATCTATAGAATAATCCTGAATCTTACTTTGTGTTTTCTTACGGTATCGTACATATGTACATGTAATGTGGTTTATGGAGTGAATAAATCAAATATATTTTAAAAGTAACAATGGGAACAGACGCGAGTTTCGTAAAAAGAAGGGAGGAGATCTCCAACAAGACACCGTTGCAGCATCAACAGTAAAACACCAAAACACCCGATGCAAAAACACAAAAGACGAGTACAGCACGAGACGGAAAAGAGACACACGACATGTAAACATCAAACACAAATGACTACACATAAACCGACGAGACCAATGGGTATCCGGTGCCGACTTTGGACGGTCATCTGTCACGCAAGTAGCAAATGGTGTGGTTATCCTGGATTACGTGCGCACAGCCCTCTCACTTCTCCAATTACCCAGAGGTCTCGAAGAACGTACAATTGTGGTGTAAAACAACCTCCTCACTGTAAGATGACATCACACAAACAAGACCGCAAAACGCAGAGGCCCCAGAGACACAGATGAATATGTAAATGGATATAAAAAGAGGGATATAAAAAGAGGGTAACTTTGATTTCTGGATATCGATCGCATGTAACCCCACGGGAACACACCTCATACGATTTACCCCGGGGTGCACACGATGATATCTGGTGTGACCGTAAACTGTTTCTGACCAATGCCATTTATTTGTTACGGAAACAGTATTTTCCGTTTGCTTGTTTCAAGCTTCCCGGCCTTCGTTGGGCACTGCTAGAAAGGGGTTTGCAACACGAGCCGCCCTCCTAGGCTGAATCTGCCATAGACACCCCTTTATCAACGATAAACAAGTTTTCAGTTCCATCAAGATGTATGTTACAAGCGGTTTTTTTAAAACAAATAGATAAATAGATAAATCAGCAATATTCGGCCCCATCCCCCTCCCGGCCTGAACACAGGAGTATATTTTCCTATACTGTCAGAGACAAAACATCCCATATCCAAATCATTTTATTCTTTGGCTGAAAAATGTTTTAAAATAGTGTATAAAATTCAACAAAATCAGAATGAAAATAGTAGAATATGGTTCCCTTAATATACCTCTTTGTATATTGATGCTATATACTACAGTTTTTGAGAATCTTGATTCAGTAGCGCATTCAGGGGGTGCGGAGGAGGGGGGGGGGTGGCGCTCGCCCCCCGGCACTGACCCAAAATTTTCCAAAAACAGGTATACTTTGGCCCATTTTCAGTCAAAATCTGCAAAATTCGCCCCTTGACCCCCCGGCAAAGGGAGCGCTGGATCCGCCACTTTGATTCATTTTCAAGTAGTTTGCGCGCATATTTTTCCCCACGTATCGGCTCCGACACCCTTCCCCAAAAAGTAAAAAAAAACAAACTAACAAACAAACAGGGTTCGTATGCAGGAAATTGGAAAGGGGGGATCGTCCCACTGCTCCAAACATCAAATCCTGAGAGGGATAGTCTGTCTAAATTCAGGTATACATGCTTCAATAATGATCACTAAAATTTAAATATAAAATGATATCACGATATCTTACTACTCTTTTATCCTCTTAACAGCTCCCTTTTCTGTCCATCCCTTTACTTTGTACCTTGTTAATATTTTAAATAAAATTCCCTTTATCGTCTTTACATTATTTAACAAATGGGACTAATATTCATAATAAATAAATAAAACAATTCCAACATTTGCCTCAATTCAACGTGCATTTACGACTGCTTTATGCACTGACCTCTCTACGAATGAATAATTCGAAGCCGGGTGCCAAGTTTGATTAGCTATACAGAGAAATTTCTGAATGAAAGTGCCTTATTGATTATCTTCAGTCCATTCTTTATATCTTAAACTTACAATATAATCCTGAAATAATTTTCGTTCATGCTATGCTGTGGGCGCTGTGTTTACTATGACGTAAGAGCCCGGATGTGAATTTTATCCACGACTGATCTTTGACACGGGATGACGTCAAAGTGTGCAATAGGACTATGATGCTATTAAATTTGAAGACGTTAAACATTACACATATACACTCTCAATATGAAGTTTGATATTAATTGATGCCAAAATTTTGTGCCCCACTTCTTGCCGACATTTGTGCCCCACTCCTTGCCGACATTTTTCTTTACTCGTACGGCTAAATTCATTCATTCTTTGGTATCTGATGGGAAAAGATACTTAGCTTCTAACTTCAACTTCACTTACAGATACATAGACGATTTGTTGTCCATCAATAATCCAAATTTCGCGGATTACCTGAGCAGTATCTATCCTTCGGAGCTTGAAGTCAAAGAAACTACAGAGACAAATAATTCAACATCCTATTTGGACATAATGTTGTCCTACGACACTGATGGTCACATGAACACCTCACTCTATGACAAACGTGACGACTTTAATGACAAATATGGATGATGACCATATCCCTGTTTACAGCACAAAATCGATAATTCAGAAAATCAGAAACCGAAGGCATACAAAATCCGGATAAAACAGGAACCAAAGCAAACAAACAAAAACCTCCACCATATGAAAAGAAGCGAACTCCCGATATGGGAGTGAGACCAGGTGCCCAGGAAGAGTAAGCATCTCCTGCTTGCATGCAACACCCGTCGCTTCAATTCGGTAGAACTGTCACATCCGGTTACTTCCATTTTGGAAGACAGAGTACAATCTTTGGTTCAAATGGTCTATGACAGAATATCATCCACCATTCTGGAGAGTGGGACATCATAGTGTATGACGAGTTCCCCATATCGACCGTAGAACTTCCTCAGTGACAATGTTAGTCGGTCACAAACATATCCCTGAATGAGAAGCTTATCTGAAAGACGCCTAGCTCTCAGAACAAAATCCGTATATTTGATACTTAATCTGGCATAGCGTATCAACTGAGATATGAACACACCATAAGCAGGCAATGAAGGGATGTTTGAGATGACTGACGAGATCACTGATTTCATATATGAGTGATGTTTGAGATCACTGACGATATGACTGATTTCATATATAAGCGATGTTTGAGATGACTGACGAGATCTCTGATTTCATATATGAATGATGTTTGAGATGACTGACGAGATCACTGACTTAATATATGAGCGATATTTGAGATGACTGACGAGATAATTGATTTCATATATGAGCAATGTTTGAGATGAGTGAGGAGATCACTGATTTCATATATGAGCGATGTTTGAGATGACTGACGAGATCACTGATTTCATATATGAGCGATGTTTGAGATGACTGACGAGATCACTGATTTTATATATGAGTGATGTTTGAGATCACTGACGAGATCACTGATTTCATATATGAGCGATGTTTGAGATGACTGACGAGATCACTGATTTTATATATGAGTGATGTTTGAGATCACTGACGAGATCACTGATTTCATATATGAGCGATGTTTGAGATGACTGACGAGATCACTGATTTTATATATGAGTGATGTTTGAGATCACTGATTTCATATTTGAGCGATGTTTGAGATGACTGACGAGATCACTGATTTCATATATGAACGATGTTTGAGATGACTGACGAGATCACTGATTTCATATATGACGATGTTTGAGATGACTGACGAGATCACTGATTTCATATATGAGCGATGTTTGAGATGACTGACGAGATCACTGATTTCATATATGAACGATGTTTGAGATGGCTGACGAGATCACTGATTTCATATATGAGCGATGTTTGAGATGACTGACGAGATCACCGATTTCATATATGAACGATGTTTGAGATGGCTGACGAGATCACTGATTTCATATATGAGCGATGTTTGAGATGACTGACGATATCACACCCAAAACCACTGACGAGATGAGATCACTGAAGAGTGTTAAATACCTGAAACGTGCAATTCTGGTCCATGCTGTTAATATGCTTTTAAACGATGCTAGCGATTTTGGAGACGTTTAATATTGTACTTAGCATGTGAAGAGAAGATATCATGCATTTGTTTGTCCTTGAAGTGTACGGACCATTCACTGATCAAGCAGTGACCAAATTTTGTCTCAGCTGTCTGATTATGACCGACCGAGAAAAAAGCGGCGCAAGGAAGAGAGCGGTATATGGTATACCTCGGCTTGTTAGGGAGTTACAGATTTCAAATTTCGGCGGGTGTTGCATGCAAGCAGGAGATGCTTACTCTTCCTGGGCACCTGGTCTCAACCTCATATCGGGAGTCCGCTTCTCTTCAAATTTCGGCGGGTGTTGCATGCAAGCATGAGATGCTTACTCTTCCTGGGCACCTGGTCTCACTCTCATATCGGGAGTCCGCTTCTTTTCATGGAGGTTTTTGTTTGTTTGCTTTGGTTCCTGTTTTATCCTGATTTTGTATGCCTTAGGTGTCTGAATTATCGATTTTGTGCTGTATACAGGGATATGGTCATTATCCATATTTGTCATTCGTTTGATGATTCAGTATGAATTAATCTGTCGAAATCTATCAAGGAAAATCAGTTTTGACATTGATAAGCCTTTTTCTAAGGACTTAAACGATGACTTGTCAACTTTTTTGTAAAACGGCGAGTTAGATCCCTTTAATAACCCATAGTTTATAGAAAAAACGTGATAAATCCCTCTGGTGGAGAGGAGGTGTTAGTTAACGTTTGCAAAACTGAAGAGACAGAATTCGTGTCTGCACCGAGCGGTGTCCTTAATGGCCGGGTGGGGATCTGATTGGCCCGATTAATCCACGATAACCCTTCTCAAATTTTGACTGACAGCTTAAAACGGATGATATTGCGGTATCTTCGAAGCATTATCAAGTTAACCTGTAAGTATATCTTTGATGTTGAACACCGCTTGCGACTCTGGGAATATCACTCCACGGAACGCCGCTGTGATCAACGCTGTTATGTCACGCCTACCAAGCCTACGTCACTCATGTATGCATATTGATTACCACTCGGTTGATAAACCCAGCCTTTAAGGTTGAGAATCCCTCAGGTCTCAGATGCTCATTTTTCCTAAATAACAAATTTTACAATATTCTCATTTCCACATATTCAAAGCTTACGTTAAATCTGATATACATGTACAAACAAAAGACAGTTCGTGGTTTCATGATTATTCAGAGAGCCGCTTTAACATTAACATTGGACCCTATGGGAAAAGTAAAAAAAAATCCCCTTTTGTACTATAAAAGTTTCTATTCCCCAAATAATATTAGTTTAATAATCTGAATAATATTCCGAAGAGAGAAAAAAAAAATGGTTTTAAAGTTTCTATCAAACAGGAAATTTCATTGGCTGTTTGAAATCCGTAGTAGAGGTTCTCCAAATTTGGCGAAGCGAACGAGAAATCATTGGACATTTAAATCAGATTTGTTTACTTGGATTTAAAGATTAATTTTGGTGACCAAGAACGTCATCCTCTTTGTAGAATCTGTTAATTTTGAAGCAGTCTTATCATACGCGGCTCTCTGAACTCTGATCTGTTCAAAAACCATACATCGATGACAAATGTATTTGTGGGCAAATAGAAACTGCTAAACACTATTATTGCATAGAATGTAAATCATTCAACAATATAAGAACATTAACTATCAATAATATAAATTATAGTTATACTATTGACATTGTGCTAAATGGATGCCAACTATACAGTGAAGAAATAAACGAATTTTTTTATGAGCTTATTGTTAAAAGTAAGATATACTCTTAGAACAATAGAGCCTCTAAGTTCTCATTCTTTCTCATTGCATTTATCTCTCCTTCCTCATTTACAATCATATCCTAGTTCTCTCTCCTTTCCTTCTCTCGATCTCTTTCTTATTCTACAAAATTATGTTAAATCTGTACATTTCTTTCGGCTGTCAATCATTTTGTCACTAATAAACATTTGCACATGTATATGTGTGTTAGGGAGATTGATTCGCATAAGACGATCCTATTATTTTATACAAAATTCACAATAATGCGGAAAGGTTCTATCTCTACACCTTCTTGAAGAAAATTTCAAACCAATTTTTATGCACAAATGAGTTAAAGAAGATCCTGACGATAATCTTAACAGCACTCACAATAGAGCACCAAATTGAGCATTGACGGACCCCTAGCAAGCTAGAGGTGGGATCAGGTGCCCGGGAGGAGTATGCATCCCCTGTTGGCTAGCCACACCCAAGACAAGACACTTGTTTCGATTATTAAATTCTCATCAGTTAAATACGACACAGCAATATCAAACAATTATAGCTTTATGTGATATGTATTATCCATCATGTTGATAACACAAACAGTTACAAATGTATAAATACTAGGTTAAAATATATATTTATATGTCGGTATCAATAGTATTTCTAACTTAAGTTATTGATAAAAACAAAACAAAATGGCGTTTGCTTCGTCAAGGATTGGGGCACAGGAGGATATAATAAAACCCTGTGATCTATGTGAAGATGATAAAGACGTTAACTGGTTCTGTAAGGATTGTTTCCAGAATTTATGTGACAGATGTAAGAAAATACATCTGAAGACGGCAAACTGCAAACACCATCAGGTAGTTACGATTTTGGAGGGTATCGTCATTACAAAGGAATCTCCCTCAAATGTATGTCAGGATCATAATATAAACTTCTACTTCTTTTGTCGAACATGTGATGAGATTATTTGTTCCAAGTGTCTGTCAAAGAAACACAAGAAACACGACTTCATCGACATTCACGAGTTTCAGTCCGAACTACATAAAGGATTATATACTATGTTGAATGAAAAAGAGACAGAGAAAGAGCAAATGACTAGAAATTTAGTGAGATGGTCGGAATTTGAAATGAGATGCGTGAAGACACTGAGGGAAAACTATTCAAACATCGATAAATGTGTAATAGCTATCACATCAGCAGCAACTGAAGAGGGTGAAAAACTAAAGAAGTGTCTTCAATCTAAGGAAGAAGGCCAAATGAAAAAATCGAAATAAAGCAAAGAAAAGATTGAAGCAAGAAAAGATGTCTACAACGCGGAGATCCAAACAATTAAACAAAACATTTCGTTACAGACAACACCAACTTTAAATCAATTTGTCAAGACATCCGTCTCTAGGCTTCAATCATTACAACCATTGTCACTTCCAATGCCGAAGAGTACCACGTTTACTACTGGTAGCATTAACAATGATCAGATCAGGGACATGATCGGTAGAGACGGCGACCAACGGGATCCATCGGGACCATCAAAACATTAAACGAAAAAGAGAGGAAAGAATGCTCTAGAAAATTGCAAATTATGAGAAGTCATGAACTCGATGTACAATATGACTATTATAGCATGTTTACAGTCCTGATGGTAGTATATGGATTGGTGGTTATGGATATATGTACAAGATGAGTTCTGACTGTTCTACAGTCCTCCATCAGATACCTGCTAGGAAGTATTGGCTGTTATGTCTTTACATAGCATGTTTACAGTCCTGATGGTAGTATATGGATTGGTGGTTATGGATATATGTACATGATGAGTTCTGACTGTTCTACAGTCCTCCATCAGATACCTGCTAGGGAGTATTGGCTGTTATGTCTTTACATAACATGTTTACAGTCCTGATGGTAGTATATGGATTGGTGGTTATGGATATATGTACAAGATGAGCTCTGACTGCTCTACAGTCCTCCATCAGATACCTGCTAGGGAGTGTTGGCTGTTATGTCTTTACATAGCATGTTTACAGTCATGATGGTAGTATATGGATTGGTGGTCATGGATATATGTACAAGATGAGCTCTGACTGCTCTACAGTCCTCCATCAGATACCTGCTAGGGAGTGTTGGCTGTTATGTCTTTACATAGCATGTTTACAGTCCTGATGGTAGTATATGGATTGGTGGTGATGGATATATGTACAAGATGAGCTCTGACTGTTCTGCAGTACTCCATCAGATACCTGCTAGGGAGTGTTGGCTGTTATGTCTTTACATAGCATGTTTACAGTCCTGATGGTAGTATATGGATTGGTGGTTATGGATATATGTACAAGATGAGCTCTGACTGCTCTACAGTCCTCCATCAGATACCTGCTAGGGAGTGTTGGCTGTTATGTCTTTACATAGCATGTTAACAGTCCTGATGGTAGTATATGGATTGGTGGTGATGGATATATGTACAAGATGAGCTCTGACTGCTCTACAGTCCTCCATCAGATACCTGCTAGGAAGTATTGGCTGTTATGTCTTTACATAGCATGTTTACAGTCCTGATGGTAGTATATGGATTGGTGGTTATGGATATATGTACAAGATGTGTTCTGACTGTTCTACAGTCCTCCATCAGATACCTGCTAGGGAGTGTTGGCTGTTATGTCTTTACATAGCATGTTTACAGTCCTGATGGTAGTATATGGATTGATGGTGATGGATATATGTACAAGATGAGCTCTGACTGCTCTACAGTCCTCCATCAGATACCTGCTAGGGAGTGTTGGCTGTTATGTCTTTACATAGCATGTTTACAGTCCTGATGGTAGTATATGGATTGGTGGTGATGGATATATGTACAAGATGAGCTCTGACTGCTCTACAGTCCTCCATCAGATACCTGCTAGGAAGTATTGGCTGTTATGTCTTTACATAGCATGTTTACAGTCCTGATGGTAGTATATGGATTGGTGGTTATGGATATATGTACAAGATGAGTTCTGACTTCTCTACAGTCCTCAATAAGATACCTGCTAGGGGTCCTTGGCACCAATGTTTTTACATAGCATGTTTACAGTCCTGATGGTAGTACATGTATATGGATTGGTGGTTATGGATATATGTACAAGATGAGCTCTGACTGTTCTACAGTCCTCCATCAGATACCTGCTAGGGAGTGTTGGCTGTTATGTCTTTACATAGCATGTTTACAGTCCTGATGGTAGTATATGGATTGGTGGTGATGGATATATGTACAAGATGAGCTCTGACTGCTCTAAAGTCCTCCATCAGATACCTGCTAGGGAGTGTTGGCTGTTATGTCTTTACATAGCATGTTTACAGTCCTGATGGTAGTATATGGATTGGTGGTTATGGATATATGTACAAGATGAGCTCTGACTGCTCTACAGTCCTCCATCAGATACCTACTAGGTTGTCTTGGCTGTTGTGTCTTTACATAGCATGTTTACAGTCAGGTGATCCTGTTGTATCTTATGGTCTTTCATCCTACGTAGATAGATTTACCTCTGGTGGAAGAAGAGTAGACTTGGCAGACCTATCACCGAATTACGCCAGCTATATAGCCGTATCTTACGATGACAAGGTAGCTATTGCTGTTCGCAGTGATTCATATTACTTAGTTTTATTCTCAAAGGATGGGAAAAGACTGAAGAAATTCGAAATTGATTTAAACATAGCAAGCTTCTGTTTTGATAATGACGGTAACTATGTTATCTCTGATACAAAACATCAATGTCTTACAACGCTTGACAGGAATGGTACTGTCCTGAAGAAGACTGAAATGAAGAAATCCATCACAGAACTAATGACATGTGATAGGTACAGAAACATCCTCGGGGCCATAGGAAAGAACGTTTTTCTAATGAATGACGAAATGAAAGTTCAGCTGTCTGTAGACTGCAACTACCGTATCATTGATATTTGCATTGATAAAGACAACCGTCTTTTCATATTCGTGGATTGCAGTAAAGTAATTGTCGCCAAATACTTAGAATGATCAAGGCGTCTGTTGAGTAAGGATCCTGTGCTTCGAGAAAGCGAAAGTGATATTCATATATTTTTTTTTCACATAGTATGTGTAAAACGCAAATATCAGTTGTGATTATCATATGTAATCAAATAACAATTAAAGACGTAACGATTAAAGTTAAAGAAAAGAAACAGATTTCGAATATATGTATTATTTATAATCATTTAATTTTCGTCGTACCAAGGATTCTGATTGGGTGAATGATCTCTAGTTTGGGATTATCAATATGTTATATATAAGTATTACAAATATATTTCCGATTGGCATTGAAGAAACCTTGTATGTGTATATTTGCTTAAAGGATAAAACAACCCTAGTTTTTCCGTTTGAAAATACAATGAGAACAGGTCGACAAATTATATAGAAAATGGTGTTGTTGCCTTATATAATTGCAAACTTGATTTTACATTAGACGCTGTAATTGGTACATGTAATATCTGTTTTAAATGATGTTATTGAATTTGAAGATGTTTAACATTACATATATACACACTCAATATGAAGTTTGATACTGTATATAAGTGATAAAATTTGTTTTTCATTTATCTTCGTATTCAATAATAATGATTATCTTGGTGATGTCAATTATAATGTGAACTTTTCAAATTAAACTTCAATTTCATTCATAACATAGTTCATTATATCATGCTACTTATTGACTAAAGTATGTTATGATTCATCTGTGATAAGGAACTCAAAGTCAATTCAAGGTCAAGGGCATATTTCAAACTTGGTCAATACTGATGGCAATTTCTTTCTCTCTTTATGCTGCACAAATCTCAATCTTGATGTAGAGCTCAAACTTTCAAATTAAACTTCAATTTCATTCATAACATACTTCATTATATCATGCTACTTATTGATTAAAGTATGTTATGATGCCTCTGTGATAAGGAACGCAAAGTCACTTTAAGATCAAGGACACAATTCAAACTTGGTCAACACTGATGGCTATTTGTTCCTCTCTTTATGCCGACATATCCCAATCTTGATGAGAGCATTGCTCTCGGAGTCATGTAGTGCTCATACTTTCAAATAGCTATATTTGTCGTGAAGTATTGGTCCATTGACAGCTTGAAAGTGGAAGTGATACCAAATTTAATTTTGAATTCAAAGAATCAACTGATGAAAATACGTGTACTGGTATCAAAGCAGTAACCGAACGATTTTGAATGTTTATTCACGATAACTACGTTGTTTTGATAAATTGAGACATGCAATTTGGAACAAAAAATGGTTGGAATATGTCTCAAATATTTATTGAATAATATTCTTAATTGAATTTGAAGACGTTTAACATCTTTAAAAAAACCCGGATTTTAATCATCTTTTATGTCCATCTTTTAACTACAAGACTTCTCTTAATTGGCTTCTGGGGAAAAACAATAATGGAGACTCAGTACTTTCTCACGAGAACAAAGTTGAACAATTACACGTAGACACAGAAGAAATACGACTGACAACACCATCTAATAAACATTCTACAGAGTCCAGTACAGGAACAGAATTTATATAAGTAGCGCTGTTAAAAAGTAATGCTACTTAGCCACGATTGCCCTGATTGAGGTGAATCGTAGGGAACGTGAGAGACTGTGGGGTCGAATCATAAAGATTGTAAGAGAGTATGCTGGGCCCCAGCAGCAAGGGCTCAACTGCAGTTACAGTATTTTATAATAAAAATAAAAAAAAAACCACGATCTGTGTGATTCCCTACGATCATCACGATTCCAACACGCTCTCTTACGATATTCACGATTTAACACGTTCCCTACTATTCACCTCAGTCGGGGAAATTGGGGCGATCGTGGCTGAGTGTAAAAATAGCATGAGACTTCAGTTTTTGTACGACACATTTATGACATTTGATATTTGCATATGAAACATAAAAGAAATTATACATGACTGCGTGATAGTTGAGTATGTATTTGAAAATATGGACATAAATATTTCCAGATGGATTCATGAAAGTAATTTTAGCTAAATTTTCTTGCAATCAACGGAAGAATTATATCAGACTTGTGTTTTCAAAAGAAAGTATGAGCACGACATTAATATTTCACTTGAAAAAAATCTTTATTTCGATTCAATAAAGGCATCCAGTAACATCCCCGAGGGCACATGTAGCCAAGTTCGATCAACATCGGTTGATCGTCTGTCTCTTCAAGCATTACTTTGACTCTTGAATTACTATATGGATGTTGTTTTACAGGTATGTATTTTTTGTTAATGAACTGTGATATAGGTTTTATTTAATTAAGGTGATATAATGGACTTCATTTACTTCATATGTACATATTTTTAAGACAGGACCACATTGTAAACTGGTTCGTTTTGCAGCTAAATGTGCTATCCTGTATAAATAAAGGAAATAAATGAAATAAATAAATAAAGATACTCTTTACTATGACTTTAAATTCTGATTGGTCCCAAATACCTTTCAGACATTATGGTGAAGTACTAAAATTACAGTTGTTTTTGTAACTTTAGAATGTATTAGCTGATTGCTGCCTAGTATAAAAGAAAACCGCCTCTGCAGCATCCTGAACCCTTGTATCCTTTATTGTTTACAAACCTTTTAATTGTGGGTTTAGAATCTTGTTTTTAAAACACTAGTATGGTAACCCTATTCTTATGCATATGACCCTTGAAATTACCATAAATATATATGGAAATGCACAAGTTGCGAAAAAAGTGCATTCGGGCGAAACATCCGCGACAAGAAGTAGTTCTAGGTTTGCGTGAATGATTATGAAAATTTCCGCAGTAAATACTAAAATTCAGTACAGAAGAAATACGTAAACATCAATTTAATCATCATGAAAATGAAGAAATTAAACTTAAGAGAGTTTGCTTTTAAAGCTCACTCAAGTGTGAAACAGACAACATTTCAAAACAGAGAACTGTCAACACGTGTATTCTTCAAAGCGAAAAAATGTTGTTTGCCATCGTTTTGGATTATGCATTTAGGATTATGCACTCTGATTACCGCCATAGTAGTTGTGAACATGTACCACCGAATTATGAATGTCAAATTGACGATGATTTGCGACTTGGTTTAGGAAACCGTAACTATTTGCGAAGTGCCTCTGATCAATTACAGCGGGAACTTGATTGCTATTTTGCAACTGTAGCATCTGCTGTTCAGATCCTGCGGCTGCTGAAGGAGGAAGAGCTGGTTTCTGACCCTGGATAATACCAGAATATGCACGTTTTTGCAAGCTGGAGGAGTCGGTGTTGTAGCTCCTGATGCTTGATTCATTCCTGTGCCCTGATATTTTCATGATTTCTCTGGTTTCCACACCAGCATGGGACAGTAGAGTGATGGTAGTTGCCCTGACACAGTGATTCGTGTACACACGACTAAGACCTGCATCCTTCGAGATTACCTTCATCATGTCATTCAATGTACGCTCACCTATAGGGGCAGAATTGTACCAAACACCATTTTGTACGCTATCCTTGGGTCTCTGGAACAGGTGATCAGTTTTAGGATTACGCAGCTCTAGATACTTTCTTAAAGATTATATTGGGCATGAGGCACCTCCAGAAGCATACATTCTTGGACGACATTCAAAGTCTCGATTCTTCAAATTATCACCTTGGTGGTTTTTGGTGGACTCATTGTATGCCATCTCTACATACTCGCACCCATTTTCATCTTGTGCAAAATTGAAACAGTCAAATTTGAGCTGCGTCAATTTTCACGGCCCCTACGTGCAAAATTCAGAGTTAAATCAAACCACACCTTTCTTTGGAGTGATTTGCGACAATCGGTACTAAACACTCCACAGTTGCGCAAAATTTCAAGATCAGCTTCAGAAATTGGTAAGTGATGTTTCGTTTTATCGCAACCCTCTTTTTTGATTTTTTTCAACATAGCTAGAAACATTGTGTTGGACTTGGGGAATTCCTTTGATTCCAATAAGGAAAATGGTTTGCTGTAAGGATGACCCCTGATATGCCTATTGATAGAGGCTCGCACGCCAACAAATGTGCTCTTGCTGTAGTATTCCCCATCAGAATTCCTTACTTCGGCATAAAACCTACGCAGTGTGTTGTATAACTGGTCAATGGGCAAATCTTCAAAATTTTGATCCAAATTCCTATCACAAAGCCATTCTATAAAAAAAGGGGGGAGAGTTATATATACATGTATTTCGTCAATTAGATATTAGGAGATTGTAAATCATTTTAGTAAATTTTCTGTAATATGTAACTTTCAAGAGATTTTCAATTATTTTTCAAAGAATTTTGTGTTTTTATTTTTCCAAAATCTTAAAATTCATGATGTTCAAATTAGCACCATTGCCATAATGATATGTGTTTAGTTCTTTTTCCTAAACATGAAAATTAAAACATCTTGATAATTAGCAGCAAACCTCCAATGCATACATGCATTTCAAAGGTCAAGGTTACATGACTTTTATGATATAGGGCAAGTTATGGTTTTATAGTGTAATTTGATATGCTCGATTTAAATGAGAGCTCTATTTAAAACATTTTATGTTACCAATGTCACATACTGGTGTTTATAGAACTCTAAAGAACTCTAGATTTTACATGGATAGGTAATTTGAGAAAATATGTAGTACAGGTACATAAGGAACTCAGTCTAAATTTTAAAAAAAATCATAATGTCAAGGAATTTATTTTTACTTCCCCATCACATGCATAATTGTATACACTTGCCACATGTGCATTTTGTGATAAGAATTTACTACCAGTATATCTTTTTTTGGCCTCATGACCATGACCTTAGAGTATGGTCTCATTTTAGTAAACTTTGACCTTGGCAAATACCTTTTGACTGATATGTGAGTAAGCTTTCAGTAAAATTGCCCAGTGTGTTTTTTTTTGTACATTTTGTGTTTGATTGTCTTATGTGGCGAATGCCAGAAAGGTGGAGATATGTGTGTCAATATCAGGTACTTTTAGAAGGGGGGGGGGGGGGGGGGGGTAAATTGACTTGTTTTATTATATGAAAGTTTGTCGAGTTTACATGCTTTTTAATTTAAATTCAATAAATGTGTGTGTGTACTGTATGGACCAAGGACTTGTAATATATGTATAGACTGTTATTACTCTTGATGTGGATCTACGTACTCTTAAAGAGAGACACGCCATATTTTGTGGTTTTCATGATTTCCTTGCTCATTGACTGCACAAGGATATCATCTAAATCATCATCCTCTAGATCGGCAAATCTTGTTGTTTGTTTTGGATGCGGAGAACTGCTAGCGTTAGCGTCGTCTGCTACCGGCGTCGGAACAGGGGGGTCCTCACGATCCTCAGTAGAAAAATTAGCAGGATTTTCTTCGTCTTCAATTCCTAGCAGTGCTGACAGCAATTCAGTGTCCTCGCCGTCCATTTCGTCAACTTCTTCATATGCCTCTGGGGTGCACGGAAGACTTAATTTAAAATTTGGGAACATCGGGGAGGAGCTACAGGTTTCCGACATGTTTTTATTTATGTTTACGACAGTGCGCATTAATACACTAACATGCATTCGTGACGTCATGAAAAAAACTGCAGGTGAAACGTGAATCCCCTTGCAGTTTTTTCATCGCTCAACCAATCAAAATGCGCGTTGCAAACGGAGTGCATTAGAATTTGTGTTTCTCTTGAATAATTATGTTTTCACTGTTAGGATACTCATTGCTTTGGTTTAAAAATCACCGACGAGGGTTCTATCCCGTAACGTGCATGGCTGATCCATTCTGAAATTCTTTGCGCTTTAGATTAATAATGCGATGAGTTTTAAAGATTTATGGCATTGGGTTTTATTCACTGATACCGATAAACATTACAGAAGTACCCATCAGTTATTCAGTCTCACAGCCGAGAAGGCAAGGTAAAACCATTAGATTTTCTACAAGAACGGTTGCGAACCTCTGAATGAACAAATTTTCGAAGTGAGACCAGGTGCCCGGGGGGAGGGGGAGTCAGCGTCTCCTGATTGCATGAAACACCCGTCGCAAAAGCTCCATGGAAACCAGTCAAATTCGGTAATTGTCTCGATGAACATTTTGATGTACATATCAGGTATGTATGTCTTGTTTGGTGATGATGACAGCCATTCAATCACAATGTAGAATGTCACTGATCATTCTGGAAAGGGGGATCTCATCTCGAAGAAGGCGTATCATTGCTCATCTGAAAGAAAGGAGAGAATCTCCAAAAATATTGCAGCACCCACAGCAAAACCTCAAAACACCCAATGCAAAAACACAGAGCAGACACCCACAAAAAGAGGCTCAAAAGGTTCAAGGAACACCAGATCACATCATAGAACATTGAAACACAAATGACTACACATAAACCAAAGAGACAAATGGGCTATAGGTCCTGACTTAGGACGGACATCTGCCACGCCATTAGCAGACGGTGTGGTTATCCGGATTATGTAGCACATTTCTTTGTCGTTTGTCTCTTTGCTGGGTTTGTCTACTATGTATTTTCACAACGGTTTTTTTTTGTGCTTTACTGTGGGTGCTGCAACCGAAGCCGGTGTGACATCTTCTCATTTCCTACCGATCAAATAATAAATAAGCTCCGATAGTATGTCCACGTGTACTTGTAAGGGATTGAAAATGCACCAGGTAAAATTTTCACTGGCGACACCTTGATTGAAAGATCAGGTCTTAACACAATCTTGATATGTATACCTTTCTCTCTATAAAATTAAGGAAGGTGAACAAAAAAGAAAAAAGAAAACATGGCCGAGACACCCATAGCGTCTAAGAACAAAACCACCTATGTGCAAAAAAAACAAAACAACATCAACAAGCATCGGAAGACACTTAAATGGACCAATCAACAAAGACAGTGTTTCGTGTCTGGTGCATGAACATTGGTATGAAATATTCTTCAAGAATGTAAAGACTTGGAACCCTTCCGCATTATTATGATACCAAAGAAAGGAGGGGATCTCCAACAACACTAGGTTGCAGCACCCACAGCAAAATCCCAAACACCCATGCAAAAACACAGAACAGACACCCACAGAAAGAGACGCAAAAGGGACAAGAAACACCAACTCACACCATAGAAACATGAAACATAAAAGACTACACATAAACCAACGAGACCAATGGGCAACCGGTGCCGACTTAGGACGGCCATCTGCCACGTTAATAGCAAACGGGTGGTTATCCTGGATTACGTGCGCACAACCCTCCCACTATTCCGATTACCTAGAGGTCTCGAAGAACGCACAATTATGGTGTAAAACAACCTCCCCACTGTTAGATGACCACACATAAACAAGACCGTAAAACACAGGGGTCCAAGCAACACAGATGATTATGTAAATGGACATATAAAGAGGACGTGCGTTATACAGTCCGTGCTCTGCCGGCTGTAGCGAGCTCATATATATTATCACCCGAGAAGTCCGACTGACATTCAGAGAGGACAGGTGGTCGAGGCCCTGTCTTCTCTAAAGAGTTTTGGACAGGGCCCAGGGAGTCCGACTGACATTCAGAGAGGACAGGTGGTCGGAGCCCTGTCTTCTCTAAGGACGTTTGGACAGTTCCCCGCGAGGGGTTTGACAGTAAGTGTTTTGAATGTATTTCCCTGACATTGTCGCCATAACACTTTCTATATAGACATAACGTCAGACAGTGCATGGATTTTAGATATTGTTTTCATTTTCGTGCTTAAACATCGACAGCGGGTGCGGCTAGCCAACAGGAGATGCTTACTCCTCCCGGGCACCTGTTCCCACCTCTGGCTCGCTAGGGGTCCGTCGATGATTAATTTTTGTCTATTGTGAGTGCTGTTGAGATTATCGTCAGGATCTTCCTTTACTCATTTGTGTCACACTTATGCCCTTTGCCGTGTGGAGCTCGTAAAAAAGTTCCCCGCGAGGGGTTTGACAGTAAGTGTTTTGAATGTATTTCCCTGACATTGTCGCCATAACACTTTCTATATAGACATAACGTCAGACAGTGCATGGATTTTAGATATTGTTTTCATTTTCATGCTTAAACATCGACAGCGGGTGCGGCTAGCCAACAGGGGATGCTTACTCCTCCCGGGCACCTGGTCCCACCTCTGGCTTGCTAGGGGTCCGTCGATGCTTAATTTTTGCTCTATTGTGAGTGCTGTTGAGATTATCGTCAGGATCTTCTTTGACTCATTTAACTCTTGAAAATCAAGTTCTGATGTCATGCTACTTGAACGAAAACAGCAAATCAGGAGGAGTGGTAGTCGATGTTAATCTAAAAACTTGTGTTGCAAATGATCTTAAGTTCATAGAATACATTGTTGATTGTTCCAAAGACCATGACAATCCAATATGTGTTAATAGTAGTGGTAAAAATGTTTTGACGTCTTAATGCAAGATTCAAGGAAGCGTGCATATCCAGAGTATCCAAAGGGTAATAAGCTTAGTTGGCCACAACAACTGAAATCAGATCTTACTGACTGGGTCCAAGACATTGATCCAGGATGGGAAATCCACCAAATAATATCAGCTCGCAATGTAATTGATAAACTTACTGATGCACTATGGTACATTGATCATAACCATGATAAATTTAAAGATTCTAGATGCCCCATTCCGAAAGTGTTTTCAACTTTTCAGGAGTATAATCAGTTCAAGCTGCAACGTCAGAAGGCTCCGACAATCAATGGAGAAAAACTAACTCAGATTTGTTCAGACCTCTCGGTTTGTCTGTCGTACCCATGCATGTCTTCAAAGTGTCACAAAACTTTGCATAGTCATATAGAATCTCTTCTCCAGGCTTTGATTAAATACAGAGTTCGTCTTGCAAAGAATAACACTCGGCAAAAATTGTTCCAAAGACCATGACAATCCAATATGTGTTAATAGTAGTGGTAAAAATGTTTTTGACGTCTTAATGCAAGATTCAAGGAAGCGTGCATATCCAGAGTATCCAAAGGGTAATAAGCTTAGTTGGCCACAACAACTGAAATCAGATCTTACTGACTGGGTCCAAGACATTGATCCAGGATGGGAAATCCACCAAATAACATCAGCTCGCAATGTAATTGATAAACTTACTGATGCACTATGGTACATTGATCATAACCATGATAAATTTAAAGATTCTAGATGCCCCATTCCGAAAGTGTTTTCAACTTTTCAGGAGTATAATCAGTTCAAGCTGCAACGTCAGAAGGCTCCGACAATCAATGAAGAAAAACTAACTCAGATTTGTTCAGACCTCTCGGTTTGTCTGTCGTACCCATGCATGTCTTCAAAGTGTCACAAAACTTTGCATAGTCATATAGAATCTCTTCTCCAGGCTTTGATTAAATACAGAGTTCGTCTTGCAAAGAATAACACTCGGCAAAAAGAAATATATCATGAGAGACGAGAACCCTCTGTTTCGCTTGAAACTGACTCCACCTCTTTATATATACCACCTGTATCCTTTGAGAAAGAACCATATCGTTTGCTTTATTCTAGATTACAGTCCTTAGATGATTATGATTTTGTTGATTTGGATAAATTTTCTCCAAGGGAAAAGGAAAATAGACGAAAGTTCATTAAAGAAATACATGTGTCGGAACCAATAATGTTATTCAGAGTGTGTTATGGAGGCAGTATTGGCACCCTAAATTTTGTATGGTCTGTTCCTGAGCAAGAACAGGTACAGGATAACACAGACAAAAACTGTGAAGTAATTGCTGATATTTCAAGTACACTTCCAAAGTTTTCTAGCCGAGCCATGAGGAGAGATTTCCTTGATAAGTACATCCAGTATGTCAAAGCACCTAAAAGTGTTTTACGGCAAATGTATTCAGATTTGACGGGTTGTGAACCAGCAAGTACAAATGAAAAAGAGAAAGAGCTTGACTGTAGGGTAGTTTCTATTCTGTTAGGTAAAATGATCCAGATATATTGTTGGACTATAGGAAATTGAATGGGAGAAGCTTAGATGAAAGCTTTAATGATTTCTTCCTAGAGGTTGACAAGTTTTTTGAGGAGCAAATACTTTCAGTACATGAGAGGAGACATGGTGATGAGATGTATCTTCCTCTAGTCATTTCCATGGAGGATCTTAAGGAAAGTATAGTAAAAAGATTGCCCACTGGTACTCCTATTCCGTCTACAGAGACTTTGAGACTGCAGTTTTCTCCGTCCAACCCATTTGCTAAATCTGCAATGAAGTACACTGGTCTGTTCAATGTTAAGTTTAGAGTACAAACCAGACAGGCAAGAAGTCACCATCTAGATGCTCACTATGCTGCATGCATTTTCAAATACATGAAAAACTTGTGTGTAAAATACAGAGAGGATGCAATGTTCGTATGCATGGATGATAAAGCAATTGTGCCAGTGGAGGAGCCAGGGATTCCTATATCTACAGGGGTGCGGGCTCATAACAAAGTTCTGTGTTCGAATGAAGTACCCTTAACATGCATGGATCATGACTTTCATAAATCTGGAAATGTGCCATCAGTTACTCTTGTGACAGACATACCTGAATGCTCTGAGGATAGTCTTTTTAGTGGCAACGTTTTCGTAGGCTGCAAGGACAAAATATTTGAGCCATCTCACCCTTTCCGTCATTGAACTGAATTGATTAAGACTTTGCGCCTTCACTATTCTTTTGATGAAGTTACACTTTGTAAGTCAATTTTATGCTTGACCTTGACTTCCTTGTTGCAATCCGCACTGCCCCAAATCATAGTTTGGTAAATCCCGCAGAGCGCTGCATGACCATTCTTAACCTTTGCTTGCAACATGTAGCACTGTCTCGAGAAGAAATGGATCCTTAATTCGAAAGAATCATGAAACAGAAAAATTCGATAAATGGAGTAAGGAATGCTGCAGAGTTGAAGCCGGAGCTAAAGACAGCATACTTGGAGAGTATGAATCCAGTCCTTGATCTTCTAGTGGAAAGATTTAAAAGAATGAAACTTAAAGGTATGTACATTCATAATTTTAATTCAACATGTTGAAATACATTTATTTGTTATTTGTCTATGTCTGTCTGCAAGTCTGTTGATTTTATAATCACTACCTCATTGTTGACTCATTGAATTAGTGTTGTATTTGTGGCTTAAAATGTCAAATTGCTGTCTTTTTATCGCTACAGATACTGTGCTATGTTGCTTGTTAATCAAATAGATCATCCTGTTTGATGGCTATCCCTATTTTTAAACTTTGGTTCATCTAGGTTAGGACCCGAGTTATTGGCATGTATTGCTACTATTTCTTGTTTAAAAAAATATTTTGAAAATTTATAGGTAACCAGTTTGTGGCATACAGAGGTGTTTCTTATGAAGAGATGGAGGGATGTATTGATTTAGTGAGAAATTCTTGTCATCTGCCCCAAGAGTCTCGAGAAAAGCTTGTTCCAACAGCATCAGCAAAGGTCATAAAGGATATAAAGGAACTTCAGGTAAAATTGATTTCTTGTTACTAGTTTGATTACATCATCAATGCTTTTGTAGTTTTATTTACTTTTTTATGGTAAAAAGGGAATCAAACATTCAGAGAAGTGATATGAATAGAAAAATGTCAAGTAAACTGAAAATTTTGACTTGTTTGTAATTAATAAAACATGTGTTTGTGAAACACGAATGCCCCACCAGGATTTTTGTCAGTATAAACACTGTTTTTGTAAAGCAGGTAAAATACCAAGGTCAAGGTCACAATGGTAAAAAAAATAGTACCAATGAAAAGGTCTTGCCACAAGAAATACACATGTGAAATATGAAAGCCCTATCACTTATCATTCAAAAGTTGTAGCCAAGGTTAAAGTTTTCCAAAAGCAGGTCAATCTCCAAAGTCAAGGTCACCAGGTAAGAATTTGGTACCAATAGAAAGGTTTTGCCATGAGGAATAAACATGAAATATGACAGCCCTATTACTTACATATGAAAGCCCTATTACTTACCATTCGAAAGTTATAGCCAAGGGTTAAAGTTTTTGCGGACAAACAGACAAACAAACGGACAGACCAAAAACAATATGCCTCTGACACTCCGATTAAGGGGCCATAAAAATTCAATTATTCGTAGGAATATTATGTCTTTCTCACAAGAATTTGAAATCATTTTCTCGTATGCAGGATTTCATTAAGATCCATGGTAGGAGTACACAATAAAGCTTCCAGTTGAAGAAGTGTACTGATGACAGTAATTGTAGCTACTGCCAGATTAACCCTGTTCGGATGGACAAAGAGACCTTTCAATCTTTGTCATTCCTCCCATGTCCCGTGCCAGACAAGGATCAGCAGAATCACTATCAAACCTTTGATCAAGTATGAAATCATGATTTTAATTTATGTAAATTGAAACAAAGATTCATCTTTAGAATCTAATCACGTTTTGAAATGTAAGTTATCTATAGATAATTAGATTAAAACAAATTTATTTTATTTTTTCATATATAATAAAACGTAGTTTTTATACTAAAGACTGAAAGAAAGAATTTTAATATGTCCATAGAATAATTACATTTCCTATGGTAAGCATTTTCAAAATATTATACAGGCATGATTTCCCCTTTTTGTGCTGAGAATAAAATGGTATAAAAACATTTCTGGAAGAAAATATCATGCAATGCATGTTTATTTCTCTTAAATGTATTTGATTGATCTACAATGTATATTTATGTAATACAGGTATATGGTAATGAAGTAGATGATTCACATCGACCCTCCAGAAATTCCAGTGGATGCTTCCCTGATGAGCTGGAAGAGCAGGATAGACAGCACAGAGACATCTTCAAAACCCAAAAAGCACGAGATGTTGTCAAGTGTATGGAGTGTTTGAAACCGAGACTTGTGTTTTGCAACTAAAAATTAAGTCCATCACAGTTGTGTGTGAAGCTAAGTGTGTCTATTAATTTCTGTAAGAGCAATATTCAGTCTATATATCAGCATCTAATAATCCTTGTGTCTCGCACCCATATGTTCTGTATAATCAGGTATGTGTACTGTGCATAAAACCAGACAATGCGTAAAATTTTCAAGGTACAACATTTTCAGTCTTCGCACATGTACATTGTATATGAAATGATATCATTAAGAAAAGAGAGTCTTTGATAACTCTTTTGTACATGTAAAAACAAAATGTCAGATTGTGAATATCATTTGGTCGTGGAATAACACAGGTTAGATATGCATGAATTTTTTATTCTGTACTCTGCAAGAGGAGATTCTTAACCAGATGACTTTGGATTACATATGTGGAGACGGGAATCCATTAGATAGTGGCCTTTTCATGCCTTTCCATTGGTCTCGTCGGTTTATGTGTAGTCTTTTGTGTTTGATGTTTACATGTCGTGTGTCTCTTTTCCGTCTCGTGCTGTACTCGTCTTTTGTGTTTTTGCATCGGGTGTTTTGGTGTTTTACTGTTGATGCTGCAACGGGGTCTTGTTGGAGATCTCCTCCCTTCTTTTCATGCGGAGATGCATAACATGCTCATCAGACATTTAAGTTTCTTATTATTCAGTAGGACTAAGAACCTATCTCCCTCCAATTTGTATTTACTGTGGAAGTGATGACCAGTTGTTGGATGATAATGATCCCTATATCCAGGATCTACATGAGAAATATTCAGTTGTCCGTCCCTTGTGTACCATATGTCATTCAAATGGCAAAGATGGAAAAACATGGGGATGTAAATTCTTCAAAAAACCTAGGAATAACTGATAATCTACACTGCCATTTGAAAGAAAATAGGACACTGAAATTGAAGGAACTTGTGTAAAGTTTTGTGCCCCCAAATCAGGGATGCAACATATATTTTTGTAATTTCTGTCAGTAAAAATTCTAACCTTGGCCTTAAATTTTGAAAGGGAAGTCATTAGCTTTCATGTTACACTCATGTATACATATTGGTAAGGCCTTTCCATTTTTTTCAAATATTACCCCTTCATCTTATCAAGGTTGACCTAAAAACTTGACCTACTTAATTTACGTTAACATTGGTAAATGATAGGGGTATTATGCTTCAAATACATGTATGCGTTCCTTTTGAAACAACCTTTTATTTGGTATAAGTGTTATTGGGACCTTGACCTAGGAGTTTGACCATATTTCATTATACTGACAAATACACCAACAGGAGAATTTGTGTTTATTATGAACAATTTTAATTTCAATAATGTTTCCAAAAAGAAACATTGAAGGTTACTTTATTGCAATAATTTTACATGTATCCTTATGTACGGTAAGAAAGAGAAAGCTGTTATAACGTTGACATTGTTATAACAATTTTTTATTTGAAGCACATATAGAATGATATAAGTCATGTTAAAGGAGAGTTTTATGCTATAATTTTGTTCAAATTGTTACAATTGCAATTGACACAAGTGATCAAAAGAAAATTTTACATTTTATGTTTTTGTTCTGTTATTGCAGATAGAAATTTGATGAAATTGAAGTTTTATGCAATTGGTTAATAGGAAATACAAAAATAAAGTATTAAAAGACAAAACAATTTATTGTTTACTTGGGATTATACATCAGAAGCATCTTTGTGGGCAAACTGAGAAAAATATATTTCGTTCGGTCTACCATTTCATGGCTTCAGTCCTATTTTGGAAGAATTTGAAATAATAATATAAAAAAATATTTCGTTCGTTCGGTCCAATTTCTGAAAACAAAATCCCGAAGAACTACAAATTAAATTGGTATGGCCTTATCCTTTTTCATCCAAACAGTTGAAGGACATACGAACAGACTAATGGAAGGACTGGAACTACTTTGTAATTACGTTAGATTTGTTGCACGAAACAAATGGCAAATATGGTTAATGACCATATCCCAACACATAGCACAAAATCGATAAATCAGATAATCATGAGCCGAAGGCATACAAAACCAGGATAAAACAAGAACCATAGCAAACAAAAAAAAAACCCCTCCACCACATGAAAAGAACCGAACTTCCAATATAGGAATAAGACCAGGTGCCCAGGAAGAGTCAGCATCTATTGCATGCAACACCCGTCACTTCAATTCGGTAGAAACTAGTTCTACTACAGATGTGAATATCAGCACAAAATAAAGCTAAATTCGAAATTATCGTTCTCGATCCAAGTATTTTTTTTTACAAATTGCAAACACACCGGTACATGCATTAATCTTGGTACATTTATTTGACTACTGCGTTAGTATTCTGAAAACTTTGATTATCTTAGAACCCCCAGTGAACCTCATTTCTTTATAAAAAAGATATATAGAATTGTTGTTGAATTGAATCGAGTCCGGATTTTAAACTTCGAGAGGTCAGAAACCCCATGTATAATAAGAAACAGCATGATATCAAAGCTAAAACATCAATTTAGCCATATTAAAAGAGCTAGTAATTATTTTCTCAAAAAAAGTGGTTTTTGCATAAAAAATGCATATTTTACCCAAAAATGATTGTTTTGATGAATAATTACATTTAATTTCACAATCATCTGAGAAGATGATTACTTTCTATTATGATAATAGCTTTAAATGCATAGTTTAAGCAAAGAAAATGAATTAATAGAATTTTTCTAGCAATCTGTTATTTTTAGAAAAAAAACCCAGGCATTTTGCCCAAATATTTAGTAGAAAATATACCTTTCATGTTTCATACATGTAATTTATGAGTGAACCTAAATAATTACAGTACAAGATACATTCCTGCTATCATTTCAAGAAGTTCTATAGATTCAATAAAAATTCTCCAGAAATCAGCTTTTTTTAAATGAAAAAAAACGCTTTTCCCAAAAAACACTTAGATTTTGAATGAAATGTTAGTAAAACATATAGAATATGAAAGAGTGTGAATAGTTACACTAGAAAATAGCTTTCAATCATTGCTTTCATAATAAATAAGGGTTCTTTAAATAAATATACAGAAATCTGAGATTTCTAATTGAAAATACTAGTTTCTGTATAAAATAATTAATTTCGAGGATTTTGAAAAAAAAAATATATATAAATATAAAATATATGTCATTTGAAAGAGGAGACTTTAAAGATGTTTTTAAATTATCATTGAACGAACACATGCAATATTGAGGAGCTGAGAAGCAGGAATAAATGAAAATTTCCTGTGAGTTTTTGCAAAAAAACGACTTTTTTACCCCAAAACACACAGTAAAAATAGGAATTGGAACTTGCAACTTATTTCATCTGAAAGATCATAAAAAATACTATATATTCATGCTTTTCAAATTTTAAAAACATCAATCATATAAAATTTATAACTTTTTCCTTATTTTCAGTGATTTTTGACTAAAAAACATGTTTTTCCCAAAAAACACCACTTTTGCAATGGAAATTTCCATGAGACAATTTTTTATCTGAAAGAGCGCAAAAAATGCTACAAAGGTAGGCCGGTTTTGGAGGATCAAGGAGGGGGGGGGGGTGCACCCAACCCAGTGATGCATCCAAGACTAATACGCTTCTCTCTGAAATCTAACTTTCAAAAACCATACATCGATGACAAACGTATTTGTGGGCAAATAGAAACTACTAAACACTATCATTTTATAGAATGTAAATTATTCAACAATATAAGGTCATTAAATCTCAATAATATAAATTATAGCTATAATATTTATATTGTGCTAAATGGATGCCAATTATACAGTGAAGGAATAAACGAGATTTCTTATGAGCTTATTGTTAAAAGTAAGAGATACTCTTATATCTGTTAGGGAGATGGATCCTATTATTTTATACAAAATTCACAATAACTACTGTTTATACGACGCAGTCGACGCAGCAATATCAAACAATAATAGCTTTAGTTTATATGATATGTATTATCTAACATGTTGATAAAGCAAACTACACTTACATTATATTAACACATGTAAACATACTAGGTTAAAATGTAGATTTATCTGTCGGTATCAATAGTATTTCTAACTTAAGTCATTGATAAAAACAAAATGGCGTTTGCTTCGTCAAGGATAGGGGCACAGGAGGCTATAATAAAACCTTGTGATCTATGTGAAGATGATGAAGACGTGAACTGGTTCTGTAAAGACTGCTTCCAGAATTTGTGTGACAGATGTAAGAAGATGCATCTCAAGATCCCAAATTGCAGAATTCATGAAGTAGTTTCGATTTTAGAGGGTATCGCCATTACAAAGGAGGCCGTCACGAATCTATGTCAGGATCATAATGTACCCTTCTCCTTCTTTTGTCGAACATGTGATGAGAACATTTGTTCCAAGTGTCTGTCGAAGAAACACAAGAAACACGACTTCATCGACATTCACGAGTATCAGTCCGAGCTACATAGAATGTTAGATTCTGTGTTAAATGAAAAAGAGATCGAGGAGTGGGAAATGTCTAAAAATTTAGTCACATGGTCGGAATTTGAAAACAGGTGTCGGGAGACATTGACGACAAACCATGCAGTAATAAATGAACGAGTGAAAGCTATCCAACTCGCAGCAACTGAAGAAGGTGAAAGACTAATGAAGTCCATTAATTCTCAGGTAGATGGACAAATAGCAGAAGCAGTAGAAAATAAAGAAAAAGTTGAGGCAAAAAGAGGCTTCTTTCATCAGGAAATCCAGACAATAAAACGAAACATTCCGTTGCAGACGACATCAACGTTAAGTCAATTTGTCAAAACATCCGTCTCCAGGCTTCAGTCTCTTAAACAATTGTCACTTCCAATGCCGAGGAGTACCACGTTTACTATTGGTAGCATTAACAAAGATAAGATCAGGGACATGATCGGCAGTGATAGCGACAAACGGGATGCATCGGGACCATCAAAAGGTAAAACAAAAAAGAGAGGAAAGAATGTTCTAGAAAATTTGCAAATTATGAGAAGTCATGAACTCGATGCAGATTATGGTTTTGTTAGCATGTGTGTCAGTCCTGATGGTAGTATATGGATTGGTGGTTTTGGATACGTGTACAAGATGAGCTCTGACTGCACTACAGTCCTCCATCAGATACCTGCTAGGGAATCTATGTGGTATTGGCGGTCATGTCAATACATATCATGTTTACAGTCAGGTGATGCTGTTGTATCTTATTGTGGTCCATCCTACGTAGACAGATTTACCTCTGATGGGAGAAGAGTAGAATTCGCAGACCTATCACCGAGTGACACCAGTTTTATAGCCGTATCTGACTATCACAAGGTAGCTATTGCTGTTGGCAAAGGTTTATATACACCACCGACATCCGTAGTTTTATTCTCAAAGGAGGGGAAAAGACTGAATGAAATCGAAATGGATGTAAACATAGCAAGCCTCTGTTTTGATAATGACGGTAACTATGTTATCTCTGATATAAAACATCAATGTCTTACAACGCTTGACAGGAATGGCACTGTCCTGAAGAAGACTGAAATGAAGAAATCCTACCCAGAACGAATGACATGTGATAGGTACGGAAACATCCTCGGGGTCAACGGAAATAACGTTTTTCTTATAAATTACGAAGGGAAAGTTCAGCAGTCTTTCACTTTAGACTGTAACCGCGGCATCAATGATATTTGCATTGATAAAGACAACCGTCTTTTCATACTTGTGGATGGTTACAAAGTGATCGTCGCCAAATACTTAGAATGATCAAGACGTCTGTATAGTAAGAATCCTGTGCTTCGAAGTGAAAGTGATATTCATATATTTTCTATCATATGGTATATGTACATGTTTGATGTAAATATCAGTTGTGATTATCATATGAAATCGAATAACAATTATTTAAGATTAAAGTTTAAAAAGTATATAGATTTAGAGTGTACGCATCTATAGGCGAAACGCCGTTTTGTATGATTTTTTTTTTATAATCATTTAATTTTCATCGTACTAAGGATTCTGATTGGGTGAATGATCTCTAGTACAGGACCCACGTCTTGGGATTTACAATACGTCTATAAATATAAGTATTACAAATGTATTTCCAATGTTCATTGAAGAAACCTTGTATGCTTAAAGGATAATACAATCCTAATTTTTTTCCGTTTGAGAATATAATGAAAACAGTACGACATACTATATATTTAAAAAATTGTGTTTTTGCCTCATATAATTACCGACTTGATTTGACACGAGACGCTGTAATTTGTATTGTAATTCTTAAGCTTATCTGTTCTTTTAAAATGATGCTATTGAATTTGAAGATGTTTAAGATTTCATATATACACTCTCAATATGAAGTTTGATACTGTATATTAGGGGTAAAGTTTGTTTTTAGTTGTTCTTCGTATTCAATTATTATGATTGTCTTGTTGATGTGAATTTAAATGTGAACTTTTCAAACTAAACTTCAATTTCATCCATAACATACTTTATTATATCATGCTACTAATTGATAAAAGTATGTTTTGATGCAGCTGTGATAAGGAGCTCAAAGTCAGTTTAAGGTCAAGGACACATTTCAAACTTGGTCAATACTGATGGCTGTTTGTTCCTCGCTTTATGCTGCACATACCTCAATCTTGATGAGAGCATGGCTCGCGGAGTCATGTGGTGCTCAAACTTTCGAATAGCTATATTGGTCCATAGCCCATAGCCCATTGACAGTATGAAGATGGAAGTTATACCAAATTTGATTTTGAATTCAAAGAATCAACTTATGAAAATACAGGTACTGGTATCAAAGCAGTGACCGAACAATTTTGAATGTTTATTCACGATAACTTCTTTCTTTTGATAAATTGAGACATGAAATTTGGAATAAATAATGGTTGGCATATGTCTGAGATATTTAATGAATCATTTTCTAACAAAATTGGACTTTAATCATCTTTAATGTCCATCTCTTAACAACAAGATTTCCTTTATTTCGCAAATTTGCTAAAGCAGTCACCGAACGATTTAGCGTTTGGATGTGTTTTATTGATCGATTTTCATGTATGAAGAAACATCTTTTCCAAAGATCTAATTGTAGAAAATTAAGGAAAATTCCCTCAAATATAGTTCTTGCTGAGAGTTTTACGAGGACACCCTTTCACAATCACAACTGGCTTAATTCTGGGAAAAAATATATGAAGGAGTACTTTCTCACGAGAACAAAATCGAACAATTAGACGTAGACACAGAAGAATAACGACGGACATCACCATCTAATGAATATTCTTCAGAATCATGTGCAAGAACAGAATTTAACGTAAGAAGCGCTGTTAAAAAGTAATGCTACTTAGCCCCGATTGCCCCGATTGAGGTGAATCGTAGAGAACGTGAGAGACCATGGGGTTGATTTGTGAAGATTGTAAGAGAGTATGATGGGCCTAGCATCAAGGGCCCAGCTGCAGTTACAGTATTCTATAATAAGAATTAAATTGTTTGCCACGATCATCACGATTCCAACACGCTCTTTTACGATATTCACGATTAAACCCCGACTCTCTTACTTTCCCTAATATTCACCTCAATCGGTACTATCGTTGATAAGTGTACACCTAGCATTAGACTTCAGTTTTTGCACGACACATTTATGACATTTGATATTTGCATAAGAAACATAAAAGAAAAACATGACTGTGTGATAGATGAGTAAGCATTTGGAAATATGGACATGATTTTTTCCTGTAGGATTCGTGAAAGTAATTTTAGCTATATTTTCTTGCAATCAACGGAAGAGTTATACAAGACTGGCGTTTTGACAAAAAAGTGCGAGCACAGCATTATTATTCACTTGAAAAAAATCTTAATTTCGTTTCTATAAAGGCATCCAGTAACATCCAGCTGATAAAAATGTTTTGTCTCGATGCCTTGACTAATAAGCCTTAAGTCTTACAAGAATATAATTTTTACGTTTTCGACCGTAAAGATAGTCTTTAGTCTGACTTAAACGTCTGATTAATTTTAAATATTTTTCAGAAATTATGGAGAAGTACTAAAATTACAGTTGTGTAACTTTAGAATGTATTAACTAATTGTTGCTTTAGAATGTATTAGCTAATTCCTACTTAGTATTAAAGAAAATCGTCTCTGCCGCAACCTGAATCCTTGTTTTCTTCGTTGTTTACAAAACCTTTTTATTGTGAGTTTGACAGTAAGTGTTTTGAATATCTTCCCTCACATGGTCGCCATAGCACTTTCTAATTAGACATAACCTAGACAGTGCATGTATTTTATATGTTTTTTTCATTTTCGTGAATGAACATCGAACGCAGGTGCGGCTAGCCAACATGGGATGCTTACTCCTCCCGGACACCTGGTTCCACATCTAGCTTGCTGGGGGTCTGTCGATGCTTAATTTTGTGCTCTGTTTTAGGTGCTGTTGGGATTGTCGTCAGGATCTTTTTTAACTCATTTGTGTTACACGTTTGCCCTTTGCCGTGTGGAGCTCGTATAAAACGTTCCCCGCGAGGGGTTTGACAGTAAGTGTTTTGAATATTTTCCCTGACATGGTCACCATATATAACACTTTCTATATAGACATAACCTCAGACAGTGCATGCATTTTATATAGTGTTTTCATTTTCATGCATGAACATCGACGGCGGGTGCGGCTAGCCAACAGGGGATGCTTACTCCTTCCGGGCACCTGGCCCCACCTCTGGCTTGTTGGGGGTCCTTCGATGCTCAATTTGGTGATTTCAGATTTTGTGTTCCTTTGTTTTCACTATTTGGATACTCATTGTGTTGGCTTCTGTTAATTTGACTTTTTTTGATAGATGATGCGATCACTTTAACTTTTTACGTTTGCACCTCAATGTCACTGCTTACGGATCCAAGGACCCCAAGGACACTTGTAGCCAAATTCCGATCAATATATTTAGTCGCATTCTTCATAATCATTTAAAATTCTTCGATAATTAGATTATCTGAATTTTAAAAAAGTAGGTCCTATCACATCATGTCCCATCCTTCCTTCAATTTTTTCGTAACGTTTTAATATGTTTTCACTGTTTGGATAATCATTGTTTTGGTTTAAAGATCACTGACGAGGGTTCTATCCCGTAACGTGCATGGCTAATCAATTCTGAATTTCTTTTCGATTTGATTAATAATGCGATGAATTGGGTTAGCTCAAAAGCTCAAAAGGTACCAGGAGCTCCAAATCACATTATAGGAATATGAAACACAAATGAACACACATAAACCAACGAGACAAATGTGCAATGGTGCTGACCTAGGACGGCCATCTGACATACCAGTAGCTTATGGTGTGGTTATCCGGATAATGTGGCACATTTCTATGTCGTATGTCTGGTTTACGTCCCTTTGCTGTGTTTGTCTACATCGGGTGTGCTTTGTGTTTTACTGTGGGTGCTGCAACCGAGTCTGGTTTGACATCTTCTCATTTCCTACTGATCAAATAATCAATAAGCTCCGATAGTATGTCCACATGTACTTCCCCTGCGTTTTGCGGTCTTGTTTGTATGTGGTCATGTGACAGTGAGGAGGTTGTTTTACACCACAATTGTACCTTCTTCGAGACCTCTGGGTAATCGAAAAAGTGGAAGGGTTGTGCGCACGTAATCCAGGATAACCACACCTTCTCCTATTTCCGTGGAAGATGGCCGTCCTAAGTCGGCATCGGTTGCCCATTGGTCTCGTTGGTTTATGTGTAGTCCTTTGTGTTTGATGTTTCTGTGTTGTGCATTGACGTTCCTTGTCCCTTATGCGTCACTTCCTGTGCTTGTCTGCTTTGTGTTTTTGCATTAAGTGTTTTAAGGTTTTGCTGTGGATGCTGCAACCTGGTGTTGTTGGAGATCCCCTCCTTTGATCTAAGGGATTGAAAAAATATACCATCTACATTTTTCATTGTCGACACCTTAATTGAAAGATCAGGTCATAACACAATCTTGACATGTATAACTTGCTCTGTATTAATCTAAGGAATGTGAAGATAGAGAACTTGGCCGATACACAAACAGCTAAACGTCTTAGTACAAAACCACCTATGTGCAAAAAAAAAAAAAAAAACAACAACAAGCAATTTGGCACAAAATTATGCTGATATCGATGATATGGTGAATGCTATCCAACATGCTTCTTTCCAGGAAGGGGAGGTAATGAAAAATAATCGCTTACGTCCAGTACTGAAGGCAAGTTGAGAGAGGTTTGTGAAAGTAAACAAAGACTTGAAAATAAGACTAAATTTTACGACGAAGAGATCAGGGCAATAAAGCAAAATCTAATTTTACAGACAGCGTCAACCTTGTATCAGTTTGTATGCACATCCATTTCCAGACTTCGGACTCTTCGAACTTTGTCACTTCCAGCTCAAATATTTTAGTATGAAATTTACTGTTGGTAGCATAAATAAAGAACATATCCGAGATACAGGTCTTGTCGATTACTCTATATGGTATTTAATACCGAAAAATACCGAGTACTCTTTTGGGAAACTCTCCGAGTTTTCTGGAGTGAAAATGCGTTTTTCGACCAATGCGCGCTTCAGTATCCGACACACCTCAAGAATTTGTAAATAAATACCACGTGCTTCTATTTACTTTACGTAGTATTGTTTTAAAATGCTCTGGGATAAATATGGACAGGTTAAATGTAATTCCATTAGTTATTCCGTATTCATTGATATATTTTTTTAAAAATCTACCGAGGGATTTCATCGTACAGTACCCAAGAAAATTTTCACAGCTACTTGTATATACATAACCTCTACATTGTAAATTTAGTATCCCGCTTATAAATATCGTGCTTTTGGGAGTACGAAAATAAAACTTAGTAGTGTGATGTGTTTGAGCTCCGATTGTGGATACAGAGGGGTTTCCAGGTCGGCTGGGGGTCGAATGGGACAGTTTCCTTCTCATCGTTCAGAGAGATTTTTTTACATCCCCCTCATACATGTACCAGTTTTGTAAGTAACGTTTAAGTATATATTTGAAGGAATCCAAAAGGAAAAAAAACTATTACTTTAATACATAACTGAACAAAGTCACATGAATGAAATCGAGAGCAGGCATTTTACAAAACTGGTCGACATAGTTATGTTACTAGTAATAGGGATATTGAAGCCCCAACCCTTAAAATAAAACAAATCATCATGATCATGCTGTCCCTCCTATCTTTGTTTGACTTTCTTACATCCTTGTTTTATCTTTGATTCTACATGTCTTATATATTATAAATACGGACGAATACATCTTGACTTATTTTGACAATCACACGGGAAAATTCTTGCTGGCATTGCAATGTCGATTACAAAAAGAGAGTCTCTTTTAATGATGTTATTTTAGGCCTATCATTTTTCTTTGCTTCTTTATTTCTTCGCTTGTCGGTTAAAGTATAGATTAAACCTTAGAATCGAGGGATTTAGAGCTTTCCATGGCTAATAATTAGAATAGGGTAATCCCTCCTTGAAAACTTCAGGATCCGCCAATGAATTAATGGAAACCGCAGTTCGTTTGATGGATGCCGTGAACGGTACGGGTATGCAGCTTAAATTCATTTCAGTGGCGCCATCTACAATAAAGTCTGTGTTTCACCGTCTTAAACGTACAGTTTGTATGATTTTCTCAAAATCGTGATCAATTTATTCGTTCATGAATGTACATGTTGAAAACTGACCATGTTATATCTGTAATTTACAATGTTCTCATGTGTTGAATCACAAAAAGTCAACGGTAGATTTCAAGAACATATATCTAAGAATAAGTTATAACCGATAAACCAAAAAAAAAATACCTATAGTTTCATCCCAGAGCATTTTAAAACAATGCTTCCAAAATTAAACATAAGCACGTGTTATTTATTTACAATATCCAAAGGTGTGACATATATTAAAGCGCTCATTGGTCGAAAACGCCAGTTCACTCGAGAAAACTCGGAGAGCTTCCTAAAATAGTACTCGGTATTTTCCGGTTTCAAATACCATATACTAGAGTAATCGACCAGACCTGAGATATGATTGGCAAAGCTGAAGAATCACGACCATCAAGAAGTGGTAAAAAAGAAGTGAATCGTGTACACCAAAGACTTAAAACTCTTTGTTTATATAAATCAAATGTAAAAACTTATTGATATGGAGTATGCTCCTGTCAAGATGGCAGTATTTCGGCTGTATGTGTATATAACCCCCCTCCTATTACACACAATTTCTCGATTATGCGACAAAAAATAAAATAAAAACTTGTTACATATGTCAAAGAACATCCTTCTTAAAGTATACAAATTTTCAACAAATTTCACCCAGAAATAGATTTTTAAAGAATTTTAAACTGTTTTAGTATATGTTCATAGTATTTTAAACTTCTATGTCCCATAACTTCGTAACGACAAATCGATGAACCTGAAAATCGAAAGGCGGCTTCCTCTCCTATGTCTGATCACAATATACAAATATCATAAAAATTCGTTGACGCATATTGTTATTGCGTTCCATAAACGGACGGACAGACGGACGGACAGACAGACTTCGCCATACCATAAACGTCCCGTCAAATGACGGGCGTATGAAAAGACTAATACTTGTATAATTAGAAAAAGAACATGCATCGCAAACAGAATATTAATACAAATGCGGTGAGGAGCAAATTGATTTATCACGCTTTCCAGTTGCTAAATTGTATATGAATTACTTAAAAGGATATAACTCGGCGTCTAAGGAAAAATCGACAAGTAAAGCCGTCTGTCTGATTATCACCGGACACCTTTTTGTCCGACTTAAAAAAGCGGCACACATAAGAGAGCGGCATGGGTTATACCTCGGATTGTAAGGGAAGTACTGATTTCAAATTTGATTTGATGATTCAGTATGAATTAATCTGTCGAAATCTATCACAGAAAATTAGTTTTGACATTGATAAGCCTATTTCTAAGGACTTAAAGGATGACTTGTCGACTTTTTGTAAAACGCCTATTTAAATCTCTTTAATAACCCATAGTAAATAGAAAAAATAAAACGGTAAGTGTGATAAATCCCTATGGTGAAGAGGAGGTTTTGGTTAACGTTTGCAAAACTGAAAAGATATAATTCGCGTCTGCACCGAGCGGTATCCTTAATGGCCGGGTGGAAACTATAAATAGTCGATTTGACAGCCTTATATAACATGTGGCCGACCTAGAAATATCCTTTCCTATGAACTTTTTTTGATGATTCTTATCTATGGGATAGTACTGAACGATTCTAGCTTGGTTGCCACTTTGGCAACCTTGGGCAACTCTTTTTATCGCCGTAAATTCAAAATGGCCACCAAATGCCTTCCATCAATAGATGAAAGTAAATTCTTTCTTTAAATACTAAGTATGGCACATCAAAACAGGGGTTTTGAGGGTCAACAAACCCATTTCCGATATCATTTTTACAATTTGAGTTCATACAGGACAAAAAATTCAAGATGGCCGCCAAATATCAATCCCATTATGGTACAATGAGAATATTTCAATTAAACGTTTGTGTAACACATCTTATTTGTATTTGCAATGGTCCTAGAATACATTTATTATGCTGTTTTGGTTGTTTTCAGCTGAGACATGTTTCTGGGACAACTCTGCTTATCAGGGGGAAATTCAAAATGGCCGCGAAATGCCTTTCACCAATAGGTGAAATTGAATTCTTTCTTTAAATATTAAGTGTGGCCCATCAAATCAGGGGTTTTGAAGGTCAACAAACTCATTTCCAATGTCATCTTGACATTTTGGGCTTATTCTAGGCTAGGAATTCAAGATGGCCGCAAAATTTCAACCTCATTATGGTACAATGTGTAGATTTCAAAGAAAAGAAGTCGCGTTACACATCTTAATTATTTGTGGTTACAATGATCCTTGAATACATTTATTTTGCTGTTTTGGTTGTTTCCAGTTCACATATACTTGTAGGACAACTTTTTTCATCGGGGGAAATTCGAAATTGCCGCCAAATAGTCCCCTACCACTGAGTAAAATGTAAAAAGAAATAGCACAAGCTCTTATTTCATAAGACTTACTATGTAATGAAAAATGAATAAGAGTGACATATCCGATTGGATGGTTTAAGCTTTAACAGAATAGGATTCACCAAAATGTAATATTAAGATAAACATGTCATTTGTTTGATTAAAATGGTACTCAAAAGACAAAAATAAAGTTTCCCTATTGATCATGTTGATTTAAGACCAGTTTGTTTGACGCAGGGGATTCTAGAGTATTAGCAAGTAAACCCGAGCTAACTTGGCTATCTTGGCTCTTTAACCCATTTCCGATATCATTTTTACAATTTGAGTTCATACAGGACAAAAAATTCAAGATGGCCGCCAAATATCAATCCCATTATGGTACAATGAGAATATTTCAATTAAACGTTTGTGTAACACATCTTATTTGTATTTGCAATGGTCCTAGAATACATTTATTATGCTGTTTTGGTTGTTTTCAGCTGAGACATGTTTCTGGGACAACTCTGCTTATCAGGGGGAAATTCAAAATGGCCGCGAAATGCCTTTCACCAATAGGTGAAATTGAATTCTTTCTTTAAATATTAAGTGTGGCCCATCAAATCAGGGGTTTTGAAAGTCAACAAACTCATTTCCAATGTCATCTTGACATTTTGGGCTTATTCTAGGCTAGGAATTCAAGATGGCCGCAAAATTTCAACCTCATTATGGTACAATGTGTAGATTTCAATGAAAAGAAGTCGCGTTACACATCTTAATTATTTGTGGTTACAATGATCCTTGAATACATTTATTTTGCTGTTTTGGTTGTTTCCAGTTCACATATACTTGTAGGACAACTTTTTTCATCGGGGGAAATTCGAAATTGCCGCCAAATAGTCCCCTACCACTGAGTAAAATGTAAAAAGAAATAGCACAAGCTCTTATTTCATAAGACTTACTATGTAATGAAAAATGAATAAGAGTGACATATAAGATTGGATGGTTTCAGCTTTAACAGAATAGGATTTACCAAAATGTAATATTAAGATAAACATGTCATTTGTTTGATTAAAATGGTACTCAAAAGACAAAAATAAAGTTTCCCTATTGATCATGTTGATTTAAGACCAGTTTGTTTGACGCAGGGGATTCTAGAGTATTAGCAAGTAAACTCGAGCTAACTTGGCTATCTTGGCTCTTTGACCATCATGTCAATTTCTTTGCTTGGCCTGTATCGCTTTTTTCCAATCGACAAGAATGCAATAGAAAGTGTTTGATGTTTTCTTTACAACAGTCCCTTGGTGTAATTTATGTTGAGTTGAGCTATATACAATTAATTACCTTGTGTGAGGTAGATATAGCAGTATAGCAACCTGAAGGATATGTTATTCACCGAGGCCGCAGGCCGCGATTTAACATATGCTGAGGGTTGCTATACTGCTATATCTACTAAACACAAGGTAAGTAATTGTTTTATTGTATGATCATAAAATACAACGATCAGCTTGATAGCATCCATTGCTGTAAGTAATGAATGGGTATTCTCTGATGGCGCGAAATATACGCATACGCCGCTACTATTATAACGTCATAACTACAATACTAATTTTAGAAAGATACAGGGGAAAATACTGTAAATTGCTTTATTTTCGTCAGTACCAGTTTTCGTCAATTTGTTCAAAATGACCATTTCGTCAGCACGTAAATTCGTCATCCAAGGGCCCCTAAAATGTAAATTCTTCTGTTTAAATGCTAACTTAACATTCAGATAAGCAGTATGCGTTTGTTTTCATTGTTTGTTTAACAATTACATTTAATTTATATACGAATTTGTGTGCGTATTCAGTTTTCAATGATTTATTATTTGCCTGTCTTAATTTTACCTTTCTACACTATGTTTGTCTGAAGTATTTATATTCGTCGATACGTAATTTCGGGGAGACACTGACGAAAATGACGAAAATTGGTACCTGAGGAATAAAAACCAATTTACAGTATGAGAATTGTTCTAAATTTAGCTCTCTGAAGGTGATAATAGCGATATATTTAGAAGCTCCAGACATGTTTTCAGCCAATCAGCGATGGGCATATTTTCCAGTCATATAATAATTATGTATAACGTTAATGATGACATGTACCATTTTGCAATGAAATTCAGTACCTTACATCTCTATTTATACTTAAAATGGAACTTTGTAAGAATAGAATGTCTTCAAATTTGGCAAAACAACATTAATTATATATGCTTCTTTGAATCATTTTGGCTGGAAGTACCACTACTGAGCATTCACTGTCTGAATCATGCATCTCTGGTGCATAGAATGTATTCTTCTAAGAAAGGAGGCTGCCCAAAAGTAACAGGGTTAGCACTCTCCTTTCTCTTCATAAGGTCGGGATTCAAAATTGAATCTGAGGAATCTTCAACTGTGGTAAGATGAAATGGTGCTACGTATGTTTTGGCATGTAAAACTCGTATGTTTTGGCATGTAAAACTCAAGTGGGTGAAATCTATCTTGAAAGCAATTGTCTTGGGTATCAGTATACCATACAGTTTGAAGGTTGTTTCTATATTATATCTTAAACAGGTTTTCATTCCAAATGTTTTCTTACAACATAGAGTATTTGGTTGAAGAGTAAGACCTAGTCAAGTCAGTGTGACAAGCTTGAAATGAATCTAGAACAGTACAGGAGCATCAGTCAGAAGAAAAGTGACAGGGATAATGATCTATGTCAAGAATACAGATCATGCAGAAATCCTGGAAGAACTTTGCCCCTTTGAATTCCTTTTGCAGACTTTCAAACAGGACAATCACTTAAGTCTTTGACATGATATTTTGACAATCCATTGCCCTATGATGTAGATTCTTGCTTCGGGTTGACTCTTGTCCCCCTTTCTTAAAATACACAATATTTGCAATTTATTTCTATCTTTAAGATAAAAAAAGAAGATTCTTCTCTGTAACGTTTTGAGAATGTGCAATTTATGTAAAAAGTGCATGTGTAAGCTCATATCGACAAAACGAAATTACACATGGATTATAACACCTTTGGGATCACAAATAATGTTTTACGTCTTCAAATTCATTAGCATAATTTCAGAACAGATAAATTTACAGCATGGACCAGACATGCACGTTTCGGGTAATACACACTCATCAGTGATAAGATGCACCAAAGCTATTCGTAACGAAATGGGAATATTGAAGTGAGGAATCATTTTATGTTTAGCCTTTAATGAACTAATAAGCAAAATGACACCAGATATGGATTTGGCCCTTAAAAGCCCTGATTAGATGTGCTACACTTGATATACCGAGTAATTATTACATTTTACACAGTAGTAGGAGACTATTAGGTGGTCATTTTGAATTTTCCACCATACGTAGAGTTGTCCCAGAAGCCTGTGTTAACAGCAAAATAAATCTATTCTAGGACCATTGCAACTACAAATAAGATGTGTTACACAAACGTTTTATTGAAATATTCACATTGTACAATAATGGGGTTGAAATTTGGCGGCCATCTTGAATTCTAGACCTGAATGAACTCAAATTGTAAAAATGACATCGAAAATTGGTTTGTTGACCCTCAAAACCCCTGATTTGATGTACCACACTTAGTATTTAAAGAAAGAATTTAATTCTATCTATTAATGGAAGGCATTTGGTGGTCATTTTGGATTTCCGCCGATAAAAAGAGTTGCCCAAGGTTGCCAGAGTGGCAACCAAGCTAGAATCGTTCAGTACTATCCCATAGATAAGAATCATCAAAAAAAGTTCATAGGAAAGGACATTTCTAGGTTCTGAAATTTTCAAATCGACTAAAAAGAAGACAGGTAAATTTTCTTGAAATTCCTCTCTAGCTGTTAACATCTCTAATCGTGATCTGATGAGCCCGATTTATCCACTATGACCCTTCTCAATTTTTGACTGACAGCTTAAAACGAATGATATTGGGGTTTCTCCGTAGCATAATCAAGTTAACCTGTCATTATGTCTTTGTCTTCAAATTCAATAGCACCATTTAAGAGCAGATAAATTTGCAACGTGGACCAGACATGCACGTTTCGGGTACTTAGCCCTCGTCAGTGTTCCTCAATCTAAACAACGCAATATGGCCAAAAAGTGTGAAAATTATGTCCAAAAATGTACCAAAAGACGTAGCAGGATGGATGGAATATGATGCTACAGCACATGCGTTTTAAAAATTTCAAGAAATTTTGTAACAGAAATTTTCAAATGCGTTGAAGAGACAGACTATCAACCGAAGTTGATCGAACTTGGCTACATGTGCCCTCATGTTGAACACCGCTTGCGACACTGGGCATATCACTCCAGGGAACGCCGCTGTTATGTTTTATCTATTTATTTATTTCCTTTATTTATACAGGATAGCACATTTAGCTACAAAATGAACTAGTTTACAATGTCTTAAAAATAATTAAATTAAGTCCATTATATCACCTTAATGAAATAAAACCTAAATATCACAGAAAAATACATACCTGTAAAACAAAATCAATATACATGTAGTATTTTAAGAGTCAAAGTAATGCTTCAGATACCCGTTTTTAAAAGATGTCAATGTTGTAGACTTTCTAATAAAATCAGGTAAAGAGTTCCATAAAGATGCACCCGAAATGATAAAAGATCTTTCTCTCTTGACATAAATAAGATTTACTGCTCTCTGTCGTGTGTTTCTCGTATGTATTTCATTTACAAAGCTAAAAACATTCAAATATTCAGGTGTGAGCCCATGTAAAACTTTAAAAACAAGAATAGACTCTCTATAAATAAAGTAATCAGACAGAGACATCCATTTAAGATGTTCAAACAAACTAGATGTTGACACAGACCTAGGTATTTTTATACCTAAACTGATTCTTGCTGCCCTCTTCTGCAATCTAAAAAGCCTTTCTATGTGTGTCTTGTTCTTTGCATTATCCCACACAGTACAACAATAATTAAAATGTGGAAAAACTATAGAATTATAAATTTTGAGTAATGCCGTTTTGGACATAAAAGTACTTAACCTCTTTAAAACACCTATTTTTTGGCTTAATTTCTTGCATAAAACATCTGTATGATAGGACCACGTAAGACATTCATCAACATAAACACCTAAAAGTTTTGCACATTTCACATTTTCTATCACAGTTTCTCCACCTTTAACACATAACTCTCTACATTTTAACAATTTCTGTGATGTTCCAATTAAAAGACATTGGGTTTTCTTTAGATTCATTGTAAGTTTGTTATCCCTCATCCATTTCACACTGTTTAATAAATCTTCTTTTAACATTCTAAAACATCTAATGATTTGTCAGTGACATCTTGTGTGGTATCGTCAGCATATATTGTAACGGAAGAGTGTTGAAGACATTTTGGATTGTCGTTAACATATAAAATGAAAAACAGAGGCCCTAAAATCGAGCCCTGTGGGACTCCAATAGAGACCTCTCTTTGCTCAGATAGAACACCTTTCCACTTCACACATTGTGATATATCTTGCAAGTACGAATAACACCAAGATGTCACGCCTACCATGACTACGTTAATCAGGTATGCATATTAATGACCACTCGGTCGATAAATCCGGCTTTTAAGGATGAGAATCCCTCAGGTCTTAGATGCTCATGTTTTCCTACATAACAACTTTTACAACATTCTCATTTTCACATATTCAAAGCTTATATTAAATCTGATATACAAACAAAATATAGTTCGTGGTTTCATTATTATACCGAGAACTTCAGTCGTTTTAACTTTAACATTGGACCCCATGGGTAAAGTAATAAAAATCCCCTTTTGTACTATAAAAATTTGTACTGTAAAATTTCTATTCCCCCCAAAAACAATATTCCGAAGAGAAAAAAAATGGTTTCATAGTTTCTATGAAAAGGGAAATTTCATTGGCTGTTTGAAATCCGTAGGAGTGATTCTCCAAATCTGGCGAAGCGAACGAGAAATCATTGGATATTTCAATAAGAGTTGTTTACTTGGATTTAAAGATTAATTATGGTGATCAAGAAGGTCATCCTCTTTGTTGAGTCTGTTTATGATAATTTTGAAGCAGTCTTATCATACGCGTCTCTCTGTACTCTTATCTGTTAAAAAACCATACATCGATGACAAAATGTAAGGGCAAATAGAAACTGTTAAACACTATTATTTTTATAGAATGTAAATTATTCAACAAATATAAGATCTTTAACTATCAATGATATAAATTATAGCTATAATATTGAAATTGTGCTAAATGGATGCCAACTATACAATGAATAAACGAGATTTTTTTATGTCCTTATTGTTAAAAGTAAGAGATACCCTTAGAACAATAGAGCCTCTAAATTCTCATCCTTTCTCATTGTATTTCTCTCTCCTTCCGTATTTACAATCATATCCTAGTTTTATTGAATTTGAAGACGTTTAACATTCTCTCTTATTTCCTTCTCTCGATCTCCTTCTAATTCTACAAAATTTGGTTAAATCGGTACATTTCTTTCGGCTGTCAATAATTTATTACTAATATATATGTGTTAGGGAGATGGATCCTATTATTTTATACCAAATTCACAATAAATACTGTTTAAATCACGCAGTCGACGCAGCAATATTAAACAATTATAGCTTCATATGATATGTATTATCTATCATGTTGATAACGCAAACTGCACTTACATTATATTAACACATGTATATATACTAGGTTAAAATGTAGATTTATCGGTCGGTATCAATAGTATTTCTAACTTAAGTTATTGATAAAAACAAAATGGCGTTTGCTTCGTCAAGGATTGGAGCACAGGAGGCTATAATAAAACCATGTGATCTGTGTGAAGATGATGAAGACGTTAACTGGTTCTGTAAGGATTGCTTCCAGAATTTGTGTGACAGATGTAAGAAGATGCATCTCAAGATCCCAAACTGCAGAATTCATGAAGTAGTTTCGATTTTAGAGGGTCTCGCCATTACAAAGGAAACCGTCTCGAATCTTTGTCAGGATCATAATGTACCCTTCTCCTTCTTTTGTCGGACATGTGATCAGAACATTTGCTCCAAGTGTCTGTCGAAGAAACACAAGAAACACGATTTCATCGACATTCACGAGTATCAGTCTGAGCTACATAGAATGTTAGATTCTGTGTTAAATGAAAAACAGATCGAGGAGGGGGAAATGTCTAAAAATTTCGTCACATGGTCGGAATTTGAAAACAGGTGTCGGGAGACATTGACGACAAACCATGCAGTAATAAATGAACGAGTGAAAGCTATCCAACTCGCAGCAACTGAAGAAGGTGAAAGACTAATGAAGTCCATTAATTCTCAGGTAGACGGACAAATAGCAGAAGCAGTAGAAAATAAAGAAAAAGTTGAGGCAAAAAGAGGCTTCTTTCATCAGGAAATCCAGACAATAAAACGAAACATTCCGTTGCAGACGACATCAACGTTAAGTCAATTTGTCAAAACATCCGTCTCCAGGCTTCAGTCTCTGAAACCATTGTCACTCCCAACGCCGAGGAATTCCATGTTTACTATTGGTAGCATTAACAAGGATCAGATCCGGGACATGATCGGCAGAGATGGCGACCAACGGGATGCATCGGGACCATCAAAAGATAAAACGAAAAAGAGAGGAAAGAATGTTCTAGAAAAATTGCAAATCATGAAAAGTCATAAACTCGATGCAAAATTTGTTTCTGTTAGCATGTGTGCCAGTCCTGATGGTAGTATATGGATTGGTGGTTATGGATATATGTACAAGATGAGCTCTGACTGCTCTACAGTCCTCCATCAGATACCTGCTAGGGAGCCTTGGCTGTTATGTGGTTACATAGCATGTTTACAGTCAGGTGATGCTGTTTTATCTTATGGTGCATTATCCTACGTAGACAGATTTACATCTGATGGGAGAAGAGTAGAGTTCGCAGACCTATCACCGAATCGCACCAGTTATATAGCCGTATTTGACGATGACAAGGTAGCTACTGCTGTTCACAACGATTTAGGTACACCGACATCCGTAGTTTTACTCTCAAAGGAAGGGAAAAGACTGAATAAAATCGAAATGGATGTAAACATAGCAAGCTTCTGTTTTGATAATGACGGTAACTATGTTATCTCTGATACAAAACATCAATGTCTTACAACAATTGACAGGAATGGTACTGTCCTGAAGAAGACTGAAATGAAGGAATCCGAACGAATGTCATGTGATAGGTACGGAAATATCCTCGGGGTCAACGAACTTAACGTTTTTCTTATAAATGACGAAATGAAATTTCAGCAGTCTTTCACTGTAGACTGTGACTATTGCATAAATGATATTTGCATTGATAAAGACAGCCGCCTTTTCATACTTGTGGATAATACCAAAGTGATCGTCGCCAAATACCTAGAATGATCAAGACATCTGTAGAGTAAGGGTCCTGTGCTTCGGGAAAGTGAAAGTGATTTTCATTTCTTTTCTATATCACAGTATGTGTATAATGTAAATATCAGTTGTGCTTATCATATGTAATAGAATGACATTTACTAAAGATGAAAGCTGTAAAAAAAATAGATTTAGAATATATGTATTATTTATAATCATTTGATTTTCGTCGTACCAAGGATTCTGATTGGGTGAATGATCTCTAGTACAGGACCCACGTCTTGGGATTTACAATACGTTTTATATAAGGATTACAAACATATTTCCAATGTATATTGAAGATACCTTGTATGTGTATATTTACTTAAAGGATTAAAACTCCCTAGTATTTCCGTTTTAGAATATAATGATAACAGTACGACAAATAATACAGAACATCATGTTGTTGCCTCATATAGTAATTGCCAACTTGATTTGACACGAGACGCTTTATGATTTGCACATTTACTTCTTGAATTTGTTTATCTGTTCTTAAATAGTCCCATTGCACCTACAACGCCACCATATTGTTTTACCTCACTAAATATGCAGGTAAAAGGTCAGTCTGGGATACCCACTAGCGATGACGTCAAAACAATGACAACGCGGCGTTTATCAAACCTCTTAACTCGCATGTTTCTGACGGTATTTAGACAAATTTGGTATTGATGAAACCGGCAAATAAACTTACATATTAAATTAGGTTTATGAGCTTTTAGAATGACATCTCCTTCGATTTTTTTTCATAATTGTCCCATTGGTAATACCCTTGATAATCGTTATAAATGGTTTCATAGATAATACCCTAGATAATCGTTATAAATGGTTTCGTTTTTTAACTTTTTATAACGCCATTATGGAAATTTCAATCGCGTGTTGCATGGAAACGAAATGATAATAGAAAAAAAATTGTTTGACCAGCTAATCGAATATTTCTTCCAGATTTTCGTTTTAAAATAGGTCATATTTATCACGTTTTCTTTTGTTATTGTCTATGATTATACGAAGTTTGTTGCAATCTTTCAAACTTCCATACTTTGAAGCGAAAAGTTATCGAAAAAAATATTTCTGCTGAAAAACTTTCAGCGAATCAATGTTTGTATAGATTCTGTTTTATTCAAATATGCATTCATGATAAAGATATCTGCACGCATTATTAAGAACGAGCGAGGTGAATAGCGCCCTCTTATTATTCTTGAACGTAAAAACTTCAAAATCTGCAAATAAAACGTTTTTTGTAGTTTTTTTCTTTTTTTATCATAATATATCATATACCTGATTCTTGGAACCATGCAGATAAAAAAGTGCTCGCATGAATCATATAAAAAAGATGAATAATGCATACTTATAGGTCAATGGGGGGAGGCTTTGCATAGAGACTTGCGCCAGGAGTCGCTAGCAACCTACCCATTCAACGTAAAAACATACCAATTCATAATTCAGTGTTTTGTCCCTTCTTTTGGGTCCAAAATTCGGCCCCTTGCCAATACCAAATTTCTTTATTTTTCCTCAAAAGTCACTCTGAAATTTCCCAAAGAGGGAACTTTGAAAATATCACTTGGAAAATATGACTCAAAAGTTTGTAAGACAGCCAAAAAAAGTTTTTCTTCATCACTTGTTAAAGCAAATTAATAAATTAGCACTGTAAATAAAAGATACTTTAGAATTGTACTTTGTGGAGAATTTGAATTTAAATTTTCCAAATGTCATCAAAATGTCGCGATTTTCCCCAAATTGGAAATGCACAGGCACCTCTATCCTCGGTTCCCCAGGCTATTTAAGCTTTTTTTGAATATTCAGCCAAAGCGCAAATAGCCTGGGGAACCGCGGATGAGGCACATTTTGTTGGTGCTTTTTTTTATAAAATGATTATAATAAAGAATGAAAAAATCATATCTACAAAAAGTAATGTATGATTCGATATGTTTTCTGTAAAGGGAGATCTAATTTAGTAATGATCATAAACCAAATTTGAAAAATCTTTTCCGTCATTCTGATATCATAGAATACATCTATATGAGGTCAAATGAAGAAAAAAAAAATCAGACAAATCTGGCTCATCCAAATTAAGGAGGCCCATAACGGTCAGTTTGAAAATAAAATTATTTCACGGGAATATTTCATGGAGACATTACCTATAGAAATTCATTGTTAACAAAAGTGTGTACACGAGTTTCCATGAAGTATTATTTCGCTCCCGTGTCATAAAACTACATATGTAGTATTTTAATAATTTCGTTCCCTCGAAATATACTATTTCGTTCTCACGAAATATTACTAGTATTTCGGTTTGGACCTTGAAATATTATTTCATTGCCACGAATTATTATAATTTCAAGGAAATTAATTTTATTTTTCACTTGGTCCTTGACGGCCATGTACTAAACGTAAAAATTATCACCATTTTAATATTTTGGTATTATTCATTTTTGTGGTGCCAAAAACTCATTTAGAGACGCATCCTATGGACAATGAATTTCGATTTTTCAAGGAGAAGGTACATTAGGACCCCATATCGGCCCTGTTCATGGTTGTTTCCAGAGAAATTCAAATCGTGAAAATTGATCAACTGTGTTTATTTTAATTTATCTACAAGATCAATTACATATATACATAAATTGCGCTTTTCATTTTGATGCACCCCTACGAAATTATAGCTCATCAAACCAGGGATGGATTAACAAATCCGGATTTTTCTCTAGAAATTCACATATATTTTCGAGAATTTCATATAGAGCAAGACGATCTGCTAAAAATAAAAGTAGAAAAATTAATCAATAATTTCCATATCTGTCGATTAAAAGTGAAAAATTAGTAGTAGACGCTCTTGCTCTACTGTCCTGTTCACTAAATCCAGAGCACCCTGTTTGGGCGATTTATTCTGTCGTCTGAAGAATTTTGCCATAAATTATTGTTTCCAAGAATTGACCTCCTTTAGTCGTAAAAGGAAATTAAACAAAATTATTGAACGACTGTGAAAATAATTTGCGTTAACGACATGGAATGAATCATTATTTTATGTTTTTATTCTATTTGGATTTAATTCCTGGAAATTATTTCTATCCCATTTACAGACAGAGTTATTCATCATTTCAAATCAAGAGTTATCTCTCTTTTCAACAATGCTCGACATGTTCATTTCATCTTAAATAACAGTGTGTGATTTTTCCTGCCTGCTCCGAAGTTTAGTCGTTTTTCCGTATCCTGTGTGTAGTAGATACTGTTAAGATATTCATTTGTCAGATCAGATCTAAACTGCAGAACTGAACGAGACGACACGTGTCTGGATGTTCCTGGATTTGTCTGGATGTTCCTGGATTTGCCATTCTTCCTCCCGCCGCCAGCCATGGCGTTCCAGGCAGTTTGTTGCGCTGTTCTGTGGTTTTGATATTTTCAACATGTTGACATGTGAGTTCTCATTATATTAAATTTAAAAAAAAAGAGAAAAATTATGTATAAGCCAATTTTATGATTCTTTGATGCTTTTAAAAATATTTTTAATCAACAAATGTGTGATTCCAAGAAAAGTAGGCCTAATCATTGGTAATATTAGAAATTTCTATTTACGCTTGAAGCGCCATAGCAGAATATATGGTATTTATCTTCAGATTTTGTATTATTTTTGTTTGAGGGTGTAATTCAAGGTCGTACAATCACATGTGACTGTCATGTTGGTGACGTGGCGTAAGAATTTTACCCAATCAAAAGATGCCACGCAAACTCACATGGCGTCAACTCAAGTCACGTGCTATTTGTTTCCAATCACAAAATGCGATGCATCCTATGGATGACGTCAACTAGTGCCATGTGCTTATGATCGAGTTTTCTTTTGCATAAATTAACTCGGTCGTGACCTTAATGACCTGCCTCTGAATCTGATCACATTGATGTTCTACACTATAGGCTAATACACCGTACATACTGTTGGTTTTCTTCTTCTTATTTTTTTATGCATTTTGTGAGAATACCTGCACTCTCATTGATATATTTTGGGAATAACATAAACGTACATATTATTCACGTACGCAATTAGGTATTACATATCGTAGTGAAAAATAAATAAATAAATAAATAAATAAATAAATAAATAAATAAATAAATAAATAAATAAATAAATAAATAAAATAAAGTTAAAACAAATAGATCTATAAAAAAAAAAAAAAAAAAAAAAAAAAAAAGATAATTCATTTTACTGATCAACACCGATAATCAAATAAACAAACATAATAAACACCAACAAAAACTTATCTAATCTCAAACTGACAGGCAACTGTCATTAATATTGTTGCATGCCAGATTAAAATTCCCTTCGTATTTATGTAAGGATTTACAAATATTTGAAACGCGTACGTACAGTAAATAAATTATAATTACACAATAATTTACAACTCTCGCGAGAAATGCTAGATCCATCTTTATATTGATAACGTATGATGTATAAATATTTTCTAAAAGAAATCATTCTTACACACGGGTATAAAAATGATTCAATTCAATGGGACCCCCCCCCCTCTTCCATCGGCCATCTTAACATCTGTTCATCACCTGTTAAATATATAGTTTTGTACCAGTAGAACAATAGATATTCATTATGACATATTATAAATAAACAAATATTAATTATGATGAACGTAATTAAACAAAACAGACGGATCATACTATTGAGGGTAGAAACTAAGTTCAGGTCAATGTGGTCGTGCTATAAGCATGATAAGCTAGAAACTAAGAATAAACAAATGTAATCAACACAAAACAAGATTGAGGTCGTCGTATGTAGGTCATCGTCAGTAACCGATGATTATACTTTATAGACAAGAAACTCTCAGCAATAAAACCATACAAAATCAACTAGTTTTTAGTTTCACGAAATCAACCAATTTGTTTTTAGTTTTATGAAATAACGCAATAATTTCGAAATAATAACTGAAATAATTAAGTAAATAAATAGATCAGTACATAAATTAGGCTTATAGAAGAGTTAAGAAATAGACAGATAAATAGTTTCATCAATACCAGACAATATGACAACAATATGGTCACCAGGCAAATCTGCTGATGTTTGCTTCGGCCAGTTTAAGTTACAAAATTTCAACCTTTGAAGGCTTTCTTTATGAAATAAATGTTTGAAGTTTCTGCGAAAGTTTAAAAACGTACGGTAAGTAGTAAATCTCTAGCGACGTCTGTAATACATATCTAAAAATAACTAAACAAACAGAGGCTTAATTTTGCTTTCGTAGTCTAAGTAACTAAATAAGTAAATATACAGATGAATAAATAAATAGTTGAATTAATGAATAGATAAATCAATAAATAGATAAATCAATAAATAGATAAATCAATTTCTTATCAATAAATAGATAAATCAATAAATAGATAAATCAATAAATAGATAAATCAATAAATAGATAAATAAATAAATAGATAAATCAATAATTAGATAAATCAATAATTAGATAAATCAATAATTAGATAAATCAATCAAAAGATAAATAACTAAATAAATTAATAAATAACTAAATAAATTAATAATAAACTAAATTAATTAATAAATAACTAAATAATCAAATAGATTAATAAATAGATTAATTAATAGATTAATAAATAAATAAATTCATTCATTTTAAGATAAAAATAAATAAATAAATAAATAAATAAATAAAAAAAAATAAATAAATAAAAATCTACATTAGGTAAATATTGAAAAATTGAAGAAAAGAAAAATTACAGGTCTTCAAATTTATAGATAACACTCGGATTTATTTATTTTACCTATCGTCAATGCCAGTCGTGTAGCTCCTGGCGCAATAAATGAATATCCATATGATCATGATGGTATACAGATGATAATTCAAATCTATTTTTACAGGCAAGCTGACCAAATTAAAAGGTTTATCGTACTAGAATCTGTTCTTGAACCGCACTTTTTTCCCTTCGCTAATTTACTCATTCCATTGATTGAATATTACTTTTAAATAAAGCCTGTGTTTGTGAAACACGAATGCCCCCGGTGGCATCTTTGTTAGTATGAACATTATTTTCTGTTAAGTACAAGTATGTGAGGTCACTGGGTTAAAAGGTCAAAGGTCAAGGTCATGAGGTCAAAAATTTTGGTATCAATGGAAAGGTCTTGTCACAAGGAATACACATATGAAATATCAAAGCCCTATCACTTACCATTCAAAAGTAATGCCAAATGTTAAAGTTTTTGAAAAGTAGGTCAAAGGTCAAGGTCAAGGTCACGAGGTCAAAAATTTTGGTATCAATGGAAAGGTCTTGTCACAAGGAATACACATGTGAAATATGAAAGCCCTATCACTTCCCATTCAAAAGTTATGCCCAATGTTAAAGTTTTTGAAAAGTAGGTCAAAGGTCAAGGTCAAGGTCTTTATTTACTAACTCAGGCACACAAAGGTGCTACATGCTACAAGAGCAATAAATAATACAATTGCAGCAAACGTTAAGGCAAACAAAAAGTAAATATTACAACATAATATATAGAATAAAAAAAAAAAAAAAAAAAAAAAAAAAACATCACAAAGACATCTATATATAAACTTAATAAACTTAATACTATACATATAACTCCCGAAACAACTTATCTATCTTCCTCAAAAAAAAAAAAAAAAAAAACACATACATTTTCAATATCTCTTACAGCATATAGATAAAAGTCCTCTAAGCATAGATTCAGTGCTCTCATTTAACAATTAATTTTATATAAATCTATAATAGTATGTGTGCTAGCCACTTATATGTGATCATTATGACAATATTTGTCATTTCAGTATACATCTGCAATAATGTGGTGCACATGCACAGTTTATTTATTCCAATACTTAAGGCAGTTTGTCATGGCTTTAACGCAAAATTAGACCCCCTGTGGCGGATGTCTTCATGCTTTCAGCGTTGCTGACACATGAAGACATTTGGCACAATTTTGCTCGAAGCCCCGCTAAAGTTTCTGTTACCTTCCAGTCTCTGCGGCCAATAATTGGGCTTCAATATTGTGTTTTGATTGTGTGTGATTGATTGTGTATATTTCCTACGACATATACTTTGATAGTCGTCGTAGACCTTAAACAGGCATTTATAGTGAAAATATTGAAAATATGCAATTTTAATGAAAACTGTACAATGTCATTGTACATGTATAGTTCACTCATTGAAAAGTGATTGAATATTGAAAACTGGTTGAATTTGATTGAATATTGAAAAGTGATTGAATGTTGAAAAGTAATTGAATATTGAAAAGTGATTGAATATTGAAAAGTGATTGAATATTGAAAAGTGATTGAACAATTGAAAAGTGATTGAATAATCGAAAAAATGATTGATAACATATCTTTGAAATTACATTTACACAAAAGTGAAATGATTGTGAAATAATATAATTAAAGCCATGACAGAAACTGCCAGCACATGTGTTCTTTATTCATTTCTATGCAGTTAAACAAAATTATTGAACGACTGTGAAAATAATTTGCGTTAACGACATGGAATGAATCATTATTTTATGTTTTTATTCTATTTGGATTTAATTCCTGGAAATTATTTCTATCCCATTTACAGACAGAGTTATTCATCATTTCAAATCAAGAGTTATCTCTCTTTTCAACAATGCTCGACATGTTCATTTCATCTTAAATAACAGTGTGTGATTTTTCCCTCACCCTCCCTCCCTGGCTGCAGCCGTGTCTCGATCATTTATCAATACATTTCAATCTATATTTGATAAATTTTACCTCGGTCAGATACAGCAAAGTATGCTATGTTTGCATATTTTGATTACTTTATATACATTGCTCTTGTGAGAACCGTCTTCGCTGTCTCTTTTTCCTTGTGTTTTTCAGTTGTACATCCCTCGACACAACACCTTTGATTCCCATGGTATGAAGAGAACTGTTACTCTGCTGTTCGCCTGTCTACCTTTCATCCTGAGTCTGGATTCCTTGAAGGATTTCTCCGTATTCCCCGTATCAAGCACCGAAGTTATCATTTGTGACATGTTTCCGAGCGTATTCCAAGAGCTGCAGCGATATAACATGCCCAGTTTTCAGAGGATTTTCCCCAAAACAACTGGGTTTTCATCTCTGTTTTTCCTCTGGGTTTGGTATATCTCGATCCTAAACATTTCTCAAGTCAGCATTTCCTGATTCCAAGCAACTTAAGTGCGTCATGGCTTTATATTTCCGAAGCTAAACACAATTTTGCTCGAAGCCCCGCTAAAGTTTCTGTTACCTTCCAGTCTCTGCGGCCAATAATTGGGCTTCAATATTGTGTTTTAATTGTGCGTGATTGATTGTGTATATTTCCTACGACATATACTTTGATAGTCGTCGTAGACCTTAAACAGGCATTTATAGTGAAAATATTGAAAATATGCAATTTTAATGAAAACTGTACAATGTCATTGTACATGTATAGTTCACTCATTGAAAAGTGATTGAATATTGAAAACTGGTTGAATTTGATTGAATATTGAAAAGTGATTGAATGTTGAAAAGTAATTGAATATTGAAAAGTGATTGAATATTGAAAAGTGATTGAATATTGAAAAGTGATTGAACAATTGAAAAGTGATTGAATAATCGAAAAAATGATTGATAACATATCTTTGAAATTACATTTACACAAAAGTGAAATGATTGTGAAATAATATAATTAAAGCCATGACAGAAACTGCCAGCACATGTGTTCTTTATTCATTTCTATGCAGTTAACACCAACTTACCCTATCGGCTGCCTCCAAAACCGCAATATGAAAAAATAAAATGTCTACGGGAAATTCCCATGTTAATTTCAAGCCGCCGCCATATTGTTCTCCGTGTCAACAATAGTTTAATTAGTTTAAACATATTTTATTTCCAATAGAAAATGAAATTGGATTGGGCGTAAGTTATTCCAACATTATTAATGCCCTCTCCATACAATATTGGGTTGTAATACAAAGTATCATAAGTGACTGAAATGACAATATTTTTCCTTAAAATGAGAATCTATCTAAGGGAGAAATATATATATATATATATAATACCAGAGAGAGAGAGAGAGAGAGAGAGACCTTGAAACACTCTAGAACCTTTTGGTTGCTTTGACAAAGTTTTGCAGATGTAACTGAATTTCTATATTTTGAGAATTTGTAAGGGCATCGCATCCATATATTATGTCTTCGTGGCTTATATGATTGTACTTCGTTAAATTATGAAAAAACCGATCACGGAAATAGTGAAAATTTTTACATTCAAATACAAAGTGGTATAAATCTTCTGTATGGTATCCACAAGAGCAGGATGCTGTGGCTGTAAGATTAACGCGGTAAAGATCAGCATTTAAACTACTACAACAGTTACGTAAACGTGTCAACAAAATATTGGATCTGCGGTCGCCAACGAGAAAATATGGAGGTACGGGGCTCTTATTGTATTGCCTTTTGAGAGCATATTTAAACTGGTTTAATGTTGGTTTATTACGAAGATCAGGACTAAGAGAATTCCATGAATTTAAGGTAGATGGTACATATGATACAATAGTGCTTTGTAGCCTATACAAAGTTATTGTATAGGTTGCACTCCACAATTATTTTGACATTTCGCGTTATCGCAGACCCCCCACCTCTTATATTACTCATTATGGACAACCTAATGTGATGTCATACTATGTATTTGGTATCAATAGATTCAGAAAATTTCAATTTTTTGATTTATAGACAATTTAACAATAAAATTTAATATAAGAACCACATTACCTGTGCTGAAATGGCATGAAAATGGGTTGAAATTTCATGCAAAAAGTACCATATTGGCCCATGTTTTGGGCAATTTTTCACCAAGTTGCTTGATTTTTTCCAGAAATTTCAATTAATAGTCTGAAAGGTATATTCTTACTCTAAATCATATGGAAAAATCAGAGGGGCGGTACGGCTAGTTCTCGGGAAATCACTGTCGAACCGACTTGAATGATTTTTGACGCGTAGAAATTCCGCCAAAATTCACATGGTCCATCGCACGTTGTAGTGTTTATATAGGATACGAAACTAAGGATTCAAAAATTTTCAGTGTCCTGTTACAAACATATTACCTAATACTTTTCAACCATTTCATTACTTTTCACCCTTGCTTTATATAAGCTGTCTTATTCAGGGGTATATGCCCTGATAGTCTTTTACATTAATATTCAGTACCCCTAATTTTATACGAAATGGTGGAGTGCAACCATAAGGGGAATTTTTTTCCCGTCAAAGATATAAATTTGTGTTTATTTGAAAATTTAAGTTTTTTCGCATCTAACGGTACCATAGTTATAGCGCTACGCCTTATACTTTTGTCGCTACACAGTACCGAAGGGCGCGTGACGCGCCCATCCAAGTACCCCTTCATGACCATGATGAGGCTTACATGGACAGACATGCATATATTAATGTTCACGTAGAGACACCATAGTGACTTTTTGTATTCATTTTGATTCATCATTTAAGAAAAAGATGAAAGAAAGCCAAATATTCAGTTTTGAGGATGGTTGCTATGGCAACGGCAAAATTTTGTTGCTTCGGAACCCGTTATTCGATTCCGCAATAAGGCCAGTATTGGAAATGGTTATATGCATCATTTGTGTTTTCAGGTCAATTTGGTTGCTATGGTAACCATTATTTTTCAAATATTAGCTTATTTACATAAATTTGAAATTTTCTTAATGTGTTGATACCTGTCATTATGTGTTAAACCTAATACTTTTGTCTCTTTGGTGTGCCAAATAAAGCATGAGTGCATAGCTTGTACTGCCTTTTTCTCCAAAAATAGTGCTAAAATAGAGTCAGCATCAATTTTCATAACAATCAAAAAATTTTCAAATTTGAAAGAATCCAACAATTATTGGTTTATTATGATACAGCAGGGTCATGACCTTTATGTGAGTAGGGTTGTTACCATGGCAACCAATTTTGAAATTTGAACCTAGGAAGCTATATGGTCAATATGGTTGCACTCCACCATTATTTTGACATTTCGCGTTATCGCAGACCCCCCACCTCTTATATTACTCATAATGGACAACCTAATGTGATGTCATACTATGTATTTGGTATCAATAGATTCAGAAAATTTCAATTTTTTGATTTATAGACAATTTAACAAAAAAATTTAATATAAGAACCACATTACCTGTACTGAAATGGCATGAAAATGGGTTGAAATTTCATGCAAAAAGTACCATATTGGCCCATGTTTTGGGCAATTTTTCACCAAGTTGCTTGATTTTTTCCAGAAATTTCAATTAATAGTCTGAAAGGTATATTCTTACTCTAAATCATATGGAAAAATCAGAGGGGCGGTACGGCTAGTTCTCGGGAAATCACTGTCGAACCGACTTGAATGATTTTTGACGCGTAGAAATTCCGCCAAAATTCACATGGTCCATCGCACGTTGTAGTGTTTATATAGGATACGAAACTAAGGATTCAAAAATTTTCAGTGTCCTGTTACAAACATATTACCTAATACTTTTCAACCATTTCATTACTTTTCACCCTTGCTTTATATAAGCTGTCTTATTCAAGGGTATATGCCCTGATAGCCTTTTACATTAATATTCAGTACCCCTAATTTTATACGAAATGGTGGAGTGCAACCATAGTTCTCGTTTCTACGAAGATTATATTGGGTGGTCTGATTAATTTGATTCGGAATTAAGTCATGGACATAGACTGGAGCAATACCATTATGAATTTTATAAAATAAGTTTAATTTCCTTTGCTCACGCCTATCACTTAAAGAAAGTCATCCAGTTTCAATGTAAAGAGATTCAATGCTTGCATAGAGAGGGAGACCTGTAATAATTCGAGCTGCGTAGTGATGTATCTTTTCTAACCTATTTTTGTCTTCAACATTACACCCGTCCCACACCTCGCATGCATACTCCAATATTGGTAGTATAAAAGTATTGTAAATTTTATTTAGTGAACTTCGGCTGAGAACATACTTTAACTTACGTAGGACGTTTAATTTGGTGGATGCAGATTCACAGATGTTATCTATATGCTTCGACCATTTACCATCTGAACTAAAAGTTACACCTAAATGAGTATGGGTTTCGGTTGTACGTAAATTCGTATCACCAAATTTTAAATATAAATTATCTGTCTGTCTGTTAGAAATCAGTAGTACGTCCGTCTTTACTGGATTAAAACTTACCAACCATTTTAATGACCAGTCATATACTTTTTGTAGGTCGGAGTTCAAACAACGCTCTATATCATTTAACGGTTTCGATGAATGCATAAGAGAAGTGCCGTCTGCAAAAAGACGTGTTATACTAATTAGAGTATCGGCAATATCGTTTACAAAAATTAGAAAAAGAAAGGGTCCTAAGACGGATCCTTGCGGGACACCCGCGTTAATTGACTTGAAAGAAGAGGTAACGCTGTTCACAAAGACGGCTTGTTCTCGGTTAGTTATATAATTTTCAAGAAACATCCGAAGAGGGCCACAGAATCCATCGGAAGTCAGTTTAACCATGAGACCGCGATGCCATACACGATCAAACGCCTTGGAGATGTCACAAAAAACAAGGCAAGTATGTTCGTTCTTTTCTCTATTGATGCATATATTATGATAAAGTTCGATTAATTGATAGACAGTAGAATGATTTGGCAAGAACCCCGACTGAAGTTTATAAAAGAGGTAATTTTCTATCATGTTATTATGTAAGTATTTAAAAATACATCGCTCAAAGACTTTACCAAGGGTACTTAAGAGAGAAATTGGCCTGTAATTAGAAGGAATGTGACGTTCACCCTTTTTGTAAAGGGGCATAACTAGAGCCTTTTTCCAGAGACTTGGAAATGAACATTTCTGGAGACACATATTAAATAATATTTCCATTGCATAAGAATCCCCATGTTAATTTGGTGGATGCAGATTCACAGATGTTATCTATATGCTTCGACCATTTACCATCTGAACTAAAAGTTACACCTAAATGAGTATGGGTTTCGGTTGTACGTAAATTCGTATCACCAAATTTTAAATATAAATTATCTGTCTGTCTGTTAGAAATCAGTAGTACGTCCGTCTTTACTGGATTAAAACTTACCAACCATTTTAATGACCAGGCATATACTTTTTGTAGGTCGGAGTTCAAACAACGCTCTATATCATTTAACGGTTTCGATGAATGCATAAGAGAAGTGCCGTCTGCAAAAAGACGTGTTATACTAATTAGAGTATCGGCAATATCGTTTACAAAAATTAGAAAAAGAAAGGGTCCTAAGACGGATCCTTGCGGGACACCCGCGTTAATTGACTTGAAAGAAGAGGTAACGCTGTTCACAAAGACGGCTTGTTCTCGGTTAGTTATATAATTTTCAAGAAACATCCGAAGAGGGCCACAGAATCCATCGGAAGTCAGTTTAACCATGAGACCGCGATGCCATACTTGTGTAAGTATTTAAAAATACATCGCTCAAAGACTTTACCAAGGGTACTTAAGAGAGAAATTGGCCTGTACTTAGAAGGAATGTGACGTTCACCCTTTTTGTAAAGGGGCATAACTAGAGCCTTTTTCCAGAGACTTGGAAATGAACATTTCTGGAGACACATATTAAATAATATTTCCATTGCATAAGAATCCCCATGTTAAGCGCCCGTTAGGCAAAGGGATTTATAAACTATAATTCTGGTTGCCTATTGTGACGTCACGCTTTAGTTTTGAAAGTACGGAGAATTTACCAACGTTCGTATACTTTTGACGTTATAAGATTCAACTCGCTCATTATAAATACTAAATGGGTTGACTGATATTTAGTACAAATGGAAATATAAGTAGTGACTGTCCTTCTTTGGGTGTTCATGGTAGTATAATTCTGGTTGGACACGTGCAAATTTTCCGAGAATCGCTTTGCGATTCACGGAATTTGCACGTGACCAACCAGAATTATACTACCATGAACACCCAAAGTAAGACAGTCATTTCTTAAATAACATTAATGGATAAGACAAGCTATCTGCTGTATATTTAAGCATATGATGGCTGATTTCGTCAATACCTGAGGCCTTTCCTAATTTGAGATTTTTAAGAATATCACAAACATCAGTGGTTGAAATTTCAATATTACTTAAAGTTTTATTTGTTTTAGGATCGATCGTTGGAACTACGATACCACTATCATCAAGATTTGAAATGCCTGTGAAATAGTCGTTTAAGATACTGGCCTTTATTTCATCATTACTTTCAATGGTTAACGTGTCATTATTTAAAAGAGGAGGAATAGAACATGAATTTCCTGAATTTTTAGTAAGTAGTTTAGCTAGTTTCCAGAATCCTTTAGAGTTTTCAGATGAAAGATGATCAACTTCGCCATTAATTTCAAGAAAGAAAGTTTCCCTAGCATGCTTTTTCATATTATTAACCTTATTTCTTTGGTGTTTGTATTTATCTTTATAGTACTGTGATCCAGATTTATCCTTTTTCCACAAACGGTCCCTTATCCTTATTTCGTGACGTAGTTGAGAATTAAACCAGGGCTTATCATTTTTTCTTACTTTAATCATTTTAGTTGGAATACATTCCCTGGCAAAACTCATAAATTTCTCAGTAAAAAGCTCACATGCCTCATCAATATCGCTCTTATTGCCAAAGAATGCATTCCAATTAAATTCTGTAATTAAGTTATTTAATTTTACATAATCACCATTTTTATAAGACCAAACTTTTCTTTTATAGGGTTTATCTATAGGTTCCTTAATTAGTAATTCAAAGTAAGTTGCAGAATGGTCAGATATATTACTATCTATAGGAATAAAATAAGACATCCCACTCGAACACTCTCTCAATAACATAGGATCAAGGAGTGAAGCACGTGACTGACCTACGCGAGTGGGAGACGTGATAATATTGTGCAGTTGGAACTGGTTGATAATGTGACCGAGTTTATTATTATTACCTGCTAAAAGATCAACGTTTAAATCACCTACGATAATAATTTTGGAAGATATATCAATAGCACTATCCAAGCTTTGTTCGAGATTATCGCAGAAAGTATTACTTGAATTCGGAGGCCTATAGGCTGTACAGAACAGAAAAGTTTCGTTGCTAATGGAAAGACGGAGCCATAGGAATTCAGAGTCATCAAATTCAATATTAGGAAGTCTAATACAATGTAACTTATCTGATACATAGACAACTATACCACCCCCATGTGCTGAACGGTCACAACGGAAAATATGAAACCCATCTATACTGATATCTTGATTCGTAATATTCACATCGAGGTGGGACTCAGTTACGGCGATTATATCAAAATCTGAAGCCAAATCTTCAAGGTAAGATACTTTGTTCCTCAAACTTCTAATATTCAGATGAAAAATCGACAAATATTCGCTAATAGGTCCTGGATTTGGATGTACATCCATACATAGTAAAATCAATATAAGTACAATATTGGGATTCTTCCCTTGTAACAACAATGTTTGTATGAAAACAAGTGATATGAGGAAAATAGATGCTTTTATATTCAAGATTAATTCGGAGTACATGTCTCGAAGTAAATCTTTGAAGTATACAAAGTTGAAAACAGTACTGTGTACTCGTCCGATAAATCTGCAGTAACATTTAGCGTGAAATTGACCGACAACAGCCCGATATAGACATATATACCAGTCATATTTATTACTGTTTAGTTCTTTTTGCAGTGGGGTAATCGAGGCATGTCGGTCGAATTTTAGAGTGTTCCGATACAAAAACATGGGTGAATTTAGGTCAAGGTGAGGGAAAGAGTAGAAAGTAAACAATAGAAAAAGAACATTCGAACACGAAAATTGAGTTATGTACACAGAGTAGGAAAACGAAAGCAAATGAAACAATAAATAAAAGGAACAAATTTCCGAATTGAATTGGAACATAATATGATATTTATGTAGGAACAAACCATTTTGCTTGGAAATTAAATGAGTAAATTCTATTATTCCGAACATTGGAAAAGTAAAAGTGTTACATGAAAATAATGAGATCAAGGGTAGGTTGCAACGTTATCGATAATATAATACGTATTCATCTAAGGTATATGTACTAAAATTGACAGTATAATTATCTAATTACATATTTTTCGTTTCTAATAAAACAAATTCACTGTTTTAAATCACATTGTAACTGATAAAGATACACCAGTGCTAGATAAATTTTCGATACTTTTTCTGTACAACTTCATCATTAATTTCATGCATAAACCAAACTGTACACGTAAATGTTATTTGAAAATTCTTAAATTTGTACGGTTCATACTTCATGTAAGAAATCACGAAACTATCTGACTAACTGAAAAGGGAGGTGTGGGTGGGGAAATCAAAAGAAGATAGATTGGGAAGGAGAATGGGGAAAAACAAGCATGAATTCAGGATCTTACACAGAGTTTCCAGGGATGTATTCTAGAAATGCTCCCTAATTCTTCTGCGCAATATCTTGCGCAGTATTTCTGGACTTACTCCATAATTCTTCTGCGCAATATCTTGCGCAGTATTTCTGGACATACTCCATAAATTTTGCGCATTATCTTGCGGTTTATTTTTTATCATACTTATACTTCTGCGCAATATCTAGCGGTGTATTTCTTGACATACTCCCTAATTCTTCTGCGCAATATCTTGCGGCTTATTTCTTATTTTCAGGTGTATCTCTGGACATACTCCTTTAATCTTGCGCAATATCTAGCGGTGTATTTCTGGACATACTACCCAATTCTTCTGCGCAATATCTAGCGGTGTATCTCTGGACATACTCCTTTAATCTTGCGCAATATCTAGCGGTGTATTTCTGGACATACTACCCAATTCTACTGCGCAATATCTAGCGGTGTATTTCTTGACATTCTCCCTAATTCTTCTGCACAATATCTGCGCAGTATTTCTGGACATACTCCATAATTCTTCTGCGCAATATCTTGCGCAGTATTTCTGGACATACTCCTTAAATTTTGCGCATTATCTTGCGGTTTATTTTTTATCATACTAATACTTCTGTGCAATATCTAGCGGTGTATTTCTTGACATACTCCCTAATTCTTCTGCGCAATATCTTGCGGCTTATTTCTTATTTCCAGATGTATCTCTGGACATACTCCTTAATCTTGCGCAATATCTAGCGGTGTATTTCTGGACATACTACCCAATTCTTCTGCGCAATATCTAGCGGTGTATTTCTGGACATACTCTCTAATTCTACTGCGCAATATCTAGCGGTGTATTTCTTGACATTCTCCCTAATTCTTCTGCACAATATCTTGCGGCTTATTTCTGGACATACTCCCTAATTCTTCTGCGCAATATCTTGCGCAGTATTTCTGGACAAACTCCCTAAGGGGACGACCATTTAATCCTGAGGGAGGGGGGGGGGGGGCTGGCAGTTTTTGGAAATAAATATTTTGGCCCAGAAAATGTTGAAAATAAATAATCTGACCCTCTTTGCTGCAGAAATAAACATTCTGGCCCATATTTAAGTTCAAAATCCAAAATTTTTCAGCTCGCCATTCACTGAAACAAATTTACTAAGTTGGCTTCTCTAGCAAAACAAACCACTTTAGTTATAAGGCTTAGTTTCAAATCGAAAGAGTGGAACTTAGTGAAATTTCCCCTCACCAAAGTTATAAAGCAGAGTGTGATAAAGCTCCACACTTTTTCGTTCATCAAATTTTCCTTTCCTCTTATTTTTTTAATAAAAAAAATAACCCAGCTCTTATTTCGAGATCGAAGATGCGGTTTGAAATCTAAAACGAAGGTTTTAATAGTGTAAACCCTATAGCCTCGAAGCTGATTTGGCCCCGGTCAATTTTCTTTAAATAAAGTGTCAGAGGCTGATATCGCTAAAGTGTGTATGATAATTAAATTGAAGGCAAGTTTTAAGATATCGTTCGATTCTGTAAGATTTTTGTAAGATTTTCATGGGTTCTATTTTTGGATATGCATATAAAAATAAAACTGGAAGGAGTCACAACGTAGAGGTGATTTCCGGCGAGGGGCTCAGAATGGGGACGTGTGAAATTCGGTTCTTCGTGGTGTATTGGGGATTTCTCAAAAACGGAGCGGTAAATCCCTAAATTTTCATATATTATTTAGACAGATATTGCCTTCAAATCAGCATAATTTTTATTTCAAGAAAAAATTTGGAACAATGATCAAAATGGGACCAAAGTCCATCTGAATGACATGTCAAAAATTCCCTATTTTCACTTTCACTTTCGTTTTCAGAGTGACAATAGTATCGGAAAGGTATATATCATTTAGTACCAATGAAATCTACAGGAAATGATCTTTCTTTTGATATATCACTTTCTATATAAGCCATTTCTATTTAGTCAGTAAATGACGTCAGCTTTTGGGTGTAGAACACTAGTTTTTGAGGTCAAAGGTTTATGCTATTGTAACCTTTAGGACATATGAATGATGATACACAACATGTACACGTACAATTGGTATGCTTATTTATAAACAAAGTCCTTGGATACCATACATCAAAATTCACTATATAGCATGAACAAGACATTGAAAATGAAATATTGGGTGTCAGTCTTATATTCAAAGAACTGTGAGGGTTTAAAGTAGGGTACCTAGAGGTTCTTTGATGAAAATACGGCCAAAATGGGCATTTTGACGGAGGTTGCGGGCATGTTTATACTGCTTGCTGATTGAAAGATATACAAGTAACAGGACTTTGCAATACACCAAACTCTTCGAAAAATCCTATATTTTTAAATTATGCCAAGAAAAATTTCAATCGGTAAAATCAAAATATGGTTTAGGTTTTAATAGTGTAAACCCTATAGCCTCGAAGCTGATTTGGCCCCGGTCAATTTTCTTTAAATAAAGTGTCAGAGGCTGATATCGCTAAAGTGTGTATGATAATTAAATTGAAGGCAAGTTTTAAGGTATCGTTCGATTCTGTAAGATTTTTGTAAGATTTTCATGGGTTCTATTTTTGGATATGCATATAAAAATAAAACTGGAAGGAGTCACAGCGTAGAGGTGATTTCCGGCGAGGGGCTCAGAATGGGGACGTGTGAAATTCGGTTCTTCGTGGTGTATTGGGGATTTCTCAAAAACGGAGCGGTAAATCCCTAAATAAATTTCATATATTATTTAGACAGATATTGCCTTCAAATCAGCATAATTTTCATTTCAAGAAAAAATTTGGAACAATGATCAAAATGGGACCAAAGTCCATCTGAATGACATGTCAAAAATTCCCTATTTTCACTTTCACTTTCGTTTTCAGAGTGACAATAGTATCGGAAAGGCATATATCATTTAGTACCAATGAAATCTACAGGAAATGATCTTTCTTTTGATATATCACTTTCTATATAAGCCATTTCTATTGAGTCAGTAAATGACGTCAGCTTTTGGGTGTAGAACACTAGTTTTTGAGGTCAAAGGTTTATGCTATTGTAACCGAAACTAGAAAGAAAATGCCTTTCTTGAAAATAGGTGTAAACAAGTATTACCTTTTTTTAAATAAAAGCTTGTCCGGCATTAGCAATCATTTTGAAGAGGCAAGTAACCAGTCATTTTCACGGAAGAGTGGGGGGGGGGGGGGCGTTTACTATGCACATCTTCAGTTTTCGTACCGATACGGTTTCGTACCGAGATTTTTCGTACGGGATCTTTCGTACCTGTAACTTGGATCTTTCGTACTATGTAATGTTTCTGTTATAAAGATCTGATTAACCTGGGCCTCTAATAATTTTGATAGTGGGATTATTCGTACTTGTTAGATGGAATAAAGAAATACTTTAAAATTTTTAATGTACTGGTGTTGGAACAGTTTCCGGACGATTTTTAAGGTTTTTCGGGGATCACTCCTCTGTCCTTTAATGGCAAACATTTAAATTTCTCTCAAATAATGCTATGCCCTTCCTACAGATACTCATGTTGAAAGAAAATAATAAATCAATCAAGAAATATGGTTTCTAGACCGTTTTTATGACCCTATATTTTCGCCATTTTTCGCAAATTACTCGAACAGTTTCCGGACACCTGATTTTTAAGCTGTCAATCTCGATCAATTTCAGCCCAAACTAGATGATTTTTGGATATTATTTTCTTCAATCTTTTCTACAAATGACTTTGTAAAAATAATCTTGGAAATAGAACCGAAACTTCTCAAATCACGTAGACTAAAAAAGTATTGTTCACGGTGACTTCCCCTGGCGAGCGATATTAAACGGGGCAGAAAGAAGTAAAAAGGTGGTATGATAAAACAACTTAGATGCAAAATTTTGTTCATATGATTCATAATTTGAATTCTCCATTTAAAAATCTACAAAATTGTGTCAAAATTTTGAAAACAAGTTCCTTCAAAGTACTTGAAAAGGGCGACTGTCCGGAGACTATTACTGTCCGGAAACTGTTCTGACACCAGTACAGCATAAAACGATTGTTTTCATTATAAGCTTGGCATTTTAGCGAACAGGCGCCGTTTAAACGATATTTTCAGTAAAAACATACATATTTCAACTAACTCAAATGAATCCGTCCCTTTGAAATTTAGTATACGACCACCTATCATATATTGTGAACTTCAATAAAGAAGATTCCGAACAAAAACATTGTTATAAGTAACAAAATACTTATCTTTCGTACTGGTACGAATGATCCCACCGATCGGTACGAAAAATCCCGATTTTCGGAACGAAAAGTACGAAAGATCTCAGTACGAAAAGACATCCGTACGAAAAATCCCGACGCCTTTCAGGTACACATGTAATTGAACCACTGAGTAACTGTTGCAGTTATTAAAATGAAAATCAAAGATGTTTGCTTAGATACTTTACTAATATAGTAATAAGATAGGCAATACGTTGTTTCAAGAAAAACAACGATTTTCAAGTTTATAACTCACAATGTTATCGATTGGCGCTACTTTGCATGTGTACGTGACCTGTTCTATATATATATCGCTGTATGCGTGAACTTGCTGTATTTAAATGAACATATGAATGGAACATTCCTGCATATTTTGAAATTAGCGTGCTAAAGGAACCCGTTTAAGATCCTCCAATTAAAAATAAACATGACGTGATCTTATGCAGTCGGACATTTCCGTCAACAGCTAAGTATCATGTGCATACTTGCTTCCATTGGAAATGGATTCAAGAAACTGTGTGATTGCCCGTATGCCAGCTCTTCAGAGTATGTGCAGTGGAAGTAAAACCATTTCTAAATGGTCCAGCTCTGGCGCCGGACCAAACACTGGTCTATTAACCCACCAGGCAATCATAATTTTCTCTGAATCCACCAATAAAGATGAGAACTTCATTTCTTGGGAAGTCAAAACACTAATTTCGCAATATTTTTAACCAAACAGCCTTGTGCTAGTGCATAATCTCGTTTGAGATTCATGCACGTGTAGGAGTGTAACGATATACCGCGGTTCGGTATATCGCGGTATAAAGTTCACGGTTCGGTACACGGTACAGCCAGGTCGCGTATCACGGTATTTTTCAAATCCGTTTTTCGTTTAAAATCGACTCGTTTATTTCCGAATCTTTAGTCCGAATTTGTTTACATTAACTATGATGGCGGCGCCCGAGTACATCGATCCTTCGTCAAACTTGAATGAAACAGATAGAGAGCTGTTTAGGCTTTCCTTTTGCACAGAGAATAAGCTAGCATGAATGAAAACCGATAACTAGCACTGCTTTAAATTTGAATTTTGATGACAAGTCTTACCAGGCGGAAAACATGCATCATGACCCACCAAAAGCAACGTACGTTGTGCAGTTGTAACATTGGATCAACATTTTTTTATGCTCATGAGCTAATATATTGAAAAGTAAAGTGCTGACATTTTTAAGTTGATCTCTATGTTCTTATTCTGTTTCTGGGTTTTACTAAAAGATTAATTTTCCATTATAGTAATTGCAGGATAACTGATAATTAATATCTCTGCATAATCACAAGCAAAATGGCATTGTCTAAATGAATTTAAGCATTTTCTGTACATACAGCAAAGTACTGATAGCGTATTTGCCGACACAATTTGTTATTTTTATTAATTCCGAAACTTAATTGTTCACTTGAGTCTGTATCGCGATAAGTATCGTATCGTGAGGCTGTATCGCGATACGTATCGTATCGTGAGGTGAGCGTATCAATACATCCCTATGCACGTGTCTATTTGCTATGCTGCTGTTTAGTAGTAAACAGCGGCATATCAAATATACACGCTCATGAATCTCAAATGAGATTAGCCAGTGCCGCGGCCTGAATAATTTTTTTACATGCTGAAGACATTGCTTATATAAACTGACTAAGAATAAAACAGACTATAAATCTTAGTCATTTTAAAAGCGCTTTAAATCGTCATACTGCTATATTGGTGACAGATAAAAGTATAAATAAAATGAAATAAAAATTCAAATAAGGTTTATTTCGTTTTTAAGAAATCTCTATACAGAGTTAAATTTTGGCCCGAATTATTATTCGTGCCAGAATTATTCCCTATATAGAGATAAATTTTGGCCCAAATAATTATTACAGAATTTGTCCCCAAATAGAGATGAATTTTGGCCCGAATAATTATTTGTGTCAGTTATCTAGAGTCAGGTTAGTAGTCCTGTCCATTAGACTTTATCTAACCCTTATGTATCTATGTAAGTTATCTAGGGTAAGGTTAGTAGTCCTGTCTATTAGGCTTTATCTAACCCTTAGATACCTATGTAACTTATCTAGGGTAATGTTAGTAGTCCTATCCATAAGGCTTTATCTAACCCTTAGGTACCTATGTAACTTATCTAGGGTAAGGTTAGTAGTCCTGTCCATTAGGCTTTATCTAACCCTTAGATACCTATGTAACTTATCTAGGGTAATGTTAGTAGTCCTGTCCATTAGGCTTTATCTAACCCTTAGATACCTATGTACGCTAACTAGGGTAAGGTTAGTAGTCCTGTTCATTAGGCTTTATCTTACCCTTAGGTACCTACGTAAGTTATCTAGGGTAAGGTTAGTAGTCCTGTCTATTAGGCTTTATGGAACACTTAGGTACCTATGTAAGTTATCTCGGGTAAGGTTAGTACTCCTGTCCATTAGGCTTTATCTAACCCTTAGATGCCTATGTAACTTATCTAGGGTAATGTTAGTAGTCCTATCCATAAGGCTTTATCTAACCCTTAGGTACCTATGTAACTTATCTAGGGTAAGGTTAGTAGTCCTGTCCATTAGGCTTTATCTAACCCTTAGATACCTATGTAACTTATCTAGGGTAATGTTAGTAGTCCTGTCCATTAGGCTTTATCTAACCCTTAGATACCTATGTACGCTAACTAGGGTAAGGTTAGTAGTCCTGTCCATTAGGCTTTATCTTACCCTTAGGTACCTACGTAAGTTATCTAGGGTAAGGTTAGTAGTCCTGTCTATTAGGCTTTATGGAACACTTAGGTACCTATGTAAGTTATCTCGGGTAAGGTTAGTACTCCTGTCCATTAGGCTTTATCTGACCCTTAGATACCTATGTAAGTTATCTAGGGTAAGGTTAGTAGTCCTGATCATTAGGCTTTATCTAACCCTTATATACCTATTTAAGTTATCTAGGGTCAGGTTAGTAGTCCTGTCTATTAGGCTTTATCTAACCCTTAGATACCTATGTAAGTTATCCAGGGTCATGTTAGTAGTCCTGTCCATTAGGCTTTATCTAACCCTTATATACCTATTTAAGTTATCTAGGGTAAGGTTAGTAGTCCTGTCCATAAGGCTTTGTCTAACTCTTAGATACCTATGTAAGTTATCCAGGGTCATGTTAGTAGTCCTGTCCATAAGGCTTTATCTAACCCTTGGGTACCTATGTAAGTTATCTAGGGTAAGGTTAGTAGTCCTGTCCATTAGGCTTTATCTAACCCTTAGATACCTTTGTAAGTTATCTAGGGTAAGGTTAGTAGTCCTGTCCATTAGGCTTTATCTAACCCTTGGGTACCTATGTAACTTATCTAGGGTAATGTTAGTAGTCCTGTCCATTAGGCTTTATCTAACCCTTAGGTACCTATGTAAGTTATCTAGGGTCAGGTTAGTAGTCCTATCCATTAGGCTTTATGGAACACTTAGGTACCTATGTAAGTTATCTTGGGTTAGGTTAGTAGTCCTGTCCATTAGGCTTTATCTAACCCTTGTGTTCCTATGTAAGTTATCTAGGGTAAGGTTAGTAGTCCTGTCCATAAGGCTTTATCTTACCCTTAGATACCTATGTAAGTAATCTAGGGTAAGGTTAGCAGTCCTGTCCATTAGGCTTTATCTTACCCTTAGGTACCTATGTAAGTTATCTAGGGTCAGTCAGTAGTCATGTCCATTAGGCTTTATCTTACCCTTAGGTACCTATGTAAGTCATCTAGGGTAAGGGTAGTAGTCCTGTCTAGTAGGCTTTATCTAACCCTTAGATACCTATGTAAGTAATCTAGGGTAATGTTAGTAGTACTATCATTAAGGCTTTATCTAACACTTAGATACCTATGTAAGTAATCTAGGGTAATGTTAGTAGCCCTGTCCATTAGGCTTTATCTAACCCTTAGGTACCTATGTAAGTTATCTAGGGTAAGGTTAGCAGTCCTGTCCATAAGGCTTTATCTAACCCTTAGATACCTATGTAAGTAATCTAGGGTAAGGTTAGCAGACCTGTCCATTAGGCTTTATCTAACCCTTAGATACCTATTTAAGTTATCTAGGGTAAGGTTAGTAGTCATATCCATTAGGCTTTATCTTACCCTTAGGAACCTTGTAAGTTATCTAGGGTTAAGTTAGTAGTCCTGTCTAGTAGGCTGTATCTAACCCTTGGATACCTATGTGAGTTATCTAGGGAAAGGTTAGTAGTCCTGTCCATAAGGCTTTATCTAACCCTTAGATTCCTATGTACGTTATCTAGGGTCAGGTTAGTAGTCCTATCGTTAAGGCTTTATCTAACCCTTAGATACCTTTGTAAGTAATCTAGGGTAATGTTAGTAGTCCTGTCCATAAGGCTTTGTCTAACCCATAGATAACTATGTAAGTAATCTAGGGTAAGGTTAGTAGCCCTGTCTATTAGGCTTTATCTAACCCTTAGGTACCTATGTAGCTTATCTAGGGTAAGGTTAGTAGTCCTGTCTATAAGTCTTTATCTAACCCTTAGATACCAATGTAAGTTATCTAGGGTAAGGTTAGTAGTCCTGTCCATTAGGCGTTATCTAACCCTTAGATACCTATTGAAGTTATCTAGGGTCAGTTTAGTAGTCTTGTCTATTAGGCTTTATTAAACCCTTTTAGGTACCTATGTAAGTTATCTAGGGTAAGGTTAGTAGTCCTGTCCATAAGGCTTTATCTAACCCTTAGATACCTATGTAAGTAATCTAGGGTAAGGTTAGCAGTCCTGTCCATTAGGCTTTATCTAACCCTTAGATACCTATTTAAGTTATCTAGGGTCAGGTTAGTAGTCATATCCATTAGGCTTTATCTTACCCTTAGGAACCTTGTAAGTTATCTAGGGTCAGGTTAGTAGTCATGTCCATTAGGCTTTATCTTACCCTTAGGAACCTTGTAAGTTATCTAGGGTCAGGTTAGTAGTCATATCCATTAGGCTTTATCTTACCCTTAGGAACCTTGTAAGTTATCTAGGGTTAAGTTAGTAGTCCTGTCTAGTAGGCTGTATCTAACCCTTGGGTACCTATGTGAGTTATCTAGGGAAAGGTTAGTAGTCCTGACCATAAGGCTTTATCTAACCCTTAGATTCCTATGTACGTTATCTAGGGTCAGGTTAGTAGTCCTATCGTTTAGGCTTTATCTAACCCTTAGATACCTTTGTAAGTAATCTAGGGTAAGGTTAGTAGTCCTGTCCATAAGGCTTTATCTAACCCATAGATAACTATGTAAGTAATCTAGGGTAAGTTTAGTAGCCCTGTCTATTAGGCTTTATCTAACCCTTAGGTACCTATGTAGCTTATCTAGGGTAAGGTTAGTAGTCCTGTCCATAAGTCTTTATCTAACCCTTAGATACCTATGTAAGTTATCTATGGTAAGGTTAGTAGTCCTGTCCATTAGGCGTTATCTAACCCTTAGATACCTATTGAAGTTATCTAGGGTCAGTTTAGTAGTCTTGTCTATTAGGCTTTATCAAACCCTTTTAGGTACCTATGTAAGTTATCTAGGGTAAGGTTAGTAGTCCTGTCCATAAGGCTTCATCTTACCCTTAGGTACCTATGTAAGTAATCTAGGGTAAGGTTAGTACTCCTGACCATAAGGCTTTATCAAATCCATTTAGGTACCTATGTAAGTTATCTAGGTTAAGGCTAGTAGTCCTGTCCATCAGGCTTTATCTAACCCTTAGATACCTATTGAAGTTATCTAGGGTCAGTTTACTTTTTGGCCATATTACATTGTTTAGACTTAGGATCACTGACGAGGGTTTAATACCCGAAACGTGCATGTCTGGTCCATGCTGTAAATTTATCAGGTTTTAAATGATGCTATTGAATTTAAAGACGTTTAACATTTGAACCACTTGGTGAGTGTCACTGCTGGTGGACCAAGAGTCCCCGAGGGCACATGTAGCCAAGTTCGATCAACTTCGGTTGATCGTCTGTGTCTTCAACGCATTTGAAAATTCTGTTACAAAATTGCTTGAAATTTCTAAACCGTGGGTCCTATAGCATCATATCCCACTCATTATGCAACGTCTTTTGGTACACTTTTGGACATAATAATTTTCATACTTTTTGGCCATATTACATTGTTTAGACTTAGGATCACTGACGAGGGTTTAATACCCGAAACGTGCATGTCTGGTCCATGCTGTAAATTTATCAGGTTTTAAATGATGCTATTGAATTTAAAGACGTTTAACATTTGAACCACTTGGTGAGTGTCACTGCTGGTGGACCAAGAGTCCCCGAGGGCACATGTAGCCAAGTTCGATCAACTTCGGTTGATCGTCTGTGTCTTCAACGCATTTGAAAATTCTGTTACAAAATTGCTTGAAATTTCTAAACCGTGGGTCCTATAGCATCATATCCCACTCATTATGCAACGTCTTTTGGTACACTTTTGGACATAATAATTTTCATACTTTTTGGCCATATTACATTGTTTAGACTTAGGATCACTGACGAGGGTTTAATACCCGAAACGTGCATGTCTGGTCCATGCTGTAAATTTATCAGGTTTTAAATGATGCTATTGAATTTAAAGACGTTTAACATTTGAACCACTTGGTGAGTGTCACTGCTGGTGGACCAAGAGTCCCCGAGGGCACATGTAGCCAAGTTCGATCAACTTCGGTTGATCGTCTGTGTCTTCAACGCATTTGAAAATTCTGTTACAAAATTGCTTGAAATTTCTAAACCGTGGGTCCTATAGCATCATATCCCACTCATTATGCAACGTCTTTTGGTACACTTTTGGACATAATAATTTTCATACTTTTTGGCCATATTACATTGTTTAGACTTAGGATCACTGACGAGGGTTTAATACCCGAAACGTGCATGTCTGGTCCATGCTGTAAATTTATCAGGTTTTAAATGATGCTATTGAATTTAAAGACGTTTAACATTTGAACCACTTGGTGAGTGTCACTGCTGGTGGACCAAGAGTCCCCGAGGGCACATGTAGCCAAGTTCGATCAACTTCGGTTGATCGTCTGTGTCTTCAACGCATTTGAAAATTCTGTTACAAAATTGCTTGAAATTTCTAAACCGTGGGTCCTATAGCATCATATCCCACTCATTATGCAACGTCTTTTGGTACACTTTTGGACATAATAATTTTCATACTTTTTGGCCATATTACATTGTTTAGACTTAGGATCACTGACGAGGGTTTAATACCCGAAACGTGCATGTCTGGTCCATGCTGTAAATTTATCAGGTTTTAAATGATGCTATTGAATTTAAAGACGTTTAACATTTGAACCACTTGGTGAGTGTCACTGCTGGTGGACCAAGAGTCCCCGAGGGCACATGTAGCCAAGTTCGATCAACTTCGGTTGATCGTCTGTGTCTTCAACGCATTTGAAAATTCTGTTACAAAATTGCTTGAAATTTCTAAACCGTGGGTCCTATAGCATCATATCCCACTCATTATGCAACGTCTTTTGGTACACTTTTGGACATAATAATTTTCATACTTTTTGGCCATATTACATTGTTTAGACTTAGGATCACTGACGAGGGTTTAATACCCGAAACGTGCATGTCTGGTCCATGCTGTAAATTTATCAGGTTTTAAATGATGCTATTGAATTTAAAGACGTTTAACATTAGTAGTCTTGTCTATTAGGCTTTATCAAACCCTTTAAAGGTACCTATGTAAGTTATCTAGGGTAAGGTTAGTAGTCCTGTACATAAGGCTTTATCTAACCCTTAGGCACCTATGTAAGTTATCTAGGTTACGGCTAGTAGTCCTGTCCATCAGGCTTTATCCAACCCTTAGGTACCTATGTAAGTGATTTAAGGGTCATGTTAGTAGTCCTGTCTTTTAGGCTTTATCTAACCCTTAGATACTTATTTAAGCTATCAAGGGTCAGGTTAGTAGTCCTGTCCATTAGGCTTTATCAAACCCTTGTAGGTACCTATGTAAGTTATCTAAGGGTCATGTTAGTAGTCCTGTCTTTTAGGCTTTATCTAACCCTTAGATACTTATTTAAGTTATCAAGGGTCAGGTTAGTAGTCTTGTCCATTAGGCTTTATCAAACCCTTATAGGTATCTATGTAAGTTATCTAGAGTCATGTTAGTAGTCCTGTCCATTAGGCTTTATCTAACCCTTAGGTACCTATGTAACCTATCTAGGGTAAGGTTAGTAGTCCTGTCCATTAGGCTTTATCTAACCCTTAGATACCTATTGAAGTTGTCAAGGTTAAGGCTAGTAGTCCTGTCCATAAGGCTTTATCTAACCCTTAGGTACCTATGTAAGTTATCTAGGTTAAGGCTAGTAGTCCTGTCCATAAGGCTTTATCTAACCCTTAGGTACCTATGTAAGTTTTCTAAGGGTCATGTTAGTAGTCCTGTCTTTTAGGCTTAATCTAACCCTTAGATACTTATTTAAGTTCTCTAGGGTCAGGTTAGTAGTTTTGTCCATTAGGCTTTATCAAACCATTATAGGTACCTATGTAAGCTATCTAGAGTCATGTTAGTAGTCCTGTCCATTAGGCTTTATCTAACCCTGAGGTATCTATGTAAGTTATCTAGGGTCAGGTGAGTAGTCCTGTCCATAAGGCTTTATCTAACCCTTAGGTAAATATGTAAGTATTCTAGGGTAATGTTAGTCCTGTCCATCAGGCTTTATCTCACCCTTGGTACCTATGTCTAGGGGTCATGTTACATGTTAGTAGTCCTGTCCATTAGGCTTTATCTAACCCTTAGGTACCTATGTAAGTTATCTAGGGAAAGGTTAGTAGCCCTGTCCATTAGGCTTTATCTAACCCTTAGGTACCTATGTAACTTATCTAGGGTAAGTTTAGTAGTCCTATCCATTAAGCTTTATCTAACCCTTAGATACCTATGTAAGTTATCTAGGGTAAGGTTAGTAGTCCTATCATTTAGGCTTTATCTAACCCTTATATACCAATTTAGTTATCTAGGGTAAGGTTAGTAGTCCTGTCTATTAGGCTTTATCTAACCCTTAGGTACCTATTTAAGTAATCTAGGGTAAGGTTAGTAGTCCTGTCCATAAGGCTTTATCTAACCCTTAGGTACCTATGTAAGTTATCTAGGGTCAGGTTAGTAGTCCTGTCAATTAGGCTTTATCTAACCCTTAGGTACCTATGTAAGTTATCTAGGGTAAGGTTAGTAGTCCTGTCCATTAGGCTTTATCTAACCCTTAGGTACCTATGTAAGTTATCTAGGGAAAGGTTAGTAGTCCTGTCCATTAGGCTTTATCTAACACTTAGGTACCTATGTAAAGTTATCTAGGGTCAGGTTAGTAGTCCTATCAATTCGGCTTTATCTAACCCTTAGGTACCTATGTATATGTAACCTATGTAAGTTATGTAGGGTAAGGTTAGTAGTCCTGTCCATATGGCTTTATCTAACCCTCAGGTACCTATTTAAGTAATCTAGGGTAAGGTTAGTAGTCCTGTCCATAAGGCTTTATCTAACCCTTAGGTACCTATGTAAGTTATCTAGGGTCAGGTTAGTAGTCCTGTCAATTAGGCTTTATCTAACCCTTAGGTACCTATGTAAGTTATCTAGGGTAAGGTTAGTAGTCCTATTCATTAGGCTTTATCTAACCCTTAGGTACCGATGTAAGTTATCCAGGGTCATGTTAGTAGTCCTGTCCATAAGGCTTTATCTAACCCTTACGTACCTATATAAGTTATCTAGGGTCAGGTTAGAAGTCCTAACCATAAGGCTTTATCTAACCCTTATGTACCTATGTAACTTATCTAGGGTAAGGTTAGTAGTCCTGTCCATTAGGCTTTATCTAACCCTTAGATACATATTAAAGTTATGTAGGGTAAGGTTAGTAGTCCTGTCCATAAGGCTTTATCTAACTCTTAGATACCTATATAAGTTATCCAGGGTCAGGTTAGTAGTCCTGTCCATTAGGCTTTATCTAACCCTTAGATTCCTATAAAAGTTATCCAGGGTAAGGATAGTAGTCCTGTCCATTAGGCATTATCTAACCCTTAGATACCTATGTAAGTAATCTAGGGTAATGTTAGTCGTCCTGTCCATTATTCTTTATCTAATCCACAGGCACCTATGTTAGTTATCTAAGGTCAGGTTAGTCGTCCTGTCCATTAGGTTTATCTAACCCTTAGGTACCTATGTAAGTTATTTAGGGTGAGGTTAGTTGTCCTATCCATTAGGCTTCATCATATCCTTTGGTACCTATGTAAGTTATCTAGGGTAAGGTTAGTAGTCCTGTCAATTAGGCAATATCTAACCCTTGAGTTTCTATGTAAGTTATCTAGGGTAAGGTTAGTAGTCCTGACCATAAGGCTTTATCTGACCCTTAGGTACCTATGTAAGTTATCTAGGGTCAGGTTAGTAGTCCTTTCCATAAGGCTTTATCTAACCCTTAGGTACCTATGTAAGTTATCTAGGGTAAGGTTAGTAGTCCTGTCCATTAGGCTTTATCTAACACTTAGGTACCTATGTAAGTTATCTAGGGTCAGGTTAGTAGTCCTTTCAATTAGGCTTTATCTAACCCTTAGGTACCTATGTAAGTTATCTAGGGTAAGGTTAGTAGTCCTGTCCATTAGGCTTTATCTAACACTTAGGTACCTATGTAAGTTATCTAGGGTCAGGTTAGTAGTCCTATCCATTAGGCTTTATCTAATCCACAGGTACCTATGTTAGTTATCTAAGGTCAGGTTAGTAGTCCTGTCCATTAGGTTTATCTAACCCTTAGTTACCTATGTAAGTTATCTAGGGTGAGGTTAGTTGTCCTATTGTCCATTAGGCTTCATCTAATCCTTTGGTACCTATGTAAGTTATCTAGGGTATGGTTAGTAGTCCTGTCAATTAGGCAATATCTAACCCTTGAGTTTCTATGTAAGTTATCTAGGGTAAGGTTAGTAGTCCTGACCATAAGGCGTTATCTAACCCCTAGGTACCTATGTAAGTTTTCTAGGGTCAGGTTAGTAGTCCTGACCATAAGGCTTTATCTAACCCTTATGTACCTATGTAACTTATCTAGGGTAAGGTTAGTAGTCCTGTCCATTAGGCTTTATCTAACCCTTAGGTACCTACGTAAGTTATCTAGGATCAGGTTAGTAGTCCTGACCATAAGGCTTTATCAAACCCTTAGATACCTATTGAAGTTATCTAGGGTAAGGTTTGTAGTCCTGACCATAAGGCTTTATCTAACCCTTAGGTACCTATGTGAGTTATCTAGGGTTAGGTTAGTAATCCTGTCCATAAGGCTTTATCTAACCCTTATATACCTATGAAAGTTATCTAGGGTCAGGTTAGTAGTCCTGTCCATAAGGCTTTATCTAACCCTTCTAAAACGTGGGTCCTGTAGCATCATATCCCACCCATTTTGCTACGTCTTTTTGTACATTTTTGGACAAAATAATTTTCATACATTTTGGCCGTATTACATTGTTTAGACTGAGGATCACTGACGAGGGTTTAGTACCCGAAACGTTATCTAGGGTTAGGTTAGTAGTCTTGTCCATAAGGCTTTATCTAACCCTTGGATACCTATTGAAGTTATCTAGGGTAAGGTTAGTAGTCCTGTCCATAAGTATAAGTATGACCAAAAATAAACCGCAAGATGAAGCGCAAAATTTAAGGAGTACATGTATGTCCAGAAATACACAGAAGTAATTGTAAGACCAAAAATAAGCCGCAAGACATTGTGCAAAATTAAAGGAGTATGTCCAGAAATACACCGCTAGATATTGTGCAGAAGTAGTAGGGAATATGTTCAGAAATAAGCCGCTAGATATTGCGCAGAAGTATTAGGGAGTATGTCCAGAAATACACCGCTAGATATTGCGCAGAAGTATTAGGGAATATGTCCAGAAATACTGCGCAAGATATTGCGCAGAAGTATTAGTGCATATGTCCAGAAATACACCGCAAGATATTGCGCAGAAGTATTAGTATGACCAAAAATAAACCGCAAGATAATGTGCAAAATTTAAGGAGTATGTCCAGAAATACACCACTAGATATTTCGCAGAAGTAGTAGGGAGTATGACTAGAATTACTGCGCAAGATATTGCGCAGAAGTATTAGGGAGTATGTCCAGAAATACACCGCTAGATATTGCGCAGAAGTATTAGTATGATAAAAAATAAACCGTAAGATAATGCGCAAAATTTAAGGAGTATGTCCAGAGATACTGCGCAAGATATTGCGCAGAAGAATTAGGGAGTATGTCCAGAAATAAGCCGCTAGATATTGCGCAGAAGTATTAGGGAGTATGTCCAGAAATACTGCGCAAGATATTGCGCAGAAGTATTAAGGAGTATGTCCAGAAATACTGCGCAAGATATTGCGCAGAAGTATTAGAGAGTATCTCCAGAAATAAGCCGCTAGATATTGCGCAGAAGTATTAGTATGATAAAAAATAAACCGCAAGATAATGCGCAAAATTTAAGGAGTATGTCCAGAAATACTGCGCAAGATATTGCGTAGAAGTATTAGGGAGTATGTCCAGAAATACACCGCTAGATATTGCGCAGAAGTATTAGTATGATAAAAAATAATTCGTAAGATAATGCGCAAAATTTAAGGAGTATGTCCAGAAATACTGCACAAGATATTGCGCAGAAGAATTAGGGAGTATGTCCAGAAATAAGCCGCTAGATATTGCGCAGAAGTATTAGGGAGTATGTCCAGAAATAAACCGCAAGATAATGCGCAAAATTTAAGGAGCATATCCAGAAATACTGCGCAAGATATAGCGCAGAAGTATTAGGGAGCATCTCCAGAAATAAGCCGCTAGATATTGCGCAGAAGTATTAGTATGATAGAAAATAAACCGCAAGATAATGCGCAAAATTTAAGGAGTATGTCCAGAAATACTGCGCAAGATATTGCGCAGAAGTATTAGGGAGTATGTCCAGAAATACACCGCTAGATATTGCGCAGAAGTATTAGTATGATAAAAAATAAACCGTAAGATAATGCGTAAAATTTAAGGAGTATGTCCAGAAATACTGCGCAAGATATTGCGCAGAAGAATTAGGGAGTATGTCCAGAAATACACCGCTAGATATTGCGCAGAAGTTTTAGTATGATAAAAAATAAACCGCAAGATAATGCGCAAAATTTAAGGAGTATGTCCAGAAATATACTGCTAGATATTGTGCAGAAGTTTTAGTATGATAAAAAATATACCGCAAGATAATGCGCAAAATTTAAGGAGTATGTCCAGAAATACACCGCTAGATATTGCGCAGAAGTTTTAGTATGATAAAAAATAAACCGCAAGATAATGCGCAAAATTTAAGGAGTATGTCCAGAAATACACCGCTAGATATTGCGCAGAACTACTAGGGAGTATAACTAGAAATACTGTGCAAAAAAATACTGTGCTAGATATTGCGCAGGAGTATTAGTATGATAAAAAATAAACCGCAAGATAATGCGCAAAATTTAAGGAGTATGTCCAGAAATACACCGCTAGATATTGCGCAGAAGTATTAGTATGAAAAAAAAAATAAACCGCAAGATAATGCGCAAAATTAAAGGAGTATGTCCAGAAATACTGCGCTAGATATTGCGCAGAAATATTAGGGAGTATGTCCAGAAATACACCGCTAAATATTGCGCAGAAATGTTAGGGAGTATATCCAGAAATACACCGCTAGATATTGCACAGAAGTTTTAGTATGATAAAGAATATACCGCAAGATAATGCGCAAAATTTAAGGAGTATGTCCAGAAATACACCCCTAGATATTGCGCAGAAGTTTTAGTATTATAAAAAATATACCGCAAGATAATGCGCAAAATTTAAGGAGTATGTCCAGAAATACACCGCTAGATATTGCGCAGAAGTTTTAGTATGATAAAAAATAAACCGTAAGATAATGCGCAAAATTTAAGGAGTATGTCCAGAAATACACCGCTAGATATTGCGCAGAAGTATTAGTATGATGAAAAATAAACCGCAAGATAATGCGCAAAATGTAAGGAGTTTGTCCAGAAATACTGCACTAGATATTGCGCAGAAATATTAGGGAGTATGTCCAGAAATACACCGCTAGATATTGCGCAGAAGTATTAGGGAGTATATCCAGAAATACACCGCTAGATATTGCGCAGAATTATAGTATGATAAAAAATAAACCGCAAGATAATGCGCAGAAGTATTTGGGAGTATGTCCAGAAATACACTGCTAAATATTGTGCAGAAGTTTTAGTATGATAAAAAATAAACCGCAAGATAATGCGCAAAATTTAAGGAGTATGTCCAGAAATACACCGTTAGATATTGCGCAGAACTACTAGGGAGTATAGAAGAAATTTTCGTGATTTCTTACATGAAGAAATAACCATTTGTACCAATCTCAAAATGCATTTGGTAAGTATATAACCATATTATATGAACCATGTACTATAGCTTTATGATTTCAGATATTGTACCATAAATGCATGATAATTAGTGACGGGATGTAATTTTAAAATAAATAATCTCCCATCACCTCTATCAAACCAAGTAAGATTTATATACATGAAAAGGGGGGGGGGGATTCATTTCTGAATCATATCAGGGATCAGACGATCTTTGCAAATTTTACAGAGTAATATTCATAACAAATAAATATTTCAGTGTTATATTTTGCAGAACAACAGGAAGTAAACTCATTCACTGCTGAGATGAGAGGGTGGCATGGAGGTCCTCCACAGAGCGGATAAGGATCTTACTGCCTCTCTCAGACAACTTCACGAAGATGCGGCCATCGTTGGTCCAATAAGAGGCTATCTTACGGTCGCGTTTAGCAGCACTGATGTAACGGATAATGGACTGCCTGTATGATGTCAAGTCTTCTGTGATAAATATTTTATCATCAGAGCCTCTGAGTTTCTTTTTACTCACATAGATGTTATTCTTAATCTTCCAATTACGGAACCTGGCAATAAGCTGGACCTTGCCCTGTCTATTAGGTTGACCAATAGGATGGGACCTAGAAATATCATCCTCAGTGATAGAGACACCTAGTTTGTCCTTACACAGATCAACGATCACCTTGTCTGTATCACAACCTAGAGAAGGGATTGTGATGTTATGGAACCTGAGCGAGTTCCTCCTCCCATACTGTTCTAGTTCCTCCACTTGGCACTCAGCTTCCTCTACTCTACTAGAAAGGTCATCATTAGCCCTCTGTAAATCATGTATAGTAACCTCCTGCTCATCAATGCGCTTCTTCTGTTCCATGATAACTTTGTCTTGCTGCATGATATGGTCATGTAGTGGTTTGACAGCAGACTGTACAGTAGATGTCAGATATGGATTCAGAGCATGAGCTAAGTGCTATGAAGGAGGCTGAGGGTTGCTCCATGGCTACTGGAGTTACAACAGGGGGAGCTGAGTGAGTTGTAGGTAATGCAGCTGCGGATAAATCAAGAGGTGGTACCATTGTTTGCTGAGTTGGAGAGCCAGATGGTTGGATGGGGGTAACTACAGTAATATTGCTCTCTGGAGATTTGGATTGGTAAGCGATGGTAGTTATATCAGGTAATGAGGAAGAGCGAAATCGTCTACGAAAGCTTTTTTCAATCGGGCTGATATGTTCTGGTTGCTTCCTCTTATTCATGAATGGTATATGATGAGAAAAAGACTCGGGCAATGGCGGCTGTAATGGCGGGACAAAATAAACAATGACCACAGGAGTTGGATAGGGTCCAATGTCTAATGTATGCCTCGTACACAATCTGTGAAGTTTGTACAGTTTAACAAGGTCTTCATTTACCTGCCATTATACTCAGAAATGTCTACATACAAATATTACACGTCGTCCAAGCAAAATTTTGCCCTCGATTTTACATGGTCACTTCAGCCATCTTATGACGTCACATAGATTTCAACAATAGTAAACAGTGACGTCAAAGCCTCCGACGTCACACATTTTCAGCGATTTTACTATAGTATGGAAAATCCCCGTAGACTTTTTATTTTCCGTCCTATTTCTAACTTAGCTAACGCACAGACAAAACAATGGCATTTTCTGTTACGACTAAAGAAGTACTATAAAATTGATATCTTTTTGGAAGATGACATTATCATATTTTAGAGAAAACCGGGAAAACAGGGTGCTCTGGAATTAGTGAACAGGACAGTAGTTGAAAATTAATGATTTGTCTTGCGTAGAATGTATATGGAAAATGCATGGATCACGTCGGCACGGCGTTATGACGTCATTATAATGACGTCATTTACTTGACACCGCAGATGCATGCACTGGCGTGACAAATTCAAATCAGGAATCGGTTTCCTCTTGAAATTCGGTTTGATTTATAAACGTTTGTAGTAAAAAAAAAAAAAAGACTGAACATTGATATCTTTCACTAACATAGAAGGAAGGTGTTCACCGAGCATGTCGCATAAAATCTCTGCCGGTAAAATAACTTGAATTTTAGGAGTAAAATAGTAAAAAAAACCTAAGCAAGTTAAGCAGAATTTAGATTCGTTGATTCAAGGATCACGAATCCATGATAACTGAAAGGGATGTAAGAAAATGCAAACGTATGGAAGGCCAAAGTAGCATACATGTATCTGAGAATTCTTCCGATTTTACAGAAAAATCTGTCAGTTTATTGAAATCCGACCCGATCCGAATTTAAGTATAGTTGTACTTCAGTCTAACTTTTATGAATCCCCCAGATGTGATTGTTTAGAATAAAACTACTATTTACTACTTTGTATTCGACATATGAACACCTACTCCATGTTTTTAAGGCAATAAAAATAGCAATCCAAGGAATGCTTGTGTCGCCTGCGAAGCGGTTTGATTATTATTCTAGAAAGTGGATCAAAATTATTGGTATCAGTAGAAAAGTCTTGTCATATGAAATTCATTTGAAATATCAGACCTCTTAAAGACCTATTACCTACCAATTAAAAGATATATACCACCTTAAAATCTTAAAAAAGAAGGTCAAATAGCTAGGTCAATGTCAAAAGGTAAAAAATAATGGTATGTGTAGAAAGGCATTGTTACAAGGAAAAAACATGTGAAATATCAAAGCCCTATCAACTACCAATCATAAGTTATAGCCAATTTTACTTTTCTTGAAAAGTAGGTCAAATATCTAGGACAAGGTCACAAGGTCATATATTATGGTCTATGTAGAAAGGTCTTGTCACAAGGAATACACATGTGAAATACCAAAGCTCTATCACTTACCAATCAAAAGATATATACAATCTTTATTTTTGTGAAAAGTAGGTCAAATATGTAGGTCAAGGTCAATAGTTCAAAATTTATGGTATGTGTAGAAAGGTGTTATGACAAGGAATACACATGTGAAATATCAAAGCCCTATCACTTACCAATCAAAAGATATAGCGAATCTTATCTTTTTTTCAAAAGTAGGTCAAATATCTAGGTCAAGGTCACAAGGTCAAAAATTAAGGTATGTATAGAAAGGTCTTGCCACAAGGATAGCAGGTGTGAAATATCAAAGTCCTAACACTTACCAATCAAAAGATATATCCATTCTTAATTTTTTTTGAAAAGTAGGTCAAATATGTAGGTCAAGGTCACTAGGTCAAAAATTATGATATGTGTAGGAAGGTCTTGTCACACATGTGAAATATCAAAGCCCTATCACTTACCAATCAAAAGTTATTGGCTGTGACACCCAAAGTGTGACAGACAGACAGACGGACGGACTGACAGACGGACAGACGGACAACGGACAAAGTGATCCCTAAGTGTCGCTATGCTTCGCAGGCGACACAAAAACTAGAGAGAGAGAGAGAGAGAGAGAGAGATAACTGATACATACATGTAACATAATGCAGAAAAAGACAGAAAAAAGTGGGTATATTTTACCGCCAAAAATCCTACGTATTATATCTATCTGATTGATCGAAAAGAACAAATTATTATGTCCACTAGATCGAACACGCCATCAAAATAAATTTTTGTAGACCGTCAGCAATTCAGCTATGGCCGTATAAATAGATTCGCATGTACATAAAAGGAGTCGCGAAACAGAAATTTTCAACAACAAACAAACACCCCCCCCCCAAAAAAAAACAACTATGCGTTGCAGTAATTGGGTTAGCCCATAGAAGGCTCTGCTTCGCCTCGCATTATATTGGCATGATCAACCCGACAAATCTCTGTAAACGGTCAAGATCATGGGCGGATCCAGGATTTTATTTCAGGATTGGTCCTAGAGTCCGAATTTTTCTGACTTCCAAAAAGTGGGCACATACCATAAAATAAAGTCCTTGATAAATGACTGACAGTTCTATTTTTCATTACATGTATAAATAAAACAGATCACAGGCGGGCAATATAGCGAGCAAAAAGTTAAATTCTTGAATTTTCACATCATAGTACTAAAATCTTGAATTTTCACATCATTGTACTTGATTAATGATGTGTAAATACATAAAATGGTGAGTAAGCGAATTGTTTTTTCAGAACAAATCCTCTATTCGTGTCTTTTTCAGTTTCATTACTCTTAAGTGCCCTTGTTTATTGACCAAAGTGAAATGTATATATGTGCTTTTGAGGAACGCGCAGCATCCTCTGAAAATAACTTCTGGATGCGCGTTTGACTATGTTACTACAGGATTATATCATTTTAAACGTTTCTTTCGGCTTGAGTGTTAATATGTGTGTTTATTAGAACATTACATTCGCATACGAAGGCATTTATTAGAACATTACATTCGCATACGAAGGAAATAGAATAAATGATCATAATCGTAATCTATCGCATATTCAGACCTGACGTTATCAATCGCTTAAATTTTGTTACCGTCAGTATAATTGAAAGAACTGCAGTACTATATGATCTAAGAGGGTTCCGAATCCCTCTCCCCCACCCCACCACCACCAACATAACCAACGCTTTCCGGATATGAATTATGAAAAAGCAAATCGAGTTTACATAAAAAAATATACCAGTGATTCGATACAAAATTTATGTACATGTAAAACAATTACAAACTGTTAATTTAGTAATCATGCGCATTTTTGGGTGTTAAGGTGAAAAAAAAAAACACCCAAAAAAGAAAGAAAAACCAAACCAAATACACACTGTTTTGAAAAGGTACACCACCCTGATATACATTAGTTATTATGTATACAAAATTATGAAATACATGAACACTTCAGAACAGTACATGTATAGCCTTAAGAAAAATATAGTCTGCATCTGTTTTCGCAAATTTGTGACTTCTCGTGAACATCGACGGCGGGTGCGGCTAGCCAACAGGGGATGCTTACTCCTCCCGGGCACCTGGTCCCACCTCTAGCTTGCTAGGGGTCCGTCGAAGCTCAATTTGGTGATCTATTGTGAGTGCTATTGAGATTATCGTCAGGATCTTCTTTAACTCATTCTCGTAAATAAATCAATAAATCGAAATTTACTCACAGGGGCTATGTACAGTACACAGGGTACAAAATAAATACCCCCCCCCCCTTATAATATATAAACAAAAAATGTTTATGTATTATAATGGGGGGGGGGGTATTTGTATTGTACTCCTTGTGTACTATAGCCCCTGTTATTCACAATTCTTTCAGTGGCGCCATCTACATGTATCACAGATTCTTGCAACGGTTGTGATAACTGTATACGCAATCATTTGTTTCATTTTATGTTTTATTCGTATATTCCTTATTCATCAATTGCAGATAGATATATAAATGTACCTATACTTTAAAAACAAACTAAGGTCCATTTTAAATTAATGCTTATCAATTTGGCGTATTAAGATGGGCGTTTGGGGCGCCACCAACAAAAAAAATCGTCAAAGTGAGGTACATTCGCATTAGGTGGGCTTATACTTGAGTTTTGATGTCGAACTTTCGGAAAATTATTTTCTCTGGCTCCCGGCCGCTCGCCACGTAACTGTTAGTTGTTTGAATATCAAACTGCTATAAAAAAAAAACTTCCGTTTTTTTCTGATAATTATACCAAGTAAGTCAACATATCCCTACAGCAAGGAGTGTGTACCCCCCCCCCCCTCCCCACTAAAAATCGCTGGCTTGCTTTGCTCATAAGATAATTCTCGATTATATAAAATATAGATTTTCATAACAATCCACAATCCAATAACTATGATAAATATTTCAAATGGCTATTTCAATACTGCCTTCATCAAGCAAAATGGTCAATCGCCGTAAGATAATTTTCCGCCCCCCTTCAGGAACGCCCCGGACCCCTTGGACAGGGACCCTGGTCGCTCTCCAAGACTCTTTGACTTTCTGATATTCACTACATCCCCCTTCTCAAATTTAAGCGGTGATATCTCTGTCTTTTCATTCTTTTGAATATCTGTGTAATATATGCACGGATATGATTTTTAAACATCGTAATTCCCTTAAATCCTAGAATCAGTTATAGCATTAAACTGAGACAGTCTCCAAGAATAACCCAGAATCTAAAAGACGACGTACAATACCTTATCAACGCAGATTTTCGAGGATTCATGAAATCGTTTCATGGCAAAAACATCATTATGAATAATGTATGAATACAGCAATTTGTTATCTGACAACGTTATACCATGACGTGATCATAACGTCACATGACCTCAAAGTCAATGAAACAGAAAGCTTAGCTATGTGTTTTCAAATTGCTATAAAATCGCAACGCAATATCCGATTCTCAAAATTTAAACTGATTTACATTCTGTAAATCTTGTATTTTCATTGTTCAAAGTTTGCTTCATTTCTCAGATAGGGCCAATTTTGGCCCATAACGTACCTTCTCCTTTAGACTAGAACAGTACAAGATCATAAATGCGCCAGGTTTTTATTTATGATTATAAATCCCATTGGTGGGGTGCACGGGGGACTTCCTTGAAAATTTTTAGAAAAAAAATGAAGCAAATTGACGGTGGCGACATGGAGCGTATTTGACCTGTTAGACGGATCAAACACATATAATATATGTCTGTTACACACAGTTACGCAATAAATCTATAGAATAATCCTGAATCTTACTTTGTGTTTTCTTACGGTATCGCACATATGTACATGTAATGTGGTTTATGGAGTGAATAAATCAAATATATTTTAAAAGTAACAATGGGAACAGACACAAGTTTTTGTAACTTTGATTTCTGGATATCGATCGCATGTAACCCACGGGAACACACCTCATACGATTTACCCCGGGGTACACACGATGATATCTGGTGTGACCTTAGACTGTTTCTGACCAATGCCATTTATTTGTTACGGAAACAGTATTTTCCGTTTGCATGTTTCAAGTTTCGCCTTCGTTGGGCACTGCTGGAAAGGGGTTTGTAACACGAGCCGCCCTCCTAGGCTGAATCTGCCATAGACACCCCTTTATCAACGATAAACAAGTTTTCAGTTCCATCAAGATGTATGTTACCAGCGGGTTTTTTTTTAAATAAATAAATAAATAAATCAGCGATATTCGGCCACATCCCCCTCCCGGCCTGAACACAGGAATATATATTTTTACCTACTGTCAGAGACAAAACATCCCATATCCAAGTAATTTATTCTTTGGCTGAAAAGTGTTTTAAAATAGTGTGTAAAATTCAACAAAATCAGAATGAAAATAGTAGAATATGGTTCCCTTAATATACCTGTTTGTATATATATAAAATATAGATTTTCATAACAATCCACAATCCAATAACTATGATAAATATTTCAAATGGCTATTTCAATACTGCCTTCATCAAGCAAAATGGTCAATCGCCGTAAGATAATTTTCCGCCCCCCTTCAGGAACGCCCCGGACCCCTTGGACAGGGACCCTGGTCGCTCTCCAAGACTCTTTGACTTTCTGATATTCACTACATCCCCCTTCTCAAATTTAAGCGGTGATATCTCTGTCTTTTCATTCTTTTGAATATCTGTGTAATATATGCACGGATATGATTTTTAAACATCGTAATTCCCTTAAATCCTAGAATCAGTTATAGCATTAAACTGAGACAGTCTCCAAGAATAACCCAGAATCTAAAAGACGACGTACAATACCTTATCAACGCAGATTTTCGAGGATTCATGAAATCGTTTCATGGCAAAAACATCATTATGAATAATGTATGAATACAGCAATTTGTTATCTGACAACGTTATACCATGACGTGATCATAACGTCACATGACCTCAAAGTCAATGAAACAGAAAGCTTAGCTATGTGTTTTCAAATTGCTATAAAATCGCAACGCAATATCCGATTCTCAAAATTTAAACTGATTTACATTCTGTAAATCTTGTATTTTCATTGTTCAAAGTTTGCTTCATTTCTCAGATAGGGCCAATTTTGGCCCATAACGTACCTTCTCCTTTAGACTAGAACAGTACAAGATCATAAATGCGCCAGGTTTTTATTTATGATTATAAATCCCATTGGTGGGGTGCACGGGGGACTTCCTTGAAAATTTTTAGAAAAAAAATGAAGCAAATTGACGGTGGCGACATGGAGCGTATTTGACCTGTTAGACGGATCAAACACATATAATATATGTCTGTTACACACAGTTACGCAATAAATCTATAGAATAATCCTGAATCTTACTTTGTGTTTTCTTACGGTATCGCACATATGTACATGTAATGTGGTTTATGGAGTGAATAAATCAAATATATTTTAAAAGTAACAATGGGAACAGACACAAGTTTTCGTAACTTTGATTTCTGGATATCGATCGCATGTAACCCACGGGAACACACCTCATACGATTTACCCCGGGGTACACACGATGATATCTGGTGTGACCTTAGACTGTTTCTGACCAATGCCATTTATTTGTTACGGAAACAGTATTTTCCGTTTGCATGTTTCAAGTTTCGCCTTCGTTGGGCACTGCTGGAAAGGGGTTTGTAACACGAGCCGCCCTCCTAGGCTGAATCTGCCATAGACACCCCTTTATCAACGATTAACAAGTTTTCAGTTCCATCAAGATGTATGTTACCAGCGGTTTTTTTTTTAAATAAATAAATAAATAAATCAGCGATATTCGGCCACATCCCCCTCCCGGCCTGAACACAGGAATATATATTTTTACCTACTGTCAGAGACAAAACATCCCATATCCAAGTAATTTATTCTTTGGCTGAAAAGTGTTTTAAAATAGTGTGTAAAATTCAACAAAATCAGAATGAAAATAGTAGAATATGGTTCCCTTAATATACCTGTTTGTATATTGATGCTATATACTACAGTTTTTGAGAATCTTGATTCAGTAGCGCATTCAGGGGGTGCGGAGGGCGGGGGGGGGGGGCTCGCCCCCCTCGGCACTGACCCAAAATTTTCCAAAAACAAATATACTTTGGCCCATTTTCAGTCAAAATCTGCAAAATTCCCCCTTGATCCCCCGGCAAAGGGGGCGCTGGATCCGCCACTGTGATTCATTTTTGAGTAGTTTGCGCGCATATTTTTCACCATGTATCGGCTCTGACCCCCTTCCCCAAAAAGTAAAAAAAAAACAAACAAACAAACAGGGTTCGTATGCAGGAAATTGGAAAGGGGGGATCGTCCCACTGCTCAAACATCAAATCCTGGATTCATCCATGAGAGGGATAGTCTGTTTAAATTCAGGTATACATGCTTCAATAATAATCACTAAAATTTAAATATAAAATGATATTACGATATTTTACTACTCTTTTATGCTCTTAACAGCCCCCTTTTCTGTCCATCCCTTTACTTTGTACCTTGTTGATATTTTAAATAACATTCCCTTTATCGTCTATACATCATTTTACAAATAGGACTAATATTCAAAATAAATAAATAAAACAATTCCAACATTTGCCTCAATTCGACGTGCATTTACGACTGCTTACATTATGCACTGACCTCTCTACGAATTAATAATTCGAAGCCGGGTGCCAAGTTTGATTAGATATACAGAGAAATTTCTGAATGAAAGTGCCTTATTAATTATCGTCAGTCCATTCTTTATATCTTAAACTTACCATATAATCATGAAATAATTTTCGTTCATGCTATGCTGTGGGCGCTGTGTTTACTTTTAAGAGCCCGGATGTGAATTTTATCCCCGACTGACCTTTGACACGGGATGACGTCAAAGTGTGCAATATTACACATATACACTCTCAATATGAAGTTTGATATTAATTGATGCCAATTGTGCCCCACTCCTTGCCGACATTTGTGCCCCACTCCTTGCCGACATTTTCCTTTACTCGTACGGCTGAATTCATTCAATCTTTGGTATCTGATGGGAAAAGATACTTAGCTTCTAACTTCAGCTTCACTTACAGATACATAGACGATTTGTTGTCCATCAATAATCCAAATTTCGCGGATTACCTGAGCAGTATCTGTCCTTCGCAGCTTGAAGTCAAAGAAACTACAGAGACAAATAATTCAACATCCTATTTGGACATAATGTTGTCCTACGACACTGATGGTCACATGAACACCTCACTCTATGACAAACGCGACGACTTCAATGACAAATATGGATAGTGACCATATCCCTGTATACAGCACAAAATTGATTATTCAGAAAATCAGAAACCGAAGGCATACAAAATCAGGATAAAACGAAAACCAAAGAAAACAAACAAAAACCTCCACCACATGAAAAGAAGCGAACTCCCGATATGGGAGTGAGACCAGGTACCCAGGAAGAGTAAACATCTCCTGCTTGCATGCAATACCCGGTAGAACTGTCACATCCGGTTACTTCCATATCGGAAGACATAGAGTACAATCTTTGGTTGGATGGTTCAAATGGTCTATGACAGAATATCATCCACCATTCTGGAGAGTGGGACATCAAAGTGTATGACGAGTTCCCCATATCGACCGTAGAACTTCCTCAGTGACGATGTTAGTCGGTCACAAACATATCCCTGAGTGAGAAGCTTATCTGAAAGACGCCTAGCTCTCAGAACAAAATCCGTATATTTGGTACTTGCTCCGGCATAGCGTATCAACTGAGATATGAACACGCCATAAATTGGCGATGAAGGGATGTTGCTCAGAAAAGGAAAGTTTGTAATGCTGAAATTGAAGTAGTCACGTTTGTCATAGAGTGAGGTGTTCATGTGACCATTAGTGTCGTAGGACAACATTATGTCCAAATAGGATGCTGAATTATTTGTCTCTGTAGTTTCTTTGACTTCAAGCTCCGAAGGATATATACTGCTCAGGTAATCCGCGAATTTTGGATTATTGATGGACAACACATCGTCTATGTATCTGTAAGTGAAGTTGTGCGCACGTAATCCAGGATAACCACACCATTTGCTACTTGCGTGACAAATGGCCGTCCAAAGTCGGCACCGCTTACCCATTGGTCTCGTCGGTTTATTTGTAGTCTTTTGTGTTTGATGTTTACATGTCGTGTGTCTCTTTTCCGTCTCGTGCTGTACTCGTCTTTTGTGTTTTTGCATCGGGTATTTTGGTGTTTTACTGTTGATGCTGCAACGGGGTCGAAGCCAAGTATCTTTTCCCCTCAGAGACCAAAGATTGAATGAATTGAGCTTGGTACGAGTAGAGGAAAATGTCGGCAAGGAGTGGGGGCACAATTGGTCCCCATTGGAATGACAAATATGGATAATGACCATATCCCTGTATATAGCACAAAATCGATAATTCAAAAATCAGAAACCGAAGGCATACAAAATCAGGACAAAACAGGAACCAAAGCAAACAAACAAAAACCTCCACCATATGAAAAGAAGCAAACTCCCGATATGGCAAATTCCGAATGTCGAATTGTCGAAATGTCGAATTCCAACAATTTGCTGGAAGACCTTTCCTCCAAACACCACAAAAATGTTGTCGATCAGAAAGTTAAACATCTGAATAATATCTGTTTCAGTTACTTATTTTCAGAATCGGACTTTTTTTACAACCCGTACTACAAGTATTTTCTTTAGGGTTTTGTGCAAGTTAAGGCATGTCATTTCTCAACTAAGGAATTTTAACGATTCTGTGAAAACCATATTACACCATAGGATTCATGTCAATTATATATACTATGAAGAAAAATTCAGCGATGAAAATCAAGACTTTTGCTTATTCGGAAACAGGGTTATAAATGTTCGACAGTTTCACCGTAGGTACCAAATTCACAGATCATTAAAACTTTTCTCCATTTTACACAACAATTGTGCTAGATTTAAACTTTGCCACGATCGCCACGTTCTCCAACGATCCATTACGATTTCACTCACGTTCTTTGACGATTTTTTACGGTTTCCATGATTCAGTCAAGGATCTATTTGGTGTGTTGCGATTCAAATATTCCTATAATGCAAATTATTATAAGACAACACGTTTTTGTTGGATAACTAGAGTTTTTTTATGCATTCGAAACAATTTTTAACATATGAAGAAAACTAAAAAAAGAAGTCTTGATAATCAGTGAGATGTTGCATTAATTGTCTTCAAACGATTTTAATATAGATTTGAATTGCTCAACAAAAAATGTTACCTTTGCATCCTTGAGACTTGCACTCTGACTGACTTTGACGACGGGACTCCATGACGGGCCCTGTCCAAACCTTTTTTTTGTGCTCAGACAAGGCTCAGTAAGTATTACATACATTAAACATAAATAAAAGACATGATTTGAAATTTTTACAGTTTATTTTATTTCTAAAATTGAATTAGTGCATGTGCCGGTTATACGTTAATGTATATTAATTTGTCAGTGATTTTAGTAGAGGTGATCATTTAAATAGCATAAATTTGAATAGCATACATATTAACGAGCCTCTACATCGGTTCTGTCAAAACCTCTTTAGAGAAGACAGGGCCCCCACCACCTGTCCTCTCTGAATGTCAGTCGGACTCCTCGGGTGATTACATACATGAGCTCGCTACAGCCGGCAGAGCACAGACTGTATTACGCATGCCCTCTTTTTATATCCATTTACATATTCATCTGTGTCTCTGGGGCCTCTGCGTTTCTCAGTCTTGTTTGTGTGATGTCATCTTACAGTGAGGAGGTTGTTTTACACCACAATTGTACGTTCTTCGAGACCTCTGGGTAATTGGAGAAGTGAGAGGGTTGTGCGCACGTAATCCAGGATAACCACACCATTTGCTACTTGCGTGACAAATGGCCGTCCAATGTCGGCACCGGTTGCCCATTGGTCTCGTCGGTTTATGTGTAGTCTTTTGTGTTTGATGTTTACATGTCGTGTGTCTCTTTTCCGTCTCGTGCTGTACTCGTCTTTTGTGTTTTTGCATCGGGGTGTTTTGGTGTTTTGCTGTTGATTCTGCAACGGGGTCTTGTTGGAGATCTTCTCCCTTCTTTGATAATCGAAAAAAAAAAAAGAAAATAAGGCTCATCAATGCCACTTCCAACGTTTAGCGATATAAAATTTTCATCTCCTTGTTGTTATACTTAATCTTGTTCGTATATTGCAAGTGGTATTTAATATTTCATATCAAATCGTGTTAAATCGCGACAATTTATATCACATCGTAGTCCTGCATCGTAACAGATCGCAATGAAACTTGATAAGCGCATGGAACCGTTATAGAGCATAGCAAAGCGTAATAGCTCATCGTTGTAATCGTACGGGAAGGTTACGAAGCTTGAGAGAACGGGATCAAAATCGTGACAGATCTTATCTACAATCGTAACAAATCGTTATAGCGCGTATCAGAGCGTGCTGGAGCATCGGAGTGAGTGTAAAGACTAATTTCATTAATAGAATCGTTGAGCTCAACCGATTTCTCAATCGTGCACATCGTAAGGCATCGTGGTTAAGTTTAGATCATTTTTCAAGCTCATGAGAAAGACTTTTCAAAATAGTAACGAAAACGACTTGTTGAAATAAGAGAGTAAAGACGCTAATGAATAGTGTCATTCTGTTGTTTTCTTGAAAAAAAGTGTCAGCGCGCGGCAAAATTAGTCTTAATTTGGACGGAATTTAAACATTTTATAATTTTTCGGTATCCATCAGCTCTACATTATAAAACAGTTTATGTCAATAATATTCGAAAACGTAAAACGGCATTCATGGCATATGACTTACGTCAGAGCAATCCGAACTGTTCAATATAGTTCATCCAGCTCAATTTTTATAGAAATAACCGCGAAGCATTTTCTTACGGATGTTTTATCCGCTTACTTATCCTTAATAAACACCAGTCTGATAATAGAATTTAACGTTAGTAGCGCTGTTGAACAGTAATGCTACATGTACTTAGCCACGATCGCCCCGAATGAAGTGAATTGTAGGGGACGTGAGATACCATGGGGTTGAATCGTGAAGATCGTAAGAGAGTATGATGGGCCTAGCATCAAGGGCCCAGCTGCAGTTACAGTATTCTATAATAAGAATTAAATTGTTTGCCACGATCATCACGATTCCAACACGCTCTTTTACGATATTCACGATTAAACCCCGACTCTCTTACTTTCCCTACTATTCACCTCAATCGGTACTATCGTTGATAAGTGTACACCTAGCATTAGACTTCAGTTTTTGCACGACACATTTATGACATTTGATATTTGCATAAGAAACATAAAAGAAAAACATGACTGTGTGATAGATGAGTAAGCATTTGGAAATATGGACATGATTTTTTCCTGTAGGATTCGTGAAAGTAATTTTAGCTATATTTTCTTGCAATCAACGGAAGAGTTATACAAGACTGGCATTTTGACAAGAAAGTGTGAGCACGACATTAAGATTTCGTTTCGATAAAGGCATCCAGAAGGGTCAAATCAGTAGTACTTCAAAATGAAACGTATGTTCAAAATATCACGTGAGGGATGGTGCTAGCCTTCTTTAATTTCGATTATATTTTTGATGAAATGGCAAGTTTCCGAAACAACAAAAAACATCATATGTGATGTCACATTGGTAAAGGGTAAAGAAAGCTTCTTACATGCGAAAGAGCTGGAAAGAAGTACACAGCCAATTGTGCCTCATATGAAATTCATGTGAAATTTACATGAACTATACATGAAAGTTCACATGAAATTTATGTGAAACGAGCACGAACATGAAATTCACATGAAATTTTTCACATGAAATTCATGTGAAGATTTTTACATGGATTTTATGTGAATTCAGTTCCCTGTGAAGGTCACTTAGAAAAATTCATGTGAAATTCATGTGAAGGAAATTTATGTGAAATTCATGTGAAATATTTTTCACATAAATTTTATGTGAAATATATATGAATTTAACATGAACTTTCATGTGAAATTTACATGATGCTCATTTCATATGAATTTCATGTGAGGCACAATTGGCTGTGTAATTAATACACTTAACAAACATCAAGTTTTTAAGTGCATATATATGATAAGCAAAATTAGTCATTAAACCTATTCCCTAGGCATTAGCTAAAAAACTAGTCACGTAGTAAATGCCTAGAAAAATCAGGCATTAAGGTGGGTCCCTTCTAGTGAATTTAACAGATGGATTTTGTATTTTAAGGTTATTTTCTATACTTAATAGTCAAAATGACATTATGTAGACAGGGATATGGTCATTATCCATATTTGTCACAGACAAAGATAGGTAATTTTGTTTCCATTAAAGATACAGTACATTAAAGAGAGGTACCCTAGCACTTAAAAATTGAGAAATATCAAATATTTATCATATGCTGCTACGTCTTTTGGTACATTTTTGGACATAATAATTTTCATACTATTTGGCCGTATTACATTGTTTAGACTGAGGATCACTGACGAGGGTTTAGTACCCGAAACGTGCATGTCTGGTCCATGCTGTAAATTTATCAGGATTGAAATGATGCTATTGAATTTAAAGACATTTAACATTTGAACTACTTGGTGAGTGTCACTGCTGGTGGACCAAGAGTCCCCGAGGGCACATGTAGCCAAGTTCGATCAACTTCGGTTGATCGTCTGTCTCTTGAACGCATTTGAAATTTTCTGTTACAAAATTTCTTGAAATTTCTAAAACGTGGGTCCTGTAGCATCATATCCCATCAATTCTGCTACGTCTTTTGGTACATTTTTGGACATAATAATTTTCATACTTTTTGGCCGTATTACATTGTTTAGACTGAGGATCACTGACGAGGATTTAGTACCCGAAACGTGCATGTCTGGTCCATGCTGTAAATTTATCAGGATTGAAATGATGCTATTGAATTTAAAGACATTTAACATTTGAACCCTCCAAATTCAGTGATGATACGAATATGTTTATTTGTTTTGTTTTATCTTATGATAACAAGTCATATAGAAGACATACAAAACATAAAATGATATTGTAACATAAATCTAAGTATGATATATCTTGAAACATAAGGGTACCCCCTTAAAATTTCATAACATTTATGACCAAGAATATGTACTAAATCCAACTTTTTGCATAAAAAAAAAACAGATTTTTTTCATTTTGTAATATTTCATAAAATTATGTATGTAGATGAAGAAAAAATCACATAAAGGTACACAGTTTTTGAAATGATCAAGGTATGGCTCCAAACATGGGGGTACCCCCTTATAATGATATCATATTTTCGACAAATGATATATAGCATATCAAATTTTTGTGCAAAAAACAACAGATGGAATTTCTTCAATTTGGATAATTTTATACAATAATGTATATAGATGGTGAAAAAATCGCATACAGGTGTACAATTTTATAAATGATCAAGATATGGCTATAAACATAAGGGTACCCCCTTATAATTTCATTACATTTTCAACTAAGAAATTATACTATATGATTGGTGTGGACATTGATAGATTGCACCATCTTTTGCTTCTTTTGGCATTAAGATCTTCTGTCTGTATTTTCAATGCGCTGGCTCGTCCCTCACCAGCCATTGTAAAACGGTATACACAGACTGCTGCATATAAGGAAAAACCTATAACGGTTCGAGAGGGGAGCCACCTTAAGCCACTAGGAATATTTTGAAACGAGTGAAGTATAATGGAATACAGCAGATGTTGAAAGATATTAACGAGAAAACTAAAAAGTCCTCTACAGAATATGATTACTCTTCACGACATGACGTCCTCACAGCGGCAACAATGGAACGCCTCATCACAAAGGTACCGGATAGTGATCCACAGTCGTTTAAAGTCTTCGTATTTCTAGAAGAATCATTTGGTGTACTTGACGAAGCACATAAGGAAATAGTGTAAAATAAGTACTTTAAAATCCTTCGGTAAATATCACATGTTGTTATGTATAGATTGAAGCCAGATGTATGAAGATGATATTCTGTCTAAAGGTCACACCGCGCTTTACGGCTTGATCACGGCTACAGAACGTCCAAAAAAGGTCTCATGTGAAGCAGACGTTGCTGTTCGCTTTTAAGACGCGCTACAGACGATTTATAGACGTGGTAGGACGCGCTAAAAATCTGAACGGCTTTGGACGCGGAAAGACGTTTTGAACTGCTCAAAAGTTTATTCCGCGGACAACCACAGATGGTGTACGTGGTATAGACGTGCAACGTACGCGAAATATACGTGATGATCCGTGCTCCGGCAGTGATAAAAACTTGGAGGAGACGCGGTAAGACGCGAAAGCTGAAGCGGTCTATCACGGCCAGAGCATGGTCATTCGACATGTGTTCCGCGTTGGTATCACGGGTAAAAGCATGTCACGGACATTTTTAGCCTTAGACGTGGTTTGACGTGGTTAACCGTGCTTAGGTAGTGTATCAGCAGTGGAACAGTCCGCGGCGGTCATACTCCGTACAAAGCACAGTCGTGGCAAAATTACCAACAAAAAGGCCGCGTCTAGCAGATTTTTGAACGGGATTTGGACGTGGAGTGCAGTGTGACCGGGGTTTTAGACCATTTGAACCATCAAACCACCGAATATACTTGTTTCCTCCGAAATGGAAGTAACGGAATGCGACAATTCTACTGAATTGAAGTTACGGGTGTTGTTCGTCGATGCTCAGTTTGGTAGTCTATTGTAAGTGCTGTTGGGCTTATCGACAGGATCTTCTTCAACTCATTGTGTCACTATTGTGCCCTTTGCCGTGTGAAACTTGTAAAATGTTCCCCGCGAGGGGTTTGACAGTAAGTGTTTTGAATATTTGAACATCGACGGTGGGTGCAGCTAGCCAACAGGGGATGCATACTCCTCCCGGACCCCTGATCCCACCTCTAGCTTGCTAGGGGTCCATCGATGCTCACTTTGGTACTCTATTTTGAGAGCTGTTGAGATTATCGTCAGGATCTTATTTAACTCATTTGCATTAAAGCAGGAGATGCTGACTTTTCCCGGGCACCTGGTCTCACTCCCATATTGGGAGTTCGCTTCTTTTCATATGGTGGAGTATTTTCTTTGTTTGTTTTGGTTCTTGTTTTTTCAAAGCTCTGTATAGTAGATGGCGCCAGGAAAACTCACTTCGGCTTTATTTAAACTGTTTGGTATAAAGTACCACTGACGAGGATTAAAATATCCGAAACACGTGTCTAGTACAAACATAATTGAACTATAGACATATATGTCAATATTGACAATTTGTATGCCTTCGGTTTATAATTTTCTGAATTATCGATTTTTTCATATGTACTGGGATATGGTCATTATCTATATTTCTCATGTTTACCTACCCAAGGAGAGAAAAAGGTGGTTTTATAAAGACCACTTTATTCTACTTACAAACCGCAGTTTTTCTTAAATTTTCACAAAAATAAAAATCCAACTATTTCTAGTATTCAAAATGAGATTTCCTATGCAATCTATCTTGATTCACAGCTTGACCATTCAATGATGCGAGCATCTAAAATACATAACATTACAAGAAATAGCCCCAAATATACAATTTCAAATAATGTCTTTTTTAAAGATTTTGAAATAAGACAAGCGTCGGATAAGTGAATTTAGATTTAACATATATGCAGAGTTGTGAATGACATACCATATATTGGGTTATTTTGGCGCGATGGAAATTAGCCTTTGTTGGCGGATGCAATAAAATCGCCAAATTTAAAAGCGCCATATATTCCATCCATAAAAGACAGAATTTACTCAGCTAGAGATCCGCCACTGTAAATCTCATTGCCCGTTTTCTACTACATGGCTAAATAAATGAACTTTATTTGCGTAATACCGGGGTATATTCAATCAAAGTTTTGTCTTAGTCATTTTGTGTATAGATTAAATACCTTATAGATTATCCTTAGTTCTTGGCTAGATGGAAAAAAGAAGCACAAAGACTTGTCACAAAATTTGTTTGTTTCTATCTTTTATATAGTTATATTGTTTCTGTTTCTGTATATTTTACACATCGAGGCAATTGTAGGATCTGTGATGTAGAATGTAAAGGTTGTTATCAAATGTGTTACTGAGTACATGTATATACCATTTCTCAAAAAGATTGTATCAAAGGTTGGAAAGGAAACACCTGTACAGATACTTTTGAAACAACCCCTTAACTTGTGCTAAACTCTTGTTTTACAGCAGCTGATGAAAATCCGTCCAACATATTTTTATTATAAAGTCTGTGTTTTACAGCAACAAAGACTGATCTGTTGTTTGACCTATCTTTTATAGTTTTTGTAAGATTTATTAATCGTCACTTTTTTGAGCCACTTTTCTCACTTTGAATGCCATAAATAAAAGAGTGCGTACAAACGTTCTTTTGTTTTCTTTATTACATCAGATTATATATTGTACATTTGTCTTTGAGTCTTGCTTCCAAAGATTTGCTCTCGTGACCTCTTTAGCAGACTGGTACATCTTAGAGCTTCAGTCGTTCACATACATCTACAAATAAGTGATTATAAACAAGTGATCGATATAAGGTTAGTTTAACTGTATTTATGAAAATTTACAATGATAACTTTTACAAATATAATGAGTATTGATATGAAAAAAGTGGGACCACTTGTTTCAATTCAGCTCTTTCTGTCTATAAGGTTGAATTGTATCATCATGAAAAGTGACAGTGGCCATCATGGTACAGGAAATGGCACAGTGTCGGTACATGTAGAACTATCTTGGAATAAGCTCAAAGGATGTATAGTCATATACAATGGACTGCTAATGGAAAAACGGGAAACAAATGATCTGTGGTTCATTCCAATATGAATATAAATTTTTTCAACCTTTGCTGTACAATAAATTCAGTATGAACTTGTAAAGGATATCCCAATATCAAGGGGTCACAAATATGAAAGTAGAAAAATTGGCAAGTGAAGGATGGACTCGAAAGGTTGCACCTTGTTGAACACCCCCCCCTATCAAATCCTTAGGTCCTTTTTAACTTTGTTGAAGTCTATACAGGCAGGTGATATTGACATCAGAAAAAAAAATGCTGTACCTCGTAAATCTTTAATATTTATTTAAAAAAATGTCAATATGAATGTCATGGAGAAGTTTTCGATATAATAGACACGCGAAAAAGGATATGTACAGCTTTGTTGATTGAAGTAGCGTGATCATGAAGTCCATATTTACATTAAAAAACCGAGTTCAATGAACAAATACAACCATGAAAGAAAAAAAGATATAGACAAATCAACCGATGCATTAGGAAAAAGCTAGACAAAAATTAATTCCGAATGGAGATGAGATGCCCGAGTAGAGTAAGCATTTCCTGTTTGATGGCAACACTCGTCATTTGAGAAATTCAGAAAAAAAACTAAACTGAGTCTTGTGTTTTGGATGGCTTTGACATAAAATAAACTTTAAATTAAACTTCGAATTTGAAAATTTGTCAACGAAATTCTATATAGTTTTCTATATTTTAATTGTATTGTACAATTAATTTTACAGTGACAACGCCAATCGCTCAAAAATAGTTTCTCGGTTTAGTTACTTTCAGAACGAAATCGCTGTAGTTCGAGTTCGCTACGAAATATATTATTTACCAAGAAATGAAAACACAATGAGTAGGAGACGAAATAATGGTCCTACTCAGATTTCGGGAAATTATTTTGAAAGTTATTTATAATATACAGTAGAAAAAATGTTAAAGCACCACAGAAAACCATATAATATAGAAAACCAACGGACACACAACAGTACCTCCATTTTAAAAGTCAACATCCAAAAACTTGTCTTAAATCTATACCGTATAAATTTTGGCAAGAATTTGTACGTTTGTCAGTGATAATGAAGTTAAAAGAATACGTTTAGATGAAGTTCGGATATCACTTTTACAACACACATTTCCCATTTCCCTTTTAAATAAAGGAATTTATTTGGTTAAAAAGATTCCTTTTGTCGAATTAAGAAAAACTAAAGAAAAGAAATCAGTAGACGTATTACCATTTGTCACAACACTTGATAAAATTAATGTAATCCTGAAATTTTTCACGACGCATACAAAAATCTAAACGAATTAAAAATGAGTGTAAAACTAGAAAATATACTAAACGAGACAGAACTGATTAAAAACAAACGGCAACCCAAAAAATTGAAAACAGTAAAGTTGAAGAAGAAAACTATATAATTTTCAAGGTGTTTCTACAGGTATGTGTAAAAACAAAAGGTGTGGTGGGTCCCTACTCATAGATTTATCAGATGAAATTTGTATTTAATGCTTTTTTCCTAATCAAAAGGGTCCAAATGAGAATTCTAATATGACTTGATTCTTTTTCCCTATTAAGACAACAGACACGAGCCGGGCTCTATTCTCCAATATAGGCCCTATAGCGATAAGCCACGCCTACCCATTTTCTGAAAGCAGATAAACCGGCAGGAACTGGTTTTTACAGGTCTAAGTTTGGTCATCATTAGAATAGAAATATAAAATGACAAGCCGGGCTCTATTGTCTCATAATGCCCTCGCGTCCTCAGCCAATCACATTTATCACCTCGCCGCTGACGCGGCTCGGTAATAAATGTGATTGGCTGAGGACGCTCGGGCATTATGAGACAATAGAGCCCGGCTTGTCATTTTTTATTTCTTAATTAAAACACAGACATAGATATGTTATTTTTTTTCTTCAAAGATACTGTACATTATAGAAAGGTACCCATGCACAATAAGACAGATGGATATCAAATATACAGATATGCCTTTGAACCCTCCAAATTCAGTAATGAAAAGAGTATAATTATTAATTTTGTTTTATTTTATGATAACAAGTCATATAGAAGAAGTATAACACATAAAATGATATTCTAACATAAATCTATATATGATATGTCTCCAAACATAAGGGTACCTCCTTATAATTTATCACATTTTTTACCAATAACATACTAAATCAGACTTTTTAAAAAAAGAAACAGATGATTTTTTTTTCGTTTTGTAATATTTCATGATATTATGTATGTAGATGAAGAAAAATAGCATACAGGTACACTGTTTTATAAATGACCAAGATATGGCTCCAAACATAATGGTACCCCCTTATAATTTTATCACATTTTTGACAAATAATTGATAGTATATCCAAATTTTTGCAATAAAGAACAGATGGAATTTCTTCATATTGCATCATTTCATACGATAATGTATATAGATGGTGCAAAAACCACATACAGGTAAACAGTTTTATAAATGATCAACATATAAGTCCAAACATAAGGGTACCCCCTTATAATTTCATTACATATTTGATGATAAATAGTATATCCCACTTTTTGAAAAAAAGGAACGGATGGAATTTTTTCATATTGCATCATTTCATAAGATAATGTAATACATATATAGATGGTGAAAAAAATCACATACATATATACAAATTTATAAATAATCAAGATATGGCTTCAAACATAAGGGTACCCACTTGTAATTTCTGAAATTCATCACATATTCAACTAAGAATATATACTATATGATGGGTGTGGACATCGATAGATTGCCCAATATTTTGTTTCTTTTGGCATTCAAGACCTTTTGTCTGCGTTTTTCAATGTTCCGGCTCGTCCGCCACCAATTTTTGTTAAACGTTTTACGCAGACTTCTGTGTATTAGGAAAACCTATAACGGTTCGAGTAGGGACCCACCTTACGTTTAAGAATGCAGGTGCTGATTTTGAAATTAAGAGAAATTTAACATGCACATAAAAAATGGGATTTTTGTTTTGTTAACATCTTACAATGTGAAAATGCAAGGAAGAATACATACGTTCCACCAAATAGTTCAATCAACGTATTTCCTTCATAAAAGTAACATTTCCCTAAACATGCTAAACATATGTTTGAATGTAGTAAAGGGAATTTTAAAGTTATGCCAATTTATCAAACAGATGATTATTCTATGATTACAATTAAGGAACATGTAGAGTTTTATTGATATATCTAAACAGAACTTGATAATTTACGCCCATAAATTTCTTAAAACATGTTCACTTGACCAATTTATCTGATTCAAATTTAAATTTAAACTTTATTTATTTTACAACGTTTAACAAACAAGTTACACAACTTATAAATGTCTCACGTTGGCTCAGATGTTGGCGTGAGGGGGTCCAAGGAGCAGGAGGAAACCGGAGTACCCGGAGAAAAACCCCCTGCAGAGGCCTGGTTGGGGGACCACCTACCCTCCTACATAAGACCCTTTGCCGAATCTGAGATTCGATCCAGGGACCTTAGAAGTGAGAAGCGAGCGCGCTACCACTGCGCTAACCCGGCCAGTACCTCTGATTCAGCACTTCCTATAGGTACATGGGCGGGTCTAGGATTTTTTCCAGGATGGGTCCTAAAGTTATTGGTTCTAAATTTTTTGAAAAGCCATGAAAAAATAAATAAAAAAAAAAAAGAAAAAATAAATAAGATAAAAATGAAAAAAAAATTTAAATTGAAATCTTGAATTTCATCCACGTTGTTCTTGATTATTGGTCAAATTAATGTATATATGTGAAATAGATTGGCGATCGGTAGCGATAGCCAGCAAAAATTTGTCAGAGTTGGAATATGAAGGTTCAGACAATAATATATCCTCTATTCCTGTATTTTCAGTTAATTGACAAGGGTGTAATGTATAGGGGTTGCAAAGGGAAGCATCATTTGAAATTGATATCTATGTAATAAAATCTGTCAAGCGTAAGCGAGCCAGGGAAAATTTTTGAAATGTGGACCAAAAATTAATAAAAATGAAAGATTTTCAATACAAATTTATGTTATTTTTCAAATATTATGACAACATTATGGGAATCGGGACTTAATCCTATGAAATTTATAAGCTATATCAAACTATGCATCAAAAATTCCAGGGAGGAGGGATCCAGTGCTTAGTACTTATCATGCTTTTTTCCATCAATATATTGCATGTACCAATACTTTGTTTCGTACATTATTGTCTGTATAGGCCTTTGATACGACCGAAACAATATGTGAAAAATAATACATCGTTTCTGTGGTGCTTTAACATTTATTCTTCTTTACGTTGGATTTTTAATCATATTTTGGATAATATACACTAAGCGTTTGGGTGACCATCGTCGTCAAAAGATAGCATGAAATCTGAGAATGATTTCAGTAGTTTACATGTTTAGACGTTGTCAAGGTAATGTACTAGTTTGATTATAAATTTAGAGGTAGCATAATTATAATTTCTCGCCCAATTGCGATAAATATTGTACTTATATTACACGTCTTCAAATTCATCATTCAAGAACGGATGAGGGAGGAATAAATTTGATTTTTAGAGGGGGGGGGATAGGAAAACTTGCCAGCCGTATTTTTTTAGCCATTGTAAGAGCTGGATTTTTTTTCTATTTCGCCGGCCCTCCGGACCGGATTTTTTCAAATAGATTTTCCAATGTTGAACTGTCGAAAAAAGTTTAAATTAGTCGGCCATGTTAAATATAAAACATGAAGTGAGATCAGGTGCCAAGAAAGATATCATTAAGGCATCCCTTGCTAGCATATCGCTTCTTTTTAATTTCTGGAATGACATATAAAGCCTTCTTATCTTTACACTTAACGAAAACAGATTACAGATATGGTGCTAATGACTTTTGAATTTGATTTCGTTCCTTTGAATAAAGTTTGTTTCATTTCTATTTGTACTTAGCATATGACAGAAAAAGTGTTTACCGGGCATGCGGAAAGGGGAGGGGGGGGGGGGGGCAATTCATGATCCGGAAAAATTTTGCCGACCTATCGGGCCGGAATTTTTTTCCCTAAAATCTCCATCCGGAATTTTTTTTTTTTTTGCAAAGGCTTCATGCCCCCCATTAAAATCAAGTGGATGCTCCCTTAATTTGCAGCATCGACCTGACATGCACATTTCTAATCAACAAAAACGATATATCATGGAAGCTATACAATACCCATTCATTTTCTGAATAATTTTTTATTTCGAATTTCAATATCAAATGCAAGAACTTATTCATTTAAACATCTTTTGTGGTAAATTATAATGGAACGATTTGTAAATGTCTCCTAGTTAGCAGACCCGGAAGTTGTATTGTAGGCAAAGGAGATATATTTAAAACTATTTATTGACAGGCCAAAATGGCGTTTGCGTCGTCAAGGATAGGGGCACAGGAGGCTATAATAAAACCGTGTGATCTGTGTGAAGATGATGAAGACGTGAACTGGTTCTGTAAAGACTGCTTTCAGAATTTGTGTGACAGATGTAAGAAGATGCATCTTAAGATCCCAAACTGCAGAAGTCATGAAGTAGTTTCGATTTTAGAGGGTCTCGCCATTACAAAGGAGGCCGTCACGAATCTATGTCAGGATCATAATGTACCCTTCTCCTTCTTTTGTCGAACGTGTGATGAGAACATTTGTTCCAAGTGTCTGTCAAAGAAACACAAGAAACACGACTTCATCGACATTCACGAGTTTCAGTCCGAACTACATAAGGAATTAGATACTATTTTGAATGAAAAGGAGACAGAGAAAGAGCAAATGACTAAAAATTTAGTGACATGGTCGGAATTTGAAACTAGATGCGAGAAGACACTGAGGGAAAACTATACAAACATCGATAAACGTGTGAAAGCTATCACATCAGCAGCAACTGAAGAGGGTGAAAAACTAAAGAAGTATCTTCAATCTAAGGAAGAAGGGCAAATGACAGAATCGAAAGAAAGCAAAGAAAAGATTGAAGCAAGAAAAGATGCCTACAACGCGGAGATCCAAGTAATTAAACAAAACATTCCGTTACAGACAACATCAACTTTAAATCAATTTGTCAAAACATCCGTCTCCAGGCTTCAGTCCCTAAAACCATTGTCACTTCCAATGCCGAGGAGTACCACGTTTACTATTGGTAGCATTAAGAAGGATCAGATCAGGGACATGATCGGCAGAGATGGCGACCAACGGGATGCATCGGGACCATCAAAAGATAAAACGAAAAAGAGAAGAAAGAATGTTCTAGAAAAATTGCAAATTATGAGAAGTCATAAGCTCGATGTAAAATCTCGTTGTTTTAGCATGTGTGTCAGTCCTGATGGTAGTATATGGATTGGTGGTATGGGATACGTGTTCAAGATGAGTTCTGACTGCTCTACAGTCCTCCATCAGATACCTACTGGGCTTCTATTGTGGTCATGTCCTTACATATCATGTTTACAGTCAGGTGATGCTGTTGTTTCTTATGGTGTTCCATCCTACATAGACAGAATTACCTCTGATGGGAGAAGAGTAGAGTTCACAGACCGATTACCGAATTACACCAGTTATATAGCCGTATCTGACGATGACAAGGTAGCTATTGCTGTTTACAACGATTCAGGTACATCGTCATCCGTAGTTCTATTCTCAAAGGAGGGGAAAAGACTGAATACAATCGAAACGGATACAGAAATTTCAAGCTTCTGTATTGATAATGACGGTAACTATGTTATCTCTGATACAAAACATCAATGTCTTACAACGATTGACGGGAATGGTACTGTCCTGAAGAAGACTGAAATGAAGGAATCCAGCCTAAAACGAATGACATGTGATAGGTACGGAAACATCCTCGGGGTCAACGGAAATAACGTTTTTCTTATAAATTACGAAGGGAAAGTTCAGCAGTCTTTCACTGTAGACCGTGAAGACTTCATCAATGATATTTGCATTGATAAAGACAACCGTCTTTTCAAACTTGTGGATGGTTACAAAGTGATCGTCGCCAAATACTTAGAATGATCAAGACGTCTGTATAGTAAGGATCCTGTGCTTCGAAGTGAAAGTGATATTCATATATTTTCTATCATATAGTATATGTACATATTTGATGTAAATATCAGTTGTGATTATCATATGAAATCGAATAACAATTATTTAAGATTAAAGTTTAAAAAGTATATAGATTTCAAGTGTATGCATCTATAGGCGAAACGCCGTTTTGTATGATTTTTTTTATAATCATTTAATTTTCATCGTACCAAGGATTCTGATTGGGTGAATGATCTCTAGTACAGGACCCACGTCTTGGGATTTACAATACGTCTATAAATATAAGTGAGTCGTTTTATTATTGTAAACTGTGTCAAAAATGAAATAAATAAAAAAAAAATAAAATATAAGTATTACAAATGTATTTCCAATGTTCATTGAAGAAACCTTGTATGCTTAAAGGGTAATACAACCCTAATTTGTTTCCGTTTGAGAATATAATGAAAACAGTACGACATATTATATAGAATATGGTGTTTTTGCCTCATATAATTGCCCACTTGATTTGACACGAGACGCTGTAATTTGTATTGTAATTCTTGAGCTTGTCTGTTCAACCCCTTAAAGTGTGCTAAACTCTTGTTTTACAGCAGCTGATGAAAATCCGTCCAACTTATTTTTATTATAAAGTCTGTGTTTTACAGCAACAAAGACTGATCTGTTGTTTGACCTATCTTTTATAGTTTTTGTAAGATTTATTAATCGTCACTTTTTTGAGCCACTTTTCTCACTTTGAATGCCATAAATAAAAGAGTGCGTACAAACGTTCTTTTGTTCTCTTTATTACATCAGATTATACATTGTACATTTTTTTGTCTTTGAGTCTTGCTTCTAATGACTTGCTATTGTGACCTCATAAGCAGACTGGTGCATCTTAGAGCTTCAATCGTTCACATACATCTACAAATAAGTGATTACAAACTAGTTATCGATATAAGGTTAGTTTAACTGTATTTATGAAAATTTACAATGATAACATTTACAAATATAATGAGTTAAGTATTGATATGAAAAAAAGTGGGACCACTTGTTTCAATTCAGCTCTTTCTATTTATAAGGCTGAATTGTATCGTCATGAAAAGTGACAGTGGCCATCATGGTACAGGAAATGGCACATTGTCAGTACATGTAGAACTATCTTGGAATAAGCTCAAAGGATGTATAGTCATATACAATGGACTGCTAATGGAAAAACGGGAAACAAATTATCTGTGGTTCATTCCAATATGAATATAATTTTTTTCAACCTTTGCCATACAATAAATTCAATATGAACTTGTAAAGGATATCCCACTATCAAGGGGTCACAAATATGAAAGTAGAAAAATTGGCAAGTGAAGGATGGACTCGAAAGATTGCACCTTGTTGAACACCCCCCCTCCCCCTATAAAATCCTTAGGTCCTTTTTAACTTTGTTGAAGTCTATACAGGCAGGTGATATTGACATCAGAAAAAAAATGCTGTACCTCGTAAATCTTTAATATTTATTAAAACAAATGTCAATATAAATGTCATGGAGAAATTTTCGATATAATAGACACATGAAGAAGGATATGTACAGCTTTGTTGATTGAAGTAACGTGATCATGAAGTCCATATTTACATTCAAAAACCGAGATCAATGAACAAATACAACCATGAAAGAAAAAAAAAAAGATATAGACAAATCAACCGATGCATTAGGAAAAAGCTAGACAAAAATGAATTCCGAATGGAGATGAGATGAGGTGCCCGAGTAGAGTAAAAATTTCCTGTTTGATGGCAACACTTGTCATTTGAGAAATTCAGAAAATAGAAAAACTAAACTGAGTCTTGTGTTTTGGATGGCTTTGACATAAAATAAACTTTAAGTTTAACTTCGAATTTGAAAATTTGTCAAAGAAATTCTATATAGTTTTCTATATTTTAATTGTATTGTACAATTAATTTTACAGTGACAACGCCAATCGCTCAAAAATAGCTTCCCGGTTTAGTTGCCTTCAGAACGAAATCGCTGTAGTTCGAGTTCGCTACGAAATATATTATTTACCAAGAAATGAAAACACAATGAGTAGAAGACGAAATAATGGTCCTACTCGGATTTCGGGAAATTATTTTGAAAGTTATTTATAATATACAGTAGAAATAATGTTAAAGCACCACAGAAAACCATATAATATAGAAAACCAACGGACACACAACAGTACCTCCATTTTAAAAGTCAACATCCAAAAACTTGTCTTAAATCTATACCGTATAAATTTTGGCAAGAATTTGTACGATTGTCAGTGATAATGAAGTTAAAAGATTACGTTTAGATGAAGTTCGGATATCACTTTTACAACACACATTTCCCATTTCCCTTTTAAATAAAGGAATTTATTTGGTTAAAAAGATTCCTTTTGTCGAATTAAGAAAAACCAAAGAAAAGAAATCAGTAGACGTATTACCATTTGTCACAGCACTTGATAAATTGTAATCCTGAAATTTTTCACGACGCATACAAAAATCTAAACGAATTAAAAATGAGTGTAAAACTAGAAAATATACTAAACGAGACAGAACTGATTAAAAACAAAAGGCAACCCAAAAAATTGAAAACAGTAAAGTTGAAGAAGAAAACTATATAATTACTCAAGGTGTTTCTACAGGTATGACTGTAAAAACAAAAGGTGTGGTAGGTCCCTACTCATAGATTTAACAGATGAAATTTGTATTTAATGCTTTTTTCCTAATCACTATGGTCCAAATGAGAATTAAAACACAGACATAGATATGTAATTTTTTTTCTTCAAAGATAATGTACCTTATAGAAAGGTACCCATGCACAATAAGACAGATGAATATCAGATATACAGATATGCCTTTGAACCCTCCAAATTCAGTAATGAAAAGAGTATAATTATTAATTTTGTTTTATTTTATGATAACAAGTCATATAGAAGAAGTATAACACATAAAATGATATTCTAACATAAATCTATATATGATATGTCTCCAAACATAAGGGTACCCCCTTATAATTTATCACATTTTTTACAAATAAAATATACTAAATTATACTTTTTAAAAAAAGAAACAGATGAATTTTTTTCGTTTTGTAATATTCCATGATATTATGTATGTAGATGAAGAAAAATAGCATACAGGTACACAGTTTTATAAATGACCAAGATATGGCTCCAAACATTATGGTACCCCCTTATAATTTTATCACATTTTTGACAAATAATTGATAGTATATCCAAATTTTTGCAATAAAGAACAGATGGAATTTCTTCATATTGCATCATTTCATACGATAATGTATATAGATGGTGCAAAAACCACATACAGGTAAACAGTTTTATAAATGATCAACATATAAGTCCAAACATAAGGGTACCCCCTTATAATTTCATTACATATTTGATGATAAATAGTATATCCCACTTTTTGAAAAAAAGGAACGGATGGAATTTTTTCATATTGCATCATTTCATAAGATAATGTATATAGATGGTGAAAAAAAATCACATACATATATACAAATTTATAAATAATCAAGATATGGCTTAATTCAAACATAAGGATACCCACTTGTAATTTCTGAAATTCATCACATATTCAACTAAGAATATATACTATATGATGGGTGTGGACATCGATAGATTGCCCAATATTTTGTTTCTTTTGGCATTTAAGACCTTTTGTCTGCGTTTTTCAATGTTCCGGCTCGTCCGCCACCAATTTTTGTTAAACGTTTTACGCAGACTTCTGTGTATTAGGAAAACCTATAACGGTTCGAGTAGGGACCCACCTTACGTTTAAGAATGCAGGTGCTGATTTTGAAATTAAGAGAAATTTAACATGCACATAAAAAATGGGATTTTTTTGTTGTTAACATCTTACAATGTGATAAATGCAAGGAAGAATACATACGTTCCACCAAATAGAATCAACGTATTTCCTTCATAAAAGTAACATTTCCCTAAACATGCTGAACATATGTTTGAATGTTGTAAAGGGAATTTTAAAGTTATGTCAATTTATCAAACAGATGATTATTCTATGATTACAATTAAGGAACATGTAGAGTTTTATTGATATATCTAAACAGAACTTGATAATTTACGCCCACAAATTTCTTAAAACATGTTCACTTGACCAATTTATCTGATTCAAATTTAAATTTAAACTTTATTTATTTTACAACGTTTAACAAACAAGTTACACAACTTATAAATGTCTCACGTTGGCTCAGATGTTGGCGTGAGGGGGTCCAAGGAGCAGGAGGAAACCGGAGTACCCGGAGAAAAACCCCCTGCAGAGGCCTGGTTGGGGGACCACCTACCCCCCTACATAAGACCCTTTGCCGAATCTGAGATTCGATCCAGGGACCTTAGAGGTGAGAAGCGAGCGCGCTACCACTGCGCTAACCCGGCCAGTACCTCTGATTCAGCACTTCCTATAGGTACATGGGCGGGTCTAGGATTTTTTCCAGGATGGGTCTTAAAGTTATTGGTTCTAAATTTTTTGAAAAGCCATGAAAAAATAAATAAAAAAAAAAAAAAATAGAAAAAATAAATAAGATAAAAATGAAAAAAGAAATTTAAATTGAAATCTTGAATTTCATCCACGTTGTTCTAGATTATTGGTCAAATTAATGTATATATGTGAAATAGATTGGCGAGCGGTAGCGATAGCCAGCAAAAATTTGTCAGAGTTGGAATATGAAGGTTCAGACAATAATATATCCTCTATTCCTGTATTTTCAGTTAATTGACAAGGGTGTAATGTATAGGGGTTGCAAAGGGAAGCATCATTTGAAATTGATATGTATGTAATAAAATCTGTCAAGCGTAAGCGAGCCAGGGAAAATTTTGAAATGTGGACCAAAAATTAATAAAAATGAAAGATTTTCAATACAAATTTATGTTATTTTTCAAATATTATGACAACATTATGGGAATCGGGACTTAATCCTATGAAATTTATAAGCTATATCAAACTATGCATCAAAAATTCCAGGGAGGAGGGGTCCAGTGCTTAGTACTTATCATGCTTTTTTCCATCAATATATTGCATGTACCAATACTTTGTTTCGTACATTATTGTCTGTATAGGCCTTTGATACGACCGAAACAATATGTGAAAAATAATACATCGTTTCTGTGATGCTTTAACATTTATTCTTCTTTACGTTGGATTTTTAATCATATTTTGGATAATATACACTAAGCGTTTGGGTGACCATCGTCGTCAAAAGATAGCATGAAATCTGAGAATGATTTCAGTAGTTTACATGTTTAGACGTTGTCAAGGTAATGTACTAGCAGGGACGTATATAACTAAAGGGATGTGCAACTCCCCGGTTTTCCCCCTGAAATCTCGTTTCTTACATTGTCATAGAGAAAAACTATATACCGGGGCCGAACGCGGTATTTTCTGACCCGGATTATATAAGTGAACAAACCAGATTCCGTGTCGTATTTTCCGGATCCCCTATCTACAGCTTTTATATACCACGGCGACCTTTAGCCGGGTATTAATTAATATGCTGTCTTAAGCGTAGTAAATCAGAGGTTGTATATTCCAATTAGAGAGATCGAAGGCCTGTCACATAGGTAGGGTGGTGGATTACGTAATACCTGACCCCAGGTGCAAGGTGTGAACGAGTGATGGGTAAGTCGAAAAAAATTAGATCGCAATAGTCTTCGAAGAGAACGGACGGAAAATATCAGACTTCTTACACTGGGACGAGGACATTTGTCTCGATGAAATCTTAGGAGATTATACCGATTATGACAATTTATGTCCCGACAGCGACGAAGACTTCGTGCAATCAGTTGCACCAACGACTATTAAGGGCACCAGTATATATGTTTGTCCTGTCTGCAAGAAGAAACTGCGTACCATTTCAGGGTTTCGTGGCCATACGACTAAACAACACAATATTCATAGTCTGAAAGGTAACAGGATAGATAATATTTTAGTGAATTTTGTTGGTGCATATAACATTGGACGTTATTGGAGCTGGCTATTTATATATTTATTTAGCGCGGTAGCGCGGCCGAACGCTTCTTTGCTAAAAGTTCAGGCTTATAGTTTTGTGTTTATTTGTTTATTTATTTATTTATTTATTTATAAGTTTTCCTTTTTTTTTGTCTTGGCTTACACTATATTTGAGGACGGGGGCCGGACAAATAGATTTTTTTAGCTTTATCAGGACGTAAATATTTTATATACGTCCCTGCCTTTATTATCTTTTTAACGATCTTGCGATAGTCAATGATTTGGCCGACCGGACAATTTTGAAAACCGAACGGTGTTGTTTATTTTTTCTGTCATTTTTATAAGTATATATTTTTTATCGACTGGTATATAAATAATAGAGGACGGGTTAGTCTGATAACTGTATTTTCTTTAATTATCATTCATTTCACCGTTAGTTTATTTATTTGTATTTTGTTAATTTTTCTTAAATTTTCTTACAAGTGACACGAGAGAAGCCCTCCTGATCCGACATTTCAGAAATTGAACGGCAGTTGGCAGTTTTGTTGTTGTTGTTGTTTTTTTTTTTTTAGTTTTTTTTATTCACATGTGAGGGTGTATTCTTTTATGTATAAATTAATTTATTCTATTGTGATTCTATATTATTCTAATACATGCACAGGAAAGTTTATTCTGTAGAAGATACAATATATTATTTCAGCTCTTTGGAAACACCGACTCATCGTACGTACGGATATCAAAGAGTTTTAGTAATTTTAAAAGTATATGTATATATCATGTATGTTAGCAGATTTTATTGTTATCGAAGCGATCTTTGTTGTATTGAAAAATAAAATTCTTTAAAATTACCGCTTTTTAAGAAGATGTTGTATTGAAAAATAAAATTCTTTAAAATTACCGCTTTTTAAGAAGATGCGAAAATGCTTCTAATTTCGATGCCTAAGGGGTGGATGAAGGAAGGGGGGGGGGGTGAAAGGCGATATAGTTCGACGAATAATAATAAAGACATCCTTCATGAGAACTCTGTCATTTTAATAAATATATTTGTTTTTTCTATTTTAGCTAGTGACCATCGACAGATACAGATGCGAATCCCCATAGTGTACCATCAAGTCAGACACCGTCGTTTCTTCAGGACGATGTTTTTCCATCAATTTTCCATCGGGCATTACATTCGTCTGTGTCTATTATTGTGGATGACCCTATTTATATGAACACTGACTTTCGATATTTGACAGAACGTGCAACATCTAGGGAAGTCGAGCAGATACTGCGTGCTGTAATGCATAAGTTATTCTTACAAGTTGGCGTCTCTGTAAGCAGCGCATTAGAGCGCGAGACTCTATTTCAACATTTTCACAGAATGCGATGTGACAAATCAACTATGACAGAAATCCAAGAAGCATTTGCGTCCGAAAGTACCCTTACGAATCGTACCGTTAATAACTTCCTTCAAATACTTCTAATGGAACTTATTGGACAAATATTAAGTGAATGTTACCAGCAGGAGGTGAAACAGGCGACAGATGTAAAGGAGTCAATGAGCCAAAACGACAGACAAATTCTTTACTACATCGCAGGATACATCGTAAGATCATTGCGCAAAAACACCAATCGAATTCATCAGACAGACGAGGGAGTACTTGCGGCATTGGATAAAATGCAATCAGACGGCACAACAGAGTTGTCAACGTATGCCTCATGGTTTAATCAAGTCAACCGCGGCGGCCTTAAACGACCTTCTGACACTTTGGTTGACCTTGTATGCGCAATGGAAATAGTTGTGAGAGGGAAAGTGTCATTTGACAATCTCAGTTCTACATCCTTGTTAGTGGCACCTCTTAAGGAAGCTATCTTAGAGTCCACAGCAGTAAAACATTATGCCGACCAGATCTTCAGAGGATGCAAGTTTGATAATTCATTCCAAGTGGAAAGGATCGCATATCTATTTTTGAAAATTCGAGGATTTGCTGTGGTTAGGGCCAAGAGAACTCAACTACATGCAAGCAAGACAAACAACAGTAAACCCTCTTTTAGTTTGCGTCAGGTCCAAGACGATCAAAGAGTATCAACATTATGTGACACTTTCCAAATACTACAGGAGCTTTCATCATCTGCAGTTAAACTAGCCATGCATTCACCTTCCATATGAATTTGAATACAAATGTATTGACAAAAGGAAATATTAGAGTGATCTCACATGACAATAATTTATTATATGATTTCAAATGAAATACTAAATATCATATTATCAAAAGCAGGACATAAAATGTGTGAAATAGCTTCAATGTGACATACATGTGTATATATGTATACAAATATAATGCCTAAATTAATAAATACATGTACTGGTTTGATGTATACTCTATACGATATTTATAAATTATAATGCTGAAACATAACTGATGGAAAACCAAAGTGAAGCTCTCAAATTAAAAAAAAACTCCTCCTCACTAGTACATGTACCAGTAGTTAGTGACTCACAAGTTTTTTTCTAATGTGTTCAATTGTGTAGACGCATAGCTATGGTCTTAGTTGATTTTAGTTATCATATTTGCTGGTCATAGAAACCCTTTTCTGTTTTCTCTTTCGTGGCATATCTGTAAGATAAAAGATAAAAAGTATGAATAAAATTGGTATTTCTCAAGAAAAGTTACAAGAAAAGTCAGTTAGTGCGTTGGTAAAAACATTATTCATTCTAATTTACATGTGAAATATGTATTTATACTTCTACTTATTACAAAATAGGCAAAATGTTACAAATCGTCCGTATCTCTTTTACGAATAAATAGTGAGCCGAATGGGACAGTGCTTTTTACATGTACGACTTTCAACACAATTTTCGCACAGCCTTTGTCATGTCAAGATTTTCCATGTAAGAGGTTATAATTCTTTGTATATGCTAGCTTCCATAGAAACAACTACCAGAACTCGGGTGAGGTATACTACTGCTAGCTGATAAAGCTTGCATATGTCATGTAGCCATGGTACATTCATAGCTAGTCGAATTATTGGGGTTTTGCATCCAAGAACTGCTGTTGCAATCATGAAAATAGTAAAAGAATTCGAAAAAAAAGCTGATGCATTTATCAAAGATTGACGGTTATATGGTCCTTCATAATTTAACAACTAAAAATCACAGGAAACGAAAATACTGAAAAAAACATTCGATTTGCGTGTAGAAATGATAGAGGAAGTGGCTGAATTTTTTTTGAATTTTTCCATTCAAAGATGAAGCCGTTTATTGAAGGAAAGTACCACCACCTCGAGTGTGTACGATCCTCGGTTCTGTGTTGATGACCATACCTACATTTAATCGATTGTTTTCATAATATCCAGCTGCAAATGTCGGTAATCTAGTCTCAGGTTGAAGTTTCAATTTCATTTAGGACGTCGATCTCGTTATTTTCTATATTCACAAGGTCTAAGTAACCTTTATTTACGATTTTATCGCAACATTTGTCACGTAAGCATGGTGTACGGAAAGGGCGGTGAGCAGCATGTTTGTTTTTAAGAAAATAGAATAATAATCGTATGTGCCATATCATAAATAGAAAATATTCAAAGACTTACCTTGATTTTGAAGTGTAACTCGATTAATCAATGCTTTATATGGCACTACATGCCCCTGATAATTTCGAGTCGATGAATTTTAAACAAAATGGCGACGCCGATGAAGCGCGCATGCGCAATAAAGCATCGACGTAAGGGAAATCTCGTCGTGGTCCGAGAGCCCTGAGTTGCACATCCCTTTAGTTATATACGTCCCTGGTACTAGTTTGATTATAAATTTAGAGGTAGCATAATTATAATTTCTCGCCCAATTGCGATAAATATTGTACTTATATTACACGTCTTCAAATTCATCATTCAAGAACGGATGAGGGAGCAACCATTTGATTTTAGAGGGGGGGGGGATAGGAAAACTTGCCAGCCGTATTTTTTTTTTTAGCCATTGTAAGAGCTGGATTTTTTTTTCTATTTCGCCGGCCCTCCGGACCGGATTTTTTAAAATAGATTTTCCAATGTTGAACTGTCGAAAAAAGTTTAAATTAGTCGGCCATGTTAAATATAAAACATGAAGTGAGATCAGGTGCCAAGAAAAGATATCATTAAGGCATCCCTTGCTAGCATATCGCTTCTTTTTAATTTCTGGAATGACATATAAAGCCTTCTTATCTTTACACTTAACGAAAACAGATTACAGATATGGTGCTAATGACTTTTGAATTTGATTTCGTTCCTTTGAATAAAGTTTGTTTCATTTCTTTTTGTACTTAGCATATGACAGAAAAAGTGTTTACCGGGCATGCGGAAAAGGGAGGGGGGGGGGACAAATTCATGATCCGGAAAAATTTTGCCGACCTATCGGGCCGGAATTTTTTTCCCTAAAATCTCCATCCGGAATTTTTTTTTTTTTTGCAAAGGCTTCATGCCCCCCATTAAAATCAAGTGGATGCTCCCTTAATTTGCAGCATCGACCTGACATGCACATTTCTAATCAACAAAAACGATATATCATGGAAGCTATACAATACCCATTCATTTTCTGAATAATTTTTTTATTTCGAATTTCAATATTAAATGCAAGAACTTATTCATTTAAACATCTTTTGTGGTAAATTATAATGGAACGATTTGTAAATGTCTCCTAGTTAGCAGACCCGGAAGTTGTAATGTAGGACAAGGAGATATATTTAAAACTATTTATTGACAGGACAAAATGGCGTTTGCTTCGTCAAGGATTGGGGCACAGGAGGCTATAATAAAACCATGTGATCTGTGTGAAGATGATGAAGATGTGAACTGGTTCTGTAAGGATTGTTTCCAGAATTTATGTGACAGATGTAAGAAGATGCATCTAAAGACGGCAAATTGCAAACATCATGAAGTAGTTTCGATTTTAGAGGGCATCGCCATTACAAAGGAGGCCGTCTCGAATCTATGTCAGGATCATAATGTACCCTTCTCCTTCTTTTGTCGAACATGTGATCAGAACATTTGTTCGAAGTGCCTGTCAAAGAAACACAAGAAACACGACTTCATCGACATTCACGAGTTTCAGTCCGAACTACATAAGGAATTAGATACTATTTTGAATGAAAAGGAGACAGAGAAAGAGCAAATGACTAAAAATTTAGTGACATGGTCGGAATTTGAAACTAGATGCGAGAAGACACTGAGGGAAAACTATACAAACATCGATAAACGTGTGAAAGCTATCACATCAGCAGCAACTGAAGAGGGTGAAAAACTAAAGAAGTATCTTCAATCTAAGGAAGAATGGCAAATGACAGAATCGAAAGAAAGCAAAGAAAAGATTGAAGCAAGAAAAGATGCCTACAACGCGGAGATCCAAGTAATTAAACAAAACATTCCGTTACAGACAACATCAACTTTAAATCAATTTGTCAAAACATCCGTCTCCAGGCTTCAGTCCCTAAAACCATTGTCACTTCCAATGCCGAGGAGTACCACGTTTACTATTGGTAGCATTAAGAAGGATCAGATCGGGGACATGATCGGCAGAGATAGCGACCAACGGGATGCATCGGGACCATCAAAAGATAAAACGAAAAAGAGAAGAAAGAATGGTCTAGAAAAATTGCAAATTATGAGAAGTCATAAACTCGATATAGAATCTGGTTGTTATAGCATGTGTCTCAGTCCTGATGGTAGTATATGGATTGGTGGTGTAGGATACGTGTACAAGATGAGCTCTGACTTCTCTACAGTCCTCCATCAGATACCTACTAGGTGGTCTGTGTGTCCATGTCGTTACATATCATGTTTACAGTCAGGTGATGCTGTTGTATCTTATGGTGGTTTATCCTACATACTAGACAGATTTACCTCTGATGGGAGAAGAGTGGACTTCGCAGACCTATCACCGAATGACACCAGTTATATAGCCGTATCTGACGATGACAAGGTAGCTATTGCTGTTGGCAAAGATTTATTTACACCGACATCCGTAGTTTTACTCTCAAAGGAAGGGAAAAGACTGAATAAAATCGAAATGGATGTAAACATAGCAAGCTTCTGTTTTGATAATGACGGTAACTATGTTATCTCTGATATAAAACATCAATGTCTTACAACGCTTGACAGGAATGGCACTGTCCTGAAGAAGACTGAAATGAAGAAATCCTACCCAGAACGAATGTCATGTGATAGGTACGGAAATATCCTCGGGGTCAACGGACTTAACGTTTTTCTTATAAATGACGAAATGAAAGTTCAGCAGTCTTTCATTGTAGACTGTGACTACATCAATGATATTAGCATTGATAAAGACAACCGTCTTTCCATACTTGTGGATAATACCAAAGTGATCGTCGCCAAATACCTAGAATGATCATGATATCTGTAGAGTAAGGGTCCTGTGCTTCGGGAAAGTGAAAGTGATTTTCATTTCTTTTCTATATCACAGTATGTGTATAATGTAAATATCAGTTGTGCTTATCATTTGTAATAGAATGACATTTACTAAAGATGAAAGCTGTAAAAAAAATAGATTAAGAATATATGTATGATTTCTAATCATTTGATTTTCGTCATACCAAGGATTCTGATTGGGTGAATAATCTCTAGTACAGGACCCACGTCTTGGGATTTACAATACGTCTATAAATATAAGTATTACAAATATATTTCCAATGTACATTGAGGAAACCTTGTATGCTTAAAGGGTAACACAATCCTAATTTGTTTCCGTTTGAGAATATAATGAAAACAGTTCGACAAATTATATAAAAAATTGTGCTGTTGCCTCATATAATTGCAAACTTGATTAGAGACGAGACGCTGTAATTTGTGTTGTAATTCTTGAGCTTGTTTATCTGTTTTTAAATGATGCTATTGAATTTGAAGATGTTTAACATTACCCATATAATACACTCTCAATATGAAGTTTGATACTGTATATTAGTGATAATATCAAGTTTGTTTTTAATTGTTCTTCGTATTTAATTATTATGATTTTCTTGGTAATGTGAATTTAAATGTGAACTTTTCAAATTAAACTTCGATTTCATTCATTACATACTTCATTATATCTTACTACTTATTGATTAAAGTATGTTATGATGCATCTGAGATAAGGAACTCAAAGTTAGTTTAAGGTCAAGGTTATATTTCAAACTTGGTCAATACTGATGGCTATTTCTTTCTCTTGCTTTATGCTGCACATGTCATATTTTCCCAATCTTGATAGAGCAAGGCTCGCGGAGACATGTAGTAGGCCTTTAAACTAAATTTTAAAATCCAATAATTTTCCTTTGAAAGTTTTTCACAATTTTAGTATCTGTGTCTGAATAGCAATAAGGAACTTTGAAATGAGAAAGACATACTAATTATCGAGAAATAATTAATTTCTATTACCGAATTTTCAATGAAATCTGCTAAAGAAGGGAGGCAATCCAAACTGTAAAATTTGACGAACATTTGATTCTCGGAACTCATCTTGAGTAACCGAGTTTTACAGGGTCCTTTAAAATATGAAACGCACAAGAAACGAAATGAAAAGTAACGAAACGAAATAAATTTGTTATTTTTTTTTCTCTTTGACAAAGAATAAGGATAAAACGTATGGTAAACGACGCAGACATCATAGAAAAAGCCGTGTAAAATTCAGTTTCAGGTTCGTGTGATCATTGAACTAATTTAATCAAAATTTACGAAGAATTCAAAATCAAACGGTATTTAACACAAGTTGTCCAAAAAAGCAATCAAAACAAATTACAAAAATAAAAAAAGATTAAATTTTCACGATTTTCAGATATCTAAACTGAGTTGTACAGAAAAAAATCTGAGTGACTAGATGAATCCCTCTTCTTTTTGCATGGATTGTTTGCTATAGACATGTAAAAGAAATGTCCATATCGTTATGATTGTTACTTTGAAAACAACCTCTTTTATCTATAATACAGCTACATGCAGGGATAACTAGAAAAAAAAGGGGGGGTGGGGGGTTTGGGTTTTTCCCATCACATATTTCACTGAACAATTACTGGTTGACATCTTATGATAGTTTTCTTTTTTTTTTTGATAGTTTAAAGCCGAGCAAAATTTGTCTGAAACATCGATTACGTAACTTTTTTTTATTGCTGTAAGAACCTTAAGAAACTTTTTTTTTCTTTCCTCTCCAGGAAAAGTTTTTTTTAGAGGGAGGAGGGTGGGGTGGTCAGCCGATCCAACACATGGTCATGTAAAAAAAACTGAAGAAAAAAATGAACTCACGTATACGTATATGTCAATAGAGTCACAGAACATTCTGGATCAGATAAGAACGGTAAATGACACAAAATGAAATTTGATCAAAAATAGGTACTGGAAAACGAGGTTTTTTTTTCACATTCATGGTGGTGTCCAAAAGTGGCAACCGATTATCGCTCGATACTTGATTCCGATTATTGATTATGGCTCTCAATAATCGATTACATAGTGACGTGATTTAAAGAACGAATCTTTATGAAAAGGTTTCAAGTTGAATTGTCTAAAATAATGTAAAATGACAGGCGTCCAGCTCTTCGCATATTCTTGATTAAACAAACGACTAAACGGCTATGTACAGGGTAGTCATCTATTTCAAGGTTGTTCTGATGTAAAAGCAATTACCAAATCTGAACAGCAAAAAAGATATAACCAATCAAGTCTTTTCAGGGGAGTTTAAAAAGAAGTAAACTTTTTTTGTCTTTTTTCTTTAGAAAAGGAGAGGCACTGAAACCCTGTGCCTAAAAAAATAAGTATATGAATAAGCAAAACCTGACTCTTTTATCATAAAAAAATGTATTTCGCCATTAGGTAGTGAAATGTATTAATATTAACCCATATGAAGTGCTGAAGTCATAATTGTCTTGACTGAGAGTAAATGGAACAAATCTGCGTAACCTGTTAATAATCGATAAAATTGCATTGGGTGGACAAACCATAGACTTTGAAGTCTCTGCCGATTCCTCATCACTTATGATTTTGTATATAAGCTAGAAAAACATATCTAACTTTTTTGTAAATTCAAAGGAGGGGGGGGGGGGTCGGACTGATCCCACTCTCCAACCCATCCCCCTTTTGATCCAAGCTTTCAAGTACCGAGCGGACTTTAGGTGACTTATTTTGAGTACAAGTTTATACAATTAAAATTCATAAAAATGTATATAGCGATGTATGAATTTATCAAATATTGAGAAAAAGAAAATGTAGAGCACAGTCCTGTACTCACACTTTTAGAAATAGATCAGTGGCGGATCCAGGATTTCAGAAAGGGGGAAGGGACGTACATGTTTCTCATTTCTCCCTCTGGAGTCCTTTATATGTGACCTTCAAATGAATTATATTAATGCTAAATTAAGTGATGTAGGCGAGCGAATACGAGCGAGCAATTTTTTTTTGCTGCGTCTTGGGTCAAAATGTCAGAATTTTTTTTATCTACCCTCTATCTCTCTTTAGGGAGAAAGGGTACATCGGTAAGCCGTATTGTTATGAAATGATCATATACATTTCAGTGGTTAAAAACTGGCGAGCGAAAGCGAAGGTCAGTGATTGTTTTTTTTTTCAATCGTTACAAAAAGATGGTCAATATTTATCAATTACGATTTCCATTGCATAATATTCATATATTCAAAATCAAAATTTAAAATTCAAATCCCCCTTTACCCCTATTGATATGGCAGAGATCAATCCACTCATAACATAAAAGAAAAGAAAGAAGAATGCAGAAATGTATTGTAAAATCTGAATCGGATGCGCGAACGTTCCCGTTGGCCTTATCCGAATCAATAACTTTTGATTGAAAGGGGGAGAAGGCGCCCCTCCCCCATATGCATATTAGGCATATTCACAGATTTTAACATTTAGAACGCGGGCTGTGTATACCCTACCTCTTTAATTAGCGAATTTTTGAATTACAAAATAATTCCAATACATGTATATCCATAACACGAACAATTTTCAAACAGTATTCACTTTTCATGTGTTCTGTAAAAACTTCTTGTCCATCCCTCCTCCCTTAAACCCTTTGCAAGCACCGCCTATGGCATAGGCGGCCGGCGGCCAACGCCCTCCAATTGAAACTGAATCATGCAGATATGATTTGTTTTACAGATTGTGTTTCAGGGGTGATTATATCAGTTCCTCTTGTACGAGCAGTAAAGCTGAAATCTGTATCATATAATAATATCATTTCTGCGTCTTTTTTTTTATAGGGTGGGGGTCATTGCCGTCACTTTTTTTTATATAAAAATGTGTAATATTGAAATAAGTTTTCAATGTTATGGATAATCATAGGCATGTGCGCTCTCTCTCTCTCTCTCTCTCTCTCTCTCTCTCTCTCTCTCTCTCTCTCTCTCTCTCTCTCTCTCTCTCTCTCTTATTCTATTTTTCCCCGCTACTTTTGATGCTGTCTTCGTTATGCGTACTTATCTTCACTTACAGATACATAGACGATGTGTTGTCCATCAATAATCCAAAATTCGCGGATTACCTGAGCAGTATCTATCCTTCGGAGCTTGAAGTCAAAGAAACCACAGAGACAAATAATTCAGCATCCTATTTGGACATAATGTTGTCCTACGACACTGATGGTCACATGAACACCTCACTCTATGACAAACGTGACGACTTCAATTTCAGCATTACAAACTTTCCTTTTCTGAGTAGCAACATCCCTTCATCGCCTGCTTATGGCGTGTTCATATCTCAGTTGATACGCTCTGCCAGAGCAAGTACCAAATATATGGATTTTGTTCTGAGAGCTAGGCGTCTTTCAGATAAGCTTCTCAGTCAGGGATATGTTTGTGACCGACTAACATCGTCACTGAGGAAGTTCTACAGTCGATATGGGGAACTCGTCATACACTATGATGTTCCACTCTCAAGCATGGTGGATGATATTCTGTCATAGACCATTTGAACCATCCAACCAAAGATTGTACTCTATATCTTCCAAAATGGAAGTAACCGGATGTGACAGTTCTATCGAATTGAAGCGACGGGTGTTGCATGCAAGCAGGAGATGCTTACTCTTCCTGGGCACCTGGTTTCACTCCCATATCGGGAGTTCGCTTCTTTTCACATGGTGGAGGTTTTTGTTTGTTTGCTTTGGTTCCTGTTTTGTCCTGATTTTGTATGCCTTCGGTTTCTGATTTTTGAATTATCGATTTTGTGCTGTATACAGGGATATGGTCATTATCCATATTTGTCATTTTTACCACTGTCCATGTGTCACTGCTGGTGGACAATTTGTCCCCGAGGGCACTTGTCGGGCAGTCTTTTGCTTCAATGGATAGTACACAAGAGACCTACAAAGTGGCTGGGGCGTCGCCCACTATAAAAAGGCCCCAACCTGTTGCGTCTACGGACACATACGCAACAGGTAACTTAGGTGTCCCTAGAATTAGTCTAAATGACATTAGAGACGAGACCTTTGTAGTGAGTAGTAACCATGAGTTTTGGTACAAACATGCAGATGGGTATATTAAAATCAAGCCCTGTAAGATTGAAGTGGTCGATATTCTAAAAGAGCACCAATTTTCACCAAGCGATTGCTCAGTTTCTAAGTGCGGCACGAAGAACTGCAAAACTTGTAACATCCTAATAACAGACACTTCATTCTCAAGTAATCTCACAAAACAAACATTTAACACGCATAGTTTTGAAAACCTTAACTGCATGACATCTAATGTTGTGTACGGAATAGAGTGCTCACTTTGTGGATTGATTTATGTGGGTGAAACCAAAGGTAAGCTCCGAACCAGAATGTCAGGACACCGGTCAAAAATAAATAATAAAGGAAGTCAACTCCTTTACCGACATTTTGACCAGGCCGATCATTCGGTTTTATCTATGAAGAGTCAGAATCCTGGAGAAAATATATCACCCCGACAAACAATCCCAATTTGAGCACACCTTTCCGTCGCAACAGAGAAGAGTTCTGGATAAAAAATCTTAACACTGCAGCGCCCTATGGGTGCAACGATAACATCAGCACTATAGGAAACTTAACAAGTCCCGGTTGTCAATCGGTAAATGTGACTAGCTTATTCAACAGACAACAAAGAAGACCTCGAAGTCATGGCATTCGAAAATACAATAGGCCTGAGATACATAGTTTCTCCTTCGATGACTTGGTTCCATTTTTGAATGAGCCTCTAGGCCTGCATTATATTCGTACCAAATTATACTCTGTTCCTTTACGGAAGTTGCACGAAATCTACGATTATACGAAGGACCTCACATATACCGATACACGTTCCCCAGAATACAGACTACAAGGAGTCATATTGGACATTTCTACTTTTCGTTTATTTCAAGCAGTTAGATCAGATAAATCAGAGGAGAAAACAAACCGCCCTTTCATTAAAGTAAGATTTGCAAACAAAGGTATTGATAACTTGAATCTTGGTCAAATTTTGAATCACAAAACTGTCACAGAAAAAATCCCACCATATTTCAAAAGAAAAGAAACTCCTTGTATTTCCTATAGCTACACACCAACAGTTGCATCTAAAATTTACAATTACAAACGATTCCTGCAGTGTATTGATTTAAGTAATCCCTCACTACATCCACTTCCCTGCGAATGTTCTTCATCAGATTTCAACTACTCTCCTTGTGGACACGTTATTACTGGTGACCTTAGTATAGTCAAGAACGACAAGTTGAGAGAATTGTTAAAAAAGGGTCCCAAATACAGAGAAAGTATGTCCTTTACATGGAACCAAAATGTCAAAATTATCATGGACTCTTGTGAGGAATATGCAAGACGTTGGGCAAAGAAAGAGGATGTACAGCTCGACACCCTTTCCGAATGGATAAAATCAATCAGAGGGTTACTTTTATCTAGAATTAACCGATTAAAATCAACTGTGAACACCAGATTCGTGTCTATATTTAAAGACCCTGATGTTATCACAGAGCTCACCTACCTCCAAGAACATTATGTCATCACACCAGCGGACAAAGCCTCAAATAATTTCACATTTACTTGCAAAAAGTACTATTTCGACAGTCTAGTTAAAGAGTTGGGTTTAAATTCGACACCTGGAAATCCCACTTACACCCCAACAAACCTTTCTGCCTCTGAAATAATAGATAACCACAAATCAGCTCTTACTTCCTTTGGCTTCGACACTACCAATTTAGATTTAGATTTACCATACTTGTACTGCATACCTAAAATGCATAAGAATCCGTACAAACAACGTTTCATCGCTGGTTCCTCAAAATGTTCTACCAAATCTGTATCGATCTTACTCACCAAAGTTATATCTGAAATCAAATCTGGGCTTCAAAAATATTGTTCGACGGTGTATTCTCGCAGTGGTATCAACCAGATGTGGATTTTAAAAAATTCGAAGGAACTTTTAGAACATCTGAAATCCACTCATTTTAGTAGAGTCCATTCGATCAAAGCATATGATTTTTCGACACTTTACACTACAATTCCACATTCTAAATTGAAAGAAAGACTCGCAAAAATTATAAGTAATGCGTTTACAAGTAAGAACGGTAATCGCAAATACAAATTTATTGTTGTTAACTATGACAAAACCTACTTTGTAAAAGAAAAGTCCGATTCTGAAAATAAGTACACTGAAACAGACATTATTCAGATGTTAAACTTTCTGATCGACAACATTTTTGTGGTGTTTGGAGGAAAGGTCTTCCAGCAAATTGTCGGAATTCCAATGGGGACCAATTGTGCCCCACTCCTTGCCGACATTTTCCTTTACTCGTACGAAGCTGAATTCATTCAATCCTTGGTCTCTGAAGGGAAAAGATACTTAGCTTCTGACTTTAACTTCACTTACAGATACATAGACGATGTGTTGTCCATCAATAATCCAAAATTCGCGGATTACCTGAGCAGTATCTATCCTTCGGAGCTTGAAGTCAAAGAAACCACAGAGACAAATAATTCAGCATCCTATTTGGACATAATGTTGTCCTACGACACTGATGGTCACATGAACACCTCACTCTATGACAAACGTGACGACTTCAATTTCAGCATTACAAACTTTCCTTTTCTGAGTAGCAACATCCCTTCATCGCCTGCTTATGGCGTGTTCATATCTCAGTTGATACGCTATGCCAGAGCAAGTACCAAATATATGGATTTTGTTCTGAGAGCTAGGCGTCTTTCAGATAAGCTTCTCAGTCAGGGATATGTTTGTGACCGACTAACATCGTCACTGAGGAAGTTCTACGGTCGATATGGGACTCGTCATACACTATGATGTTCCACTCTCAAGCATGGTGGATGATATTCTGTCATAGACCATTTGAACCATCCAACCAAAGATTGTACTCTATATCTTCCAAAATGGAAGTAACCGGATGTGACAGTTCTACCGAATTGAAGCGACGGGTGTTGCATGCAAGCAGGAGATGCTTACTCTTCCTGGGCACCTGGTCTCACTCCCATATCGGGAGTTCGCTTCTTTTCACATGGTGGAGGTTTTTGTTTGTTTGCTTTGGTTCCTGTTTTGTCCTGATTTTGTATGCCTTCGGTTTCTGATTTTTGAATTATCGATTTTGTGCTGTATACAGGGATATGGTCATTATCCATATTTGTCATTGCTATTGTGACCTCATAAGCAGACTGGTGCATCTTAGAGCTTAACTCGTTCACATACATCTACAAAAAAGTGATTACAAACAAGTGATCGATATAAGGTTAGTTTAACTGTGTTTATGAAAATTTACAATGATAACTTTTACAAATATAATGAGTATTGATATGAAAAAAGTGGGACCACTTGTTTCAATTCAGCTCTTTCTATCTATAAGGTTGAATTGTATGATCATGAAAAGTGATAGTGGCCATCATGGTACAGGAAATGGCACATTGTCAGTACATGTAGAACTATCTTGGAATAAGCTCGAAGGATGTATAGTCATATACAATGGACTGCGAATGGAAAAACGGGAAACAAATGATCTGTGATTCATTCCAATATGAATATAATTTTTTCAACCTTTGCCGTCCAATTAATTCAATATGAACTTGTAAAGGATATAGTTCTTAGGTCGATATGGGGAACTCGTCATACACTATGATGTCCCACTATCCAGAATGGTGGATGATATTCTGTCATAGACCATTTGAACCATCCAACCAAAGATTGTACTCTATATCTTCCAAAATGGAAGTAACCGGATGTGACAGTTCTACCGAATTGAAGCGACGGGTGTTGCATGCAAGCAGGAGATGCTTACTCTTCCTGGGCACCTGGTCTCCCTCTCATATCGGGAGTTCGCTTCTTTTCATATGGTGGAGGTTTTTGTTTTTGTTTGCTTTGGTTCCTGTTTTATCCTGATTTTGTATGCCTTCGGTTTCTGATTTTCTGAATTATCGATTTTGTACTGTAGACAGGGATATGGTCATTATCCATATTTGTCATACCACTATCAAGGGGTCACAAATATGAAAGTAGAAAAATTGGCAAGGGAAGGATGGACTCGAAAGGTTGCACCTTGTTGAACACCCCCCTCCCCCCCTATCAAATCCTTAGGTCCTTCATAACTTTGTTGAAGTCTATACAGGCAGATGATATTGACATCAGAAAAAAATTGCTGCACCTCGTAAATCTTCTTTAATATTTATTAAAACAAATGTCAATATAAATGTCATGGAGAAATTTTCGATATAATAGACACGCGAAGAAGGATATGTACAGCTTTGTTGATTGAAGTAACGTAATCATGAAGTCCATATTTACATTCAAAAACCGAGTTCAATGAACAAATACAACCATGAAAGAAAAAAACAGATATAAACAAACATTAGGAAAAAGCTAGACAGAAATAAACTCCGAATGGAGACGAGATGAGGTGCCTGAGTAGAGTAAGCATTTCCTGTTTAGACAAAAATGAATTCCGAATGGAGATGAGATGAGGTGCCTGAGTAGAGTAAGCACTTCCTGTTTAGACAAAAATGAATTCCGAATGGAGATGAGATGAGGTGCCTGAGTAGAGTAAGCACTTCCTGTTTAGACAAAAATGAATTCCGAATGGAGATGAGATGAGGTGCCTGAGTAGAGATTTTGAGAAATTCAGACAATAGAAAAACTAAACTGAGCCTTGTGTTTTGGATGGCTTTGACATAGAATAAACTTTAAGTTAAACTTCGAATTTGAAAATTTGTCAAAGAAATGCTATATAGTGTTCTATATTTTGTACAATTAATTCTACAGTGACAACGCCAATCGCTCAAAAATAGTTTCTCGGTTTAGTTACTTTCAGAACGAAATCGCTGTAGTTCGAGTTCGCTACGAAATATATTATTTACAAAGAAATGAAAACACAATGAGTAGGAGACGAAATAATGGTCCTACTCAGATTTCGGGAAATTATTTTGAAAGTTATTAAAATATACAGTAGAAAAAATGTTAAAGCACCACAGAAAACCATATAATATAGAAAACCAACGGACACACAACAGTACCTCCATTTTAAAAGTCAACATCTAAAAACTTGTCTTAAATCTGTACCGTATAAATTTTGGCAAGAATTTGTACGATTGTCAGTGATAATGAAGTTAAAAGAATACGTTTAGATGAAGTTCGGATATCACTTTTACAACACACATTTCCCATTTCCCTTTTAAATAAAGGATTTATTTGGTTAAAAAGATTCCTTTTGTCGAATTAAGAAAAACTAAAGAAAAGAAATCAGTAGACGTATTACCATTTATCACAACACTTGATAAATGTAATCCTGAAATTTTTCACGACGCATACAAAAATCTAAACGAATTAAAAATGAGTGTAAAACTAGAAAATATACTAAACGAGACAGAACTGATTAAAAACAAACGGCAACCCAAAAAATTGAAAACAGTAAAGTTGAAGAAGAAAACTATATAATTACTCAAGGTGTTTCTACAGGTATGACTGTAAAAACAAAAGGTGTGGTAGGTCCCTACTCATAGATTTAACAGATGAAATTTGTATTTAATGCTTTTTTCCTAATCACTATGGTCCAAATGAGAATTAAAACACAGACATAGATATGTAATTTTTTTTCTTCAAAGATACTGTACATTATAGAAAGGTACCCATGCACAATAAGACAGATGAATATCAAATAAACAGATATGCCTTTGAACCTTCCAAATTCAGTAATGAAAAGAGTATAATTATTAATTTTGTTTTATTTTATGATAACAAGTCATATAGAAGAAGTATAACACATAAAATGATATTCTAACATAAATCTATATATGATATGTCTCCAAACATAAGGGTACCCCCAAATAATTTATCACATTTTTTACAAATAAAATATACTAAATTATACTTTTTAAAAAAAGAAACAGATGAATTTTTTTTCGTTTTGTAATATTTCATAATATTATGTATGTAGATGAAGAAAAATAGTATACAGGTACACAGTTTTATAAATGATCCAGATTTGGCTCAAAACATAATGGTACCCCCTTATAATTTTATCACATTTTTGACAAATAATTGATAGTATATCCAAATTTTTGCAATAAAGAACAGATGGAATTTCTTCATATTGCATCATTTCATACGATAATGTATATAGATGGTGCAAAAACCACATACAGGTAAACAGTTTTATAAATGATCAACATATAAGTCCAAACATAAGGGTACCCCCTTATAATGAATCATTACATATTTGATGATAAATAATATATCCCACTTTTTGAAAAAAAAGGAACGGATGGAATTTTTTCATATTGCATCATTTCATAAGATAATGTATATAGATGGTGAAAAAAAATCACATACATATATACAAATTTATAAATAATCAAGATATGGCTTCAAACATAAGGGTACCCACTTGTAATTTCTGAAATTCATCACATATTTAACTAAGAATATATACTATATGATGGGTGTGGACATCGATATATTGCCCAATATTTTGTTTCTTTTGGCATTTAAGACCTTCTGTCTGCGTTTTTCAATGTTCCGGCTCGTCCGCCACCAATTTTTTTTAAACGTTTTACGCAGACTTCTGTGTATTAGGAAAACCTATAACGGTTCGAGTAGGGACCCACCTTACGTTTAAGAATGCAGGTGCTGATTTTGAAATTAAGAGAAATTTAACATGCACATAAAAAATGGGATTTTTTTTTGTTAACATCTTACAATGTGATAAATGCAAGGAAGAATACATACGTTCCACCAAATAGTTCAATCAACGTATTTCCTTCATAAAAGTAACATTTCCCTAAACATGCTAAACATATGTTTGAATGTAGTAAAGGGAATTTTAAAGTTATGCCAATTTATCAAACAGATGATTATTCTATGATTACAATTAAGGAACATGTAGAGTTTTATTGATATATCTAAACAGAACTTGATAATTTACGCACACAAATTTCTTAAAACATGTTCACTTGACCATGCAATTTATCTGATTCAAATTTAAATTTAAACTTTATTTATTTTACAACGTTTAACAAACAAGTTACACAACTTATATAAATGTCTCACGTTGGCTCAGATGTTGGCGTGAGGGGGTCCAAGGAGCAGGAGGAAACCGGAGTACCCGGAGAAAAACCCCTGCAGAGGCCTGGTTGGGGGACCACCTACCCTCGTACATAAGACCCTTTGCCGAATCTGAGATTCGATCCAGGGACCTTAGAGGTGAGAAGCGAGCGCGCTACCACTGCGCAAACCCGGCCAGTACCTCTGATTCAGCACTTCCTATAGGTACATGGGCGGGTCTAGGATTTTTTCCAGGATGGGTCCTAAAGTTATTGGTTCTAAATTTTTTGAAAAGCCATAAAAAAAAAAAAAAAAAAAATAGAAAAAATAAATAAGATAAAAATGAAAAAAGAAATTGAAATTGAAATCTTGAATTTCATCCACGTTGTTCTTGATTATTGGTCAAATTAATGTAAATATGTGAAATAGATTGGCGATCGGTAGCGATAGCCAGCAAAAATTTGTCAGAGTTGGAATATGAAGGTTCAGACAATAATATATCCTCTATTCCTGTATTTTCAGTTAATAGACAAGGGTGTAATGTATAGGGATTGCAAAGGGAATCATCATTTGAAATTGATATGTATGTAATAAAATCTGTCAAGCGTAAGCGAGCCAGGGAAAATTGGATAATATACACTAAGCGTTTGGGTGACCATCGTCGTCAAAAGATAGCATGAAATCTGAGAATGATTTCAGTAGTTTACATGTTTAGACGTTGTCAAGGTAATGTACTACATTGTAGTTTGATTAGGTAGCATAATTATAATTTCTCGCCCAATTGCGATAAATATTGTACTTATATTACACGTCTTCAAATTCATCATTCAAGAACGAATGAGGGAGCAACCATTTGATTTTTAGAGGGGGGGATAGGAAAACTTGCCAGCCGTATTTTTTTTAGCCATTGTAAGAGCTGGATTTCTTTTCTATTTCGCCGGCCCTCCGGACCGGATTTTTTAAAATAGATTTTCCAATGTTGAACTGTCGAAAAAGTTTAAATAAGTCGGCCATGTTAAATATAAAACATGAAGTGAGATCAGGTGCCAAGAAAAGATATCATTAAGGCATTCCTTGCTAGCATATCACTTCTTTTTAATTTCTGGAATGACATATAAAGCCTTCTTATCTTTGCACTTAACGAAAACAGATTACAGATATGGTGCTAATGACTTTTGAATTTGATTTCGTTCCTTTGAATAAAGTTTGTTTCATTTCTATTTGTACTTAGCATATGACAGAAAAAGTGTTTACCGGGCATGTGGAAAGGGAAGGGGGGGGGGGGGGCAAATTCATGATCCGGAAAAATTTTGCCGACCTATCGGGCCGGAATTTTTTCCCCTAAAATCTCCATCCGGAATTTTTTTTTTTTGCAAAGTCTTCATGCCCCCATTAAAATCAAGTGAATGCTCCCTTAATTTGCAGCATCGACCTGACATGCACATTTCTAATCAACAAAAACGATATATATCATGGAAGCTATACAATACCCATTCATTTTCTGAATAATTTTTTATTTCGAATTTCAATATTAAATGCAAGAACTTATTCATTAAATCATATTTTGTGATAAATTGAAAAGAAAGATTTGTAAATGTCTCCTAGTTAGCAGACCCGGAAGTTGTAATGTAGGACAAGGAGATATATTTAAACTATTTATTGACAGGACAAAATGTCGTTTGCTTCGTCAAGGATTGGGGCACAGGAGGCTATAATAAAACCGTGTGATCTGTGTGAAGATGATGAAGACGTGAACTGGTTCTTTAAGGACTGCTTCCAGAATTTGTGTGACAGATGTAAGAAGATGCATCTCAAGATCCCAAACTGCAGAATTCATGAAGTAGTTTCGATTTTAGAGGGTATCGCCATTACAAAGGAGGCCGTCACGAATCTGTGTCAGGATCATAATGTACCCTTCTCCTTCTTTTGTCGAACGTGTGATGAGAACATTTGTTCCAAGTGTCTGTCAAAGAAACACAAGAAACACGACTTCATCGACATTCACGAGTTTCAGTCCGAACTACATAAGGAATTAGATACTATTTTGAATGAAAAGGAGACAGAGAAAGAGCAAATGACTAAAAATTTAGTGACATGGTCGGAATTTGAAACTAGATGCGAGAAGACACTGAGGGAAAACTATACAAACATCGATAAACGTGTGAAAGCTATCACATCAGCAGCAACTGAAGAGGGTGAAAAACTAAAGATGTATCTTCAATCTAAGGAAGAAGGGCAAATGACAGAATCGAAAGAAAGCAAAGAAAAGATTGAAGCAAGAAAAGATGCCTACAACGCGGAGATCCAAGCAATTAAACAAAACATTCCGTTACAGACAACATCAACTTTAAATCAATTTGTCAAAACATCCATCTCCAGGCTTCAGTCTCTGAAACCATTGTCACTCCCAACGCGGAGGAATTCCATGTTTACTATTGGTAGCATTAACAAGGATCAGATCAGGGACATGATCGGCAGAGATGGCGACCAACGAGATGCATCGGGACCGTCAAGAGATAAAACGAAAAAGAGAGGAAAGAATGTTCTAGAAAAATGGCAAATTATGAAAACTCAAAAACTCGATATAAAATCTGGTTGTTTTAGCATGTGTCAGTCCTGATGGTAGTATATGGATTGGTGGTAAAGGATACGTGTACAAGATGAGCTCTGACTGCTCTACAGTCCTCCATCAGATACCTGCTAGGAAGTCTCGGTGGTTATGTTATTACATAGCATGTTTACAGTCAGGTGATGCTGTTGTATCTTATGGTGTATTTTCATCCTACATAGACAGATTTACCTCTGATGGGAGAAGAGTGGACTTCGCAGACCTATCACCGAATTACACCAGTTGTATAGCCGTATCTGATGATGACAAGGTAGCTATTGCTATTTCCAAAGATTCAGTTCCAACGACATCCGTAGTTTTATTCTCAAAGGAGGGGAAAAGACTGAATAAAGTCGAGACGGATACAGAAATTTCAAGCTTCTGTATTGATAATGACGGTAACTATGTTATCTCTGATACAAAACATCAATGTCTTACAACGATTGACAGGAATGGTACTGTCCTGAAGAAGACTGAAATCAAGAAATCCAACCCAGAAGGAGTGATATGTGATAGGTACGGATACATCCTCTGGGTCATCGATAAAAACGTTTTTCTAATGAATGACGAAATGAAAGTTCAGCAGTCTTTCACTCTAGACGATGACTACTGCATCAATGATATTTGCATTGATAAAGGCAACCGTCTTTTCATACTTGTGGATTATATCAAAGTGATCGTCGCCAAATACTTAGAATGATCAAGACGTCTGTAGAGTAAGGATCCTGTACTTCGAGAAAGTAAAAGTGATATTCATATATTTTCTATCACAAAGTACATGTGTATAATGTAAATATTAGTTGTGATTAGCATATGTAATCAAATAACAATTATTTAAGATATATATATTTAGAGTGTATGCATCTATAGGCGAAACACCGTTTTGTATGTTTTTTTTTATAATCATTTAATTTTCATCGTAACAAGGATTCTGATCGGGTGGATGATCTCTAGAACAGGACCTACATCTTAGGATTTACAAAACGTTTTATATAAGGATTTCAAATACATTCTAATACAAATTGAAAAAAAAACCTTGTATGTGTATATTTGTTTAAAGGATAAAAAATCTAGTTTTTTCAGTCTTAGAATGTAATAAGAACAGTTCGACAAAATATACTAGAAAATTGTGTTGTTGCCTCATATAATTGCCAGCTTGATTTAACACGAGACGCTGTAATTTGTATTGTAATTCTTGAGCTTATCTGTTCTTAAATGATGCTATTGAATTTGAAGACGTTTATGATTTCATATATACACTCTCAATATGAAATTTGATACTGTATATTATTTGTTTAGTGATAAAGTATGTTTTTGATTGTTTTTCTCATTTAATTATGATTGTCTTGTTGATGTGAATTTAAATCTCCTCCCTTCTTTTAAATGTGAACTTTTCAAATTAAACTTCGATTTCATTCATAACATACTTTATAATATCAGGCTACTTATTGATTAAAGTATGTTATGATGCAGCTGTGATAAGGAACTCAAAGTCAGTTTAAAGTGATATCACAAGTTTCATGTTTTACAACAATTATTGATTAAAGTGTGTTATGATGCAGCTGTGATAAGGAACTCAAAGTCAGTTTAAGGTCAAGGACACATTTCAGACTTGGTCAATACTGATGGTTATTTTGTCCTCGCTTTATGCTGCAAATGTCATATTTTCACAATTAATCTTGATGAGAGCATGACTTTCAAATAGCTATATTTGTCGAGAAGTAATAGCCAATTGACAGCATGAAGATGGAGTAATACCGTGAATCGTATGAAAAATATAATTGGTGATAGGTATTTCTTTTAAAGGTTTGAAGGTCTGTAAGTTAAAGATATTTTCTGGTGTATCAAAGGATAATTCAAAATGTAAGCGATATTTCCTTGATAAATTACTTCTCAATACGAAGAACAGGAAGACTGAAAAATATGTGAATGAAAGTTACGCACAACACCTAAATTACAATGATAATTGTTGGAAAAAAATATATGAAAGTAGGGAGGGGATCTCCAACAAGACCCTGTTGCAACACCAACAACAAAACACGAAAACACCCGATGCAAAGACGGAAAAGAGACACACAACATATAAACATGAAACTCAAAAGACTACACATAAACAAGAGAGACCAATGGGTACCACTTGGTGAGTGTCACTGATGTGGGACCAGGAGTCCCCGAGGGCACATGTAGCCAGTTTGATCAACTTCGGTTGATCGTCTGACTCTTAAGGTATCCGATGTAAAATTGGACATTTTTCGATGCCTGGTAAGGTACTATAAACTATATATTATCTGAAAGGTTTTAATACCCACTGTTCAGAAATAATAATTTTGGGGCCAGAAAAACAAAGGGGAATAACTGATGAAGTATATAAATTCTCTACTTTCTCTATATAACATATGCAAAATAAAAAAGTTTTTTCCCTTCGATTTTTAAGACCAGGGGATCTCATATCTGAACTCAGGGCATCATTACCTTTCAGTAAATATATAATTTAAAGTACCTTACCAGGCATAAAATTTACCATAGTTAACAATGGAGATGATTAAAACGCTATGTAAAATAACCTTATTGTGCAACGGTTACCTTAAACGCATTCGAAAATTTCTGTTATCAAAATATTTTGTAATTTCTAAAACTTCTTGGGTCCTGTAGCATCAAATCCCAACCATCCATATTTTTCACACTCTTTGGTCATATTTCATTGTTTAGATTGCGGAACGTGCATGTCTGGTCCATGCTGCAAATTTATCTGCTCTTAAATGATGCTATTGAATTTTAAGACGTAAAACATTCCTACGAGAACAAAAGCGAACAAATAGACGGAGACACTATCATAGAATACACACGACGGACAACGCCATCTAATAAACATTCTTCAGAGTCTACTGCAAAAACAAAATGTAATATAAGTAGCGCTGTTAAAAAGTAGTACAAGGTTTACACTTAACCACGATCGCCCCGATTGTCCCGATTGAGGTGAATCGTTGGGAACGTGACAGACCGTGGGGTTAAATCGTGAAGATTGTAGGACAGCGTGATGGAATCGTGATGATCTTAGAAAATCGCAGAGACCGTGGCATAATTTCATTCTCAAAAAAAATGCTACGATTGTCCCGATTGATCCTTACATCACGAGAGTGCGTAAAAGAACGTTGTAAACATGATGGGTCGTAGTAGAGCATGACAGACCTTGACAAAGCGAAACAGACTGATCGTAATATCCAATTGTGGGAAATGAACTTGGAAACACGTTCTTTTACGATCCATTACAATTTCTCTCACACTCTTTGACGATTTGTTATGATTCAATCACGCTGCGACACGTTTTACTGCGATCATCTCGATGGGCCCGTACGGTATGCGGCGTGTCGATAATTTCCGTCACGGTTTCTACAAGGTGAATTGCGATTAAATATTCCTAGGATGAAAGCTATTATAATACAACCTGTTTTTGTTGAATTACAAGAGTTTTTAACATCTTCAACATTTTCTAGCATCTGAATAAGCCAAAAAAAAAAAGAAGTCTAGATAACCAATGAGATATTGTATAAACTTCTTCTAACGAGTTTAAAATATACACGCAATCAAAGATTTGAATTGCTCAACAAAAATATTACCTTCAATAATCAAAAACAAAGAAAAAATGTTAAGCTTAATTTTGTTAGGATTTTGTAAGTGGTATTGACACTTGTAATTCATTTCATATCAAATCGTGTTAAATCGCGGTAAGTTTTATCACATCGTAGTCCTGCATCGTAACAGATTGCAACAAAACTTGATAAGCGTAGGAAACTGCGATAAAGCATGGCAATACGTGATAGCTCAATGGGGTAATCGTACGGGAACATAACAAATGACAAAAACGGATAATGACCATATCCATGTATACAGCACAAAATCGAAAATTTAGAAAATCAGAAACCGAAGGCATACAAAATCAGAATAATACAGAAACCAAAGCAAACAAAAAAAAAAAAAAAACCCTCCACCATATGAAAAAGCTTGAGAGAACGGGATGAAGATCGTGACAAATCTTATCTCCAATCGTAACAAATCGCTACAGCGCGTATCAAATCTCACGCATTTATAGAATCGTGGAGCTTCACGATTTTGCATCATCGTGGACATCGTAGGGCATCGTGGCTAAGTGTAAATCTAGCGTTAAGGGCTCAGTTGCACTTATTTTATAATAAAAATTTTAAAAAATTGCCAAGATCCCAAAGATTTCCTTCGATCATCAGGATTTCAACACACTCTCTGACGATATTTAAGATTAAACCCCACGCTGTCTTACGTTACCTTCAACTCAATCGGGGCAATCGCGGCGATCGTGGCTAAGTGTTAACCTACTATTAGACTTCAGTTTTTGTAAGAAAGGAGGGGATCTAAAAAAAAACTCGGTTGCAGCACCAACAGCAACACACCAGACAGCCCAAGTGAAAACACAGAGAAGACACAGAGCAGAGACAAGGAACAGCAGACAAGACATCAAACATCGAACATAAAAGTGACAAATATGGATAATGACCATATCCCTGTTTACAGCACAAAGCATGTTTATTTCTCTTAAATGTATTTAATTGATCTACAATGTATATTTATGTAATACAGGTATATGGAAATGAAGTAGATGATTCACATCGACCCTCCAGAAATTCCAGTGGATGCTTCCCTGATGAGCTGGAAGAGCAGGATAGACAGCACAGAGACATCTTCAAAACCAAAAAAGCACGAGATGTTGTCAAGTGTATGGAGTGTTTGAAACCTAGACTTGTGTTTTGCAACTCAAAATTAAGTCCATCACAGGTGTGTGAAGCTAAGTGTGTCTATTAATTTCTGTAAGAGCAATATTCAGTCTATATATCAGCATCTAATAATCCTTGTGTCTTGCCCCCATATGTTCTGTATAATCAGGTATGTGTACTGTGCATAAAACCAGACAATGCGTAAAATTTTAAAGGTACAACATTTTCAGTCTTCGCACATGTACATTGTATATGAAATGATATCATTAGGAAAAGAGAGTCTTTGATAACTCTTTTGTACATGTAAAAACAAAATGTCAGATTGTGAATATCATTTGGTCATGGAATAACACAGGTTAGATATGCATGAATTTTTTATTCTGTACTCTGCAGGAGGAGATTCTTAACCAGATGACTTTGGATTACATATGTGGAGACGGGACTCCAGAAGATAGTGGCGTTTTCATGCGGAGATGCATAACATGCTCATCAGACATTGAAGTTTCTTATTATTCTGCAGGACTAAGAACCTATCTCCCCCCAATTTGTATTTACTGTGGAAGTGATGACCAGTTGGTGGATGATAATGATCCCTATATCCAGGATCTACATGAGAAATATTCAGTTGTCCTTCCCTTGTGTACCATATGTCATTCAAATGGCAAAAATGGAAAAACATGGGGATGTTAATTCTTCAAAAAACCTGGGAATAACTGATAATCTACACTGCCATTTGAAAGAAAATAGGACACTGAAAATGAAGGAACTTGTGTAAAGTTTTGTGCCCCCAAATCAGGAATGCAACATATATCTTTTGTAATTTCTGTCAGTAAAAATTCTAACCTTGGCCTTAAATTTTGAAAGGGAAGTCATTAGCTTTCATGTTACACTCATGTATACATATTGGTAAGGCCTTTCCATTTTTATCAAATATTACCCCTTCATCTTATCAAGGTTGACTTTAAACCTTGACCTACTTAACTTACGTTAACATTGGTAAATGATAGGGGTATTATGCTTCAAATACATGTATGCGTTCCTTTTGGAACAACCTTTTATTTGGTATAAGTGTTATTGGGACCTTGACCTAGGAGTTTGACCATATCTCATTATACTGACAAATACACCAACAGGAGAATTTGTGTTTATTATGAACAATTTTAATTTCAATAATGTTTCCAAAAAGAAACATTGAAGGTTACTTTATTGCAATAATTTTACTTGTATCCTTATGTACGGTAAGAAAGAGAAAGCTGTTATAACGTTGACATTGTTATACCAATTTTTTATTTGAAGCACATATAGAATGATATAAGTCATGTTAAAGGAGAGTTTTATGCTATAATTTTGTTCAAATTGTTACAATTGCAATTGACACAAGTAATCAAAAGAAAATTTTACATTTTATGTTTTTGTTCTGTTATTGCAGATAGCAATTTGATGAAATTGAATTTTTATGCAATTGGTTAGTAGGAAATACAAAAATAAAGTATTAGAAGACAAAACAATTAATTGTTTACTTGGGATTATACATCAGAAGCATCTTTGTGGGCAAACTGAGAAAAATATATTTCGTTCGGTCTACCTTTTCATGGCTTCAGTCCTATTTTGGAAGAATTTGAAATAATAATATAAAAAATATTTCGTTTCGTTCGGTCCAATTTCTGAAAACAAAATCCCGAAGAACTACAAATTAAATTGGTATAGCCTTATCCTTTTTCATCCAAACAGTTGAAGGACATACGAACAGACTAATGGAAGGACTGGAACTACTTTGTAATAACGTTAGATTTGTTGCACGAAACAAATGGCAAATATGGTTAATGACCATATCCCAACACATAGCACAAAATCGATAAATCAGATAATCATGAGCCGAAGGCATACAAAACCAGGATAAAACAAGAACCATAGCAAACAAAAAAAAAAACCTCCACCACATGAAAAGAACCGAACTTCCAATATAGGAATAAGACCAGGTGCCCAGGAAGAGTCAGCATCTATTGCATGCAACACCCGTCACTTCAATTCGGTAGAAACTAGTTCTACTACAGATGTGAATATCAGCAAAAAATAAAGCTAAATTCGAAATTATCGTTCTCGATCCAAGTATATTTTTTTACAAATTGCAAACACACCGGTACATGCATTAATCTTGGTACATTTATTTGACTACTGCGTTAGTATTCTGAAAACTTTGATTATCTTGGAACCCCCAGTGAACCTCATTTCTTTATAAAAAAAATATATAGAATTGTTGTTGAATTGAATCGAGTCCGGATTTTAAACTTTGAGAGGTCAGAAACCCCATGTATAATAAGAAACAGCATGATATCAAAGCTAAAACATCGATTTAGCCATATTAAAAGAGCTAGTAATTATTTTCTCAAAATGAGTGGTTTTTGCATAAAAAATGCATATTTTACCCAAAAATGATTGTTTTGATGAATAATTACATTTAATTTCACAATCATCTGACAAGATGATTACTTTCTATTATGATAATAGCTTTAAATGCATAGTTTATGCAAAGAAAATGAATTAATAGAATTTTTCTAGAATTCTGTTATTTTTAGAAAAAAAAACCAGGCATTTTGCCCAAAAATTTAGTAGAAAATATACCTTTTATGTTTCATACATGTAATATATGAGTGAACCTAAATAATTACAGTACAAGATACATTCCTGCTATCATTTCAAGAAGTTCTATAGATTCAATAAAAATTCTCCAGAAATCAGCCTTTTTGAAATGAAAAAATACGCTTTTCCCCAAAAACACTTAGATTTTGAATGAAATGTTAGTAAAACATATAGAATATGAAAGAGTGTGAAAAGTTACACTAGAAAATAGCTTTCAATCATTGCTTTCATATTAAATAAGGGTTCTTTAAATAAATATACAGAAATCTGAGATTTCTAATTGAAAATACTAGTTTCTGTATAAAATAATTAATTTCGAGGATTTTGAAAAAAAAAATATATATATAAATATAAAATATATGTCATTTGAAAGAGGAGACTTTAAAGATGTTTTTAAATCATCATTGAACGAACACATGCAATATTGAGGAGCTGAGAAGCAGGAATAAATTAAAATTTCCTCAAATTTCTGTGAGTTTCTGCAAAAAATCGACTTTTTTACCCCAAAACACACAGTAAAAATAGGAATTGGAACTTGCAACTTATTTCATCTGAAAGAGCATAAAAAATACTATATATTCATGCTTTTCAAATTTTAAAAACATCAATCATATAAAATTTATAACTTTTTCCTTATTTTCAGTGATTTTTGACTAAAAAACATGTTTTTCCCAAAAAACACCACTTTTGCAATGGAAATTTCCATGAGACAATTTTTTATCTGAAAGAGAGCAAAAAATGCTACAAAGGTAGGCCGGTTTTGGAGGATCAAGGAGGGGGGGGGGGTGCACCCAACCCAGTGATACATCCCAGACTAATACGCTTCTCTCTGAAATCTAACTTTCAAAAACCATACATCGATGACAAACGTATTTGTGGGCAAATAGAAACTGCTAAACACTATCATTTTATAGAATGTAAATTATTCAACAATATAAGGTCATTAACTATCAATAATATAAATTATAGCTATAATATTTATATTGTGCTAAATGGATGCCAATTATACAGTGAAGGAATAAACGAGATTTCTTATGAGCTTATTGTTAAAAGTAAGAGATACTCTTATATCTGTTAGGGAGATGGATCCTATTATTTTATACAAAATTCACAATAACTACTGTTTATACGACGCAGTCGACGCAGCAATATCAAACAATTATAGCTTTAGTTTATATGATATCTATTATCTATCATGTTGATAAAGCAAACTACACTTACATTATATTAACACATGTATACATACTAGGTTAAAATGTAGATTTATGTGTCGGTATCAATAGAATTTCTAACTTAAGTTATTGATAAAACAAAATGGCGTTTGCTTCGTCAAGGATAGGGGTACAGGAGGCTATAATAAAACCTTGTGATCTGTGTGAAGATGATGAAGACGTGAACTGGTTCTGTAAAGACTGCTTCCAAAATTTATGTGACAGATGTAAGAAGATGCATCTTAAGATCCCAAACTGCAGAAATCATGAAGTAGTTTCGATTTTAGAGGGTATCGCCATTACAAAGGAGGCCGTCACGAATCTATGTCAGGATCATAATGTACCCTTCTCCTTCTTTTGTCGAACATGTGATCAGAACATTTGTTCCAAGTGTCTGTCAAAGAAACACAAGAAACACGACTTCATCGACATTCACGAGTATCAGTCCGAGCTACATAAAGTACTAGATACTATGTTGAATGAAAAGGAGACAGAGAAAGAGCAAATGACTAAAAATTTAGTGACATGGTCGGAATTTGAAACTAGATGCGAGAAGACACTGAGGGAAAACTATACAAACATCGATAAACGTGTGAAAGCTATCACATCAGCAGCAACTGAAGAGGGTGAAAAACTAAAGAAGTATCTTCAATCTAAGGAAGAAGGGCAAATGACAGAATCGAAAGAAAGCAAAGAAAAGATTGAAGCAAGAAAAGATGCCTACAACGCGGAGATCCAAGCAATTAAACAAAACATTCCGTTACAGACAACATCATCTTTAAATCAATTTGTCAAAACATCCGTCTCCAGGCTTCAGTCTCTGAAACCATTGTCAATCCCAACGCCGAGGAATTCAATGTTTACTATTGGTAGCATTAACAAGGATCAGATCAGGGACATGATCGGCAGAGATGGCGACCAACGGGATGCATCGGGACCGTCAAGAGATAAAACGAAAAAGAGAGGAAAGAATGTTCTAGAAAAATGGCAAATTATGAAAACTCAAAAACTCGATATAAAATCTGGTTGTTTTAGCATGTGTGTCAGTCCTGATGGTAGTATATGGATTGGTGGTGAGGGAGTCGTGTACAAGATGAGTTCTGACTGCTCTACAGTCCTCCATCAGATACCTGCTAGGTCGTATGGGATGTCATGTCAATACATATCATGTTTACAGTCTGGTGATGCTGTTGTTTCTTATGGTGGTTTATCCTACATAGACAGATTTACCTCTGATGGGAGAAGAGTGGACTTCGCAGACCTATCACCGAATCGCACCAGCTTTATAGCCGTATCAGACGATGACAAGGTAGCTATTGCTGTTGGCAAAGATATATTTACACCGACATCCGTAGTTTTACTCTCAAAGGAAGGGAAAAGACTGAATAAAATCGAAATGGATGTAAACATAGCAAGCCTCTGTTTTGATAATGACGGTAACTATGTTATCTCTGATAGAAAACATCAATGTCTTACAACGATTGACAGGAATGGTACCGTCCTGAAGAAGATCCAAATGAAGAAATCCATTCCACAACGAATGACATGTGATAGGTACGGAAACATCCTCGGGGTCAACGGACAAAACGTTTTTCTTATAAATTACGAAGGGAAAGTTCAGCAGTCTTTCACTTTAGACTGTAACCGCGGCATCAATGATATTTGCATTGATAAAGACAACCGTCTTTTCATACTTGTGGATGGTTACAAAGTGATCGTCGCCAAATACTTAGAATGATCAAGACGTCTGTATAGTAAGAATCCTGTGCTTCGAAGTGAAAGTGATATTCATATATTTTCTATCATATGGTATATGTACATGTTTGATGTAAATATCAGTTGTGATTATCATATGAAATCGAATAACAATTATTTAAGATTAAAGTTTAAAAAGTATATAGATTTAGAGTGTATGCATCTATAGGCGAAACGCCGTTTTGTATGTTTTTTTTTATAATTATCATTTAATTTTCATCGTACTAAGGATTCTGATTGGGTGAATGATCTCTAGTACAGGACCCACGTCTTGGGATTTACAATACGTCTATAAATATAAGTGAGTTGTTTTATTATTGTAAACTGTGTCAAAAATGAAATAAATTAAAAAAAAAATAAAATATAAGTATAACAAATGTATTTCCAATGTTCATTGAAGAAACCTTGTATGCTTAAAGGGTAATACAACCCTAATTTGTTTCCGTTTGAGAATATAATGAAAACAGTACGACATACTTTATAAAAATTGTGTTTTTGCCTCATATAATTGCCAACTTGATTTGACACGAGACGCTGTAATTTGTATTGTAATTCTTAAGCTTATCTGTTCTTAAATGATGCTATGAATTTGAAGACGTTTAAGATTTCATATATACACTCTCAATATGAAGTTTGATACTGTATTTTAGGGGTAAAGTTTGTTTTTAGTTGTTCTTCGTATTCAATTATTATGATTGTCTTGTTGATGTGAATTTAAATGTGAACTTTTCAAATTAAACTTCAATTTCATCCATAACATACTTTATTATATCATGCTACTAATTGATAAAAGTATGTTTTGATGCAGCAGTGATAAGGAACTCAAAGTTAGTTTAAGGTCAAGGACACATTTCAAACTTGGTCAATACTGATGGCTGTTTGTTCCTCGCTTTATGCTGCACATACCTCAATCTTGATGAGAGCATGGCTCGCGGAGTCATGTGGTGCTCAAACTTTCGAATAGCTATATTTGTCGAAAAGTAACAGCCCATTGACAGTATGAAGATGGAAGTTATACCAAATTTGATTTTGAATTCAAAGAATCAACTTATGAAAATACACGTACTGGTATCAAAGCAGTGACCGAACAATTTTGAATGTTTATTCACGATAACTTCGTTCTTTTGATAAATTGAGACATGAAATTTGGAATAAATAATGGTTGGCATATGTCTGAGATATTTATTGAATCATTTTCTAACAAAATTGGACTTTAATCATCTTTTATGTCCATCTTTTAACAACAAGATTTCCTTTATTTCGCAAATTTGTTAAAGCAGTCACCGAACGATTTAGCATTCGGATGTGTTTTATTGATCGATTTTCATGTATGAAGAAACATCTTTTCCAAAGATCTAATTGTAGAAAATTAAGGAAAATTCCCTCAAATATAGTTCTTGCTGAGAGTTTTACGAGGGTACCCTTTCACAATCACAATTGGCTTAATTCTTGGGAAAATATATAAAGGAGACTCAGTACTTTCTCACAACAAAATCGAAAACTTAGACGTAGACACAGAAGAAACACGACGGACATCACGATCTAATGAATATTCGTCAGAGTTCAGTGTAAGAACATAATTTATATATGTAGCGATGTTAAAAACTAATGCTACTTTGCAACGATCGCCCCGATTGATGTGATTCGTAGGGAACGTGAGAACGTGAGATTGTAAGAGAGTATGATTGACCTAGCATCAAGGGCCCAGCTGCATTTACAGTAGTTTATAATCAGAATAAATATTCTTGCCATGATCTCTGCGATTCCCTTCGATCATCACGATTCCAACTCACTCTCTTACGATATTCACGATAAATCCCCACGCTCTCTTACGTTCCCTCTATTCACCTCAATCGGGGAAACCGGGGCGATCGTGGCTAAGTGTAGACCTTGCATTAGACTTCAGTTTTTGTACGCCACATTTATGACATTTGATATTTGCCTATGAAGCATATGAGAAATACATGACTGTGTGATTGTTGAGTAAGTATTTGAAACTATGGACATTATTTTTTTCCTGTAGGATTCATGAAAGTAATTTTAGCTCCATTTTCTTGCAATCAACGGAAGAATTATCTCAGACTGGCGTTTTGACAAAAAAGTGTGAGCACGACATTAAGATTTCACTTGAAAAAAAAATCTAAATTAATTTCGTTTCAATAAAGGCATCAAGTAGGGTCAATTCAGTAGCACATCCAAACAAAATGTATGTTCAAAATAGCACCGGAGGGATGGTGCTAACCTTCTTTAATTTCGATGATGTTTTTCGATGAAATGGCAAGTTTCCAAAATAACAAAAAAAAAAAAAAAAAAAAAAAACATATGCAATGTCAAATTGATAAAGGGTCAAAACAATGCTTCTTATAGACGACAGAGCTGGAAAGAAGAAATTAATACACTTAACAAACATTAAATTTTTAAGTGTATATAAAAGTGTACAATAAGTACTTTAATATCCTTCCGAAAATATCACATGTTGTTATGTATAGATTAAAGACATGTATGAAGATGATATTCTGTCTTAGACCATTTGAACCATCCAACCACCGAATATTTTTGTATCTTCTGAAATGGAAGTAACTGAATGTGACTGTTCTACTGAATTGAAGTGACGAGTGTCGTATGCAAGCAGGAGATGCTGACTCTTCCCTGGCACCTGGTCTCGCTCCCATATTGGGAGTTCGCTTCTTTTCATATAGTGGAGGTTTTTCTTTGTTTACTATGGTTCTTGTTTTATCCTGATTTTTTCTTCAGTTTATTATTTTCTGAATTATCGATTTTATAATATACTGAACAATAAAAGTTACGTCCTTCTTTTTGTATCTGCTTTACATGACTCGTGAAAACAAATTTCATTCAGAGGTGGTATCCTCAAAAAATATTTGTTTGTATTAAATGTTCAACGGTATATCCATTCATTGTCCGATTCTGACCACGATCTTATTAAATTGATGTTATTGTGACGTCATAATTAAGGTTTTATCCAAAGGGGTTTCACCTGTTTGATCCTCTCTGGTAAATGTGTTTGTGGACCAAAAAGAATTTTACTTAACAAATCGGTATCTGCACATCCTTCTTTGAGATAGCGCATGAGCGACTGTGGACTTCCGGTGTCATTTAAGCTAAATTTTCTTGAATTACAAGCTATTTGACTGATTTATGGATAATCGATATCACAATTTTTTCTGTTTTTCAATGGCGAAATCCCCTGTGCTTATTTATACACTCTTTTCTTTCGAAAGCAGTCAACCAGAACGAAGAAAGAGAGAAATTTACCTTACAAGGTGAAAACGCTTTGTTTCTTCACGCTTCATTGCGTTCAGTGTCTGACTAATAAAAAGAAAATTTTGGAGTGTTTATTGAGTTAGTTTTACTAACTCGAGGGTTATAACGTTTCATCTGCACAAGTGGTGACCTGTCATTTTAGGGACATAACTTTTTTTGTTCAGTATATCTATTGGGATATGGTCATTTTAATATTTGTCATCATTACATACCCAAGGAACGCATAAGTTGGTTTTATAAATACCACTTTATTCGACTTACAAACCGCAGTTTTTCTTAGATTTTCAATTTTTAAATCCAAGTATCACTAGTAATCAAAATGAGATTTCCAATGTAATTCGTCAAGCGTAATTATAAATATGCAATGGTACCGGTCACAAAGTCGTAGTAATAAAAATAGTTTATTTTACATCCCGAAAGGTACCCTACCTTCCGTCAAAGAAGAAAACTATGTTCAGATACATACCTAGTTCCACTACCATTAAAATCTAATCATTTTGACTTGTCTTCTCGACGTTGAGGCTGAATAACATATAGGTACTTATTGATAATAAAATTATTGAAAATAGACTGAAGGGATGTTTAGTTTTCTGATCCAGTGAAGAAAATAACTCTCTAAGTTTTCCCTCAAGTCAACACAGTATTCCCTTATTGTAGAGGATGTAGACTATTTTGGTCTACGGGATTTACGATAGAAATAAAGACTTTGAAATTACATTTTCGGCTTTTCGGAATTGTAAAATATATGCTTCGTATGTTTTTCCCTAATTATTTCCCCTAAATAGCTGTCTACAGCAAACACACAACACAAAATTATTCCTTTCTCTGGCCGGATACTCATATACGGTAATCAACTCATACCAGCGACTGAAATAATTTTGTTTTTCTCCGCCCTTGGTTCTGTTTTATCTACCTTTAGAAATGATATGTGCAAAAGATGTAATTCATAAATATGAATAAAATCGGAATTTCTGAAAACAATAGATTTGAACTTTTTAAATCGTTTTGGTTAACGTTTGCAAAACTGAAAAGGTAGAATTCGCGTCTGCACCGACCTGTGTCCTGAATGGCCGGGTGGGGGCAGGTAAATTTTCTGTCATTTCCTCTATAGCCGCTATAGGGTTTATATCTCTAGTGATCTGATTGGCCCGATTTATCAACTTTAACCCTTCTAAATGTTTGACTGACAGCTTAAAACGGATGATATTGGGGTATCTCCGTAGCATAACCAAGTAAACCTATCAGTATGTCTTTGATGTTGAACACCGCTTGCGACTCTGCGAATATCACTCCAGGGCTGTGATCAAAGCTATTAACGTATATCGGGTAATTTTGGCGCGATGGAAATTTTGGCTTTGTTGGCGAATGCAATAAAATCGCCAAATTTAAAAGCGCCAAATTTCCCATGCATGACCTACGGAATTCACCCAGCTAGAGCGACTGTTATTGATATGGCCCGTTTTCCACGGGGTAATGACTTCATTTGCGTTATATATTCACATTTGCTTACCATGTCGTTATTACAGTAAGGGTTCCAACTCTTTACCTTCTTGAAGAACATTTCAAACCAATTTCCATGCACCAGATTTTCGTTTCGAATATTAAATTCTCATCAGTGATGCTTCCAGCGAAAGTGCTTTTCATAAGCCGTCCAAATTAATTTCGCTAACGCCCTCTTGCGTTATTTTTAGAATTTAAATTTCTGAATTTACTCAACAGAGAGCTAGTTACAGGTATCATTGTTTACCTTCAAACAAATTATTAACGTCCAAATAATGGACGTCTACGCCTATGTTAATCCAATTATCTAAAACAATAAATGCAACAGATATCGTAAAGGCAACGCGCGCTTTGAAAAGGTTGCATACGCGGAGTCTGTTTAATAAGGTGTAAATAGGGCGTGAGATTTTGAACTTTTGGTAATCGGACTTGTGGGTCGTGAAAAAAATAGCGATACATTAACCGCATTATAACCGCTAAGTTCTATTTTGAACTACAGTGTCGATGATTAAGACATTGGACCTATGTACATGAATATTTAGCAAGGTACATATATATAATCTAAGTATCAAATAATTCAATGTTCGTTTAGGGGGTTAAAACATTGATACGACGATGAAATTGGTCATTATAATTTTGGTGGATGTTTTGAACAATACGCCAATCTTAAAAGCGCCAACATTTCCAACGCCCAATTTGGACAAAATTCGCCAAAATTTCCCGACGCCAAAATTACCCGATATATACGGTATGTCACGCCTCTAAAGCCTACGTTACTCATGTATGCATATTATTGAACACTTGGTTGAGAAACCCGGCCTTTAAGGTAGAGAATAAGTCGGGTCTCAGATGCCCATTTTTACTAAATAACAACATTTACAATATTCTCATTTCCACATATTCAAAGCTTACGTTAAATCTGATATACAAACAAAATATAGATCGTGGTTTCATGATTGTACAGAGAACTTTTAAAGCCGTTTTAACTTTAACATGGGAAAAGTAAGAAAAATCCCCTTTTGTACTATAAAAGTTTCTTTTCCCAAAATCATCCTAGTTTAGTAATCTGAACATTATTCTGAAGAGAAAAAATTGGTATGCAGGCAAAAAATTACTAGCAATTCTGATCTGAGGGATACTCTACCTTACAGCGAATGCGGAGACGAGAAGCTTTTTATAGTTTATATCAAACGGGAAATTTCATTGGCTGTTTGAAATCCGTAGTAGTGGTTCTCTAAATTTGGCAAAGCGAACAAGAAATCATTGGACATTTCAATAAGATTTGTTCACTTGGATTTAAAGATTAATTTTGGTGATCAAGAACGTCATCCTCTTAGTTGAATCTGTTTATGATAATTTTGAAGCAGTCTTATCATACGGACAGACAGACGCACATGACATCGACTATATGCATCCCGAAGTTTCATTCTATTTCTTTATAAGAAAGGTATGAATATTGACTATTGCGTAACTAGTAGATAACAATTGTCTTTCAGAGCAAAGTTTGTTTAGGTCATTTAATGGATAACTTAATATGGAATTGTCGTTTCCTTATCAAAATGTGTACGATATCCTTAAACTAGAATCAGTGTCCTTATCATATGATTGTACTTTAAAGTGTGTACATACAAAAAGATATGGATTATAGTGAAATGAAAATGAAGCTCTTAATTCTGACCTTAAACAGTAAGTAATTTTAATGAATTTATTATATATGCTTAACCATTTTAATGGAATTTCTTTACAAGAATGCTTTGTATTTCCTTCGTAAAAGAAAGAAGAACTTCAATAGGTCACGCTTGCAGCACCAAAAGCAAAGCACAGGAACACGTATCTTCGGAATCACAGAAGGGGCGCGTTCAAGAGACACAAATAGGAAATGAAGATTAAACATGAAGCATCAAAGAAGCCATTAAAACTCTTAACAAAAAGACTACTCTTAAACACACGTGACCAAAGGAAATCTTTGTAATGTTAACATTTTACACTCTTTATAACATTGAGTGTTTAAAAAATGTGAAAGTATTTTAGGTTAATTTATTGAAGAATAAAGGCGATTTTTTATGATCCGTTAAAGGATATGCCGTGTTTAAAGAATGTTGAATCAAAATGGTAACGTTAAGAACGATATAAGGAGTGAATAGTTCGATCTAATATAAAACCGAAAATAGAGTGAAATTGTCAATAGTTTTCTGCATTATATTCCTATCCCTATTTTATTCCACGTGCCATTTAAATATAAATGATAGAATGGGAAACCTAAATCTCTAATCACTACGTTGTTCATTATCGTAAACTGTTGCAAAGTCTTTTTGTAGTCAATATAATCCATGCTGCCTTAAGTCACTGCTATACCGATAATGCTGCTTGGATCCTTGACGGCAATTGTTTGGAGATTTTACTCATTGATTTAAATTGGTTCAGTGCTAGAAACTATTGCGCCCATCGCGGTGGCGACTTGGTAGAGATAAGGACTCGGCACATTCAAGATTCAATAGTACAGCATTTGAAAACGAGAAATGGCGGGAAATTTGGATTTTGGATTGGTGCAACTGACACGGATCAAGAGGGAGCGTGGAAATGGCTACATTGTAAGAATTAATATTAAGGCATTATAATTTATATGTATCATCTCACCGGTATCTCTGATATCTAGTCGGATTTCATAAAGAACTTGCATGATAACGATTCATTCAAACATATTTTAAATGAATTTTATTGTCCATTTACAGTCTTTTTTTTCAATATTTTGTGATCGCAGTTCAAAAAGTCGTTTTCTAACTTTTTGATTTTACACATTAAACATTAAATGATAAGGTAATGAACACTGAAACAAGAAGCACATGAGAAATGAGACTGCATTGACGTTTATGTTTTGAAATGAACGCGGTATTGAAATACTCATGAAAGTATCATCAAGCCAAAGCAAACAAAGTAAAAGATTAAAATTCAATTTACAAACTTTTCAATATGATTAAGCTCCAAGACAGATGGGTTATACAAATTGGTCCCCAGGCGAAGGTCCAAATGACCATGGTTTTATTTTCGGGGGATCGCTGGAAGACTGCGCTATGATCAGATCAGATGAAAATTACAGATGGCACGATGGTCCATGTGATGGAGTTATTGATTCGCTTCATTATTCCTTCATTTGCCAGTATGGTAAGTTCTAAGCATCTTTAAATGACGAAATAACATTATGAATTGTAATATTACCCACCATGATTTTAAGTAGTAGATGGCCGTCCGAAGTCGATACCGATTGCTGATTAGTCTCGTTTGGCTTACGTGTAGTCTTATTTACTTTTGGTGTCGTACTTGGTGTTCATTGTCCCTTTTGTTTCTATTGCTGTGCTTGACTACTTCGTGTTTTCATATAGGCATGTTACAGTGTTTTGATATAGAAGTCTCGGAGGAGATCCACTCCTCTTTTTTGTCTCTGTCTTTACATAACGACTGTGCATCAGTGTGAAATAAACATAGCGAGATATCTCATTCACGAAAATTTGATGATCAAAACACCTGCTATGACTGAAGGAGAAATCTGCTATGAAAGATCAGTCGAATATAATTTGCGTTGCCATATGCGTTTCAGTGGTGTATTTGCATTGCTTTTTTGTTTGTTTAACTCATCCAGGTCACACTTATGCCCTTTGCCGTGTGGAGCTCGTAAAAAAGTTCCCCGCGAGGGGTTTGACTGTAAGTGTTTTGAATATGTTTCCCTGACATTGTCGCCATTGCACTGTCTATATAGACATAACGTCAGACAGTGCAGGATTTTTATATATATTGTTTTCATTTACGTGCTTAAACATCGACGGCGGGTGCGGCTAGCAAACAGGGGATGATTACTCCACCCGGGCACCTTGTCCCACCTCTAGCTTGCTAGGGGTCTGTCGATGCTAATTTTGTGCTCTATTGTGAGAGTTGTTGAGATTATCGTCAGGATCTTTTTTAACTCATTTAAAATGTTGTCTCATTTTCATCAACTTTTTTGTGTTTTTTTTTTTTTCTTTTTCCTTTTCGTTGTTTGAATTCTTATGATTTTTGTTCAAAATTAGTTAAAGAAGATCCTGACGACAATATCATCAACACTCACAATGGAGCGCCAAATTGAGCATCGACGGAAATGTCCGCCACTGTCGCATGAAAGAGGCTTTTAGCTCTTTATCAATTGGACATCATATATCCTAATTTGCTGTTTTGGAAACTTGTATATCATAAAAAAACCATCGAACTTAAAGTTGGTTAACATTTGAGCACCATCCCTCAAATGCTCTTTTGAACATCGTTGTTATTTAAGTATGCTACTGAATCGATCCTACAGGAAATTTGGAGCCGTGCACTATCTGCAAAGTAATTGCACAAATTTTACTTAAAATATAAAATAAAACCTAGGCAATGCAAAGCATAGCATCCCCCTCGCATGGCATGAGGATCTCACATATTGGGAGTTCGCTTCCTTTTATATGCTGGAGGTTTTTCTTTGTTGGCTTTGGTTTATGAATTCTAAATAATCGATTTCGCACTATGTATTGGGATATGGCCATTATCCTTATTTGTCATCTATCTAGTCAGTATACAAAGATTTTGGTCATTTCTCATCTTTGACTGCACCCTCTAGGCTGTATACAAGGATTGACATCTTTTTCAATCTGTGATCTTAATCTTTGACCTGTGACATTGAAAATCAATACGGTTTTTCCTCTTGTCGTCAGTGTATGAACGACAAATATGGACATTGACCCTATCCCAATACACAGTACAAAATCGATAATTCAGGAAATCACAAATCAAAGGCATACAAAATCAGGATAAACCACGAACCAATGCAAACAAAGAAAAACCTCCACCACACGAAAAGAAGCGAAGTTCAACTCCCAATTAGGAGTGAGATCAGGTGCCCAGGAAGAGTCAGCATCTCCTGCTTGCATACAACACGCGTCATTTTATTTCGGCAGAATTATCATATCCGGTTACTTCCATTTCGGAAGATATAAGTGTAGTCTGTTGTTGGATGGTTCAAATTGTCTATGACAGAATATCATCCACCATTCTGGACAATGGGGCATCAGATTGTATGACGAGTTCCCCGTATCGACCGTAGAACTTCCTCAGTGACGAGTTTAGTTTGGTTAAGACTCAAACAGAACTGCACCCTCTAGGCTGTATACCAGGATTAAACCTTTTCCAATCTTTGACTTTGGCCTTTGATCTGTGAGCTTGAACATCAATAGGGTTCTTCCTCTTGTCATAACCTATCAGTGTATGAAGTTTGGTTAAGATCCAATCAAAACGGCACCCTCTAGGCTGTATACATCTATTTTGTGACAAACACATGCACACATTCACTTACACACGAACGACTGCGTTACTATATCCCCCTGCAACTATGTTGCGAGGGGATAACCAGAAGACGCTACCAAAATGAATTTGGGCTTTGTCTGAAAATCACTTTTGCTGGAGGAATCACTTATGAGAATTTTATATCCAAACAGGTGTCTGGTGCATTTAGAATTGGTTTGAAATTTTCTTTAAGAAGGTAAAGAGTCGGAAGACTTCCGTATTATTTAACTCCGTACGCTTTGTTGAATGTAATACTGCTAAGCACCCCAACTTCCTAGTAGAGATAATTAATATTAATTGTTTAAGTCGAAGCTACATGTATGCATATTGTGATGAAATACATCAGATCTATACGTTAAACGTCTTCGAATTCTATAGCATCATTTAAGACCAGATACATTTTCAGCATGGACCAGACATGCACGTTTCGGGTACTTAACCCTCGTCAGTGATTCTCAGTCAAAACTATGTAATATGGCCAAGAGGTGTGAAAATTATTATGTCCAAAATTGTACCGAAAACGTAGCAGAATGGGTGGGATATGATGCTACAGGACCCATGTTTTAGAAATTTCAAGAAATTTTGTAACAGAAAATTTCAAATGCGTTCAAGAGACAGACGATAAACCGATGTTGATCGAACTTGGCTACATGTGCCCTTGGGGACTCTTAGAATTAAGCTTAATCAATCTTCGGCATCTTTGTACTTTTGATTATGAGATATTATTGCAAAATAATGCACATATAGCGCAATAGATGGTTACGAAGGAGCAAATCTTTCAGTCTTTTTTGACAACCTCAAGATTTTACATGTACATTTTTTTATATCGTAATGTGTTATGTTGTGGTATTACGAAATGTATGTGTCACGATACGTTGCATATTGAAAATATTGTCTTCAATTACATACTTTATGACACCAATACATAAGGCAAGGGAAAAATATAATTGTAACTAGGTCATATTGGTTAGATGTCCTTTGTACATGTCCTTGCAGATATCGATCATCATTTGAATGATACAGTTTCTGTGATATTCATCTATCGGAAATACATATTACGCTTAATTAGTCTCGCAGTGTCATTCAAAAAAAAAAAGAAGAAGGGAACGTTTCTCAATGCATTCCAATGCACACCTGAACATCAACAGTGTCCACAATATCCCTTATGGGCTATCACGATCCACTTAGATCTGCGAGGACGTTTTGCTTGATCTCTTTTTCACATTCCGCAGTAGGGAAACCATTATCCAATGATCACTCAAATTTGCCATTCAAAAGTTACGTCAAGACCGATTTACATCGTTTATGACTCAGAGGAAGTTCTACGGTGGATACTGGGATCTCGTCACACACTATGATGACCCACAGTCCAGAATGGTATTCTGTTGTAGTCCATTTGATCCGTCCGGCCGCTGGGTGTGCTTGGATCTTCCGAAATGGAAGTGACAGTTCTACCGAATTGACGCAGCGGGTGTTGCATGCAAGCAGGAGATCCTGACTCTTCCTGGGCACCTGATTTCAGACCCATAATAGGAGTTCGCTTCTTTTCATGTGATGGAGTTTTTTGTTTGTTTGCTTTGGTTAATGGTTTGTCCCGATTTTGTATGCCTTGGGTTTGTAATTTTCTGAATCATCGAAATTGTGCTGTATCGTCATTATCCAGTATCATGTCAGTCTTGGCATGCATAAAACGCAAATCTATCGATGCTGATGGTGATAAAGCAGTAAATACAACAGCATACAACAGCATAACATTAATTCTAGAGTTTTTCATGTGTTTACTTTTGTATTGTGTTCTATTACGTCAGAGTTGATTTCGCAGCCAGTAAGTGCTTCGTCAACGTCAACGTCAACGTCAACGTCAGCTCCATCAAGCACACCATCTACGACGACAATAAAAGATGATAAAGAAACAACAGCAAAGAGCAGTGCTAAGGGTAAAAAGCTCAATTAAATTCAAGGAAATATATATATATATTCTAATTTTGAAGAAATAAAAACATTTTTCTGTTTGAATTATTTTCATTAAATTGAATATTTCTTTTAGACTTAATATTTCTCTTCAGTGACATCGTCGGTTTATATGTAGTCTTTTGTGTTTGATGTTTACATGTCGTATGTCTCTTTTTTGGTGTTTTATATTCTTATACACTTATGAAAAAGAATCTATCCAAACTCTTCATAAGCAAAGATAATTTGATGATCTGAAATGTTTCAATAATACTTTCAGGTATCTGGATGATATTCTAACCATTGACAATCCTGCTTTTGAATTATATAAGAATGAAATTTATCCACAAGAATTAACACTTAACAAGGCAAACCTTTCAAATACAGAAACACCGTTTTTGGACCTAAATGTCAAAATTGTAAACGGAAAGATTCATACAAGTGTATATGACAAAAGGGATGATTTTGGATTCAACATAGTAAATTTCCCCTGGATTGACTGTGATGTTCCAAGATTACCGTCATACGGCATTTACATATCACATAACAGCTCATCCGGTACGCTAGAGCATATTTTTGGATTTTCACAGTAGAAATTTACAAATTACCAAAAAACTTTTAGGTCAAGGTTTCCGCTTTCATAAACTAGTTAAGACTTTCTGGAAATTTTACAAAAATTACAGTCAACTTCTTTTAAAATTCGGATCTATACATGCAACAGAGTACATTACTATGGGTATTACACAACCTGTCTTTTATGGTGATATGATAAACAAAATAAAAAGGATCGAAAGTAGGCAGCATAACCATCGAAAATGCGTCAGAATCATCAAACGCCTTTTATACCGTGGAAATGATCCTAATGTCACCAGACGGACACTAGGCTTGGTACTTGACCAATCTACAGTCTTTTACAAGCGCATCCTTGAGACTTGCACTCTGACTGGCTGTGAAAACGGGACTCCATGACGGGCCCTGTCCAAACTTCTTTAGAGAAGACAGGGTCCCAACCACCTGTCCTCTCTGAATGTCAGTCGGACTCCTCGGGTGATTACATATATGAGCTCGCTACAGCCGGCAGAGCACGGACTGTATTACGCACGCCCTCTTTTTATATCCATTTACAAAGTCATCTGTGTCCCTGGGGCCTCTGCGTTTTGCGGTCGTGTTTGTGTGATGTCATCTTACAGTGAGGAGGTTGTTTTACACCACAATTGTACGTTCTTCAAGATCTCTGGGTAATTGGAGAAGTGAAAGGGTTGTGCGCACGTAATACAGGATAACCACACCATTTGCTACTTGCGTCACAAATGGCTTTCCAAAGTCGGCACCGGTTGCCCATTGGTCTCGTCGGTTTATGTGTAGTCTTTTGTGTTTGATGTTTACATGTCGAGTGTCTCTTTTCCGTCTCGTGCTGTACTCGTCTTTTGTGTTTTTGCATCGGGTGTTTTGGTGTTTTGCTGTTGATGCTGCAACGGGGTCTTTTTGGAGAATTCCTACCTTCTTTTACCAACAGCAAAGCACCAAAACATCCGATGCGAAAGCACATAGTAAGCAAGAGACGATAATGAGATATACGAAATAGAAACATTAAACAAAACAGACTATACATAAACCAACGAGACCAACAGGTAACCGATAGCGATTTCTACGCAAGAAAGGAGTGGATCTTCAACAAGACTCGGTTGCAGCACCTACAGCAACACAACAAACACCCCAAGTGAAACACAGCAAGATAAAGGAACAACAAACGAGACTTCAGACATCGAACATAAAATGTTAAAAGTCTTTAAATTCAATAGCATCATTTAAAACCGGATAAATTTACAGCATGGACCAGACATGCACGTTTCGGGTACTAAACCCTCGTCAGTGATCCTCAGTCTAAACAATGTAATACGGCCAAAAAGTATGAAAATTATTATGTCAAAAATGTACCAAACGACGTAGCAAAATGGGTGGGATATGATGCTACAGGACCCACGTTTTAGAAATTTCAAGAAATTTTGTAACAGAAAATTTCAAATACGTTGAAGAGACACACGATCAACCGAAGTTGATCGAACTTGGCTACTTGTGCCCTCGGGGACTCTTGGTCCACCAGCAGTGACACTCACCAAGTAGTTCAAATGTTAAACGTCTTTAAATTCAATAGCATCATTTAAAACCGGATAAATTTACAGCATGGACAAGACATGCACGTTTCGGGTACTAAACCCTCGTCAGTGGGTTTAGTACACACACACACACACTCCCATGGTCAATCGGTGCAAACTCCCATGGGCAATCGGTGCAAAGACAACACACACACTCCCATGGACAATCGGTGCAAACTTGGGATAATCATCAGCCACGTAGGTAACTGATGGTGTGGTTATCGTGCGATCAGCCTTCATACTTTTCCGATTACCCAGAGGTCCCGAAGAATGCACAATTATGGTGTAAAACAACCTCCTCATTGTCAGATGACCACACACAAAACAAGGCCGCAAGATCCAGGGGCCCGAGCAACACAGATTAATATGTAAATAAATAAAAAAGAGGACATGCGTAAACAATCCGTGCTCTGCCGACGCGAACTCATGTTTGTTACATGTATTACCCGAGGATTACCCATGTACCAAGCCTAGCGTCCGTTTGGTGACATTAGGATCATATCCACGGTATGAAAGGCGTTTGATGATTCTGACGCATTTTTATGGTAATTCTGTCTACCTTTGATCCTTCTTATTTTTTTTATTATGTCACCATAAATTGCAGGTTGCAAAATACCCAAAGTAATATACTCTGTTGCTTATATGGGTCCGACTTTCAAAAGAAGCTGACAATGATTTTTGTAAAATTTTCAGAAAATCTTTACTCGTTTGTGAAAGCGAAAACCTTGACCTTAATGATTTTGGTAAAATTAAAAATTTCTTCTATGAAAATCCAAAACATCAGTATATACTCTAGCATAACAGATGAGCTGCGAAATGTAGATACCATATGACGGTAATCTAGGAACATCACCGTCAAACCAAGGAAAATTTACTATGTTGAATCCAAAATCATCTCTTTTATCATACACACGCAAGTAGTGAATGGGGAAGCCGTTGATATTTGTCCAAGTGCCATGTAATGTATGATTTATTTTGAATTACAGAAGACAACATAAATATATATATATTCTGATTTCATCTCGTGACCTCATGCCCAGTTATGATTTATACAGCGTGGTCTTCGATATTTTTTTCTTAAATCACTTTATAACAAATGTATCTGAAATATATTGTAGGCGAATGTCCACATTGCCAAGGAGAAATTCACCCGGAAAGATGCAAAGCCAAAGTCATGAACTGTCCAAATGATACCGAGGTAAAAGGGACAACCAATTAGTCCTTATAGTCGTATAGAATGAGATTAAAGAAATTAGTGTTATAAAAAGTCAATGGAAGCATTTGATAAATTTTCTTAAAAGAGAGTGTATAAAACCATAAAAAAATAAGAATAAAGAAAAGAACAGGAAAATATGAATCCAAAATTCTTCTCAATAAACAGAAATATCCCAGTGTTATATTGAAAGATGGAGACCCTTTACCCCCGAGCCAATGACAAATATGGATAATGACAATATCCCTGTATACAGCACAAAATCGATAATTCAGAAAATCAGAAACCGAAGGCATACAAAATCAGGATAAAACAGGAACCAAAGCAAACAAACAAAACCTCCACCACATGAAAAGAAGCAAACTCCCGATATGGGAGTGAGACCAGGTACCAAGGAAGAGTAAGCATCTCCTGCTTGCATGCAACACCCGCCGCTTCAGTTCGGTAGAACTGTCACATCCGGTTACTTCCATTTCGGAAGACATAGAGTGCAATCTTTGGTTGGATGGTTCAAATGGTCTATGACAGAATATCATCCACCATTCTGGAGAGTTGGACATCATAGTGTATGACGAGTTCCCCATATCGACCGTAGAACTTCCTCAGTGACGATGTTAGTCGGTCACAAACTTATCCCTGACTGAAAAGCTTATCTGAAAGACGCCTAGCTCTCAGAACAAAATCCGTATATTTGGTACTTGCTCTGGCATAGCGTATCAACTGAGATATGAACACGCCATAAGCAAGCGATGAAGGGATGTTGCTACTCAGAAATTGAAAGTTTGTTATGCTGAAATTGAAGTCGTCACGGTTGTCATAGAGTGAGGTGTTCATGTGACCATCAGTGTCGTAGAACAACATTATGTCCAAATAGGATGCTGAATTATTTGTCTCTGTAGTTTCTTTGACTTCAAGCTCCGAAGGATAGATACTGCTCAGGTTATCCGCGAATTTTGGATTATTGATGGACAGCACATCGTCTATGTATCTGTAAGTGGAGTTGAAGTCAGAAGCTAAGTATCTTTTCCCTTCAGAGACCAAAGATTGAATGAATTCAGCTTCGTACGAGTAAAGGAAAATGTCGGCAAGGAGTGGGGCACAATTGGTCCCCATTGGAATTCCGACAATTTGCTGGAAGACCTTTCCTCCAAACACCAAAAAAAAATGTTGTCGATCAGAAAGTTTAACATCTGAATATTATCTGTTTCAGTGTACTTATTTTCAGAATCGGACTTTTCTTTTACAAAGTAGGTTTTTTCATAGTTAACAACAATAAATTTGTATTTGCGATTACCGTTCTTACTTGTAAACGCTTTACTTATAATTTTTGCGAGTCTTTCTTTCAATTTAGAATGTGGAATTGTAGTGTAAAGTGTCGAAAAATCAAAGGCTTTGATCAAATGGACTCTACTAAAATGAGTGGATTTCAGATGTTCTTAAGTTCCTTCGAATTCTTTAAAAACCACATCTGGTTGATACCACTGCGAGAATATACTGTCGAACAATATTTTTGAATCCCAGATTTGATTTCAGATAAAACTTTGGTGAGTAAGATCGATACAGATTTGGTAGAACATTTTGAGGAACCAGCTATGAAACGTTGTTTGTACGGATTCTTATGCATTTTAGGTATGCAGTATAAGTATGGCAAATCTAAATCTAAATTGTTAGTGTCGAAGCCAAAGGAAGCAAGAGCTGATTTATCCAGCTCTTGTAAATGTATTATCTGAATTCATTTTTATTATCTTATCATGTATTATCTTGATTCATTTTTATTATCTTATCATGTATTATCTTATCATGTATTATCTTAATTCATTTTTATTATCTTATTATGTATTATCTTATCATGTATTATTTTAATTCATTTTTATTATCTGATTATGTATTATCTTATCATGTATTATCTTAATTCATTTTATCTTTTAGTCTTATTAGGTAAAGAAACAAACACAATGTAATTCGAGAAATTTCATCTTGGTAAAATTTCTTGAATGATAACAATTTAACATATGACTGAAAAAGGGTTTATCTATATTTTGCAATATTTTCGATAACCATAGTGTTCATAATTTAGTTTTATATATGATATGCCTTTCACTCAGAAGTTAAAGTTCATTCATTTTCTTTTAACAGGCTTGTATTCTCACATTTACGGAAACTGGTATATTTGCCGGATGTTCCAATGATATTCAGGTAGCAATAAATTTATTTAAGGGTTATGGACAAAAGTTTATCAGCCATATTAGATTTGGTGTGAGCATATTGGAAAATCTGCCGTTTTGCAGAATTAAGACTTAAGATTGAAATATATCAATACTAAGTTTCCAGTACTTCAACATCTTCATTTTCCAACCTTTCTGAGCAAAAACTGCATCAATATTTTTCACAACGGCCATTTGAACTTAGCATGCTTAGTGCATGCAAATGCGCAGTTACAGATTTTGCAGAATTCATGATCAATACTTAGGGTACCTATAAAGTGCGAAACGAAACAAAAACGAAACGAAACGAAATGAAACAAATCGAAACGAAACGAAACAAATCGAAACGAAACGAAACGAAACGAAACAAAATGAAACGAAACAAATCGAAACGAAACGAAACAGATCGAAACGAAACGAAACAAAACATAAAACTTAAAGAAAATGAGAAAAATCGCCGAGAACGAATATTTCAAGACAAGATCTTATTGAAGGGTCAGGAGGTACCACTCTCCTCATCTCGCCCCCTCCCCGTGGGAGGAGGGGGTCTTGGGCGGTCAAGACAAATGTTTAAACTTTAAAAAGTAAATTGGTGCAATAGTGAAGTTATTTGGGTTATTTCCTTTTTTAAACCTTGAAAAAAGAAATAGACCTGTTTAGATGAAAAACTAATGTGAGCGAAGCGAGCCTGAAGTATTTGAAAATTGCGGCGAGCGAGGCGAGCGGGAAAATTTTTTAAGGTATATATAGATGAATTTCGTGGTAATTTTTAAAATTGAGATTATGTACATGAACGCATAAGAGCAAGATTATTTATATTAAAAGTAATTTCTAAATTTTTTTAGGTTACTGTTACCATCCAAATCATTTGTCCCTCCTCTCGCCCCCTTCTTCCCTCCTCCCGCCCCTTTCTCTCCCCTCCCTTTGTCCTTGTCCACCCCCTCATTAATGCCTTCAACCGTTAGTTCTTGTGGCTGGAGGGTTTTTTAAAGAATCAAAGTTGACGATTAAAACCTAATATATACGGTATATAGCACTATTGCATTTTAAAGGAGAGTGAATGGGATGAATAGCATCGTCATAGACACAGGGATTCATGTCGTTTTCCTCGTTATATGATGGTTTCCCCTTAATACCATCATATAACGAGGAAAACGACATGAATCCCTGTGGTCATAGACGGAAAAATATCATTTAGCAGGGAGGAGTCTAGCGCAGAGTGTATTTGAAATTACAAATATGGATAATGACCATATCCCTGTCTACAGTACAAAATCGATAATTCAGAAAATCAGAAACCGAAGGCATACAAAATCAGGATAAAACAGGAACCAAAGCAAACAGAAACAAAAACCTCCACCACATGAAAAGAAGCGAACTCCCGATATGAGAGTGAGACCAGGTGCCCAGGAAGAGTAAGCATCTCCTGCTTGCATGCAACACCCGTCGCTTCAATTCGGTAGAACTGTCACATCCGGTTACTTCCATTTTGGAAGATATAGAGTACAATCTTTGGTTGGATGGTTCAAATGGTCTATGACAGAATATCATCCACCATTCTGGATAGTGGGACATCAAAGTGTATGACGAGTTCCCCATATCGACCGTAGAACTTCCTCAGTGACGATGTTAGTCGGTCACAAACATATCCCTGACTGAGAAGCTTATCTGAAAGACGCCTAGCTCTCAGAACAAAATCCGTATATTTGGTACTTGCTCTGGCATAGCGTATCAACTGAGATATGAAAACGCCATAAGCAGGCGATGAAGGGATGTTGCTACTCAGAAAAGGAAAGTTCGTAATGCTGAAATTGAAGTCGTCACGTTTGTCATAGAGTGAGGTGAAAATTTTATCAGAAAAATGACAGCAATTAAAAACTTGGGGGCACATTTCGTTTGAAAAAGGATAAGATTTTTTTTCCTGAAATGTGCCCCCACCCCGTTTTATGATCTCATTACGGTGCCATAGCGTGGTTTTCTATCCCCTCCCTTTTATTCCTCTTAAATACTTGAATGGCATTTTTAATTGTCAACTTTGACTCTTTCAAGAAACCCTCTTGGCACTAGTTACAAATGTAGAACTCTTGGATTAAGGCAATATTAAATGCTGATCTTGTTTTGAAATATTCGTTCTCGGCGATTTTTCCTCTTTTTCTCATTTTCTTTAAGTTTTATGTTTTGTTTCGTTTTGTTTCGATCTGTTTCGTTTCGTTTCGATCTGTTTCGTTTCGTTTCGATCTGTTTCGTTTCGTTTTGTTTCGTTTCGTTTCGATCTGTTTCGTTTCGTTTCGATTTGTTTCGTTTCGTTTCGATTTGTTTTGTTTCGTTTCGTTTCGTTTTTGTTTCGTTTCGCACTTTACAGGGACCCTCAATACTTAAGCCTGCCTAAAATGCTACTATGATTAAACGTCCACAAACATTTGTCCTCCAATCTTGGTAATACTTTCTCAAAATGCCGAGTATCTTCAATTTACAGACAGGGGGCTAGTAGCCATATCAACGTAGACAGAAATCCAGAGGCGGATTCCCGGATTGTTGTACATTTGTGATTTGTCATCGATAATTCACAAAACTTTCCCACTTTTCTAATATATATCATATTAATGATTAATAATTGAATCGTAAACAGTCGACATAGTGAATAAACCAAGGGACTTAAAAAAAATTTTATGGTTTCTAACTATGTCGGAGCGGATCGGCACGTGAAAATCGCTAACTAAAAAAACTCGTGTTCGAAAGGACCCCGAATTGTATTAACACGAGATCTATACGATTATGAGACCATGTACTCAAAATTGAAGGACACATGTTTGTAGATATAGAATCAATATAATATTCAAGGTAAGTTATAGATATGTTCATGAATTTATCATGTTAAAGTATTAGTTTAATTTTCCGTAGAAAAGATGGGTAAATGTAGGTATTGAGGTCGAGAATACTTGGGGCAAAATAGTTAAAGTTGGAGCCATGACTCGGTGTAAGGAAATATTTTCAATTATACACTGAATAAATCCAATATGACGAATAATAGTATTTCCATACCCCTTAAAACAGCAATCCTTAAAATACAAAGTTTCTTGAGTCCACAGCGGGACTTAATTTTCATCAGTGGACAAATGATAAGCATAAAGCCTGTAAACCTGTAAAGCATTTATTGACCATAAAGACATGAGCATATTTACTTTAAAAAGACATTTGCATGTGGATTTCAATACTTTATGAAATCAACATAGTCTTTATTTGAAACCGATTTTTTGCCGATTGCTTATGTGAATAAAGATAAAAGTGTCTAAACTGTATTACAATAAAATATGCTAGAAACGAATTCTTATGATTTCTTTGGATATATTTAAATTATATACAATAATGGATGTCTTACGGGTTAAATATTTAGATATTTCTTTCCTTTGATATTTATCAAGGAGACAGCCGATGATATCATTATTAAATTTTGTTCATATCACACCATATTTACTAAGGGAAAAGTTCGAAAAAACTTTGGCTTTTGTTTCGATTTTCGTTCTATAGATTGATAACTAATGATATACTACTATTTTAATTTTCTTATATTATAAAGTAAACAGGAATTATTTTGAAATGTTAAATGTACTCAAATTCAATAGCATAATTCAAGATCAGACCAGACATTCATGTTTCGGGTACTTAACCCTCGTCAGTGATCTTCAATCTAAACAATGCAATATGGCAAAAATAGTGAAAATTATTATGTCCAAAAATGTACCGAAAGACGTAGCAGGATGTAAGGAATATGGTGCTACATGACCCACGTTAAGAAATTTCAAGAAATTTTTATAATAGAAATTTTCGAATGCGTTGAAGAAACGACCTAACCTGGCTACATATGCCCTCGGTTACGCACGGTCTAGAAGCAGTGACACTCAACAAGTGGTACAAATGTTTAACGTCTTAAGTTATGCTTAATGTACCTCCCTATTAAGTACACAATTTCTTATTAATGTAATTAAATTCTTCAAACCTGTAACGTGTATAAACAAATATACATTTTCCTTCAGTAATTAATCTATGAGAATCAAAAAAAGTTTCTCGCAGGTCGCTTTATAGGAGAAAACACTAGGGCTTTATATGATATAATTTATCAGACAGAAATTCAAAACAAATCTGGCCATATTCTTATCTTAGACTTCGAGAAGGCATTCGACTCGGTATCATGGAAATATATTTACAAAGTACTAAGATTCTTTAAATTTGGCAACTATTTTATAAATTTGGTTAAGATTATTCTCACTGATATTAAGTTATGTGTTACACAGCATGGTTTTTCATCCGAATTCTTTAATATAGGGAGGGGCTGCAGACATGGAGATCCAGCATCACCTTATATTTACTTACTGTGCGTCGAAATTCTTGGTTTAATGATAAGACAAAATAAGGATATTTCTGGGATAAAACTTTTTGGTAGAGAATATAGATTACTTCAGTATGCTGATGATACTTAACTTCTTCTAGATGGTTCGGAAAAATCTCTCAACTCTGCTCTATCTCTTATATATCAATTCGCTAAATTCTCCGGTTTGAAACCAAAATATGACAAAACAAGCTGTATCAAGATAGGTATGTTGAAAAATAGTGTGCGTAACATTAGAACTATTCATAAAATAAACTGGTCTCAAGGTCCATTTACATATCTTGGAATTACTTTTACTGTTGATTTAAATGAACATAATATGATTGGATGTAATTATACAGAAAAAATAAACAATATTAGGAAATTAATATCTTCATGGTCCAAAAGACTTATTTCAACAATAGGTCGAATAACAGTTGTAAAGAGTTTACTAACTCATCTTTTTATGACACTTCCAAATCCAACAGAAAAGTTTTTGAAAGAGTTGAATACATTACTATTTAATTATGTTTGGAATTCTAAAATAGATCGAGTTGCGAGGAAGGATTTAGTTAAAGATTATAATCAAGGAGGACTAAAAATGGTTGATTTAAAATTATTTATCAATAGTTTAAAGATAACTTGGATTAGGAGATATGAAAAATCATATGCCTCTTGGTCTTACTTGCTAAAAGACTCATTACCATAATTATTTCAATACGTTCACATCTTTGGTAGAAATTTTATGAATAAATTCTTCAATAATCTAAATCCTTTTTGGAAAGATGTCTTCTCAGCACTAAAAAGCTTAAGAGAGGTGGTAAATGATAATATACTTTTAACTCCAATCTGGTTTAATGATGCTTTTAGAATTGACCAAAATAACTTTTTTTTTGAAAAAATGGTTTAAGAAAGGATTGCAGTTAATTGATGATGTTCTGGATAATAAAAAGAAAAAACTACAAAGTTTAACCGACTTGAACAGAAAATTTCATATATCCATGCCTTTCACAATATGTTATAACTTGTCTTTTAAGATAAAAAACATGATAAGAGGACTTGATTCACATAAAATTGATAGACCAGTTATACCAAAATATTTGAAATTAATACTGCTTGATGAAAAGGGTTGTAAAAATATCTATCAATACCTGAATGTAGTAAATAACAATAAACCAAAACACCAGGAAAGATGGATGAGAGTACTTAATCTAAATGAAAATTATATGTGGAAAAATCAATACCCTTTTGTGTTTAAGATAACAATAAATACAAAACTTCAATGGTTACAATTTCGAATATTCCATAGAATTCTAGCTACTAACTCATATTTATATAAGATACATACATTTTTGTATATTAAATTCTGAACTTTGTACATTTTGCACGACAGAAAGGGAAACAATTATCCATATTTTCTGGTACTGCCAATATATTACTACATTAAGAAATGATTTGCTTACATGGATAAGAAACAGAAGCGCACAAAATATACACTTTGAAATACAGGATGTATTATTTGGAAGTAGCAAATTTACAGATATCATCAACTTGATCATGATTCTTTTTAAACAGTTCATATTTAACAATAGACTCCATAATTCATTACCAAATATCAATGGCTTTTTAGGTTTCTTAAAACACTATCAAAGGATAGAAAAACAGATTTATAGAGATAAAAAACAAATTGAAAAATTCTCAAGAAGATGGGATGGTTTTTACATTTCTTAGAATTTGAATAATATTAGTGCGCTATGAACTTGATTAAATCTATCCCTCCTATGCATAAAAAAATTGCAGACTATAACAAAGCAAGGCTACATGGCGAGGTGTATGTGGGTGTGCATGTGTGTTTGAATGAGTGTGAGGGAGGTTACTGGTGTCTGTGTGTGAAAGTTGATCATCTTGAGGGGGAGGGACAAAAGAAGTGTGAATGCTAGGAACAAAAAAAAAGCACTCATATGATGCAAATGTGTACAATTTGAATTTCTTAATTTGTACAACTTAAGAATGATAGTACAATAAAAAAAAATTAAAAAAAAAAACATTTTCCTTCAATAATCCTTGCTACATGTGCCCTCGGGGACTCTTGGTCCACCAGCAGTGACACTCACCAAGTGGTACTAATGTTAAACGTCTTCAAATTCAGTAGCATCATCTAAGAACTGATAAATTCGAAGCATGGACCAGACATGCACGTTTCGTGTACTAAGTGATCTCTTTCACATTTCGAGCCTTAATTTTGTCGATAGAACATATGTTTCAATACAAATGATTTCAGCTATGCTACAGAAACACCCATTCCAACCAGCATATATGTGGCTACCGGCCGATACCATTTGACCATCACACAGGATCGAATTGCTCATACTGTTGCGACATTAGCAGCCACAACTGTTTCAATGATCTGCTTAATCAAATTATTTGTGAGTATTTCACAAATTTCATTCATAAATTTGATTCTCATGCATTTTCAAATAGACAGTAAGTTTTCCCCTCTTTGATACCAAAATAACCAAAATATTTTTTTTACCTAAAGTTGACATAAGACGACACAGCAATGTAGTACGCTTGAACTGATGTCTGTGTACTTTTTCTATCGGGTCTGATAATAAATCAAATCGTATCAGACAATCTTTGTAACATCCTTTTATATCGTATCATGTACTCTATAAAGAATTTCTATCTTATCGTATGCAAAAACAAAGCAAAAAACAAAAAAACAAAAACAAAAACACACACACACAGCAAGAGACGCAAAAGGAAAAAAAATACTACATAGAAACATTTAACACAAAAGACAACACATAAATCAACGAAACCAATGAGCAATCGATGCCGACATTTATCTATTTTGATGAAGTAAAAAGATAGACATATTCTTTTTTATGATTAAATGTAAAACGTTTTCGAATTCAATAGCATCATTTATGCAGCATGGACCAGACATGCACGTTTCGGGTCCTTAACCCTCGTCAGTAATCCTCGATCTTAAGATTGTAATATGGCCAAAGAGTGTGAAAATTAATACGTCCAAAATTCAATGATATACTATATAAAGTGTTCGTTGTCGACTTGGGGCAATCATTCGGTTGTATGTTGAGGCGGGAACCCGACATTATTTTCAAACGTAGTAATTCAATCAAATGGCGGCGGCATGGTCGTTATTTTGGGTTGGTAAAGAAATCTCCATCCGGACTAAAAAAGAAGTTACTCCTTTCCTCTCACTTAGAAATAAAATGAGAGATCCTTATACCATCCAAATATCATATTGAAGCATTGTTTAAGGAACACTTTTGTTTGTTTTGCTATATTGTTTGGACAATGCTCTGATGAACAAATTTCATTTTCTGTTTTAGATCCGGAAAAGAAAGCTCTGGGATAAGATGTGTGTGACAATCTCAAGTTCTACAGTATTGATACAATCGAAAATGAAATGAAAGATTTGAAAATTTTAACATGCATTGTACATACTTCTTCATAAATATTCTGAGGGCTAATACTAGTAGACACATGAAAAAATTTAAAATCTGGTTTCTTGGATATGATAATTCTTGAAATACATTTAAATTGATAAGATCGTTATGTTTAGATCAATTTATTGAACATTTCTTTAGCGCACAACAAGATGAATAATTGCAATTTGATATTCATCATCGATATCCAAACCACAGCAACAAACACCTGATAAGACAACACAGGGTGGACAATCAAAGCAAAAGACGTAAAAGAGATACACGACAAACATCAAACACATAAGACTACACATTAACTAATGGGCAATCGGTGCCGACTTAGGACGGCCATCTCCCTCGCAAGCTTCAAATGTTGTGGTTATCCAGATTTTGTGCAAACAGAAATCCCACTTTTCTGCTTACCTAAAGGTCTCGATAACAATTATTGTAGCGTACTCCCTGCAGCAAGACGCATGGGTCCAAGAAATACATATGAAAATATAAAATTTAATATATTTATAAAAGTGGCGAACGAAATACAGTCCGTGCTCTGTCGACTGTAGCAAGCTCTTGAATGTTATCACCTGCGGGGTCCGACATTCAGTGTCATATATTCTTCAACCAAATGGCCAATCGATGCATCCATATATATTTCTATGAATGTTTGTCACACACTTTTTTACATGTACAGTGCAGAGTTCATGAAAAGTGACGGTTATATCGGATTTGCCAATAAGAAATTGTGTCGTATGATAAAAACTCACTTTTATATGTGAGCATAGTATTTGACTTACAGACATAAAACTTACACTGTTAGTTACAGGCCTTTATCAGATTTCCCCCAAAAATGGCTAATATGAATGCTACATTGTAATCAGAAAATACCCGGTATTACGACATATCGAATTGAGTAAAAACTACTACTTTCTTATTTCTGAAGTGAGGTTATTTGTTCTAAATATGTAGCAGTATTACCTCAAACTCAATTTAAACATAAGGGCCAGGCTGAACTTGTTTCAAGGAAAGAAATCAATCTCAATTCTAAGCCGTTAAAGCTCAACGTACACATTTGGACCTCCCATGCAGACACTAGTATTGGCTGACCAATGATTACCTGTAATTAAAATATTAGACATTATAATGCATGTCATCACTTACAAAATGGAAATTTCAATCATGAATGTGTATATTCATCTCGAGGCAAAACAGATTTGAAGTGCACAATAAATTGCTAGTAAAGAGAATTTCTTTAATTAGCTTGAATTTCCTCTATCTCTTAAGTGTTCTCGTACTGTTTACATACCTTTCCGTCGACGTGATTCTGAAACCATCTTAGGACAATAGGCCTTAAATACGTTTGATTCGTGTTCCAGCTGGACTTACAGATTAAAGTACACCTACTCTCTAAAGGATCTTTTCTGTCTCATTCCAATCGAACTGGGCGGCTGAGATTTTCATTCGAAATTTCACAGATTTCCATTGGCCGAGAAAAATAAATCGTCTCGAACAACTCGTCCACCTTCTGTTTCGTACTTTTCAGTCTCCGACGTAGCATGTTATGAACAGTTCAAGCAGGGTTTTTTTGTTGTTGTTTAAGTACATATCCTTATTTTATTTTGTTTTTAGCGACGACTGAATTAGAGGCTTAAGATATTACATTCACATATTTGATGTTTATGCACTTTTAATTATTTCTTTTTTTTCCTTTTTTTTTTGCTCGTCATTTTGAAGCTCCATAAAATTCGGGGCCCTTTATTCTAGACTTCTAAACATTATTTATATGGTAAATGCTGTTATCATAAACGTTTGTAATAAAGCTTTATTAATACTACGTTTTTCATGCGCGGATCCAGAGGGGGGGACCGGGGGGTTGGACCCCCCCTGAGATTGTCAGAGTTTGGGTCCAGCTTTGGCCCATTTCTAATTGAAATGGGTCTAAAAATGCATGAAAGGGCTTTGAAATCTAAAATTTCGGCTCGCTTCGCTCGCAATTTACAAATACAAAACTATTTTTTCTTCAAAATTCCTTAATTATTTATAATTGTTCATACTAAAGAATTTTATATAATTGTCTTAATTGGGTAACAGGAACTCATATTTTCAACAGTCCCTTACTTCATAGGATGTAACCTCCTTCATCTTTTTCAAGGTTTTTTCACTTTAAGATGTTTGATTATGTGGGAAAATTACACATCTCTTATCTATTTATTCTTATGAAATATAATAAAAATGTGAATTAATAAAAAAAAGTTGCGACTCGCTCCGCTCGCCAATATAAGAAGTCAAATATTCAATGTTATAAAAAGTCATCTCGATCGAATCAAGACAAATTAAAATTTCATACCTAAAAAAAATTCAGGCCTGCTACGATCGCCAATTCTTCATAAAAAAAAACGTGAAAGAAAAGCTAACAATACCCCTCAGAATTGCCCCACTCCCCATCATGTGCACCGATGTATACATGTATATACCTACATGATAGGTAGACTTCCTAAAATTTTGGACCCCCCCGACCAAAAATGCTGGATCCGCGCATGCTTTTGTACTAAATTGCCTTCAGGATCTAAATCGATCTAAGATTTCAAGAAGAAGTTTTTTTTTTAATTGGGGTGTGGCCGGGGCGTTCCACTCCATCATTAAGGAACATTCATTCATTCATTCATTCATTTGTTCGTTCGTTCGTTCGTTCTTTCGTTCGTTCGTTCTTTCATTCACTCATTCATTCATTCATTCATATCAGGGTTTAACCTAAGTATAATAAAGTAGCACTGCTCAAAAAGACAAAGTAAACAAATCACTCCAAACTCAATCTGTTAGGTCCACAAAGTTAACAAACCACACAAACCTGATATACGCAATTCGAACTAAGATAGCAAATCGTATATAACTCACTTCGTTTGGTCAACGAAGTCAACAAACCACATAAAGTTCATACAAACAATTAGAACTAAGTTAATGAACCATACACAACTCATTCTTTCTATTTGACGAAGATAACAAACCACAAGCAACTCATACTTAACTCTCAATCGACTCACATTTAAGAAACAACTCACATCAGGATCATATGACCTCATATGTAATCAAATGGTCTGGGTATGGGTTGATAAATGGAACATATAAAAACCATTGTAATAACCCATGGATCTGATGGTTTTGTATGAGTTACCTATAAGTTACATGTGGTTTGTTAAAATTTGTTTTCGTTTAGGATACCACTGATGATTATTTTCTATCCGAAACACCAACAGGGGATGCTTACTCCTCCCGGGCACCTGATCCCACCTCTAGCTTGCTAGGGGTCCGTCGATGCTCAATTTGGTGCTCTATTGTGAGTGCTGTTGAGATTATCGTCAGGATCTTCTTTAACTCATTTGTGTTGGAGATCCCCTCCTTTGTTGTGTATTGAAATTGGTTAAACATGTTGTTAAGAAGATAATGAGATGAAACGCTGGATTTTTTGTTGTTGTTCATTATGTATTGTATTCAGCGGGTATGTACAACAGTTGTAAATGCAGGATAATATTAATGGGGATGTCTTTAATCATTCTATATAGGTTGGATTTTAGCAAACACTTTCAGCTCCTTTACCAGAAGCGCTGCGCCGATTTCGATGGAATTGTTTTATAAATATAAAGTACATATGGTCCCCTACAAATGTTGTTTCTTATACAACTGAAAACTTGTAGCGTTATTAGAGGTCAAAGAGGGGATATGTCTTTTGCAGACTTCCTCATCAGAACCAAAACATTTATAAATAAATAAAAAAAAAACAGGGAATATTTCTAGGGAAGAATAAAGGAAAAAGAAAAATACATGAATATATCAAGTTGATGGATCATGTCAATTCCTTAGGCTTCTGGTGCAAAGACTAAAGTAACATATCACTTGAATTGGAAAGATAGAATATGCTCTAAAGATAAACTTATCAAAAACAAGAAAAAAAAAAAGAAGAAAATTGACTCTTAAAGGAAAAATTGTCGCCAGTCAAAATTTCATGAATCCAAAAATAAAGTATATAGCTATTGTACATTGAACAAATTAAGGAAATGGACAAAATGATTTTTATGTACGTATGGGATGAAAAAGTTAAAAGAAATATAATGATCAATGATCCAGAAAAAAGAGGACTTGAAGTGAGGAATGTGACAGCTCATATAGACATGATACTAATATCATGGGTGAAAAATAGTAGAAAATGACTGCGAGGCAGGTTTGGCTCAATTGCCAAACTTTTATTTTGATAAAACATGAGACAATTTATTAATTTTCAAAATGAAAATAAAACACATTGAAAGGATACCCATATCAAAAATTTCACCTGAATTTTATCTTTATGTATTAAAATCTTGGATAAATCTTAAAACGAAATACGCCTGAACCAAAAAGTTATATTGAAATCACTCCCGTTTTGGGACTTAGCTTCTTTTGATATGGTGGAGGTTTTTCTTTGCTTGCTTTGGTTCTTGTTTTGTCCTGATTTTGTATGCCTTCGGTTTATTACTTTCTAAATTGTCGATTTTATTCTGTGTATTGGGATATGGTCATTATCCATATTTTTCATTCAAAAGGAAATTATTTGGGGAAATGATTATATCAACTTTAAGGATGTGCCGCTGATTTTTAAAAATTGGATAAGAGCGGGATTAATCTATATCAATGATATGATAACAATAAGGAAAGGAAACATTGATCAAAATCTAATCCCCTCAAAACTTAATGATAAATCAAATTGGATTAGCGAATTAAATATCGTAAAAATTTCAATTCCTAAGGAATGGAAAATAAAGAATAAAAGGAGGAAATAAAATAAAACTGTTACCAAATAAAAGTTCAATTTCTTGTTAGTGTAGAAAGAAAGACATTGAATTGAAGAAAATTCAAAATACAGTCATACATAAAATCGTAATAGATTTACGCTGCACTAAAAGTAAAGGCGTAGAAAGCTGGAAAGTAAATCTAGCACTAATGAATGAAAATTGAAATAGAAAATACTTTTAATTCTATCACATATTGCATTTTTGATAACCAATAACAAATTTTCGACGGAATTACTGAATCAAATTTTACCGAACGCTGTCGCACTCCATAAATGGAAAATAGTCCCCTCAGCCAATTGTCTCAAATGTAATACAGAAGAACCTTATTTTATGAAAAGAACTAGACAACTTTTTGAGTCTCGTTCGACATTCTTTCTCAACAATCGGATGTAATACTGAAACGAAATCCTTGGTGAATATTGTTTTGGGTTATAAAGTTGGAATTGAGGAAAGTAAAGAGGTTAATATATTGCTGTCTCTGATCGGATATGTGATATATAAGTGAGAGAAGAGGACATTATCGTAATATATTAATCATACTGAAAACAGAGTTGAAAATTAGGTTAAAATTGTTTAAGCATAAAAAAGTAAAATGTTTTGAGCAGTTCGCTGAATATCTAGATCTGAAGTTATATGCACGCACACAATCACCTCATTAACAAATTGTATTTCTTATGGTACATGTTATGGAGTATATTGTGATTAGAATTTGTAAAAAAAAAATCCTGAATAAATTGAAATAAAATAAAAAAAAAAGAGAAAAGAAAACAATGAATGTGCTATGATAAAAAGATTTCGATATCTTGAAATATTTACATTCCTACTGCGTTTCCCTTATAGAAAGGTACCACGCCAACTGTTGCTTAAATTCTCGATAAACGCAAGAGCTAATCACGTAGCATACGCCGATTAATTTCTGATAAAATGTCCATTTTATCTTTTGCTCTCAATACACAGATTCAAAATATGTATTTTCCATTATCAAAGACACCGTCTACACGCAGTGTTTAATTGTTTCAAAATCTAGGTCACCAACATGTACACTTCCAAGAAGTGTGAAGTAGTAAGTCGATGATGCGTCATACTAGACGTACTTCAATGACGAACTCCACTTAGTCTGCAGTCTGCAGAAAATACACGCCGTGTTTGGATGAGCGAATTAACGCATTATTGGATCAAATACTCAATATTTAGGATGACTATTTGATTCACTTGTGACATTTATCAGCAGTGAAATAATCTTTGCTTCTTATAAAATCATAATATCATAAATATTTCGAGTATCAGAGAATCTTGAGCAATGTTGAACTTAAGGTAAGTCATGAAAATATCGAAAGTTTTCGAGTATATTTACATTTTTTGACTTATTGCATTATTCTAATTACTTCAAAAAGGATAATTTTACAGACGTTTGTAAAGTGGTACCAAAGTGTGTTGAAGTTCTGTGCAATTTCTGCACTTCCGCTTGGTTCGAATTATTGCGATTTCTCAAGATTCATTTTTTTTTCAGATTTAATTTTAATGTTCAAAGTACGATCAAAAGACAGAATTCAGGTTTGTCATTTTCAGTAAAGTTTTCGTACTGATGGTACTACTTTGAGTCTAGCGAAAAACGTCGCACGTTCGTTCACTGTTACGTCGATTGACGTTCTCCCTCCTCGAAAATATTTCAGATGAAAAGCAACGGAATGAAGAAAGGGCAGAAATAACTTAATTGACACGTACAATGTAAATATAAGGAATGTTTTTCAGCTTTTGAGCTTTATCGGTGTGTATCGGCAGTAGGGAATGGGGAAAAATCGTGAAAAGCACTTTGTACTTTACATAATTTGTTTCCATTCCCTGCTGCCAATACACACCGATTAAGCACCAAAGCTGAAAAACAATCCTTAAATATTGACATGATGTCATATACTGGTAGTTAACTGAGCCATATCTTAGCACAAATAAAAGAAAGAAAAGAAAAAGTTTTAATCTTTGAATATTGAGACTTTGTCATCAATTTATAAGTTTTTGAATGTTAAATGAAATGAAATTGGTTTCTCTCGGATGTTTGAGAAATGTAAATACCGAATAATGGTTGTTTATGAAGAACATAATAATTCCATGAAACGTCTTCTTCAGGGATTTCAGAGAGTTGATCAAATCCTACCTACTTTTATGTAGTAGACAAAATCAAGCATAAAGATTTCAATTTACTATGTTATATAAATGTAGAAAAACGAGAATGCTTTCAACATTGCAAGGGGGACGTTGAACATTCGACTGATAAATGCTGTTTCCCTCTTTTCTCTCTTTGTCCCATTCACGGTTCTGTAACAATACTTCTTTTTACGTTTTGGTAATTTTAGTATGTAATTGAGCATAGATAAAACTAAAGCCTCCTGAAATACATAATTTAATTTTGAATCCATGTAAATGGTGCATGATCTGGCAAAGAGTTAAAACTAATATCACTCTGTATATTGCAGTGTTGATCAATACGTCTATGTTAACTTACATTGAAATGTATGTTGTTAATTTCTGAAGATAACTTCCATCAAGTTACATTCAATGCTGCAAAGGCTTTGTTTTTGACAAACATTATCTTCAGGTACAAAATAAAACAATTTGCATCTTAATATCAATATGTCTATGAAATGAAGTTTTTATCGTCAAGGATAGGGAAACAAGAAGCTTTAAGAAAAGCGTGTGATCTTTGTAAGGATGATGTCAACATGAACTGATTCTGTAAGGACGTTTCAAGAAATTATGCGAACAGTTATGTCATGCTTAACTAAAATTCTAGAGAGGTGCGCATTATGTATGCTTTGTCCGGAATAAAATAAGATGGAAAATAAAGCTGTGAAAATTGAACATGAATCTCGAATCTAATCATAATTAGGGTTATTTCAAATAAAACATAATTTGTCTCTCTTGCTCTTGCTGAATGAACGTCAAACACAAATGTCGAAACAACATTCCTAAAACCACAATAGAAAAACTTACGAATTTTGGAAAAAATCAAAACAAAACTTTCTCACGCGAAAAGAAAATAGGACAAAACAGACGGAAACAATGACACAAGACCCACAGAAACAGGAAGAATAACTCATCTATCGAATGAACCATCTCCAGTGCAAGTGTAGAAGGCATTGTAGAATGCGTTGTATGTGGCGCTGTAAAAACGCACTGACAAATGATTTTCATATTACATGAGTTAAAGAAGATCCTGACGATAATCTCAACAGCACTCACAATAGAGCACCAAATTGAGCATCGACGGATGATTCATGTACCATATGTAATGAAAGTATAGTGCCCAAGTAGAAATGGCCAGAAAGGAAGCCAAAAGTCTATTCCAATTTCTGTCCTTGTGTTACCCACAATTTGGCTGCTTGGGCACCGAATGATAAAAAGAATAAAAGAGAGTAGGACCATCCTGAATACATTGGATAAGGAAATAGATGTATACTATTATTGATAAATGCAATTCCTTTGATTCCAAAGCCCGCAAAACAATATAATTCCTTGTGGAATCTGACGATACCAAATGAAAACACAGTTAATACTAAGATAATACAACAATCACTTTTAACATTCTACATGTTTAATCATTTAAACTAATACCTAATGCCAGACTAACCAGGAAAGTTAGTTATTGTAACTGAAATAATATTTGGAAGGGGGCATCTATAGAATGACATCGTCACAGTCAGTCATCGTTAAGCCTTTATACAATGCTGTAGATTGGTCAAGTACAATGCACAGGTGCCGTTCTAGTTATATCAGGGACATATTCACAAAAAAATTTAGTGGATCCATGATTCGAACGAATGTTTCATTGAAATTCGATCTTTTAGCCTCCATATCTTGTTCATTTATACACCATAAATGAGGCCGTGAACATATGCTGCCAGAGAGTAGACATATGGACAAAATAATAAATGCAATGCACTAGATACAGATTTTGTCGAATAAATATTGCTCATCAATCTTAAAATGATAACTAGTCGAAACATAATTACAAATATATATGTGGCTCCTCTTTGTTTGCATAAATGAGGATACATAACCTAAGGAAAGGAGAGGATCTCCAACAACACCTATTTGCAGCACCAACAGCACACACCAACTGTAAAAACACAAAGAAAACACGATCAGAAAGAAACGTAAGACACCATATAATTCTCACTATAACCAGTCTTTATCTTGTATTGTTATCTATCATGCAAACTTAGTTTACCAGCAAATACAAACAGGTCTTCATATCTTGATTCTGTTGTCTTCAATGGGACATTTTACAATAGAGAATGATTTTACGTTGTTCTATTCTACTTTTGTGCTTAGTCACAAATGGAGTTTTGTTTGAGAGCAAACAACTCTCTAACATTGGATCAAAACTATTTGGAGATGAAAAGGAATTTGATAGACATTTGAATGACAAGATTGAAAGGATGTTTGCAAAAGAAATTACAAAAATTGTTACCAAATGGGAAAATGAGAAAGCACAAATGCAGCAACAGATTCGCTTCTTGGAACAGAAACTGGAAAAACGTTTTGACATGGTCCACTCGGATCCAAGAAAACGACTTCTTATTGGCATCAATTCAACATTCCAAGGTATGAACAGCACTTGGTTTGTTTGATTAATTGCTAAGACAATCTCGAGCGACTGGGTAAATCAATTTATTTCTCGATAAGTATCAAAGTGGTGCAATGTTAATACCGATAACAAATGAAATAAAGAAGATCCTGACGACAATCTCAATAGCACTCAGAAAAGAACACCAAATTGAGCATCGACGGACCCCTAGCAAGCTCGAGGTGGAACCAGGTGTCCAGGAGGAGTAAGCATCTCCTGTTTGGCTAGCCGCACCCGCCGTCGATGTTCATGTACGACAAAAATGAAATCAATATCTAAAAACATACACTTTCATGATTATAACAATTATCTTCTGTTTCATACCAGAAATCGTGTTCTGAATAGCGACATGGTTATAACGATGTACGTCTGTTTCAGGGCAAACACATCCCTCTCAAGTAGCATTTTTCGCAAGGAATGTCACACCTTACAAGAATTTATCACTTCACGAAACACTAAAATTTGCAGTTGTCCTTACCAACGTCGGTAATTGTTATCATTCAGCTACAGGGATCTTTGTTTGTTATACGTCTGGATACTATGTATTTACCGTGAGTATAATCTTGGATCCTGGAACAGGGTTGAGAATGAGTCTTGTTCAGAATGGTGTATCCAAAGAACAATTCGTCTGTGAAAATGGAATTCACTATCATTACTGTGGAAGCACAATAATCTTGCATGTCCAAGCTGGGGATACAATCTCGGTCCGTACAGAGTCGTCAATGTCTACCCATCTTATTGGATGGGAAAGCAGTTTCTCTGGATTTTTACTGTATGAGGATTAAATCATAACGAATCAGCAATAAAATAGTTTGCAAGACCTGAATGGTTTTAATTCATTTCTTGATGAAAAATTAGAATGGTAAAAAAATCCATAAAACACATCATTAAGTCGTATCTGAGTATAAAGATTCGCTACCCAATATTTTACAATGTTTTCAGTGGAACACACACGAATGGATCGAGGAAAAGGGTACAAACAGGCGAGTCCAACATTGCATCCTTCAAACATAAAGGACGGTATTTTTAAATTTACAATATCTTTTCGAGATATTTACATAAGAGAAAGTTTCTATCTAAAAAGTAAACTTAAAGCTGTAAGTTTTAAAAGCAGTCCTGTTTTGACGTATACAAAGAGGAAATTTCCCATTTTGTAAAGTAATGTTATACTTAACATTACTATCTCCTCCCTTCTTTTTAACGTCTATATGATCGAGCAATGTGTCTCCTAAACTTTTTTTTATTAAAAGGTAACTATACGAGTAGAAAAGAGTAAATGCCACATAAAATTGTAAATAAGTATATAAGATAAGGATTTATTTGCGGACTTCATTGTAGATGGCCCCACAAAAACATTAAATTAAATTCGAATTGCTTAGGCTTCATGTTTTATAAAGTAAGTTTCAGTGAGAAGCACGTTTGCCTTACATAATATTTTCCTTTGGTTTCTCTTGGCAAAATACAAAACCAATAAAACCACATTCTGCATCTCTCTCTAAAGTAAGAAATTTGTTTAACCTATTATTTCGAACTTGATCGCTCGCCGATTAATAGACTTTTCTCACCATGATGGACTTCGAACTTCGTTCTTTGCACTTCGAACATTGAAGAATCGGTGGCGTAGCTGCTGTTCACGTATAAACTCATAAGCGGAGTCATCTACATTTCGATTAGTATTCTCAATAGAAATGCTATATCGGTGTTCCTGTACTATTTGCAACCCACTTACATGTATGTATCAAACTGTGCATGTCTGGTCCACGTTGCCAATTTATCTGTTCTTAAATGATGCTATTCAATTTGAAGACGTTTCCATTTCTATCATAATTAAAGTGCGAAGTTCGAAACACGAAGTGCGAAGTTCGTCACGGTGAACAATTTCTGTTAATCAGAAAGCAGTTATATTCCCATAAACCATACTGTCCCTCAGCAATAAAACATAACTACTAAACGACATTTCAGTCTTGTGTCCCTCGAAGAATATAAAATCGGAAGTATCGCTTAGATTATCTTAGAATAGGTCAAAGAAACAAAATAACCAAGTCTCCGAACTCTGAAACGGTGTTACAACGAAAAAAAAGTAAAAAAGTTCATTAGACATGCATGATTTGGTTGATATCAATAATGAGTCCTCATCAGTTTTATTCTAAGCGAAAGCGAAAAAAAAAAAAAAACTGAAAAACTTGAATTTCTGCCAATTTTATTTTTCGGGGCTTTGCTTTACCAATGATTAAGAATTTTAGATTTTTGATTTTGTATGCTTTTTAATTACTGATTGACTTTGTGCCGCTTTCTTCAAAATGATTTAATTATCCGAATTACTGGCGAACACTTCTGCCACTTCTCTGAGAGGTACCGTGGAACGCACACAATTGTTGTACAACCACACAAACAAGACAGCAAACCGTATAGTAATTCCGTGATCTGCCGGTTAGAACGAGCTCATACTTGTTATCATCGGGGAGTTCGACCAACTTTCAGCTATTTCTGATTGGGGTAATTGTGTTTTTTGCATTTTGATATCAGAAGTGTTCGCAGTTTCCTTAGCCTGATGTGATTTGGAGTACTTTATGCTTAATTAAAAATGAATATGCAAAATGCACGTTATATTAAATTCTTATTAATCAGTAGATTTGGAAAGAGTATTTACTAATAAGAGTAATTAATTAGAGAGTACTCTCTAGCAATATAAAAAGCATAACTCTTCGTGCACGTAAATGTATATAATATGTGCTGAAGAACTTAATGCATTTATTACTTGTGATTTTCATCTGAGGAAAAAACAGGGAGGACCCTAACCTTTCTCTTTTGATTAGGGGAGCAATCGCAACAAAATCTTCTCATCCACAAAAACAAATCAAAACACCAAACACAAAAGACTATACATAAACCAACGCGACCAATAGGCAATACCTTTTCGTCTGTTACAATGAGGTCAGGAAGAACGTACAATTATTGTTGAACCGCACAAATGATAACGAAGACCTCAGAGGTTATGGCACGCCAAAGTCACATAAATTCGATAGGTTTGACAGCTGTAAACCCTAGTTTACACATGGAAAACCTAGTTTTCCGAGTGTAAACTAGGGTTTACAGATGGTAATGATAATTAATTCTAGGTGTCACAAAAATGATAAAACTAGCATTCACAAATGAAAACATATGTTTACGTATGTGGAACTAGGTTTTGCACGTGAAAAAGTATGTTTTCATATCATTTTGGATAGGAGTTAAATTAATTGTTAACAGAAATTAATTCTGATAATGATAATTAAAATTAGTGCTAAAGACAATTTAAAATAGGTTTAAATGATAATTCCTAATTTCTGTTAACAAAAGTTTAAGCCAATCAGATCACCTGTTTCTTTCTGGTAATGGTAATTTTATCCAATGAAATTGCTTGATACAGTCTGATAATGGAAATTGTCCTAATTTCTGTTAACAAAAGTTTAAGCCAATTAGATCAGAACAGGAAATAGCTAGACTTCCATCAAACTACCATTTTGAAAACATTGTAGACATGGATCGACTTCTGCGGGCTGATTTATCTGAAATAGATTCTGTCTTGGATCGTTTGAATAGTATTTTACTTGGTGTACAACGTAGTGCTCAACAAGAAAATTTAGACGACAGTAACTGTAAATAAAAAGAAAAACAAAACACATAAACTAATAATAAGCAGAGTAATTTACCGATATATATTGAACGTGTTTGTTAAACGCATTCTGATTGGATGAAATTCCCATTTCCACATGTAAACACTATCCTGATTGGTCAAAATTTTAATTCTAAAACTTCAAAGAAAAATCCATTACCACGAATGAGAGCTAATTTGATTGGATGAAATATATAGCCACGGGAATGCATTTTGATTGGTGGAAATAAGTGTTAACAAGAAATTATTTAGAGAAACCTGGTTTTACATTTGCTAATCATAGTTTCATGCAATGAAATCGGTTTTTGGGGTATACTTCACACGTGCTAATGATCAATAATAAGAATTCTTGTCCCGATGTGATGAAAATTAGAAAAACTAGGTTCTACGAGTGAAAAGTTAGGTTTTCACTCGGTAAACTAGGTTATCAGTCGGACTCCTCGGGTGATAACATACATGAGTACTACGTTTTTTAGGAAATTTAACATCATACAAATATACAAGCTGTATGACATTCTTTTTACTAAGTCATTTTTTAGCCTCAAATGAAAGAGTACTCACTAAAATGACTATTCATTTTCGGAAGTTACATTTTCAGCGATACACATCAGCGTCTTCGTGCATTAATATGCTTTGAACAGAATTAGTAAATGTGTTTATTACTTATGATTTTCATTTGACTATAAACAGGTAGAGTCCTAACCCTTGTTTTCTGATAGAGAGCAAAACATGCAGCGACGTAAAAAGGCAAGAAAGACAAATCAAGAAAACAAAATACAACAGATTACACATTAAAGTGGGTAGTTTCGCCCCTCAAATGTGAGCCATTTCGCCCCTCAAATGTGGGTCGTTTCGCCCCTCTTTTTAGGAAAACTCTCTCTGCATGGTGAGTCGTTTCGCCCTTATTTTTTGTGGTTGTTATTGGTGGGTCGTTGATGGGAATAAAAGAAAAAAAAACTTAAAAATATATATAGATAATCAATCTAAGAAATAAATAGAAAAAGAAATACGTAGGTGAACAAATGAGAATAAAAGACCCCAAAAAATTAAATTAAAAAAAAGATAAAAAAAAATAATGAAATAAATAAGTAAAGAAATATGTAGGTAGGTGAACAAATGAGAAGAAAAATGAAATAAAGAAATAGATGAAATTGTAAATAAATAGAGATGTTACGTATAGAGGGGCGAATCGACTCAAATAGATAAAAAATAAATAAAGAAATCAAAAGATAAAGAAATATGTAGGTGAACAAATGAGAAGAAAAGAGGAAACAAAAATAGATTAAGATGTTACGTGTAGAGGGGCGAATCGAAAAATCTTCTTATTTAGAATAGAAGGTCGAAACGACCCTGGCCACCTTTTAGAGAAAGTCTTCTTAAAAAAAAGAGGGCGAAATGACCCGCCATGAGGGGCGAAACGACCCATGATGAGAGGTGAAACTACCCATCTTGAGGGGCGGAATGACCCACCTTGAGGGGCAAAACGACCCACCCTTGAGGGGCGAAACGACCCACCTAGAGGGGCAAAACGACCCACCTTAGGGGCGAAACGACCCGGGGCGAAGGGGAAAAGGGGCGAAAAGACCCGGAACCTATCACAACGAAACCAATGGGAAATCAGTGCCGACTTAAGAAGGCCAATGGTGAACTTATCCTGATTACATGAGCGCAACCCTCCAACTTTTCCGGTCACACAGGTCTCGAAGAACGCACAATTTTTCTGTAACCACACAAACAAAACAGCAAATTGCAGGGGCCTAAGTAGCACACAAATGGATGTATAAAAAGATATTAAAAACAATAAGCATACGAAACAGGTAGTCAATACTTTGTCGGCTGGAGGAATAAACATCAGAGAAGTACCTAACAGTAATTCAGTCTAGGAATCTAATATAAACATCACAGAAGTACAATTCATTAAGTTACCACAAGTTATCTCGGAGTCTCGTGGAGTTAGACAAACTTATATCTATATCTCATTGGCGTTTTTAGCGCACATTGTATTTTGATATCAGAGGTGTTAGCAATGTTCTTCGCTTGAAGCGATTTGGAGAACTCCGATTTGATAAAATATGAATCGTGCAAACAATATAGAATTCTTTATTATCAGTCGTTTAGAGAACCTAGAGTGAAAGAGTTCTGACGAAAGAGAGTATTCATTTTAGAGGGTATATTTTCAGCAATATCCATTTATGCATGAGACTTCATGCTCGTATAAGTTTAAATGTATTCATTACTTGTAATTTCTATCTGAAGAAACACAGATAAGGTCTTAGCTTCATTTAGATTTTCATATAGAGAGCAGTCTGTTGCCCAAAATTTGTCAAATATAATGCACCAGAAAAAAACATGTTTAAATTAAAGCAATTGTACGAGTACTTCAAGCTTAAAAGATACTGAAAAGTAATAGTATTTTTATGCGTTAAACTTTTTTCTAAGGGTATAAACTTTGCTGGGAACAGTAAACGAAAGTAAAAAAGTAGGCAAGCAATGGAATATCAAATTATATCTAAATTACAATACAAAGATATTAGAATGACAAAGATGGAAAATGACCATATCCCGATACACAGTAAAGAATCGATCATTTAGAAATACACAAACCGAAGGCATACACAATCAGGATTAAAAAGGAACAAAATCAATCAAGCAAAATGTTCCACCACATAAAAAGAAGCGAACTCCAAATATCAGAGTTGAATCAGGTGCCCAGGAAGAGTCAGCATCTCCTGCTTGCATGCAACACCTGTCGCTTCAAATCGGCCGAAATATCACATCCTGTAGCATCATATCCCACCCATCCTACTACGTCTTTCGGTACGCTTTTTCGACAAAGTAACTTTCATACTTTTTTGGCATATTACATTGTTTAGATTTGAGGATCACTGACGAGGGTTGAGTACCCGAAACGTGCATGTCTGGTACATGCTGCCAATTTATCTGTTCTTAAATGATGCTATTCAATTTGAAGACGTTTACATTTATACCACTTGGTGAGTGTCACTGCTGGTGGACCAGGAGTCCCCGAGGGCACATGTAGCCAAGTTCGATTAATTTCGGTTGATCGTTTCTTCAACGCATTCTGAAATTTCTGTTATCAAAATTTCATGAAATTTCTAAAACGTGGGTCCTGTAGCATCATATCCCACCCATGCTACTACGTCTTTCGGTACGCTTTTTCGACAAAGTAACTTTCATACTTTTTTGGCATATTACATTGCTTAGATTTGAGGATCACTGACGAGGGTTGAGTACCCGAAACGTGCATGTCTGGTCCATGCTGTCAATTTATCTGTTCTTAAATGATGCTATTCAATTTGAAGAGGTTTACATTTATACCACTTGGTGAGTGTCACTGCTGGTGGACCAGGAGTCCCCGAGGGCACATGTAGCCAAGTTCGATCAATTTCGGTTGATCGTTTCTTCAACGCATTCTAAAATTTCTGTTATCAAAATTTCATGAAATTTCTAAAACGTGGGTCCTGTAGCATCATACCCACCTATCCTACTACGTCTTTCGGTACGCTTTTTCGACAAAGTAACTTTCATACTTTTTTGGCATATTACATTGTTTAGATTTGAGGATCACTGACGAGGGTTGAGTACCCGAAACGTGCATGTCTGGTCCATGCTGCCAATTTATCTGTTCTTAAATGATGCTATTCAATTTGAAGACGTTTACATTTATACCACTTGGTGAGTGTCACTGCTGGTGGACCAGGAGTCCCCGAGGGCACATGTAGCGAAGTTCGATCAATTTCGGTTGATCGTTTCTTCAACGCATTCTAAAATTTCCGTTATCAAAATTTCATGAAATTTCTAAAACATGGGTCCTGTAGCATCATATCCCACCCATCCTACTACGTCTTTCGGTACGCTTTTTCGACAAAGTAACTTTCATACTTTTTTGGCATATTACATTGTTTAGATTTGAGGATCACTGACGAGGGTTGAGTACCCGAAACGTGCATGTCTGGTCTATGCTGCCAATTTATCTGTTCTTAAATGATGCTATTCAATTTGAAGACTTACATTTATACCACTTGGTGAGTGTCACTGCTGGTGGACCAGGAGTCCCCGAGGGCACATGTAGCCAAGTTCGATCAATTTCGGTTGATCGTTTCTTCAACGCATTCTAAAATTTCTGTTATCAAAATTTCATGACATTTCTAAAACGTGGGTCCTGTAGCATCATATCCCACCCATCCTACTACGTCTTTCGGTACGCTATTTCGACAAAGTAACTTTCATACTTTTTTGGCATATTACATTGTTTAGATTTGAGGATCACTGACGAGGGTTGAGTATCCGAAACGTGCATGTCTGGTCCATGCTGCCAATTTATCTGTTCTTAAATGATGCTATTCAATTTGAAGACGTTTACATTTATACCACTTGGTGAGTGTCACTGCTGGTGGACCAGGAGTCCCCGAGGGCACATGTAGCCAAGTTCGATCAATTTCGGTTGATCGTTTCTTCAACGCATTCTAAAATTTCTGTTATCAAAATTTCATGAAATTTCTAAAACGTGGGTCCTGTAGCATCATATCCCACCCATGCTACTACGTCTTTCGGTACGCTTTTTCGACAAAGTAACTTTCATACTTTTTTGGCATATTACATTGTTTAGATTTGAGGATCACTGACGAGGGTTGAGTACCCGAAACGTGCATGTCTGGTCCATGCTGCCAATTTATCTGTTCTTAAATGATGCTATTCAATTTGAAGACGTTTACATTTATACCACTTGGTGAGTGTCACTGCTGGTGGACCAGGAGTCCCCGAGGGCACATGTAGCCAAGTTCGATCAATTTCGGTTGATCGTTTCTTCAACGCATTCTAAAATTTCCGTTATCAAAATTTCATGAAATTTCTAAAACGTGGGTCCTGTAGCATCATATCCCACCCATCCTACTACGTCTTTCGGTACGCTTTTTCGACAAAGTAACTTTCATACTTTTTTGGCATATTACATTGTTTAGATTTGAGGATCACTGACGAGGGTTGAGTACCCGAAACGTGCATGTCTGGTCCATGCTGCCAATTTATCTGTTCTTAAATGATGCTATTCAATTTGAAGACGTTTACATCCGGTAACTTCCATTTTGGAAGATTCATGTATAGTATGTGGTTGGATGGTTTAAATGGTCTAAGAAACTAAAAATTGCGGGGGGGGGGGTATTGGAGCCGGGGGATTTACAAATAAATGTGAAGTTAAGTGTCGCGACATAAATTCATCAACAAGGTTGATATCCGCAAATACCAACCTTGTTGATGAATTTATCATAACTGAAAATGAATAATTATATATTATATTGTAAAAATTCAGTAAATCGCAATTCTAGTCGTGTCTAAAACAAGCTTATTAAAGAACATTTTATAGAATGTGATCGTGACTAAGAAACATTAAGATACTTTCAGTGACATTGGGAGAAAGGATATGTTTTAGAATATAATCTTTTTACGCGTAATAATGCGTTCATTTAACATCTGCACTTCAGAAATATATGACAGGGTATGAATAGGTAAGGCTGTGAGGATCGCCTTTTTTTCAACAATATGATATATTTACTTTTCAATGTCCGTTTGTGTGGCTACTATTCTCTCCTAGTGTTGGTATTGGAAGGAATAGTGTCCGAGCGTCAGCGAGGGCACTATTTACCTTCCGAAAACAACACTATGAGAGAATAGTACCCCACAAACGGGCATTAATAGGTTTAGTGCATCACATGACCTCGATAGCAATTTTAAAAGGACAGACTACCTATTGAGATTTTACACTCAGTCTGATGTACCAAACACACAAACATGTATTTATAGACCTCTTGACACTGACATCCGGTGTTATGATAGAGATATTAAGTCTTTGATGTATTTTACAGAAAATGTAATGCCTCGTTTACACGGAGAGTTTATTGCGCAAATAAACGTAAATTTGTTGCGAAATAAATGTGTTTTGCGTTCACACGACAAAATTTATTGCGCAATAAATTTTCGATTTGTTTCGCAATAACTTTATTGCGCAACAAATTCTGCCTTATAAACGCTAAGCGAAAGTGTTGCGCAATAAATCTGACGCATGCGCATCAACATGACAAGGGAAAGAGATTGTTATACTTACGAATATAACTTCTCGACGTGTTTATTTTTACGATTCTTTTGAGAGCTTCCGATTTTTCGTATATATAAGAACGCTTAAAATTCTTAAAGTCTGGGCCCCTTGTAGAGAATGACGTCACAATTGAATGACGTCGTGTTCTAGACTGAAATGACAAATACCTCCCAAAATAGTTTTAAATTTGACTTTACGATTATTCGAACAATTTTCCTTAAGATGTTCGTTGTACACTTTTATTCATGATTCTTGTGTACGTTCATTGGCATTTTATTGCGCAATAGTTTCGGTCTCGTGTGAATGCAAAAAAGCTTTTTGCGAAACGTTGCGCAATAAAATTATTGCGAAATAGATTTATTGCGCAACCGTGTGAACGAGGCATTAATTTCAAATCATGCACACAGACAGGGATTAAAGTGAGTTGCATAACCTTGACAGTATACAATGCTTTATCCAAATGCTATTTTACCAAATGACATTTGAACTGATATATTGGTTATCAACCTTATTAGCATAAAGAATAGAAGCAAATACAATGTTTAATTTCATTTCTGAAACATTTTATTAAACTTTGAACAATACTATCAAACATGAAAACATTTCATTTATCCTAGCACCACCTTCATTTTCATTTGTGACGCCAGTGTGATTTTTTGTTTTCTCGCTAGATTTTTTCATAACACATTTTCTTCCCGACTCGTCGTATCTTATTTCGAAATCACATGCCCTTAGATCTCGGAGGTTTTCTCTTCCTCGTCGACAGAAGTAGAATAATATTTCAAACAAAACTTTGTTCAGCAGTCCTGATGGAACCGTTGGGTTTATGGCTCTGGGATGTTCATACAGTCGATGAAGATCTCCTGCAAAACAAGAATATGTGTACAAGTTGATACAAACATGTCAAATGTACACAATATATTTCGATACAACGGTATAGATTAAGTTGTGCAAATATAGATACAGGCAATAGTCAAAGAAAGAAAAAAATTAATTGCATCCATCTAATTACAGACATAATTCATTGCAAACTTAGTGGATTGCATTGTCTTTTTACTCGACTGATTTTGAACAAAATCGTCGACATTCTCGTTGTCAAATCGTGAAGCGGCTATCGCTGTCTTCTGTTTACACTAAGTAGTAGCGCCACTTACAGCATTACTCTCAAAGCGACGTAACTCTGTAAAGCAAAAAGCAATTTTCTCATAGTCCCTGCGTGATCAACCAATAGAATTCCAAGGATTTATCATTTGATGCACTAATCCCCTTTATTTTTGCTCATTGTTTGTAAATTAATTGATATTAATACTAAAAAGCTACGGTTTATTCTCGCCGGACAATAATCTTTATCCCTTATGGAAAGTCTTTAGTTGCTTTGTTTGTTTTGTGCTTTACATATCTATTTGCAAAATAATAATGTATTTTAGCACTGACTTTAGGTTTAGTGCTTGCCTTTCACTTACCAATTTCAGAAACGGGGAAACGTCAGTATGAAATGAACATGGAAGAAGCCATTGCCCATGAACATTAGATTTAGATATTTGCATGTAAAGGAATTAGATGTATAATGAGGGATAATTGGTTCAGCCATTTATTGAGAGCTGTATTCTAAACATATGACATATTCAATTTGAAGACGTTTACATAGTAATAATATATAAATCTATAGAAAACGTTCAACAATGCGGTTTTGTGAAAAAAGGTAGTTCCCATAAGAGTTATCGGTACACACAGTTTACGTTGAAGTCTATGGAAAAGCTTATATTTCAGCCATATATTCCGTTATGATAGTTTGCAATCATTTTTCAAAGTATTTACCATCAAGGAGAAATTACCGCCTTAAATTTGCCCTTTCAAAAGAGTCCTTTTTCCAATACCTACCATCATGGTACAAAAGTTTGTGAAATATCAGAGGCAATAGGGAAAAATGGAGTTTATACCTATGCTTTCAATATTTTTGACATAATTTAGTTCATTATTCATCTAATACCTTAAAACCGTTCCATATTTTTTTTCTTCTGCTTATGGTGTTTTTGTTTCTGTCAGTAAGCTACTTATTCAGGGTTATGTAACACAACGGCTGAAATCATCATTGAGGAAGTTCTTCGGTCGCTACGGGGATGTAATAAAAACGTATGATATCCCCCTTTCCAGAATGATCAGTTACATTCTACATTGTGATTGAATGGCTGTCTTCATCACCAAACAAGACATACTTACCTGATATGTACATCAAAATGTACATCGATACAATCACCGAATTTGGCAAGTTTCCACGGAGCGGTTGCGACGGGTTTTGCATTCAGTCAGGAGACGCTGGCTCTCCCCGGGCACCTGGTCTCACTTTGAAAATTTGTTCATTTCGAGGTTCGCAACCGTTCCTGTAGAAAATATAATGATTTTGCCTTGCTTTCTCGACTATGAGACTGAATAACTGATGGGTACTTTTGCAATGTTCATTTCTTCAAACATTATATAAACATATGTACTGAATGAATTGATTTCACTCGAATTTAAAAATGTTATTTGAATTTATGCTGACAGCGAATTTCTTGTAATAGCAAGTCAGTCAATAAAGTGAATTCGAAATTACGTCTTACTATAAAGATCTCCATTAAACAATATAAACACACAGCAAAAACACCTGAATATCAATCAAATTGTAGATGTTATATTTATGCACAGCATGGTAACGCACTGTCAATTTTCATCAAAGTTTCATTTTGTGTTAGGTACAAGTAACATGATAATGTTAAAAAGTTATCTCAACTATAGTTAAAGCTTAGGTACATGTACAGATAAGGTATCAGTACGTTGATACGAATCTTATGATGGACATAAGTTAACATAAAATTTTATTTATTAACAAATGCAAAATGGCGTTCGCTTCATCAAGGGTAGGGGCTCAGAAGCTATTATAAAGCCTTGTGACTTATGCGAAGATGACGAAAACGTAAACTAGTTCTTTAAAGACTGTGCCAAGAATTTGTGTGAAAGATGTACCAAAGGACATCTTAAGATTGCTACCTGCAAGAATCATCACGTTGTTTCGATTTTAGAGGGCGCCGCCGTTTCGAAAGAAAATTTCCCAGTGCTATGTCCTGATCATGACTTACCGTTTTCCTTCTTTTGTAGAACTTGTGATGTCATATCATGTGTAAAGTGCCTGACTGATGTCCATAGTACACATGGCTTCATTGATATTCATGAGTTTCAATCCGAATTACACGATCGATTGAATGAAACTTTAGAGAAGAAGGGAACTGAAAGAAAAGAAATTTGTAGGAATATAGATGAATTTGTCAAATATACAAACACATGTGGAAAAGCCTTGACTAAGAACTGTGCTGATATAGATGATCAAATTCAAGCCGTCAAGATTGCACTGGATAATGAGGGCCAGAAACTAAAGAACAACTTGAAAACCGAAACAAAGGGACGATTAACGGAGGCGAATGAATGTAAACAAAAACTAGAGGCAATCAATCAGGAGTATGGCACTGGGATCCAAGACGTGAGACGGAAGCTTAGGCTGCAGACAGCGTCAACATTGCGTCAGTTTGTCAAGGAATCAACATCCAGTCTTCAGTCTCTTAGTCCTGTATCAATTCAAATCCCGAAATTCTATATCTTTGTAGACAGCAGAATTGAGAGGGATCAAATCCGGAATGTCATAGGTGCATTTAAAGATCGAGATTCACTTGAACTTTCAAAAGGTCATCATAAAAAAACTTGAAATCTTCAAAATATACAAACTAAGTCTAGCCGAAAATGACTGTTATAGTATATGTACAGGGGATGATTGTAGTATATGGCTCGGTGGTAAGGGAGGAGTATACAAGGTGAAATCTGACTTTTCAGAAATACTCCATCAAGTACCGTCCAGGAAGTTATCATGGTCATGTGATTACATAACCTGTGTACATTCAGGTGATGCCATTGTGTCTTATGGTAAAACAAACTACGTAGACAGGTTTTCAAATGATGATGGAAAAATGATAGCATTTGGATATAAATCGTTGAGATTCACGTATGATATAGCAGTATCAAGCCACGATGAAGTTGCCGTTGCTGTCTCGAATATCATGTCCATGTCTATAGTACTGTTCTCAAAAGACGGAAAACAGCTGAATAAATACAAGCAGGGGTATGGAAAGTTTCTGCTTTGACAAGGACGGTAATTTTATCATATCAAATCGGGGATCGTTCCGTCTTACCACGCTAGATAGAAGTGGAACCGTTCTAGAGAACATACAAATAACGAAGCCGTATCTTCGACGAATGAGATGCGATGGACACGGGAATATCGTAGGAATTTTCGGAAATGGCAAAGAAGTGTACATGATAGAGAGAGATGGGAATGTCGCACCGCCTTTCACGATAGAATGCGACGATTGCATCAATGATATTTGCATAGATCGTGAAAATCGCCTTCTGATACTCGTGGATTATAAGAAAGTGATCGTCGCTAAATACTGATTGAGAGAGATAACATTACTTGTTGATTAAGGAGGACAGTCAAATTTTGCAATGGTATGCAATATATCTTCAGTACATTTCTTGAAATTGTTTACAAAATGCTTTCTCTAAATGACCACTTTGTTCGACTGAAAAACTATTTTTTTTCTGAAGTTCAACTAAATCTATAGCAATGCATTATCAAAATTTGATATTGAAATAGCAACTGTTTAGATATAATGAGAAAAGAACAACAAAACAATCTGCAAATGTCTATTTTATTGTTTTTTAAAACGGAAACGGACATGTTCTTTACTTTTCAATTTTCGACGAATTTGGCTATGAACTTGAATTGATGTGAAACGTATGTCACAGCATTATTGATTTGTTCAGCTGAAAAGACTATATGACTAACTTCATTTTGTTCAAAATAAACATGGCATGCTTATTTTTCTCATAAATCTCGGACGATTTTACGAAAAGATCACATAATTATGATGTTATTTGATGTCTATTATGAATGACAAATATGGAGAATGACCATATCCTTGTATACAGCACAAAATCAATAATTCAGAAAATCAGAAACCGAAGGCATACAAAATCAGGATGAAACAGAAACCAAAGCAAACAAACAAAAACCTCCACCACATGAAAAGAAGCGGACCGCCGATATGAGAGTGTGCCCAGGAAGAGTAAGCATCTCCTGATTGCATGCAACACCCGCCGCTTCAATTCGATAGAACTGTCACATCCGGTTACTTCCATTTCGGAGGACATAGAGTACAATCTTTGGTTTGATGGTTCAAATGGTCTATGACAGAATATCATCTACCATTCTGGAGAGTGGGACATCATAGTGTATGACGAGTTCCCCATATCGACCGAACTTCCTCAGTGACGATGTTAGTCGGTCACAAACATATCCCTGACTCAGAAGCTTATCTGAAAAACTCTGTGTGATGTATGACGAGTTCCCCATATCGACCGAACTTCCTCAGTGACGATGTTAGTCGGTCACAAACATATCCCTGTTTCAGAAGCTTATCTGAAAAACTCTGTGTGACTTTCAATCCTTCAGTTCCTCCTTCAAGCAAATGTTCGTCTTTTATCGCGTTCCTTTGGACTTATTTGATGTCATAGGATTAGTAATGCTCTTAGAAAATGTATACTATGGATTTCCCGTTGTTATGGTCTGTTGTCCTATCATTTCATGGTGTGGCATATACATATGTAGGCAACGACTGCTGTCAGCAAACAGGGGACGCTGACTCTCCATAGGCACCTGCTTTTTTTAAAAAATCAAAGAAACAAAAATCGAGATCCCCTCATCTTCTGGTTTTCACTCTTTTTCCTAACGGGGTTATCGGTACTCGAAATCGATGACGCTTAAGGGGATACGAAGTCAAGTGTGCAGAGGTATCGTGCACAGAAGACAACAATGCTACAACAGGGCGATTTCACATCGCTGATAAATTCCAAAGATTTGGTTAACTCGGTTAAATACACAATTTATCGACGGCGTTGCCCTCGGGGAGTATAATTTTTGTAGTCTGAATACATTTTCATATCTGAGTGCAATAAATATATGTTTTTTTCTACGAATAATGAACATAAAATTAATGTTTTTTTCAGCAGCAGCAGGAGATACTGTCTCTTCTTGGGCACCTGGTGTCATTTTGTTTCCTGTTTTATCATGATTTTGAATGCCTTCGGTTTATGATTTTCTGAATTATCGATTTTGTGCTGTATACAGGGATATGGTCATTATCCATACTTGTCATTGGAACACTTTTTACTTAATTTTCAATCCTAGTAAATAAAGTCTTTGCGGAATACAGTGTTTCCCCCTTACAGGCGGAATCTGACGTAAAACCATTATGACGTCATGAAAATGGTATGATAACGTCGATTTTATACCGTTTTTCCCAGCCTTTAAGGACTGTGTCCATAGAATTTGATGACGTCATAACCAGTCTTCGCCAGATACCGTCTCAAATGGGAAGTAACTCTGGATTTTGAAAATAGCGAATAGCTTTATCCATATTTTATATTTTAGAATTCATCAACTATGTCTTAGATTTAGTATATTGTGCAATTTAGATTGATATAGAGAACTGATAAGAACTCAGGTGAATAACGTGGTTTCAAAATGGATAACATTATAGTTATACACAAGTTCTTTTCTTTCATTTGTTCATTTCTTGTATTTTGTCGGTTCGCCATTGGGATACAATGTAAGTATAAATAATTAAGAAGAAAAGATAGCATAACTCTTAGAGACACTTTAAGACAGAAACGACAACAAAGTTTCAAAATCTTTGTGTCATTAACATTGTACATTTATATGTATTCTAAGTGATCGAAATCACTCCTAGAAATTCCAAGTTCAATGTACTTCACTAAAGCTCTCATTCAAAGTTCGATCAACTTCGTTTCTTCCACGCATTTGAAAATTTCTGTTACCAACATTTCTCGAAATTTCGAAAACGTGGGTCCTGCAGCATCGTTTCCCACCCAACCTGCTACGTCGTTAGGTACATTTTTGGACATAATAGTTTTAACACTCTACTGTCCGCGCAGCTCACTTCAGAAATCGGAAAATTGAAGTTTTCTCTACTTCGTCGGGATATTTTCCGATTAAAATTTATATAGGGTTATATATCTCGAACTCTCATAACTAACGGTGTATGATACATGTCTGTACGACCGATACTACGCTCACAATGAAAGAAAATAATTTTAGATAGGGAGTTTTCTATGTTAATTTTTAGCGTGACGTCGTCGACGTTCTCCATAGACTCAGTGTTAAACATCGGCGACGTCGCGCTAAAATCTAACTACTAAAGGAACAAATTAGCCGATTCTCCGTCGAAACGAAGAGGACAGAGATAAATGGTGTGATATGAAGATAAAGCATATGATATGACAATGTGTAATTTATAATTGTTTAGAAGAAATTATTTCTAATTAAGGTGTAATCATTAATTATGTCTCCGACATTTTAAGAATCATAAATTTTGTAAGGCGATTCTTGCAAGACATTTCTGATGTTAGTAGCTATAGCACTGTGTATAGCCGTACACCGGATATTGGTACTACCTGTCGGCGTATTTGAATGGTACTACCGAGGCGAGGAGAAAGGGCATACCAGGTAAGCATGTCTTTGTTTTATATTTTGTTTCACGTTAATCCTTACATATTTTTCATAATGCATTACATTTACAACTTTACAGAGAGTTTATTTCTATTCGATTAACATTCAACATGTCGAATTTGAATGAATTTGATTTCTCTTCACTGAAATACATTGCTTAGTACCGATGAATCCACCCGACGGAGCATTTTATTAAAGTATAATTCGTAAAATCGGGTATTTTCACAAGCTGTTTTACATATCAAAATTAAGGGAGTTGTGAAATATACCTTTTTTTCATAGAATAATCAAGAGAAAAAGTATGAAAACACCCCTTTACTGCAAAAAGAAAACAAGTCAAGTGTACGGCATCTTGCTGGTGGAAATTTAGAGAGTGTACGGCATGTTACAATGGAATTACTTAGGTCGTTTAATTTACAGAAAAGAACGGCTGAACAGAAAAGCATTTCCTTTACAGCGTATGAGCATATATTGTAAACTTGATTACACATAAGTTACAAGACAACATCGATGTTCAATTTGGTGCTCTATTCAGATTATCGTCGGGATCTTTAACTCATTAAAATTATAGATTTAAAACATATAGGAGGGGATGTAGTGAAAGGAAGGAGGGAGAGAGGGGTAGAGGAGGGAGAGAAGGAAAGAGAGAAGGGGAGGCAAAAGTGAAAGGGAGGAAGAGGGTGGAGGTAAGGGACAGGAGGGGTCAGTGATATTCCCCCATATATACCTTTTGGTACTAGTTGATATGCTATTTTCATATTGCTAAAAAAGACATTTTAGATTTTATAAAAAGTAAATGCTCGCTTTGATTGGATTCATAAGGGCATACTACGTTTGCTGTAAAGTCCTTTTCTGAAACATATATTTCAAAAGTATAATATACATTATATAAGTGTTAAGGTTATCGGTACAGATATGTTTACAAGTGTTTTAATACTCCACACAAAAGGCCCGACACCTACAGTGTGCTGCTCTTTTTCACATTCTCTAGCCGATCTTACTCTATATTGACAGGTTTTTTGAACCTCGTTGAAAACTAAATACTTAATATTTTGAGGATTTTGTTTGTTTGCTTTGGTTTTATCCCGATTTTTCATAACTTCGGTTTAAGATTTTCTGAATTATCGATTTTGTACTGTGTATATTGGCATATGGGCATTGTCCATTGTCCATAAGGGCATAACAATTCAACAGAATATCATATTAGATCATGGCAAATTCCTATTCCTTCACTCATTAAGATAGCAATATAAGTCAGTGGCGGAATCCAGTTTCTGTTGGGGCGGGGATTAAACCCTTGTATGCATTTAAGTTTTTTCGTAGCTGCGGCATTCCTTCGAAGTCTCATAGTTAGTCTTTAATTGAATAAAGATTAAAAATTGATGCATTTGATAATTATATTAAGTAACAGGTATTTACTATATACTAATTTACTCTTTATGTAGATGGAAAATTATTGAATGTTAAGATTTTAGAGAAGGGTGTGTGTCTAGAACAAATGAGGTGATAACAAGGTAACAGATAGGACTTAATCAAAATACTTGCCATACACTCTATAGACATATAAAAATAGTAAAACCTGGTACACTTGTACGGAGGAGCCCCAGCTCCATCAATTTTCAATTTCTTTTAGTCACAGATAATTAAGGATTCCGACTTCCGTCGGAATCCTTTCTGTTATTGTATTGTCTTTTCTTTATTGAGAATTCCGACTATTCCGTCGGAATCCTTTCTGTTATTGTATTGTCTTTTCTTTATTCTTATTATTATTCTTATTATTAAGGATTCCGATTTCCGTCGGAATCCTTTCTGTTATTGTATTGTCTTTTCTTTATTCTTATTATTCTTATTATTATTATTATTATTATTCTTACCCCCAAGCCAATCCAGAGACTTTACAACAAAGTACCGCATCATATGATAAAATGGAAAGTATCATGTGAAAGAGCAAATAAAGATCTTCATATATATTTTTTTTCTTGTCGAAAAGTTTACATATGCCCCCGCTAGAGGTCATCAAAGGTAAAATCTTTAAAACCTTATAACTCCTAAACTAACCGTGCGATTTGAATGAAATTTGTTTTATATTGTTCTTTGGGAAATTTGCAGACTTTTATACGCTTACATGCTCGATAAAATATTTACGGTTTTCGCGCTATTTTGAGTTGAAATTGGAACTTTAAATTGGCACAGTGCCAATTTCTACAGTTTTTGAGATTTTGAGTTGAAACTTGGATGGTAGGTTACTTATAGGTAGTCATTGATGATGACCTAGTTTCAAGGTCAAATTTTGATTCTCAAGGTCACAACAAACTTTTGCCTATAGAACAAAGACTATTTGACCTTGACAGTTCAAACTTCATAAATACAATCATTGATCCAAGCCCTATCACCTTGACCTTGACCCAAGGTCAAATTTTCATTCTCAAGGTCACAACAAAAAATTTCCCATAGAACAAAGACCATTTGACCTTGAGAGTTCAAACTTTGCGCAAATGTTCCTTGCATCAAGTCCTTTCACCTTGACCTTGACCCAAGGTCATTTGTTCGATTTCAAGGTCACAACAGACAGATAAAATATTGAGCTTTGAATAGATGAAAAGGAATTTTGATGAGAATAAACTAAAATGCTTATCTTTCATCCATGACCTTGGTTCAAGGTCAAATAAACTTTTTCAAGGTCATAACAAACATTTACTCCTGTAGGATTGAGAGAATTTTGTTCTTAAATATTTATTCTTCACACAAGTAGTACTTCTTATTTGAACTTTACATAGTAAGATAGATAACTCTTTTATTCTTGTTCTATGTTTCCTGTTTATGTTAGTAGCATTACTTGTCTGTACTTTCATGCTGTTGTCATTCTCTATTTATAGAAATTTTCTCATTGCTAATTCATTGTGCAATTCTTTTTGGGATAGTAATTTCAAAGGAATCAAAATGGATAGAGTAGATCTAGGAGTTTAAAGCCTTCCTAAACTTGAAAGGTATTTATTGTTTTTTTCTTCTATTTTGTTGATAAATAAATAAGAGTCCCAAGTTAGACATAAGCTCTTTTGACTCATTTGTTGAAGTGAATAAGGTACTAAACAACTATTCTTTTTTCATCTTCTTTATTCGGATTTTAACACTTCAGTTCCGAGGAAGGTCTAATAAAGGAGGAATCCGTCTGTTGCTTGCAACAGTAGCCATCTAGTTATTATTATTATTCTTACCCCCAGATCGTTCCAGTCACTGTTCAAAAAAGTACCACTTCTTATGATAAAACGAAAAGTATCATGTGAAAGAGCATATCAAGATCTTGAGGTAGAAAAATTTTGTCGTCGAGAAGTTCACATATGCCCCCGCAAGATGTCATCAAAGGTCAAATCTTTAAACTCTTATAACTCCTTAATTAACCGTACGATTTGAACAAAATTTGTTTTATATTGTTCTTTGAGAAATTTGCAAACTTTTATACATTTACATGTTCCATAAGATATTTACAGTTTTCAAGCTATTTCAAGTTGAAAATGGAATCTTAAATTGGCAAGGTGCCAATTTCTACAGTTTTTGAGATTTTCAGTTGAAACTTGGACAGTAGGTTACTTGTGGCTAGAGATTTTATGTTGACCTGGTTTCAAGGTCAAATTCCTTTTCTCAAGGTCACAACAAACTTTTAACTATAACACAAAGACTGTTTGACCTTGGGAATTCAAGCTTTACACAATCATTCATTGCATCAAGCTCTTTTACATTGACCTTGACCCAAGCTCATATGCAAGATTTCAAGGTCACAGCAGACTTTTGTTGATAAGATATTGAGCTTTTTTCAATTTCAGATATATTTTGATGAAAATAATATTCTATACTTATCTTTTTCCTTGACCTTGGTTTAAGGTCAAAATTCCATTCTCAATGTCATAACAATATTTACTTGTTAAATACACAGTGTTTGTCCAATACTATTTATACTTCATAAAAGGGGCCCTTCTTATATGAACTTTTCATGATCTAAGAAAGATAAATCTTTTATTCTTAATGCTCTTCGTATCATGACTTGTCTCTACTATCATGCTGTTGTCATTTCTAATCAGAGACAGTCAGACTGACAGTGTAAGATAGACAGTGTTGGATAGACTGACAACGATGGACGGACGAAGGGACGGACAGACATACGAACAGATAGATAGAGTACTAGATAAAAATGAAGGCGATCGGCGAAAAAAAAAAAGATTATCCAGACTGGGGATCGAACCCAGTACCCCTGGGTCAGCAGTCCAACGCTCTATCCACCTGACCATTGGAGTTCTTGGATTTTAGTGGTTTTTATTTTTGATATACAGATGAAATAATACAAATATCTGATTCAGCATTACAAGAAATTATCGATCTGTCATGTCACAAATCAGTCCTATTTATAGGTTTTGATTCAGAAGAAAAACGCATTTCATATAGTGCATATTTATTTTACTGTCATTGACTTCAACATGTACATTGAGAAAAAAAAACCTGGAAGTAAAAAAAAATGTTTCTCGATTCATTTGATTATTTAGAGCAGATCTAGACAGGTATGTGTACAAGTGTATGTTGGGGAGGGGGGGGGGGGTTCAAGACCCCTTCCCCCATAATCGCTTGAAAATATTTTTATCTTCCCCGTTTCACGTATCTGCTACTCCTCCGAAATCATAGACAGGAAACGCTCTATCCCTCTTTTTAAAGTCTTTGAAATAATATGTACAAGACCCTTTGCGTTTGTAATTTGTTTTTCCAAAGAGTGGTTCCATTCTAGCCCTTCTAAGAGTAGTAGGGGGTCCTGTCTATGAATTTTGACACCCCCCCCCTCCCCGACTTACATACACATACCTGCCTTCACGTTGCCTGTTCAGATCCGTCCTTGAAAAAAATAAGCAAACATATTCGATTGATTCTTCACAATTTTATTATCAATATGCATTGTAACATAGAGTAGAAGAAAAACATTTTATGAAAATCCTTGTTGTTCATTTCTGAATACAAACCTCTAAATATAATCGATCGATAAAATTCATCATTCGGAACATACTCGAAACATTGAATCATATCATAGTTGCAAGATTTCATCTTTCTAAAGACTTTTGATACAATGAATCTTCAGTCCTGCAATAGCTCAGTTGGTAGAGCGTGATGCTGCAGAGCGGAAGGCCCCGGGTTCGAAACTCGCTGAAGACACTTTTTTCTTCTCACCATTTTTTTTCAGTCATAAACAAACATAGATTACAATGCTTAAACATTGTTTATCGTTTCAAATGTTTTACGAATATGTGTTAGTTCAAAAAATATCTTCTGAATTAAGAAACAAGAAATATCGAATGCCAATTCGAAACACTTGCTTTTGTCTTGATTCATTGGAAAATCCCTGACACGATTAATATGCATGACCCAAGGTGTGTTACAATTTCCATTGGTCAATTCAACCACGTGACCTGAGATTACCATACACTACATTACAAGCTACAATGGAGGCCTACCTTGGTGAAGGTACCTGGTTCGAGCCCAGCTGCGGCCAATCTTTTTGGAGTTTTTTCAGTTCTCATTTCTGCTATGAACAAGATGAATATAAGAGGAATCTATCTGCGACGTCCGCAGGAACCTCCATGCTTCTATTTAAGGATTCCGACTATTCCGTCGGAATCCTTTCTGTTATTGTATTGTCTTTTCTTTATTAAGGATTCCGACTATTCCGTCGGAATCCTTTCTGTTATTGTATTGTCTTTTCTTTATTCTTATTATTAAGGATTCCGACTTCCGTCGGAATCCTTTCTGTTATTGTATTGTCTTTTCTTTATTCTTATTATTCTTATTATTATTATTATTATTATTCTTACCCCCAAGCCAATCCAGAGACTTTACAACAAAGTACCGCATCATATGATAAAATGGAAAGTATCATGTGAAAGAGCAAATAAAGATCTTCATATATATTTTTTTTCTTGTCGAAAAGTTTACATATGCCCCCGCTAGAGGTCATCAGAGGCAAAATCTTTAAAACCTTATAACTCCTAAACTAACCGTGCGATTTGAATGAAATTTGTTTTATATTGTTCTTTGGGAAATTTGCAGACTTTTATACGCTTACATGCTCGATAAAATATTTACGGTTTTCGCGCTATTTTGAGTTGAAATTGGAACTTTAAATTGGCACAGTGCCAATTTCTACAGTTTTTGAGATTTTGAGTTGAAACTTGGATGGTAGGTTACTTATAGGTAGTCATTGATGATGACTTAGTTTCAAGGTCAAATTTTGATTCTCAAGGTCACAACAAACTTTTGCCTATAGAACAAAGACTATTTGACCTTGACAGTTCAAACTTCATAAATACAATCATTGATCTAAGCCCCATCACCTTGACCTTGACCCAAGGTCAAATTCTCATTCTCAAGGTCACAACAAAAATTTTCCCATAGAACAAAGACCATTTGACCTTGAGAGTTCAAACTTTGCGCAAATGTTCCTTACATCAAGTCCTTTCACCTTGACCTTGACCCAAGGTCATTTGTTCGATTTCAAGGTCAAAACAGACTTTTGTTGATAAAATATTGAGCTTTGAATAGATGAAAAGGAATTTTGATGAGAATAAACTAAAATGCTTATCTTTCATCCATGACCTTGGTTCAAGGTCAAATAAACTTTTTCAAGGTCATAACAAACATTTACTCTTGTAGGATTGAGAGAATTTTGTTCTTAAATATTTATTCTTCACACAAGTAGTACTTCTTATTTGAACTTTACATAGTAAGATAGATAACTCTTTTATTCTTGTTCTATGTTTCCTTTTTTTATCTTAGTAGCATTACTTGTCTGTACTTTCATGCTGTTGTCATTCTCTATTTATAGAAATTTTCTGATTGCTAATTCATTGTGCAATTCTTTTTGGGATAGTAATTTCAAAGGAATCAAAATGGATAGAATAGATCTAGGAGTTTAAAGCCTTCCTAAACTTGAAAGGTATTTATCATCTTTTTCTTCTATTTTGTCGATAAATAAATAAGAGTCCCAAATTAGACATAAGCTCCTTTGCCTCATTTGCTGAAGTGAATTAGGTACAAAAGCAACTATTCTTTTTTCCATCTTCTTTATTCGGATTTTAACACTTCAGTTCCGAGGAAGGTCTAATAAAGGAGGAATCAGTCTGTTGCTTGCAACAGTAGCCATCTAGTTATTCTTCTTCTTATTAAGGATTCCGACTATTCCGTCGGAATCCTTTCTGTTATTGTATTGTCTTTTCTTTATTCTTATTATTATTCTTATTATTATTATTATTATTATTCTTACCCCCAGATCGTTCCAGTCACTGTACAAAAAAGTACAACTTCTTATGATAAAACGAAAAGGATCATGTGAAAGAGCATATAAAGATCTTGAGGTAAAAAAATTTTGTCGTCGAAAAGTTCACATATGCCCCCGCTAGAGGTCATCAAAGTTCAAATCTTTAAACTCTTATAACTCCTAAACTAACCGTGCGATTTGAACGAAATTTGTTTTAAAATGTTCTTTGGGAAATTTGTAAACTTTTATACGCTTACATGTTCGATGAAATATTTACGGTTTTCGCGCTATTCCGAGTTGAAAATGGAACTTTAAATTGGCACAGTGCCAATTTCTACAGTTTTTGAGATTTTGAGTTGAAACTTGGATACTGGGTTACTTATAGGTAGTCATTTAATGTTGACCTACTTTCAAGGTCAAATTTTTATTCTCAAGGTCACAACAAACTTTTACCTGTAGAACAAAGACTATTTGACCTTCAGAGTTCAAACTTCATACATACTATCGTTAAACCAAGCTCTTTCACATTGACCTTGACCCAAGGTCAAATTTTGATTCTCAAGGTCACAAAAAACTTTTGCCTATAGAACAAAGACTATTAGACCTGCAGAGTTCAAACTTCATACATACTATCGTTAACCCAAGCTCTTTCACATTGACCTTGACCCAAGGTCAAATTCTGATTTTCAAGGTCACAACAAACTGAAGTCTATAAAACAAACACTGTTTGACCTTGAGAGTTCAAACTTTACACAAATATTCCTTGCCTCAAACTCTTTCATCATGACCTTGACCAACGGTTTGATTTCAAGGACACAACTGACTTTGGTTGATTAGATATTGAGCTTTGCTCAGATTAAGATCAATCGTGATGAGAATAATCACAGTACTTAGCTTTCGTCCATGACATTGGTTAAAGGCCAAATAATCATTCTCAAGGTCTTAACAATCATTTACTCTTGTAGAATTAACACTTTTTGTCCTATACTATTTATTCTTCACACAAGTAGTCCTTCTTATTTGAACTTAACATAGTATAAGAAAGATAACTCTTTTATTCTTGTTCTCTGTTTTGTTTCTTTTTTTTTTCTTAGTAGCATTACATATCTGTACTTTCATGTTCTTGTCATTTTCTATTAATAGAAATTATCTCATTGCAAAATCATTGTGCAACTCTGTTTTGAGAAAGTAATTGTAAAGGAATTGATATCCATAGAGCATGGAGTTTAAAGCTTTCGCAAAGATGAAAGGTACTTAATTTTTTTTCTTCTATTTTGTTGATAAATAAAAAAGAGTCCCAAATTAGACATAAGCTCTTTTGACCCATTTGCTGAAGTGAATAAGGTACTTAAGCAACTATTCTTTTTTCCATCTTCTTTATTCGGATTTTAACACTTCAGCTCCGAGGAAGGTCTAAGAAAGGAGGAATCCGTCTGTTGCTTGCAACAGTAGCCATCTAGTTATTATTATTATTCTTACCCCCAAATCGTTCCAGTCACTGTACAAAAAAGTACCACTTCTTACGATAAAATGAATAGGATCATGTGAAAGAGCATATAAAGATCTTCAGGTAAAAAAATTTTGTCGTCGAAAAGTTCACATATGCCCCCGCTAGAGGTCATCAAAGTTCAAATCTTTAAACTCTTATAACTCCTAAATTAACCGTACGATTTGAACGAAATTTGTTTTAAAATGTTCTTTGGGAAATTTGTAAACTTTTCTACGCTTACATGCTCGATAAAATATTTACGGTTTTCGCGCTATTCGGAGTTGAAAACGGAACTTTAAATTGGCACAGTGCCAATTTCTACAGTTTTTGAGATTTTGAGTTGAAACTTGGATACTAGGTTACTTATAGGTAGTCATTTAATGTTGACCTACTCTCAAGGTCAAATTTTCATTCTCAAGGTCACAACAAACTTTTGCCTGTAGAAGAAAGACTATTTGACGTTCAGAGTTCAAACTTCATACATAATATCGTTAAACCAAGCTCTTTCCCATTGACCTTGAACCAAGGTCAAATTTTGATTCTCAAGGTCACAACAAACTTTTGCCTATAGAACAAAGACTATTAGACCTGCAGAGTTCAAACTTCATACATAATATCATTAAACCAAGCTCTTTCACCTTGACCTTGACCCAAGGTCAAATTCTGATTCTCAAGGTCACAACAAACTTTTGCCTATAGAACAAAGACTATTAGACATTCAAAGTTCAAACTTCATACATAATATCATTAAACCAAGCCCTTTCACCTTGACCTTGACCTAAGGTCAAATTTTGATTCTCAAGGTCACAACAAACTTTTGCCTATAGAACAAAGACTATTTGACCTTAAGAGTTTAAACTTCATACAAATAATTGTTTAATCATGCTCTTTCAGTTTGACCTTGACCCAAGGTCAAATTCTCATTCTCAAGGTCACAGCAACTTTTCCCTACAAAACAAAGACTATTTGACCTTCAGACTTCATACTTTATACATATCATACTTGGGCCCAGCTCTTTCACCTTGACCTTGATCCAAGGTCAAATTCTGATTTTCAAGGTCACAACAAACTTTAGTCTATAAAACAAAGATTGTTTGACCTTGACAGTTCAAACTTTACACAAATATTCCTTGCATCAAACTCTTTCATCATGACCTTGACCCAAGGTCATTTGTTTAATTTCAAGGTCACAACTGTTTTTGGTTGATTAGATATTGAGCTTTGCTCAGATTAAGATCAATCGTGATGAGAATAATCACAATACTTAGCTTTCATCAATGACATTGGTTAAAGGCCAAATAATCATTCTCAAGGTCTTAACAATTATTTACTCTTGTAGAATTTACGCTTTTTGTCCTGTACTCGTTATTCTTCACACAAGTAGTCCTTCTTATTTGAACTTAACATAGTATAAGAAAGATAACTCTTTTCTTCTTGTTCTCTGTTTCTTTTTTTTTTTCTTAGTAGCATTACATATCTGTACTTTCATGCTGTTGTCATTTTCTATTAATAGAAATTATCTCATTGCAAAATCATTGTGCAATTCTGTTTTGAGAAAGTAATTGTAAAGGATTTGATATCCATAGAGCATGGAGTTTAAAGCTTTCGTAAAGATGAAAGGTACTTAAATTTTTTTTCTTCTATTTTGTTGATAAATAAATAAGAGTCCCAAATTAGACATAAGCTCTTTTGATCCATTTGCTGAAGTGAATAAGGTAATTAAGCAACTTTTCTTTTTTCCATCTTCTTTATTCGGATTTTAACACTTCAGTTCCGAGGAAGGTCTAAGAAAGGAGGAATCCGTCTGTTGCTTGCAACAGTAGCCATCTAGTTCTTATTATTCTTATTATTATTATTATTCTTACCCACAAACCGTTCCGGTCACTTTACAAAAAAGTACAGCATCATATAAAAAACGGAAAGTACCATGTGAAAGAGCATATGAAGATCTAAATTTAAAATTTTTTTCTTGTCGAAATGTTCACATATGCCCCTGCTAGAGGTCATCAAAGGTAAAATCTTTAAAACCTTATAACTCCTAAACTAACCGTGCGATTTTAACGAAATTTGTTTTATATTGTTCTTTGGGAAATTTGCAAACTTTTATACGCTTACATGCTCCATAAAATATTTACGGTTTTCGCGCTATTTTGAGTTGAAAACGGAACTTTAAATTGGCACAGTGCCAATTTCTACAGTTTTTGAGATTTTGAGTTGAAACTTGGATGGTAGGTTACTTATAGGTAGTCATTGATGATGACCTAGTTTCAAGGTCAAATTAGGATTCTCAAGGTCACAACAAACTTTTGCCTATAGAAAAAAGACTATTTGAACTTGACAGTTCAAACTTCATAAATACAATTATTGAGCCAAGACCTTTCACCTTGGCCTTGACCCAAGGTCAAATTTTGATTCTCAAGGTCACAACAAACTTTGGCCTATAGAACAAAGACCATTTGACCTTGAGAGTTCAAACTTGGCGCAAATATTCCTTGCATCAAGTCCTTTCACCTTGACCTTGACCCAAGGTCATATCTTCGATTTCAAGGTCACAACAGACTTTTGTCGATAAAATATTGAGCTTTGATTAGATTAAGAGGACTCTTGATGAGAATATCTTTTATCCATGACCTTGGTTAAAGGTCAAATTAACTTTTTCAAGGTCATAACAAACATTTACTCTTGTAGAATTCACAGGATTTTGTCCTTAACTATTTATTCTTCACTCAAGTAGTACTTCTTATTTGAACTTTACATAGTAAGATAGATAACTCTTTTATTCTTGTTCTCTGTTTCTTTCTTTTTTATTCTTAGTAGCATTACATATCAGTAGTTTCATATTGTTGTCATTTTCTATTAATAGAAATTATCTCATTACAAAATCATTGTGCAATTCTTTTTTGAGAAAGTCATTGTAAAGGATTAGATATTGATTGAGCATGGAGTTTAAAGCTTTCATAAACAATATGAAAGGTATTTATTATCTTTTTCTTCTGTTTTGTTGATAAATAAATAAGAGTCCCAAATTAGACATAAGCTCTTTTGACTCATTTGCTGAAGTTTATATGGTACTAAAGCAACTATTCTTTTTTCCATCTTCTTTATTTGGATTTTAGCACTTCAGTTCCGAGGAAGGTCTAATAAAGGAGGAATCCGTCTGTTGCTTGCAACAGTAGCCATCTAGTTCTTATTTACTATCTCAATCAATCATTTATTTCTCATAAACCAATGTTTACAATGGTATAGAGTTTTCACAATTTTAAAGATATACATATATATACAATGCTGGTGCTAAAGAATAATCAAAGTTCAAATAGATAGTGCAATATGTACAAATAAGCGACTAAATATATGACTTTAAGATATCTTGTTAACAGTATTCAGTGATATAAAGTGAGATAATAAACCTAAGGATCTACGCTTTCTCATTACGTATATATGTACTTATAGATGAAACATGAAAGTACTGGTGAAATTCAACAATTAATTCTGGATATGTTGTAATTTGACCGTTTACTTATATGTCCTTCTATGAACAAGGACATTTATATTTACTGTATCTATATATATGTATATGTAAACAGCACAACAGTACGTCTCTTATAATACACACTCTCATGCAGGTCAGAACCTATACAATGTATATAGATGTATTTTCAAATTAAATGGTCAAGGGCTAAATTCACGGACTAGACTTTTCAAATACCATTGGACATATTTTCAACGGATGTTCATCAAATCTGGATTTTTGGTGATGATGATGATGATGATGATGATGATGATGATGATGGTGGTGGTGGTGATGATGATGATAATGTCTTGTAGATTTTTTCTTAGTCAAAGGTCAAGGTCACGGATGGGAACCCTGTATGCGCTCTGTAGGGTATATTCTTCAATTAATTTTCACCAAACTTAGTATAAATGCAAAAAATACCCCTATTCACTTTCGATCATCATCACAGGGTAAAGGGCAAGGTCACAGAACGGAATTTGACTTCTTGACCTTTGGTCTACTACTGACAAACATTAGAATTGGGCATGACTTCTTAATGGTGAATGATAGGGCTTTCATATTTCACATGTGCATTCCGTTAAACAAGACCTTTCCATTGATTAAAAAGAAATGACCTCTTGAACTTGATCTTGACTTTTGACCTACCCTACTTTTAAATAACAATAACATTGGGCATAACTTTTATGATCTTTAGTGACGTGACTTTCATATTTCATGTGCATTTCTGGCAACAAGACATTATCAATCATACAAAATAAATTGGAAAAAAAGACCTCGAGACCTTTATCTTTGACCTAATTTTGAACAAATCTGACATTGGACACAGCTTTTGAGTGGTGTGTGATAAAGCTATCATATTCCTTTCGACAAGACCTTATTCCGTTGATACCTAAAATTTCGGTTAAAATGGTGATTTCAATGGGCTTACATCTTTTATGTATGTTTTCCGTGTGGCAAGACCATTAGTACCAAAATAATTTACCCCCTGACCATGACTTATACCTACTTTTGAAGGAAACTTGCCATCGAGTTAATTTAACCTGCAGAAACTGACCTCTTTTAATTCTTTTCAGATGGATGACTCATTTGATTTATCTGCTATGGACGAGGGTCAGAAAAACCAGTGTCTGCACTGTAGCTATTCAACAACTAATAAAAGTAACTTCAACAAGCATGTAAGGCGAATGCACGGTTACCCTCATCATGATGCCTCAGATAAAAAATACAGCCATCTGTGTGACACATGTGGAAGAAAATTTACTTCTAAATTTGGGCTTTCCCTGCACATAAAAAGTAAACATAAATTGGAATTCAAACACATTTGCCCGGTGTGCAAAAAGGGTTTCAATCAATCTGTTCAGTTCAGATTCCACATTGCATCACATGGAAATATAGGATTGGATAAATATAATATTTGCAACGTTGAATTTAAATCACAGGGATCATTAAAACGCCACAAAGATACTTTTCATATTTCGAAGAACAAATTCATTTGCAAAATTTGTACATCTGCATTTTCACACAAATACAAGCTTGATGAACATGTGAACGGGAAACACGAAGAAACAAGGTATAAATGTGATTGTGGGAAAGTCTACGGATGGCGTTCTTCTCTGAAGGTCCACAAAAAATCCTGTAAATATCTCATCCAAGAGTAAATCTGTTCATGCAAACTTTTATTCTACATAGAGTAAATATCATGTAGATGCCACGACTATCTTCGTGTATTGCTGCATATCGGTATCCACGTTTGAAATGCAGATTTCTCATAACAAGACCTTTCACTCTGACCTTGACCTTGGACTTTCGTCTTGTTTTAAAAGTCATTTACCTAGACTATATCTGCTCTACTATAAAGACAATAGATTCGATATTCCACATGTATAAACCTTGTGACGAGAACTTTTATTTGAGACCACGACCTTTGGTCTAGTGACCTTGAACTTTAACATATTTTTGAAAAATAAAGGTGATCAATATTTCTTAAACTATCAAAGATAGGGCTTTGATATTCCATCCATAGATTAAATTTCACAAAGACCTTTGACTAGTATTTGAAAGAATGACCTTTAACCTTGACCTTTATTATTGACTTACCTTTCAATACCTTATACCTGGGCTGTATTTTAAAAATCTGTAGATGATAAGACAGATATTTTATGCATAGACTACTCATTATAAAACTTTTTTGGATCTTACAATTTATTTGATTTTTGACAAAATCATGCCACGACGAGATACGTAATTTCAATATGATTTATATGTATTTCATGAAAGTTGCTGACATTTCCAGAAATGAAATATTTTATTTTCTTTATACAGTCATGTTACTGATATTCTGTGAAAGTTTTCATTTATGTATTTTATGAAAGTTATCGGTATTTCAAGAAATGAAATTTTGCACCTGTATTACCTTTATACATTCATGTTGTTAATATTTTGTTAACATTATGCTAATATTTCAAGAACTGAAATCTTGTGTTTTCTTTATACATTCATGTTATCAAGTAAATGTTTTGTTACATTTTTACAATTGTTAGATAACAATAAACGCACATGTATAATACTTTACTCTGATTTGTTCAAAAGCGATGGTTACCCGAAAGCACATAATATGCATCGTAAAATTTGGAATCCTTTTTGTTTGGGTTTTTGGTATGGATTTCTGATTATATGCATACAATGACTGCATGGGTCCCCGAATTCAAAGGCGGGAATCACATAGGAATCGCTTTTACGCATTCCTGTTCTACCATCCGCAATCTACCTGTCTGTACACAAAATACCACTTATCCCTTTTATTCGGTAACTTGAGACATTGCGTTTTGTTTGTGTCGTCATGCTATAATATACAACAGTTGTGCGCTCTTCATTACAACTAGGTAACCAGACAAGTTGGGTTGTCCGGATAACCACTTCATTTTTTACTAAATATTGCTGTTCTAAATATGTGCTGTTAATTGCCATTTGTTACCACTTTGTTTATGTGGAGTCTTTGAGTTAAGTGTTTTGTGGCGCCTTTTTTGTTTGGTCTTCCATGTTCCATCGATGTCTCTTGTTATGTTTGTCTACACCGTTTTTCGCATTTGGGTGTTTCGGTGTTTTGCTGTAGGTGCTACAACCGAGTGCTATTGGTAATCACCTTATTTACATACATTTTACGGACGAGATTCCATACTGTCATGAATTTTTGATACCTGTACGATGAATGGTCAAAAGATAGAGGTACTACCTAGAGTTTTGTATATATGAAAGATTGTGGATCAACACTTTGATACACAATATTTGGAATTGTTTTGGAAGAAGATGAACTAATCATAGACAAAATGTGAAACATATTGTGGACGAGAAAATATTTAAACTAAAAGATAGGTCATCATTTATATATACCACATTCCAAGAAGCTTATGATACAATTGATAATTGAAGTAAAAGATCTCCATCGATACCACAAGCTAAACACAAACTCAAAAACAATAAGGACCAAGCAACCATGCCAACACAATATTTGAAATAAAACAAATAAACCAGCACACATCTGAACAAGACACGGTAGAAATAAGAATGGCAAACAGTCTATGAAGGAGTAAGATTTTCATATCGTGTCGACTTTGAATCCTTAAATAGCCATTTTATATACACATGTATATAAACAGTAGTAAGTTTTGCGATAATCCGGACAAAATGTACACAAACCTCCCTCAGTATTAAGATTTTCTGATTGTCCATTTTGAAATGTTTATATATATCAGTTGTTTAAACGATGTGTATATACGAGGGCTGATTAATATGTTGTGAGTCTCATTTTGAAGAAATGGAATTTCATCAGACATGTTGCATTATTTTTCTACATAATCCCCTTCAGTATCTATTCACTTTTAACCGGTGTTCTGGATTCATCCACTGCAAGTATGACGTCATCATCGGACTGAAAGTGTAAGCTGAAAATATTAACTGCTTTCAGTTTTGGGAAAAGATAATGTATGGAGGAGCAAGATCAGGTGCATAGCAGTGACAGACAGGTGAACAGGAGCATTGTCCTGATGGGACAACACATCTTTAGCGGTGCAAAGTTTAATATTTTCCCGTATGTGTGTCAAAAAAGAAGTATAGTATGTACCATTGATTGTTTGTCCTTTTTGGAGATAATAGATCAGAAGGATGCCTTCTGCATCCCAGAAACCGAGGCTCAAAACATATCAATCAGCCCTCGTATACATCAATCACACGTTTTTTAAATTGACGAAAGAGACTGAACAATTGATAAAAGTTCATTAGAACCTATAAAATTCTAATTATTGCAAAATATCAACGAATTCATCCATTCTTTGACTTTGACAAAATATTGAAACATATAACATTTCATTTAAGGAAGTTTCATTTAAATTGAAAATATAAATGAATAATACAATACATCGATTTTTCTTTTCTTATATCTCAGCCTTTCATTGTTCTTGAAGAATGAATTCAAACAGTTTACAAGTATATCCGGTCTTAACGATCATACACGTTCACAATTTGGTTCATAATCCCTTATAAAATATTTATACCGAGTCGTTTATGGGGAAGAATTTTACTTTCGTCACATTTGTGATGTTGTCTAACTGGTGCAACACCCCTTGCAGCATCATTCGGGCCGGTTATTTCCACTTTCTTCCTCTTTGCTTTCCTCTTTGCTCTCAGTTTTGCATCAAATATATGATTTTTGGGTACAATATTTCCAACGTGTGATGGGTACAAATAAGAATCCGTAGCCATATTTTCATTATCCTTTGGGCACTCCTGTTCTAGTTCATGAAAAGGGTAAACCTTGGCTCTTGAGAGAGACATGTGAAAAGGTCTGTCGTCTCTAAGACGGGTGTGATTGAGCTGGCAAGCCATTTCCAAAGCCACTGGAATTTCCTCTGCTTTTATTACCCCAGATCCCTTTGGATCTAAATCTTGGAATTCTCCGAAGAAATTCTCTGCCTCTAAGCTTCCCAAAGACCGAACATTATAGCATCCAATTTTTATAAAGGGGAAAATTTGTATTCGCCTTTCAATGTTTGTCAAAAACCCTTGAAACATCACTTGTGGTAATCCAAGAATGTGAGATCCGAAGGGGGGAAATTTACCAAAGTTCACATCTTTTAACAACCAATCTCGGAATTCTAGTCTACGCAAGCATCTTTGAAGAGCATTTATTCCAGGGTCATCTTCAGCCTCGTAGAAATTCCTAACCAATCGACAAAAGTCTGCTTCGTTTTTATATCCAAGTTGTTCCATGACACTTTGCACCTCAGTAGAAAAAGTTGTCTTTGCTATCGCGTCACTTTGCTTATCAACCAAGTCTTCAACATGAGATATTTTGAGCTTGGTCGAATTAGTCCTTGCAACCTCAAGCCTCAAGCCATGACTATTTGTCTCTCTGGTAAACCATCCTTGCAAACTTTCACTCTACAATTTGTAATCAAATGATGGACATCTAAACACGTGAATACATAGGTCATGGTTTCTTCACTATATTCTGGAATGGAAAAACCAACTAATTTTTCCAATCCCTTCGATCTTTGTTGCGATATCGAAAGGACTCCTTTCTCTCCACAGGCGAACTTCATCATTGAAAATGTTTTCAGAAACGATAATATTCAGTACTTTCTTTGGGAATGTTTTAATTACATTTTGAGATATGACTTTCAGAGTGAGGGTTTTCTTGAGTTTCTGTCTTTGTTCGTTTTTACATTATTGATGTTTGATGTACATGCTTTGTAGATTTCCTCTACTATTCTGTCTTTATTCCACGATTTGTAAACTTTAATTTTCTCATAGCCAAATTCATTATATGCTTCCGCAAAACAGATGAGCTCAGGTATGGTAAACTTTGCGGAAATCGAAGATTTTGTTTTCATAATACTCAAAAAGCTTACTGTATCAATGGTCCACTTTCTTGCCCACTTGCTGTGTTGAAGCTTTGGAAAAATCATTTCAAGAATGTGGTCAGATATTGTTGGCTCATCTTGTATTTGTTGAGTTTCCTCGTCTCCAGTACCTGTACATTGATCCGCAATATTTTCGAAATCCATTTTTGAATCTTTATTTCCATCTGTTTCATTTCTTCTAGACATCTGATCAAGACAGTTGTTAACTACAGGATCTTCAGTGAAAAGATTTTGTAAGTCACAATAATCCGTATCCGGCATTTCGCGTCGCTCCTGTTCATGCCTGTCCAGGCTTTGAACATTCACAACTGCAAGTTCATCCATAAAATCATCATCAATGGAAGCGATTACATTAGCAGGAAGATCTGATATTACTTCTTCTATTGGTATATTGCATTGATTGTTCAAAGTACTTTCAATTGGACTTGATTTGACCTTCAATTCACGTAGAATTCCATGAGGGTGAATGGATGTCTTGATAAAAGACTGGTTCTCGTTATATCCAACCGTGATTCCATTCTTTCCCTTTTCATAGTGCACTTTGCATCTGATTTCCTCGAAAGTGTTAGCATTAATTTCTCCGCTATGAAATATAATGCTTCGAAGTTCGCTCGTGGTTTTCCTTTTTACTTTATTATACAATTTTTTCTGCAATTCCAACAAAGTGAGTGGTTCGTCGGTCGATTTCTGGAATGCTAATTTTGACCACTGGCCATCGAATGACACAATTGGAGTGTACATTCCGTTGATAAACAAAGCCTTACGAACGTCGCATATCATTTTCTGCATTGCATCCGTTTTCATACTGAAGCCTTTTAGAGCATATGCGATAGGCATTGCGTGTGGAATCGCGGCTTTAAATGTTCTCTCTAAGTCAGAAAGCAAGAAAACTAACACTTCACTGGCTTTAATTGCACACAATGTATGACAGTCCTTTATCAAGTTGCTTATTTTGAGGCATGTCCGCTCAATCTGTGAAAGGCATAGCGCTGAGTTCTCCGACCTTTCCGAAGGACTGTGATACAATCTATGTTCTTCATCGGATTCTTTATGTGAGCATGGTACTGCATTACAAGATGGAACCTCAGCTACAAGCTTTACTTTCGTTTTGCAGTACTCCATAATCTTCTGTTTCAGAGGAAGTATCCTTTCTTTCAAAATTTTCTGTCTTTGTCCTAAATTCACTATACGAATTTCAGATTGAATATTATTCCAGATGGGTTCATCAAAATGTGCATGTTGAATTGTTGTTGATTCCATTGAATATGAAACAAAGAACAACGACTTTACATTTAAAGCATTCATTTCACTCAGGATTTGTGGAACGTAATACCATGGGATACTGTAATGAACGTCTATTGTATAGAGTTTTCCAGGCAAAGGGCATTTTATTTCCACTCCAAATTCAATCCGAGACTCGATTTTTGGATCACGAAGACTTCCGTCTGGACTCACTAGCAAGGACGTGTCTTTGTCAGTTAGTTCATAACATCCCTCTTCATAAAAAGAAAGATGAGGATAGAATGCTGGAAGAAATTTGGAAACTATTGTGGCGACAGCATTTGGCTCATTTTTATTTCCATGTTCAAATCGACTCTGTAGCTGAACATCGTTTTCTTGCTGATTGCCTTTTTCTTTATTTTCCAAATATTCCTTCTGTTTTTTAATGCCATTCAATCCTATTGCAGCCTGTATTGTACTGCCTGTGACTGTGTAGTTTTTTCCGTAGCTCATGCCATTGATGTGACCTCTGCTTCACTAAAGACGGATCAGTCAAGTCTCTTTCACCATTCGATAAACAAACAAAATTCGATTGAGTGTTTATTTGTACAAATCTTTCAGTGGAATAATTCATGTCACTTTGAAGCATTTGACTCGCAAATTTACAAAGGGTACCAATGACTTGAAGCAAATCCTCTATCAAATTTTGAATAGAATATAAAGTAGTTTTCATGCTACTTATAACCATGACCAAATGGCTTTTTTGCCAATCACTTCCAGACTTCTCCAGTAATGAATTCAAAATAGATTCTTTTTCACTTTCAACAAACGTAGGTCTTTCAGTCTATCGCTCAAATAGTAACGATTTCAGTACATAGTTCTGGTATAAGTATTTTGCTCTCCAAATTACAATCATGCGTAAAGACGTGTCCAAATGCAATTTGCTTCAGCGCATGCTCTTTCAGTCTGATAACTAATTCAATCTCTCTCTCTGTCCTTTCATTCTTTTCCTCTTTTGTCGGCTTGTCTTCATAACCCCACAGATCTACTTCACCATTCGATGACAGATTTATTTTTTTGCCGTCTTCACAAACTTTGTACGTTTTTGTGTTATCTGTAAAGTCTGAATCAGCCAAGGATTTTATCATTTCATTGAATATCCCAGGTTTCGACTCATTGACGAATTTTTTTTTCCTCTGCTAGTGCATTTCTATTGGGAACAACGAAATTGATATTGGAGGTCGTAGTAGAACACAGACATGGCGTTGATTGTTTGTTCACTATTTGACCGGTACCCTTTGAGCCTCCCATAAACCGAAGAAATTTGCCGTGAAAAAGACGTAATCCTGTTCGCCAAAATAATTTCACTTCATTGGAATAGCGCATATGTGACGACTGCTCTAAACTGAACCATCGGACAACATCATTGAATAACAAATAAGCTATATTTTGTAATGAAAACTTGCTCTCTGACACTAGACGGTGAAAGGATATGTATTCTTCAAGCTTATTGGCCTTCTTTAATTCCTCCATGACAATCGGCAGGAGACTGATCATTTCTTCCATGTCATTATCATTTTCGGCACTATCACTCATTACATCATCATCGATTTCATCGGCATGTTCAATTTCATCAGATTCAGCACTATATTGCTGATATTCTGGAGAAAGTGAATTTGTACTTGCAGCGTTTACATCTTCTTTCTGTATCTTTTTTAAAGGAGATTCTGGGATAAATATTGTTTTTCTTGATACATGGATCTTCTCTTCTTCTGATAGTATCGTAATCGATCGTCCTTCATTTTGGCATTGTTTTGGAATTATCCTAAAATTGTTTGTCCTAATGGCCGATCGAAATTGCTTTAAAAATTTCATTTCTTTGTCATCATGGTCCGAAATCAAATGTTCGATAATTGGTTTAAACTGCTAGGTTGATTTTTTGCAGTATTGACATCTGTATGTAGACATAATCTGTAAAAACAAAAAAGACAGGTATCAATATGCCGTACACAAGATTAAAGTGTAGTACCAACACGCCGTATTGTTTGTGACACAACATGCCGTACACTACCGATTTCATTATTGTAACCTCTATGCAGAATTACTACTTGTTCCTATATAATAAGCAAGCTACATGGTAAACTAATGCATATTTACATAAAATGAGCAAAACCTATAGTTTTAACACTCATCTCATTTCGAAGAAAGTAAATTAAAACTCTGTGTTATCGTTATTTTAGCTGTACTAGGTACTGTATCCATGTCATTTGCTACGCTTTGTTCTTCTAATACAGTAGTTTGTGTTTAAGAGGCGTATTTACCGCACAAGAGGTGCATGAATGTCGATTCATTCTTTTATTCATTAAAATTGAGTTATAAATATAAGAAAATGTACCTGTCTCTCATTTCTCCTCGCCTCGATAGTACCAATACGCCGACAAAAGTACCAATATCCGGTGTACGGCTATACACAGTGTATAGGAGGATAATTAAATTTAAAACTCGATATTCGTTTTCTGAAATTTGCGACCTACGATCTTACAACAGAACGATCGAGAAAAAGGTTTCATAGCTCAGTTGGTAAAGTGGCGGACATCAAACCAGACTTCCAATCCAAAAAGACTAGGTTCGAATCCCATCGAGGGCGGACATTCTGAACAATAATTTTATGTATATATCATCTTGCTCCAGTCTGTTTTCTGGCTCTATTTCTTTAATACTTAATGCATTCTAAATTACCAATCGCATGCTATTTTTCCCATGACGTTTTCCATGGACTCAGTGTCAGACTTGGATGCGGACAATTTTCAAATATAATTTTTTTTTCACTTTTGTATACTTTAAATGTGTAAGGTTCCCCTCCCGCAGGTGGGGGTCGGGGGAGGGGGGGGGCTTCCCCGGAAAATTGTGAAATGCTGCATTTTTATGTATTGTACAATCTTATTAGCTATGAAGATTGACGTAAAAAGTTGCAAATAAATCTACATAATACCCTTTTCCCGATAAATTAATGGTCTTTAATGATTAAGAAGTCTCACTTTTGATATTTAATCTATTCGATCCTGGATTTTTTAAAAATGTGAGAAGCGTTACGAATATTTCAAGTAATACAAAGTATATACACTGTTAAAAACTGACAATTGTCTTAAAAGCTATAGGGTTCCAAGGTTTAGTTTTAAGGAGATGATTTTTAAGGCAAAATTGTCAATCTTTGCATGGAAACTTTAGATGGGGCGGGAGGGTGTCGGATACGCCTCTTTTAAAACTACGGATGCTGTTAGTAGACAGTTTTTAGGTTTACGATCTATCCGGAAAATTTATATGTAGGCTTGAGTCTTTTATCCTATATGGAATATACGCCTCTAAATTGACAATTTTTTCCGCTTGCGCGGGTTCTTTTCTATGCTAACGAAGGGAAGCGTTTGTGGCTACTTTCCCTTCGGAAAGTAACTTCGTTGACTTAAAAGTTCACTTAACTTTCAAGTCACTTTTCAACTTTTAAAAGTAGACTCAACTTTTAAGTCAACTTCCGAGAGGCGCCCCCTTCGCATCCCCCCTCCCCACACTGCATATTGTGGGTTTATTTAAAATATCAGTGCCAAACAATATAAATCTGAACAAAAGATTGCATACTAGAGCAATACATAACGTATCTAAATACAGTGTATGTCAACATACTAGGGGCCAGTCGATGCTCATCGTGGTACTCTATTGTGAGTGCTGTTGAGATTAACGTCAGGATCTTCTTTAACTCAACATCTCTATGACAATCTTTTCCGCGCTTGCGCGGGTCATTGTCTAGTTAACATTGAAAACTCCCTATCTAAAACTATTTTCTTTCACTGTGAGCGTGGTATTGGTGGTACAGACATATATCATACATCGTTAGTTATGAGAGTTCGAGATCTATCCCACTACATAAACTTTAATCGCAAAAATTGCAGGCAAAGTAGAGAAAACTTCAATTTTCCGATTTCTGAAGTGAGCTGCGCGGACAGTAATGCCATATAACATTGTTTAGAATGAGGATCACTGACGAGGGTTAAGTACCCGAATGCATGTCTGGTCCATGCTGCAAATATATCTGTTTATAAATGATTCTATTGAATTTGGAGACGTTTAACATTGGATTGAAATTTTCTTAAAGACGATAAAGAGTTGGAAAACTTTCATATTATGTGTATTATTGTTTTTCATTGAAGCAAATCAAGAGTCCATGGAAATATATCATCTTTTATCAAATTTACCGATTGATCTTAAATGCGTCAATTTTAAATATCCATCGCTTTCCATAACAAAACAGCCAAAAGAGTAGGTGCAGTTACTTGCCATTTCGGCCTATTTTCAAGGGACCTGGTGTTCATTTATCCATAATATTATATATAGTTTACTTAATGTCAAATGTCTGGTGAATCCAGTCAGGAGAATCTGTTTTGATTTCACAGTCCTATATTGAATAATACGTCGCTCAAAACGTTTAAAAATTATTCAAAATATCAATAAATGACCGAAATTTAGAAACAAATGTACGAAATCAAGTAACGCGACAGGTCTAGCTCATGAACATTTTTGTACCAATCTATGGATTTCCGATTGGCCTTTAAATTTGCATAAAAAAGTTTGTGGGCAAGGCCTGACGCATATATGGATTATGAAGATTTGTGTGTTAAAAAACGACGATTTTCCTCTGCTTTGTGTCATTCAGTGCAAATTAAGTCAGAATATGACGCGATATATCACGCTCGAAGTGTTACGAGGGCTTAATATTAGAGCTTTACCAATAGCAGACGGTTTTTGACCGACGATTTACGTCCGAACGAAACGCGACGAAACTCACCAAACATAAGGGGTCGTGTATAAAAAAACTAAATATATCTTTAAAAAATTAAACAGAACTCTATTAGTATTGCAGTCAGTAATAAAAAAAATGAATAAATACTTATTTAGTTATATGTATTCGTCTTAATAGAATTCTATTTAAGTTTTTGAAAGATATATCATGTCTTTACTATACACGACCCCTTATGTATGGTCAGTTTCGTCGCGTTTCGTTCGGATGTACTGCGTCGGCCAACAACCGTCTGTTATTGGTAAAGCTCTATTATGACGCAGTATTTTCTCAAATATTCAATATTGCAAAAAGTGATAATCAATAATCTGTTTATCAAAAGTATTTTTGTCGAAATTATAGACCGATATAAGGGGTCAGCTCACATCATCCTAGTCCTAACACTGTTCATGATACTGGACCAATCTATAGTTTTGTACAAGTATCTTTCCCAACGTTGCACACTGGACAACCGTGACTATGGGACTCCATGACGGGCCTTATTTAAATATTGTCAGAGAAGAATGGATCCTGATTATCTGTCCTATCTATAAGTTGGTCAGACTTCTCGGGTGATTGACCTTGAGCTCGCTTCAGCCAGAAGAGCACAGACTGTTGTACAAATGCCATATAATTTTTAGATCAATTCATAAAGGATTTTTTGTTACAAGAGGCCGCAGCGTTTAGTTGTGTTGTCTGTGATGTTTATGTTTATACAACTACTGTGCGTTGAGACCTCTGTGTATCCGAATAAGTGGGAGCTTTGTGCGCACGTAATCCGGATAATCACTCCATTTGCTTATAGCAGATGGCCGTCCAAAGTCGGCGCCGGGTGCACATTGGTCTCCTGCATTTTATGTGTTGTCATTAATGTTTGATGTTTCTGTACGTCAGTTTTTGATTGTCTTGTATGTTGTTCTAGTTAATATTGTCGACGATGTGTCTCTTTTGTTGTTCGTAGTTTTGTCTGATGTCATTTACGTCTCACTTTCTTGTGAGTTTGTTTTGCTGAAATTCATTTCTGACCAGAGCTTTAATTGTCAACTATGAGTTACAACTAAATGTTAAAAGTGTTAAATGTTTAAAAAATATAAAATTTTCATTCTCTAAATTCTTGTAAAAAGTGACAAGAAATGTGGGTCCTGTAGCATCATATCCCACCCATTGTGCTACGTCTTTTGGTACATTTTTGAACATAGTAATTTTCATACTTTTTGGCCATTTTACATTGTTTAGACTGAGGATCACTGACGAGGGTTGAGTACCCGAAACGTGCATGTCTGGTCCATGCTGTAAATTTATCAGGTCTTAAATGATGCTGTTGAATTTGAAGACGTTTAACATTGTTAGCCAAAAATTTTATTCGATTAAAAGGAATAATTTTTTGTGAATAACTTAACATCTGATACCAAATTGATATTTATATTCATAAATAAATATGTACTCATATTTCAGATAAATGTCCACTCGGTGTAAAGTTCTCTCTTCATACAAAAATTCATGGAAGCAAGTGTTATGAATTCGTTCTCCATCGGCACCTAACTTGGGAATATGCAAAAAGTGATTGTTCTTCTAGAAGAGGTAGGCTTGTTGTGATTCAGAATGGAAGAGACCAAACCTTCATTATGGAAGGACTTAAATCAAATGGCTTTACTGGAGAAGGTATTTGGATTGGATTGAGCAGACAAGGAAATTCTAATTACCGTTGGACAGGTATGTTTAACAATTTTCCAATAAGAAATGTAAACTAAGTGTTTATGTCATACATGTACATGGATGTGGTAAATGGAAGTATGAAAAAGCAGAGAAGCAATAAGAATGAAATAAAGAACTTTTGCTTTTATTCTAAGGATCCTCATCAATTTATGTTAACTGGGCCAATGGTCAACCTTCATCTTCCAATGGTCGCCGCTTTCTTCTAGACTCGCCTACACAGATCTATATACCGAGTATACGGTCCCCGAGGGACTGCGGTATGCTGAAATATACTGACTCGGGTCGCTGGTATAGTCTCAGCTGTGGTAAAAGTTACCCCTACGTTTGTGAATATGGTATATTTTACATTTATCTACAGACAAGTGATATGAGAAAAGGGGCTATAGAATAAGACTTTTAAATCATTGGCATGTTATCTGCGATTTCTAGAAAAAGCTATTCCCACATAAAAGACAAAACTTGTCCTGAAGTTAATGGTATACGTCACAATGAAAAAGAAATATTCAGTTTTAGATTTAGAATCTTCAATCCATTTACGAACATTTTCAAAGTTTAAACAAATGTATGTTCAGAAACGTCACGGACAAGAGTCAATCTGATCTGAAGTTATTGAATAATCGATATTTAGGAGCTGTAAGAAAAGATCAAATAACAACAAAGATAATGACGACATCAACCATCAAGACGACCACTAGAACAACAACACAAAAACCGACAACAACACACAAACCGACAACAACACCAAATCCGACAACAACACCAAACCCGACGACGACAGAGGCTGACAAAGAAGGAGGTAAGGGATGAAACATGTAAGGTATGATGTATTCATTCCCATTTTGAATTGTTAACCGACTACATTACCAAAACTCACAACAGCAAGAACAAAACCGACTACAACACCAAAACCGATTTCAACACAAAAACTGACTATAAAACAAAAAAAAAACGGCTACAACACGCAGACAGACACCAAAACTGTCCACAACACCAAAAAAAAAAAGAAACGACGACAACACAGACTGAAGAAGAAGGAGGTAATTGATAATGTTTTAATGTTATTTTACCTTCTCGTCTTTGAGACTGAATAAGTGATATATACTTCTTACATGTTTATTTAAATTGAAGGCTTTACAAAGGTTTGATATTTGTCTTCCGTTTGTCGTTAAAGCTATTCCCATAACTACTACTAGTTTACATTACAGATCTATACATAACTCCATAATGTTTCTAGATCATGTTGCGAAATGATTGCAAAAATATCTGCTTTTATAATATACCTTTGAATTCGCCACAGAGGACAGTAGAATATTCTTACATGATGCAAACATGATATTGATATGCTGAGCTGTGAACGTAGAAACCGTTACAAGATCTTATTTCATTATCGTTAAAATCTTGCTGAAAAATATCTTTTCTTCGATATACACATGTATAATGCAATAAATGAATCGTAACAGAGCCGATCTATGCAAAGCATAAGATATTTTCAGGAGGAGAATGTCCATCCTGTATCAATGCTACGGATATAACCACATGCACCAGAGATACAGTTGTTTGTCCACATGGAAGTCAGGTGAGATTTTCAGTCGTCTTTGTTATTTACCATCAAAATTGATATGTAAGGTTGTTAATTTCTAATTTTTCGAAATATTTCTGCAATCGTCGAAAAGACGGTACAATTATCTGAAGAACCTATTTCCATTTAATCGTTGCAAACTTTATAAAAATCATCATGTACCAACTACATATGATATTTGTTTGATATGTGTAAGTTTGATACATGGAATGACAAATATAGACAATGACCATATCCCAATACATAGTACAAAATCGATAATTCAGAAAATCGTGAACCGAATGCATACAAAAGCTGAACAAAACAGGAACCAAAGCAAACAACAAAAACCTCCACCTCATGAAAAGAAGTGAATTCCCATTAATAGTATAAGAGTGAGACCATGTACCAAGGAGGAGTCAGCATCCCCTGCTTACATGCAACACCCTTCGTTCAATTAGGCAGAAATATCACATCCATTTCAAAAGATACAAGTATATTCTGTGGTTGGATGGTTCAAAGGTCTAAGACAGAATAGCATTCTTCATTCTGGACAATGGGACATCATAGTGTATGACGAGTTCCCCGTATCGACCATAGAACTTCCTCAATGACTATGTCAATCACAAAGGTGTCCCTGATTCAGTAATACAACCTCAATGGATAAGAGTGCCTTTTATTCATGATGTCATTCAAATTCGAAAGGAAAGTATGTTGAATAATGATCTATTTTACATTTTAAGACTAGAACAAAAACATTAACCATCTTATTTTTGTCTAAGGAGTTTTGATAAGACTTATCTTAAAACGGTAAATTATTCATTATGCATACACATTTATATATACATGTTTACGTTAAAACATGTTAAGCTAACTTGTACCTAATAAATTATCAAAGACAAATCTATCTACGTATTGAAATCGTATTCTTAACATAAACTATCTATTATGGTGCATACACAAATGGAGAATGTAACACCAATTCATAATCAATCACATTTTAGGCATGTTTCTTGACCTTTACAAACAGTGGCGCAACAGCAGGTTGTTCTAGTGATCTCTTGGTATGTTTTGTTTCTTTATATTATTCAAGTTATTACTCCTGTAACAGGATTTCCTGTTTTTCCTCATCTGATGAGTATTCAACATTTTAATATCTATCTCATCGTATCTTTACATTTGATTATCGTTATTCTAATTTTTTTCAAGTCGTGTGGGAACGTTTTATGTTTAATGAAATGGTATCATTAAGCTAATAAGATAAGTTAAAAAAAAGATCCTGAAGATGATCTCAACAGCACACACAATAGAGCACAAAACTGAGCATCGACGAACCCCTAGCAAGCTAGAGGACCAGGTGTCCAGGAGGAGAAAGCATTCCATGTTGGCTAGCCGCATCCGTCATCGATGTTCATTCTCTAAAATGAAAACAATATACAAAATACATGCACTGTCTGTGGTTATGTCTATGTAGAAAGTGTTAAGGTGACCATGTATGGGAAAAATATTAAAAACACTTACTGTCAAACCCCTCGCGGGGAACTTTTTTACGAACTCCACACGGCAAAGTGAGACATAAATGAGTTTAAGAAGATCCTGACGATTATCTCAATAGCACTCACAATAGAGCATCAAATTGAGCATCGACGGACCCCTAGCAAGCTAGAGGTGGGACCAGGTGCCCGGGAGGAGAAAGTATCCCCTGTTGGCTAGCCGCATCCGCCGACGATGCTCATGCACGAAAATGAACACAATATATAAAATGCATGCACTGTCTGTGGCTATGTCTATATATACACAAAGTAGTATTGCGTCCATGTCAGGGAAAATATTCAAAACACCTACTTTCCAACCCTACGCGGGGAACTTTTTATACGAACTCCACACGGCAAAGGGCATAAGTGTGACACAAATGAGTTAATGTAAGAGTGTCATTAAATCATTGATATTTATCGATCTTTGATTTATCTGGGTTTCTCCATATCATAGATTTAATGAGCCATATTTTCATATTACCGAAAAGCAATTTCGAAGAACAATGTTGCGGCAAAACACACATGCATCCGAAGATCAGTGAAATACAAAAGTTGCGTGATCTGATTTCAGACCCGATTCAAGTTTAGGCACCTAAAACTTTTCCTTCCCGAATAATATTACAAAACACTCCAATCTTTGGTGCATTCATATTGCATTTGATACATATTCTACCGAAAGTTCAAACTACATTTCCCTCCAGGGGGTGCGTGCGTTGTAGATTTCTTTTCCATTTCGAGCATGAACATCGACGGCAGGTGCAGCTAGCCAAACAGGGGATGCTTACTCCTCCTGGATACCTGGTCCCACCTCAAGCTTCCTAGGGGTCCGTCGATGCTCTATGTGGTGCTCTATTGTGAGTGCTGTTATGATTGTCGTCATAGTCTTATTTTTCTCATTTTATTAACGTGTAATGCTTAAAAGTAAGAGATACTTACTTTTCTCGATATTCCTGATATCATTCCGGTTTAATATTAACTGCTCCTTCTTTGCAGAATATTTTAGCTCGTATCTCTCACGATTGTGTAAGCCCATTAATTCTGAGTTTTTCATTTGATTTCATGTTTGACTTACATTGATTGATAATATAACGTTTTGAAGGATTGTTACGTCAATACCCATCACAGGAGTAACTATTGTCGCTACAGACCAATACCCTTTCAAGGTCATCCAGATGTCAAATGTAACTACTGCTGTGACATTAGTGAACACAACTGCTTCAGGGACATTCTCGATCAGTTTGTCTGTAAGTTGAATTTCATATGACAAATATCGAACACCCCTTTAAAATATCAAAATTGACTGATTCATTTACAAGCGATTTATCGATAGACATGTCCAATTACGAGCCCATTCGTTTTGAAATTCGAAAATATGAATATTTTTAATGAAAATAGTTAATATAACAAAATGATGAGGTCTAAATCCGGAAGTAAATATTAATCAATATAGATAAGCAAAATTTCTATTTCAGATGCAATTGACGATATCTGATTGGAATATGCAATACCATAGATAAAGAGATACATGTAGTACCAGATGTAAAATTGTTTATCCTCAAATTGCTTTTGTGATACCAATACTAACTTTCTATGCACAAGTACTGTTGTTGATCTTGTTGTTTTTTATCTGCGTCCATACTATATAATCCGTAATTTAAAGGAAGCTCAACATTCCAGTGTATGAAATCACTCTATATACTTGTACATGTATGCACTAACGTAGTAGAGCGACCAAATTGAAAAAGGGGCTTAGTTTTCGAGTTTAATCAACACCCCTAACACAGGCCTAAATTTGGTCTTAACTTTTAGCTGAATAACCCTGCTTTCAAGAACAGCTGTCGTAAAGAATACATCATGGTCAGATTTTGTTTAAATTGGGTAAATAGTGATAAAACCGTGAAAAATAAAAACGAAATATTTATCGGTTACATCCTCTGTATTCCTATATTTGTCTATGTTTTTTACAGAGAGTCATTGCAATTCTTGCATTAGATATGTAAATATGATATAGAGTTGTTTTGGAGGTTGAATATTTTCTCCTCTCTCGAAAAATGGCAGTTTTATGCAAATTTTTATGAAATATGAAGAATCCGTGTTAATATATTATCTAAAGCCCCGAGACTGAATTTTTGTCTCGAGACATATCGACAAATATATGTATATTATTTCTGATGCCTTTTTATCGTTAATTTTTCTAGAGGCTTATAAATAAAAATAAAAAACTAATGCGTATACACTTTAAAGTTAAGCGTCATTTCCTAAAGAAGATTCCGTAGATTAAGATTCGGTTGACCACGTGTTACAGTTTTTATCAAATCGCACTTTTTTGTCGGTATATATACGTATGTTTGATAAAAGTAACTGCCGAAAGAGGAATTATGTCATCCTGTTTACAAATTCATGAAAAATACCTTATTTTAATATGCCGTGTGAAGATCACGTATGGAGACCCGTTTGTGACAAGTTGTAATGAAAATACGTGAATTTCAAAATTTCGCATGAAGTTTCTATTAAATGATAAAAAGTATCTTACGACGTTCATTTTAGAACTACAGTGATGTAAATATATATGCCAAGTACATTGGTCAGAGTTTGGACTTTTGTTTTAAACATTGAAATATACCTTTCGTTAACGTTGTGTAATTTTTCAATTTTATCATCCGTACTGATTCGTAGCTGTTACAAATTAAGTGGACGCTTTTCATGATGCATTGGGTCAGAGAACCTCCCTTAAGGCGCCCAAGGGATCTCATGGAAAGTCCTAAAGTGTCACAGAATGGGGGGGGGGGCTTTGTTTTGTGATGCTGTACATAGCACAAACACCATATAGTCATTCGTAATATTGGTAACGTAATTGAGCAATCCTACATTAATGAGGACTATATACATACTTCTACAATAAAACAAATAAACAGCTATATATTTCGGAGAGGAAAAGCAGAAAAATGTGTGTTGTGGTCTGTTGACAACGGAAAGTTTGATCGACAGGAGCCTGGAATTTTTGAGCGTCGATGGCCGTTTTTCCAGAAGCGCTCCGAATAAAATAAAAAGTATGAAAAAAGGTATGAACAGTATGACTGAAGTCAGTGCAATGTATCCAAGTTCCGATTTTCAACTACGAATATTCAAGAGTCCAAGATACGATACAACAATATTATACTTTTATAACGACGAGACTGGTGTTGTCAGCTCAGCGTTAGTACCAAAAAGAAGATCAACAAGAAAGTTTCAGTGAATAAACACGGTTAAAATGTTATTGATGAAATGAATAGCCGATTACAAAAATTATATCAGAAGTCCAAATTTATTATGTTACATTGTATAGCCACAACAATTCGATTGCATCATGAGACAAGTGTAATATATATCCGCAATTTTAGGTGCCTAATATTCGGTAATTTGAATGTCCTATTTTCAACTGTAATACTTGAACCGACAGAAAAGCTATTTTGCACCTGGTTACACTCATTTATCATTTTGAAGTGTTCTTCTTTTTTTTTTTTTGTCGAGCAATTCAATTTTTCAAATCAGAAATAATAGTCGGGCGTTATATACGAAAATGTGAGAGGAAGTACTTCGGATAAGAACACCATTTACTATTCGCACAGTAGGTGACCTACTATAGAGCATCCTTTAATGTATGGTCATTTCTATTTCAATATCGATGAAGCATGGAAAATGATGAACAGACAGTCAAAACTCTTTTTAAAAAATGCATACAAAGTCATATTTTTCGTACGCGGTCAATGTCGTATAATGTCCAACAACGATCAGCCAATCAGAAACGAGAGAACCAGAACCAGAAATCAGAGTTTATCTCCATTATCATCTACATCTACATGTAGAACAAATGCTTTTAAGTTACGTTTTAGCGACAAGCGTTTTAACACAGTCAAACGGAGGAAGAAAATGCAATAATTGCCTTGAATGTGAAGGGGTCGTATAGGCAGCTACGCTGCTTATCTAACTTGAAGCTTGTGGAAGTAAAACACAATGCGCATTTCCGTTTTGTTGATCGCAAAATCTTTGTTTTACTAAATTATTTCTATAATTGGGCGGACAAAAGGCTTCCATATTAAATGTTTGAAATCATCAGAATAGAGATAGTACAGAAAGACAAAAAGCTTTATTTTCAAAGTTATTGATGTAAATTTGTCGTCTACTTTAAAATAAAACAATACTTTTATTCATATTTATATGTTAAAATTAGATTTTGCTGTAATTATGTGGTGTTTAACTCCGTAACAGTATCGAGGAAACATCAAGTTTATTTTGTAGTGATTGTTATGAACAATGTTTTGGGGAGGGGCAGTTTAATTGCCTGTAACTCTAAAGTTTGTAAATCGATCTCTATCAAACTTTCAAAAAAACACATTCACATATCAAAATATCGTTTCTTTTTGGTTATTTTTATTTTTGAATCAACATTCTCAAAATTCAAGTGAAAGAACTGAATTTTTTCATTTTACCTATTTATCTCAGAATGTGTGCTCATTCATCCATGAAGTTGGAATTAGAAAAATCAATTCAATCCAAAAAGTTTCTTTTGACTTCAATAAGCATAATGACATTTATTTTTGTCACATGGACTATCCATTTGTAAAAAGAAGTAAGTTTTTGTTCAAAAATCTATGAAATTGAATTTTACTAATTTTCCGCTTTTCTGTGGAATTACAGAAATTCTGACCATACGAATTTGTTTACGACACCTCAAACGCATGACCCACGTTATATTCTTTCGTTTGATATGAAATTTAGCCCTGTGTTAGGGGTGTTGATTAAAATTTCAAATTTAGCGACTTGGTTGCTCTTCTAACGTGGCAACGGTATTGTACCTAGAGTAAACCCAGAGAAGAAGTGTTGAAGAAGAGAATAATGTCAGTTGGAGTAAAATTCGTAGAAGTAGAACAAAATTCAAACAACACCGCACTTCGCCTTCTACAAAGTTAAACATTTATCTTAACAAACAAAGGGCATTAGACATTGAAACCAACACAAGAAAGGAGGGGATCTCCAACAACACCTAGTTGCAGCATCAACAGCAACCTCCCAAAACACCCACTGTAAAACACAAAAATGACACGCACAGAAAGAGACGCAGTAGTACAATGAACGTCAAATCACAGAAAAACATAAAACACAAATGACTACACATTAACCAACGAGACCAATGGGCAAACGGTGCCGACTTAGGACGGCCATCTGCCGCAGACGACAGACGGAGACAACAAAACACACAAGATCCCACTTTACTTGTGTTCAAACTATTTACCAACTGAAACAAAGGAAGGGATCTCCAACAACACTAGGTTGCAGCATCCACAGCAAAACTCCGAATCACCCAATGCAAAAACCAAAGAGCAGACACGAAAGCACGAATGACACAGAAAATGAAACTTAACTTGTACCCACTTTGTATTGCCATCTACTGTATTTGATAAAAATGGCGTGGGCAACCGGTAATGGTCATCTTACACCTACTCATCACTTTGTCTGGTGCATACATGTAATAGGTTTAAGATATTCTTCATGAAGGTAAAGAATTGGATCATTTCCGTCTTATTATATGTACCCACTTTGTATTGCCATCTGCTGTATTTGTTGTTTTAAGAAATGAATCTTATAGTTTTTCTGTTGATGCAGGTATCATCCGAAAAATTAGACTGAAAACTGCATCAATGCGCGTAGCGCGTTGATGCAAAAGTTTTCTGTCCAATATAGGATTCATTTCTTATCATTTAATTATGGAAAACAGACTGTTTTCTTTGATCTAAAAACAATCAATCACCGCACTATATTTCGTAAGTCGGAAGGTTTTGCAGTGATACGTCTGCCAAAACAAGTTATGGCAGCCGCCATGATTCAAACAGCGAACGATCGTCTCTCTATATCTTTGGAATAAGGATCAGTTTGAGCAAATTCTACATGTACAGTTGATTGTTTAGTAAGTAGAAAAGAAATGGTGACCTAGAAATGATAAGCAAACATTAACAAATTGTATTTTCAGCAACGAGTTCATTCGTGTTTGAGGGAACCCCCAGTTCTTAAAATAGTGCTATAAATTGACTTCCGTGAAAAATTGTCTTGATCGATGTATCAACAAAATTTCTCAGCCAATCAGAATCTTCGTTTCTTGAAAATGACAATGGAAATTAAATGATAACCGGGTATTGTACTAAACTGACTTGTGTGTGGATACAGAGGTGTCTCCCTGTAAGGTATACACATGGCATGGCCCGCGGGACTCACAAAATGCTTTAGAAAATATGGCTTTACAAAAACAAAATGGATACGAAAGGAATCAAGCATCCGCCAATGGTCAAGCAGCTATAAATTCCCATTTTCATAATTGGCCATTGGCTACGCTAATAGTAGATTATATAGTTTTCTATTGAATGAAGAACGAACATTGGAATGGAAACAATATTTCATTATATATTCTATTGTTCTTACCTATTTTCATTAATTCAGAAGATAACTTAATTATCCAACTTTGAAAGAAATCACGTTTCGTCTGATGATTCCAACACAAATGTCAATTAATCTGATTGTAGGGACATTCTTTGATTTTATTTTCCATGGCGCTATATAATTATCCCTATTTCCTCCTTAAACACGTTAAAGATTTTTCTGATTTCTTTTAAATAGATAACTACTTTTAAAAAAGCCCCCGGTGTTTTTGTTAGTATAAACTTCATTTTCTGTTAAGTATGTGAAAGGTCAAGGTCAACAATTTTGGTATAAATGAAGACGTTTTGTCACAAAGAATACAGATGTGAAAGCCCTATCATTTACCATTCAAAAGATATGCCCATATAAAGTGATAAAGTTTTTGAAAAGTAGGTCATACGTCAAAGTCAAGGTCACGAGGTAAATACTTTTGGTATCAATGGAAAGGTCTTGTCACAAGGAATACACATGTGAAATATGGAAGCCCTATCACTTACCATTCAAAAGTTATTTCCAATATCAAAGTTTTTGAAAAGTAGGTCAGAGGTCAAGGTCAAGGTCACGAGGTAAAAAAATTTGGTATCATTTATGTTTTTGAAAATTAGGTCAAAGGTCTTATCATTTACGATTCAAAAGTTATGCCCAATGTAAAAGTTTTTGAAAAGTAGCTCAAAGGTCAAGGTCAAGGTCATGAAGTAATTAACTTTTTGTATCAATGGAAAGGTCTTGTCACAAGAAATACACAGGTGAAATATGAAAGCTCTTTCACCTTCCATTCAAAAATTATGCCCAATGTTAATTTTTTTTTTCGGACAAACATACAAACAGACGGACAGGCCAAAAACTATATACCCCCGAATCTGTGATTCCGGGACCTTAAAAAATGTTATTCCATGTGTAGAAATGTATTTGAAAATTGCATTGCCCTTTTTAAACGGTCATTATTGCTCAACTTTTCAAATATCTCTATTGTTTAAAATGGATTTTTTTCGCTCCTGTCAAGGTTCTATAAGATATATAAATTCTGACACGTGATAATGTCATCAGTAAAGTCACATTGTAATATCCCGTATTTGAAACCAAATAGATTTCAACGGAATTCTGTCTGAGATACTAAATTGTTTGGAATGATACTGGTATCAACACGCTTTATTATCATTGTAGGAGTAAAAGTGTCTGTAAATAAATTGAAGATTATTTCCAAACATGCCTAGCAAATAATTAGGTCAAGTTCAAACCAGTTATCGGATTAGTTTACACCATTGATAAATAGGAAATTTTATTCTACTTTTAAAGACGCAATGGAGGTTTTAAATTTAATATCGTATCTAATCCTGGTACTGTTCCCTCTATGTAAAGGATTCTTTCTCGATTGTAAGTAGTGAATAAACAGTTTTAAGAAAATAATCTTCAAAGTCGTACCTATCAGTTATTCAGTCGAGAAGTCGAGAAGACAAGGCAGAATCATTAGAAATGCCATTGGAATGGTTGCAAACCTCAGAATAGATAACATTCCGAAGTGAGACCAGGTGTCCGGGAAGAGTAAGCGTCTCCTGATTGCATGCAACACAAATCACAACAGTTCCATGGAAACTGATGGGTCCCACTCTGCAGTCAGAGAGTAGCCTTCTTGACAGTAATGTCTTCAAGCATTACACCAGACATATATGTTTCAGAGAGTAGTCTTCTTGACAGTAATGTCTTCAAGCATTACACCAGACATATATGTTTCAGAGAGTAGCCTTCTTGACAGTAATGTCTTCAAGCATTACACCAGACATATATGTTTCGGAGAGTAGCCTTCTTGACAGTAATGTCTTCAAGCATTACACCAGACATATATGTTTCAGAGAGTAGCCTTCTTGACAGTAATGTCTTCAAGCATTACACCAGACATATATGTTTCGGAGAGTAGCCTTCTTGACAGTAATGTCTTCAAGCATTACACCTGACATATATGTTCCGGAGAGTAGTCTTCTTGACAGTAATGTCTTCAAGCATTACACCAGACATATATGTTCCGGACAGTAGCATTCTTGACAGTAATGTCTTCAAGCATTACACCAGACATATATGTTTCGGAGAGTAGTCTTCTTGACAGTAATGTCTTCAAGCATTACACCAGACATATATGTTTCAGAGAGTAGTCTTCTTGACAGTAATGTCTTCAAGCATTACACCAGACATATATGTTTCGGAGAGTAGCATTCTTGACAGTAATGTCTTCAAGCATTACACCAGACATATATGTTTCGGAGAGTAGTCTTCTTGACAGTAATGTCTTCAAGCATTACACCAGACATATATGTTTCGGAGAGTAGTCTTCTTGACAGTAATGTCTTCAAGCATTACACCAGACATATATGTTTCGGAGAGTAGTCTTCTTGACAGTAATGTCTTCAAGCATTACACCAGACATATATGTTTCGGAGAGTAGTCTTCTTGACAGTAATGTCTTCAAGCATTACACCAGACATATATGTTTCGGAGAGTAGTCTTCTTGACAGTAATGTCTTCAAGCATTACACCAGACATATATGTTTCGGAGAGTAGCATTCTTGACAGTAATGTCTTCAAGCATTACACCAGACATATATGTTTCGGAGAGTAGTCTTCTTGACAGTAATGTCTTCAAGCATTACACCAGACATATATGTTTCGGAGAGTAGTCTTCTTGACAGTAATGTCTTCAAGCATTACACCAGACATATATGTTTCGGAGAGTAGCCTTCTTGACAGTAATGTCTTCAAGCATTACACCAGACATATATGTTTCGGAGAGTAGTCTTCTTGACAGTAATGTCTTCAAGCATTACACCAGACATATATGTTTCGGAGAGTAGCCTTCTTGACAGTAATGTCTTCAAGCATTACACCAGACATATATGTTTCGGAGAGTAGCATTCTTGACAGTAATGTCTTCAAGCATTACACCAGACATATATGTTTCGGAGAGTAGCCTTCTTGACAGTAATGTCTTCAAGCATTACACCAGACATATATGTTTCGGACAGTGCATCCTCATTAGTGTTTCCATTGGCCAAAATGTTTCAAAATTGAAAGTAGATTAGCTGTGCATAACTGCAACATTTGACTACTGTAAACATTGCCTTATAGGTCAGTTATTCGTAGTGCAATCTTTAAAACCGCTATTCATAATAACTGATAGGTACTTCTTTGATGTTTATTATCATTAGAATAATTTCTTATCACAAACGGAAAGTCGATTATTTGAACAAAACAAAAGTCAAATACTTTCAACACAAAAGAGACAAATAAATAAATAAAAGAATTATTCATTTGAAAAAAACAGCAATATTTAAGACAACAACATCACGACAACCATTCGTGTACCAACCTGGCGTCCTCGACCCTGCAGCGGCCTTATTCTGTCCAAAGCATCTGAACAGGACAAAGACGTTGATGTACAACACATACACCAGACATTGCTTCACTATAAACATAGCAAAGACCGCCAACTGGTATGCAGCCAAATCTTCTTGTGAAAGTCTTGGTGGATACCTAGCCCGACCCCGAGAATTTAGTGACAACATGTTTATTGGATTCAGGGCCCGAGGAGCACTTCATTACAGGTATAAGCATATCTGGATTGGACTTTCTGACACAGAGAAAGAGGGTGATTACAGATGGACAAATGGTACGGTGTATATTATTTTATGGTATATAGATTAATCAATACATTTTATTAAGTGAGGAACATTTATGAAAAATATTCTTATTTTCATACAAGAGACAAGAAAATATGAATTTATTTTAGGTCTATCATATGAGTAACATTATCATTTATATGACGGTAATCTATTCCGATCAAGAATAGAATTATACTCATAGAACACTTCAACAGAAAATTTTGTTTATTTATGTGCACCATGTCATAAAATGTAAACATTATAACAAAAAAACATTTGTTGAAGTATTCATTGAGTATACCTCTATTCTTGACCAGAAAGATTCCCAGCATATAGATGATAGTGATTATATGATATGCTTAAAATAGTTTCCTATAAAGTAGACTTAGACTGTACTTACCATACTTAATCGAAGGGTATTCCCGGGCTAGAGATTATTTGCATATCACGTGATACGCTACTGTGGAAATGGAAAAAAACACAGTGATTTTTTTATCTAAGAAAGGAGGGGATTTTCAACAAGACTCGATTCCTGCACCAACAGCATAACACGAAAATACCCCAAATGAAAACACAGAGAAGACATACACAGCAAGAGACAAGGAACAGCAAACGAGACATCAAACATCGAACACAAAAGGCAACACATAAACCAACGAGACCCATGGGCAATTGTTGCCGACTTAGGACGGCCATCAGCCACGTTAGTAACAAATGTTGTGGTTACCCTGGAATACATGCGCAGAACCCTCCCACTTTTCCGGATACCAAAGGTATCAAAGAACGTTGTGTAAAATAACCTCCTCATTGTAAGATGACTATACAAACAAGACAGCACAATGCAGGAGTCAAATCAACAATGATGAATTATGTATATAAAAGAAATTTACTTTTTCACAGGGGATTCTCTCAATTACACAAACTGGGGATTTAGGGAGCCGACTGGAACTCCATGGCAAAACTGTGTAGCTTACGATAGAGACACTGATAAATGGGATGACAAAGACTGTTACTTAAAGTATGGATGGGTATGCCAGTTTGGTAAGTAAAATATACTTGGGTATGTTAGTTTGGTAAGTAAAGTATGGTTGGGTATGCCAGTTTGATAAGCAAAGTATGGTTGGGTATATCAATTTGGTAGGTAAAGTATGGTTGGATATATCAATTTGGTGAGTAAAGTATGGTTGGGTATGTTAGTTTGGTAAGTAAAGTATGGTTAGGTATGTTAATTTGGTAAGTAAAGTATGGTTGGGTATGTCAGTTTAGTAAGTAAAGTATGATTGGGTATGTCAGTTTGGTAAATAAAGTATGGTTGGGTATGACAGTTTGGTAAACAAAGTATGGTTGGGTATGACAGTTTGGTAAGTAAAGTATGGTTGGATATATCAATTTGGTGAGTAAAGTATGGTTGGGTATGTCAGTTTGGTAAGTAAAGTATGATTGGATATATCAATTTGGTGAGTAAAGTATGGTTGGATTTGTAAGTGTGGTGAGTAAAGTTTATTTTTGTATGTCAGTTTGGTAAGTAAATTATGTTTGGATATGTCGGTTTGGTTAGTAAAGTTTGTTTATGTATGTCAGTTTGGTAAGTAAAATATGAATGGGTATGTCAGTTTGGTTAGTCAAGTAAAATTGGGTGTGTCAGTTTGGTGAGTAAAGTTTGGTTGGGTATGTCAGTTAGGCGAGTAAAGTTTAAATGTGTATTGTATGTCCGTTTGGTAAGTAAAGTATGTTTTGGTATGTCAATTTGGTGAGTAAAGTTTAGTTGGGTGTGTCAGTTTGGTTAGTAAAGTATGACTGAGTATATCAGTTTGGTGAGTAAAGTTTGGTTGGGTATGTCAGTTTGGTGAGTAAAGTATGGGTTGGTATGTCAGTTTGGTGAGTAAAATTTGTTAAGGTATATCACTTTTGTAATTTTGTTCCAAATATTTCATTAAATAGTGCATTCAAACGTTGTATGAGGTTGGGGTTAAGTACCCGAAACGTGCATGTCTGGTTCATGCTGCATCTATTCTTAAACGATGCTACTGGATTTGAAGACGTTTAACATTGAATGTTTTAAAGAGGTCAATGTTGAGACTGTCCTTCTTTACGTAGAATTTCACATTATAATGTTTTTATGTTCAGGGGATGAGACATGCCGATGTCAGACAATAAACTTTTTTTTTTGGATTAATCTGATCAATTGTATACAGATAATAGAGGAAATAACATTTTTCTAAAATACTTTTCTTTAAAGCAAATACGTAAATTTGAATGAGGTCCGAATTCCCTTCTCGGCCTAATCTGCTCGAGGGTTTTCTACTTACGTCATCGGCCTTGTTGTCATTAAATGTAAAATATATATTTGCAGCAATACTGGGCCCAAATAAATCTCGTATCTTCGTGTTTCTGACATTGAATATCACGTTTCAATTCATTTTCTTTTCATATAGGAAAATAATAAGGTGTTTCTTTTAAAATCATTGTCAACAAAGTGGAAGGTAGTCAAGTAAAATTGAATTTAAAGTGGGTTAACTAGTCAATTGAAATTGATTTCAGTCATGTGCAATGATAGACTGCAAATGCGGACGAGTATAAAATATTTTGTCGTAATGTAGAACTATCATTGTCATGTAAATTAACAGAATGTTTGCAATTCTCGTCATTTTTTAAAATTTTGACTTTATACCGTTATGATAACTTAATAGACAAAATAAGGCGGGTCAAAGTTTAGATTAATTCCAATGGAAAATGCGACGGAATCATCAATCGCACATGACCCTGGTGTCACAAGAATGTCACTCTGTATTGTACTAGACCCATGTACAGTATTTGACCAGTAACATTTGAGTTGCATATTAACTGAGGAGGCGGGACTCTATAATGTATGCTATAACCTCGTAAGTTAAAGCTGGACGGACATTTCGGTGGCTACATCCATTAGTTCGGTCCTGTGACGCCATTATTCATTCATATTTATATTCGTCTTTGAATACTTTGGCCCCTACCTTTTGTTGTCACATTTGTGTTGTTATCTTCTAATAAGGGAGCTATCATACAGAGTCTGAGAGTCATTGTGCGTTCTTCGTGACAGCTTATAACCAGACAAGTGGGAGGGTTGTGTTCACGTCTCCGGATTAGAACTACATCTACCACTTATAATGCAGATAGACTAAATAAGTCAGTCGGTAGCAGTTCCTCATTGGATTTTATTGACATGTTAACTGTACAGTGTATTGATTCAGCGTATGGTGTTTCGACGTTCTTGTCGCATTAGTGACACTCTTGTTGTGTTTGTCAACTTTGTGTTTTCGCAACATTGTGTTTTGGAGTTTTGTTGTCTTTGTTGCAAACGAGAATGTAATATAACCTTTTTTTCTTCGCTACCTTTTCCTTTGGTTTCCCCATACACTAATATCTGAGGGGTTTCATTTAATTTAAGTATCCAAAACGTGCATTTCTGATCTATGCTGCAAATCTATCTGTTCTGTAATGATGCTATTGAATTTGAAGACGTTTAACATTTGCAACTTTACGGGATAGACAAAAGCAGCCAAGATAAGACTCTGTTTGGACAAAGGAGGGAATCCTGAATTAACATAATTTGTATAATTTGTTCAGATCTGCTGCCAATACATTGCCTTACGGACAAAAAATAAAAACTGCTGATAATAGAGCGCATAAATTAGCTTGAAAGATTACATCGGGTTTTTTGCTTTGTTTTAATTTTTTTTTTCTTCTTCTTTTGCATGAATTGGTTTTTTACCTAGAATATGCCACACATGTTTTTCTTCCGGGATAGAGGAAGGGGCTGTTTGAAGTTTCTTGATGCTTTTCCCGTGCTCGGAATTAGATAGCATAGTATACAATTCTCAACTATGAAATGAATTCGAAGGGTTAAAGAATCTAAAAAATTCGATCAAAAATATATTAACAATTTGAAAACATGGTAGATGTACGATTTAGCAATATCTTCATATGATTTAGATTAATTCATCATCGAAGTTTAAGGTAATAATAGACATTCACTACATGTATGAAAATGTGTGTTTTTTCAATGAAATTTTGATGATTTGAAGAAATTATTTAGAAATGTTTAACCCCTTTAATTGTTACCGCAATGTCCTAAACCTGCAAAGAATATAGGTCATCAAGATGACTGAATTTTATTTATTTGTTTAAGCATTCAAAGTCATTTTCATTTTGTTTTCAGATCATAATGCTAAGCCTGTTACAACTCCAATCCCCACATCAAAGTCCTCAACGCATGCGTCAACTACGCCGCTCAGTGAACCTACATCAAAACCAACAACTGTTAAGCCAGCGTCGACAACTCCTGTTCCTACAACTGAAACGCCCTCTACCACGAAACCAAGTACGGTAACTCCTTCGCCTACCTCCGCTTCAACTACTCCTTCCAGCACTCCCAGAGTCTCTACTACACATACTCCGTCCACCACGCTTAGGCCCACACCGACAACTCATAAGATACATGTACCAACGACACGGAAACCCATCACCGGGACCCACAGATTTCCTGGATATGAAATAATAGGATAAAACATGAATTTTGTCGTGAAATTCGTTATTAATATACATAGTCAAAAAGTCTTTATTGTTACTTTGTTTCAAACTATGTGTTGTTGATTATAGCTTTGTCAATATCAGTATTGAAAAAGACATAAGAAGAGTTATCTTGCATTAGATAATGCGAAAGTGTTCCTTCTCTATGCCTTCTTGAAGAAAATCTAGAACAAATTCATTATGCTCCTGACATGTTTTTCGTATATCAAATCCTTATCAGTGATGCTTTCAGCCAAAGCATTTTTTTTTATTTTCATAAGCCGAATAAATTCATTTCAGTAGCACCCTCTGGTTTATTTTATTTCTAATTCAAATTCGTTCATTTACTGATTGAGCTGCTCCAAATTTCCTGTAAGGTCGATTCAGTAGATTATCCAAATAAAATTTATGCTCAAAATAGCATTGGAGGTTCGGTGCTAAGTTGTTAAACCCCTTTAATTTCGATAATATTTTTGGATGACATGACAACATTCTGAAATAGCAAACTATATATCTATGATGTCAAATTGATAAAGAGCCAAAACAGAGCTTCTTTCAGGCGAGAAAGCTAGAAAGAAGTAATATATACAGTCAAAAATCATCGAGTCACGGGGAACGAGTTTAACTTCTCACACTTGAGACTGAGAACTCTCAAATTTCCCTGTGGTGAGATAAATCGATCTCACCCTCTGACGTCATCGATCTCTCCCTCTGACGTCATCGCTACCAAAGCGACGTTATGGAAGCAAGGCAAACTGGTGATTATAACAGACACTCTAGATGGTCGATAACGTGGGAGAAAAACAATCAAACACCACTATGAGGGAGAGATGGCCAATTCTCAACCCTCGTGTAAAAATTTTGCTTGCCCATGACTCGGCAAGCCTCGTCATGGACTTGCAGAATTTATACACTCCGGTTGAGAAATCGCCATCCCTCAATCATGGTGGTGTAAGATTATATTATTCTCAACACCGCAACAGGAAATCAATAATAACTTCTCAACACCGCAACAGGAAATCAATAATACGGAAGTGTTCCAACTTTTAACCTTCTTGAAGAAAATTTAGAACGCAGTGGAACATCAACAAAAACGAACATTAGACAAATCAAGTTGACGACATTACGGTCAAACTTAATAATGAACACACACCAAAGCTTGAATCAGGAAATGAAACATAAAATGAAAGGACAACTGAGCACCAAGCACCGATTTTGGACGGCCTTTCGTTATAACTGCAAACAGTTTGGTTAGCCAGATTTTGTACCAATTACATCCAACTTACCCCTCTCTTCCCTCCCTTCTTGCCCAAATTCAAAGAGCTCTGCCGATACGCAAAGCTGGCGTATTTTGAAAATAGCCGTCTCACTGTAAACGGACTGTAAAGCTGGCGTATTTTGAAAATAGCCGTCTCACTGTAAAAGGACATCACAAAAAATTTACATCGATAAGTTGGGTCCATAGTTTACATTAATACTTATTGCAATCGATAAAAAATCGATGGGCATACGGAAACTGCAAAAGACCTCCTGGTGAAGGCAAGTTCATTTTCAACCGAAAAGACTAAGGTCAAGAGACCATGACCTACTCCCACTCGAACTTGTCAAAGTCATTCTCTAAACCGTTATCAGGGTATCATTCACCATTAAGGACGTTTGAAGAGTTCGCAACATTAATTACCATTAATGATAAGATTTATAAAAAAAAAATGCTTGCATACAAATGCTAAGGAAAGGAGAGAAACCGTAATTTATCCATTATGTCAGAGAAAGTACTGATCGAGGCCCGTCAGGGCAGAGATCAGGTCTTTCTCTTACACAAAGGATAGTTTGAGGCATTTCTCCCACTTAAAACATGACGTCTTTTGTTTAAATAATGGACAGTCACAGGTAGATCCTTTTGCAGTAATAGGACACCTCACTATCAAGAACCGTATGATAGGTTAAGGGAGATAATGATCAGGTGCAAGTAGCTTTAATTCTTGACCAGTCAACGGATTGAATTCTTTTATCTTAATAATGGACACCTTAAAGTCAAGGTCAATTACCGTGTTACTGATCGGTACTTCTTTAATGTTTGCTTAGATTTAATCATGCCAACAACCATTGTCATTGATAAAAAATCTATGGATACATCATACCGAAGGCGAATCACAAAGGATGTTTTTCAAATAGTTCCATTGATTACTCTTTTGTTCTTTCTTAAAGCACATTTTGTTTCATTTGTTTCATTGTTCGCTTCCATAAAAACCCCTTGTCAGATCGAATCTGTTTGTTTTAGAATCAATAATTGTAATATTCAATATCAATTGCATTAGAAGATTATAAGAATATTTGAATAGTTTGCTATGTAAGATTATAACTATCTACCATATGCTGTCATGTGGGAAGAGAAAAGCCCAACCGATGGTCTGATTTCAGGTAAATGAACGAGACTTGCCCGAGGGAGGAATTTTCTCATCTCACATGACAAACATATGGTTGATCGTTTTTCTCCCATTTCTAGGGGCCATCCTTGAAATTCCAGGAAATCATCAAATTGAGAACTTTGTCGAATTCTATAATAAAAAGATATTCCCTTTCGGCACCCTCAAAATGTCCTTAATCTTAGTCGGTTAAATAAGAATGTAGAAAAAGGAGTTTCAAAGCAACGTTTCATTGAGACGTCGCCGCATTATGTTAAAAAATCATGACGTCATAAAATGGGAACGGTTGACGTAGAAAGTCAGGCGAAGGACCTAGGGCATATAGGATACAGTGACCCTACATGACGTGTTGCTATGGGCAAACTCTATCCCACATGGGGACAAAAGGAGGAAACAAAGGTTCCACCTGAGGGGTACCAAAATCGTGTAAAAGTCAAAGCCTACCTCAAAGTCAAAGTAAAAGTTAGAAAAAAAGAAGAAAATGGAAAAAATAATGTTGATAAAAATTCAAAATTTACAATATTCAAATTCAGTGCAACAGAAAAGGTTTTTTTCTTGACGAATAAACCAGGATAATATTTGATAAACAAAACAAGAAACAAATCTTTAATTTGATATTTTAATGTCAAGGCTCCGCAATTTTGTTTTACTGCACGTTATGATAACGTCATAATAATGTTAACGATTGAAACAATGGTGTCACGTGATATGAAAAAAGGTGTCACGTGTTATGAAGGATAGGAATTTCTCGTAGCTTTCTTTCAATGGAAAAATCCTATCTATAATGTTTAGGTAAGATAGAAATGTGCGTGGTTTTTTTTTCTATCCTTCATTATTGATTAGAAAACAGGTTGTTCTTTGAATAGAAGCACTTGTTATAGGAGATAAGGTTATCACCAATACGGTGGGATTGGATAAGTCAGTTAGTACAAAAGTCTTTGACATTTTCATTTCGCTGTTGAAATGTATGGCTGATAAATTCTTACGTATACAAATAGATAATTCTTTTCGCCCTATCTGTCAGAATGGAGTATTGTAATATTTTGTTGGCCATTTCGACACATTTAATTGTATGTGATTCTTTTTTCCTAGATAGCTGTAAGTAGTTTTCCTTATTCGTCAATAATTCTACCTTCATATTTCACGACCGAATAAATTATCATTTAAGATGGGTATTTTTGTCTATAAATTAACAGTATCTGTCTCTCTGATTTACTTTTTGATTTAAAAAAATTGACAAAATACAAGCTATTCCTTTCTCTCGTCAAATAAGTTCTGCTTAAATTCTTTCGTTTATGTACAGTTATCAGTAATAGAACAACTACGACCAAGAAACCGTACATCACCAATTCAAAGATTTTGGATCCCCTCGCCGCTACCATTTGTCCAAAACACCTGCCAAGGACCAGAACATTAATGTACAATACCTTTACTAAGCATTGCTTTCAAATAAATGTTGACAAGAAAGCTGATTGGCCGACTGCAAAGGTAGACTGTGAAAGTCTGGGTGGTTACCTAGCTGTTATAGAAGGAATCAGTGATAACACCTTCATTGGATTCAGATCACATGCAGCACTAGCGTTTCATGAAGATGAACACTTGTGGATTGGTCTTTCAGATAACGACACAGAAGGAGTGTATAAGTGGACGAATGGTATGATCTTTTATTTATAGAGATCTCAAAAAGTTAATGCAAATTCTATTTCCTGATTCGTAATTGTCGAGTTAATTGGACAGTTTCAGGGATGGGTAAGATTTCCTTCATCTTTGTCTTCATCTTTGTCTTCATCTTCATGTGGTCAAATAATAGCAAATAATCCAATAGAAAAGTATCGTTAAATTGTTTTAACCTATATTCTATTCGTCTCCGTATATTTTCTAAACAAGGTAATTGAATTATATAATTCAAACATAAATCCTACAAAACTGAGTCGGTATTTTTTTTACTCAAAACAAGGAACTGACGTCATCTCGTAGCTGTGCATGCTACGGTTAGAGTGGTATGACGTCATTTTTTTGTTTTGAGTTGATAAAACGTCATACAAAGAGAAAAAAGTGATCCGAATGATCCTTATCGTGAAAGGTTCTATAGTATTCCATGCTTTCATTTGCATAATAATTATGTACTCTTGTAATTCTTAGCTTTCTTGTTTACGGAGGAGTGAGTTAACAGTCACCGGAATAGACTCTTTGTAATTTCATAAACCGAAAAGTGCACTTTATGATACTACCGAATTTCCGTTTTGACTTCCTTGATCGTGTTGATTATTACATTGTTATATACGTATTTGAAAACTGAAAAGCCACGATAGTAGAGAGACATCATCTCGTGCATTTCGATCCTTTTTCTTCAAAAGAATACTGTTTCCTTATTTTTTCACACATTTACTATAAAGGGGATGCTAATTTACAACCCGATCCTCCACTCCGACCCCACCTCTTGCAATCCATCTCCTCATAAAGTACATGTAAAATATATCGATGGAAAGTATGGGATATATGCAAAACTGCGTACTAGTAGACACTCCTACACCTTAAACAGTTGCATGTATTAGACGTCTTCAAATTGTTAATTTGTGTCTTAAAAAATCTAGGTTGGTGATTCATTTATTCTGCTTTCGAGCATATTGCAAAGAATAAGAATGAAATGTTTAATTCATATATTGCGGTAACTGCTACGGCATGTACAGTGGTAAAGTAACAATAAGGATGACTCGTCATTGCTCGGCAGCCAGGAGTTTTATTACTTTCTCATAATTTCAAACAAATTGCTGGGTACGGTATCCTTTTCTTCTGTCTGGTACAAAAATCATATTCTATGGATGTTATGTTAAGAGTTTAAGGAAAAGTTATAAGTCAGAAATTAATCGGTTATCAATTATTCACTTTGCCTACATATAAGTTTATGACAGAAATCTAAGATTCCATCACAGTAGGAAGTACAAATAAAATGTCAGAATCTGTATTGGAAGCAATGTAAGAAATTCTGGAGAAATTTCATGTTTTTATATTTAACATGCTACTCAGAATTTAAGAAAAAAAAAACGAAAATGAGGTGACGAGGGTTGAGTACCCGAAACGTGCATGTCTGGTCCATGTTGCCAATTTATCTGTTCTTAAATGATGCTATTCAATTTGAAGACGTTTACATTTGTAAGGAATGACCTTAAGATACCTTTATGGATATTAGAATATAAATCACGCGTTTAAAAGTCATAAGACTTTCTGTTGTATAGGATGACAAGGTAAAGATACCAACAAGACAACCCTGTATTGACCTGTGTTGAGTACCTGCATTGAGGCAAAATGAATGGACGTAAATCAAAGCATTATCAGTAAAATACGGGAAAAAAACGATCATGCAAGACCCATACAAAAAGGGAGAAACCATTAAAACCATTTATAAAAAATTAAAAATTGTTTTACATGTCTTATCAATTGAGTAAAATCATCTTCGATGGAATTTTTGTCTGTAATTTTTGTCACTGTCAATTTTACAAATAGGTGCCTATGTCCAGTACCCTGTGTGGGCAGATGGTGAACCTAACGGTGGTACAAAACAGAACTGTGTAGCCTATAACAGAGAAAGTGACAAGTTTGAAGACTGGGGGTGTTCCCGTTCATATGCTTGGATATGTCAGTATGGTACGTTATCGTAAAAAAAAAAAACAAACAAACACAGATAAGTAATATTTATTTTCTTTTTCTACACTTGATTGAGTCGAGAGGGCTGAAAATTTGTGTATCTGAGTAATTGTGTTTTTATTTATGTCATTTTTTCAATCTAGTAGAAATATTTCAATCTGCATTAAAAACTAAATTCGTTGAATTGGAAGGTTTTTCTTAACACTACTGTCTGTCTTTATGTTTATTTGTAGCTTAGTTAGTTTGTTTGTCCTCTATGTGTGGGCGTTTGAATTTGGTTACTTTTTGTTGTGGTTTTGTTTTAAGTTCTTCGTTGATTGTTGCAATTTACACGTGTAATCTACTATTCTCATCGAGACTTTGTCTTGTTTGCCATATTTTCTTAAGTTACAAAATGTATGCATATATCTATATGACGTCTCCACGTATCATATTTCAAGACGTGAAATAAACGACCATGCATGAGCTGTAAGTAAGGGTTATTTTACTGTCTCCGAGGGCGAAGCCCGAGTAGCAGTTGAATAACCCATTTGTTGCAAGGCAATTGTTAGACCATCAAACATTCATCACCAATGATTGGATAATAGTCCAGTCATATAACGAGCAAATTGCAAAAGAAATGGTCATTATCCATATTTGTCATTTAGTCTTATGCTGTACGTTGAGACACTTGAATCAACATATCAAATAGTCTTCTAAAATCCTCTCGGTGGAAATATTGTCATTTTTAGTGGTTAATTTCTCTAAACATAATGATTCATAGCATACTATTTTTCTTCATTGTAAAGACTGCCTACAATATTATCTGCTGAAATTCAAAAGCATCATTTAAGAACAGATAGATTTGCAGCAAGGACCAGACATGAACGTTACTGAACCCTCGTCAGGGATCGTCAATCTAAACAATGTAATAAGGCCAAAGAGTGTGAAAATTATGTCCAAAAATGTGCCGAAAGACGTAACATAGACCAGACATTCACGTTTCGGGTACTTAACCCTCGTTTCAATTCTAGCAGAATATTGGAATTAAAGATATTAGATGACCAAAATAAGCTAGTTTTATATAATTTGCCCATGGGTGATTGTCAATTATTTGAATATTTTGGATAGTGAACATAAGATTAACATACCACAAGATAATGACATGGCAAACTAAGGAAAATTGGTGGATTTTAGATTTAGATAAAAAATACACATTTAAGTATATTATACTTCAAACCTTTTTTTATCTTTAAGTCGTCGTATTTCGAAAATGTGATATTTCCTTTCCTATCATATATGACTAATAGAATATAATCAAATAAAAATGTATATTCAATTATGTACAATGTATGTGCCAAGTTTAAATTAGAAATGCTTGAAATAAACGGCATTTTGAAAGAGATGTTTTCCCCGATGTTGGAAGTGCAACGTCAATATTTGAACCCCGATAAAACCTCAGAGACAAAATATTTGAAAATTGGCATAAGTTTTGTATATGTCCCATCCGAACAAATATATCTGTTTTCACAAGATTTCACCAGAATCAAAAATTAGCAATAGTGTACTGATAATAATCTCAGGTGTACAGAGTTGACTCTTGACAGTTAATAATGTAAAAAAAATGAAATTATTTTAAAACCAGTTAATTGAAGAGTTCCCTCTCGGACATCTCCTCTTTTAATCAATAACCATGATATTTTCAAATGTCTTTACAACAGATGTTGCTTCACTTGTTTATCGAATTATTTCCTACATTTACTATTTAACATAGATCTGAATGCCAGGCCACCATTAACAACTAGTACTCAAAAAACCACGCCAAGCAAGACAACAACCACGCCCACTTCTACAACCAAAATCACGCCTACCGTGGTGCCAACAACACTTCCACCAACCACAACAACCGTTACAACCACCCAAACTACGATCCCCACAACAACTGTCCCAACAACAACTGTGCCGACAACACAGCCTCCTATCCCCACTACAACAGAGAAAACAACGACAACCACAGAGGACGTTGGTGTTATTATCATAGGATGAACTGCTATATGTATGCGAATCTGAATAAAGATACATCATGTGTATAATAACACATTTTAAGTTCTTCGCAATTTAAAGTGTACAAATATAAATGAAGAAATTTTAAAAGTCCATGTGGAAAATCTGAGTCAATACAAGTTTGGAAAAGATATTCAGCAAGCCCGCTTTGTTATGACCATAGTTACAGCTGAGTACACTCTTCATTCTAAAGTAATCGAAAATTTATGATGTTATTTAAGGTGGGTCACTTTGCGTAGATTCAACATATGAATTGTACTTAAAGGATATTCCATGTACACACTAGTCCAAATGGCATAATTAAGACAATTTTAGAGAGCTAATTTTGTTTTCATCAGATATACAGTATTTTATAGAAATGTATCCTTGCACGCTACGATTCTAAAGGAATACCAAATATGCAGTATATGTTTTTCAACCCTCCAAGTTCAGTAATAATAAGCAAATGTTTAATGATTTTTTTTTATTTACGAAAAAATGTATATCACCGCGTGGAATCGAAACGTATGGTGTTGTGATTCCTTACAAAGTGTTTTATGTATTTTCTTATTTTCTAAATTAAACTTTACAAAACTGAACAGCGTTTGCAGTAGGGCAACACCTAATAAGTCAATCCATATCGTCCAGGTGTATGAAAAGTTCATAGTTTTCGCAAACACTTCAATAGTTTGTCGACGACAGAAAATAATTCCTTCTGACGAACTCTTGAAGTGTTTGCAAACACTACAGAATTTTCAGTGGACTTACTTATTAGACATTGATCTACTGCAACGTCTCATTAGTTTTATGCAGTATCACTTAAATAATGAGAAAACATCGAAATTCATCGTAAAGAATCACAGCATCATACGTTTCGATCCCACGCGGTGTATATAGAAGAAATTAAAAGATTTTGTGCTGTATACAGGGATATGGTCATTATCCATATTTGTCATTTAGCACATCAAACAACATTTTAAGATAAACCTTAGAATGATATATTGCATTTTCGACTAATTAATGAATTAGACGAAATCAAACTTTTAGCAAAATATAACAGATGGAGTTTCTTCACTTTGCACAATTTATCACGAAAGTGTATATAGACGAAGTTAAAAACACACACAGGCATACAGTTTAATGTAGGATCAAGAAATTGCTACATAGATAAAGATTCTCCCTTACTTGCTTTGCAACTTCGATGAAACCCTGGGGGCAGCACCACAGCTACAGCTACCCACCACTACAAGTGAAAACACAGAGAAGACGCGTACAGCAAGAGACGCAAAGGGGCAAGGACCAGCAAATACGACACCAAAACACAGAGAAGACGCGTACAGCAAGAGACGCAAAGGGGCAAGGAACAGCAAATACGTCACCAAAACACAGAGAAGACGCGTACAGCAAGAGACGCAAAGGGGCAAGGACCAGCAAATACGACATCAAAACACAGAGAAGACGCATACAGCAAGAGACGCAAAGGGGCAAGGACCAGCAAATACGACACCAAAACACAGAGAAGACGCGTACAGCAAGAGACGCAAAGGGGCAAGGACCAGCAAGTACGACACCAAAACACAGAGAAGACGCGTACAGCAAGAGACGCAAAGGGACAAGGAACAGCAAATACGACACCAAAACACAGAGAAGACGCGTACAGCAAGAGACGCAAAGGGGCAAGGACCAGCAAATACGACATCAAAACACAGAGAAGACGCGTACAGCAAGAGACGCAAAGGGGCAAGGACCAGCAAATACGACACCAAAACACAGAGAAGACGCGTACAGCAAGAGACGCAAAGGGGCAAGGACCAGCAAATACGACATCAAAACACAGAGAAGACGCGTACAGCAAGAGACGCAAAGGGGCAAGGACCAGCAAATACGACACCAAAACACAGAGAAGACGCGTACAGCAAGAGACGCAAAGGGGCAAGGACCAGCAAATACGACATCAAAACACCAAACACAAATTACCACACATAAACTAACGAGTCAATCGGTGCAGACTTAGGAATTTTCACCCGTTACGTTAGTAGCAAATGGTTTGGTTATCCGGATTACGTGCGCATAACCCTGCCGTTTTTCCGGTGACCCAAAGGTCTCGCAGAACGCAAAATATGTAAAATAACCTCCTCACTGTAAGATGGCCATACCCACAGACAATCTTTTTTAAAGGGGCAAAGAGCGCTCAGTCATGCATGTTATCACTCGAGGAGTTCGGAGGGGACAGGTGATCAGGGTCCTGTTTTTGACATTGCCCGTCATGGAGTTCCGTCGTCACAAGTGCAGTGCGCTGGTATATATAAACAAGGTTGTAGATTGGTCAAGTACCATGCAGGGTGTCCGTCGTGTGACATGACGATCATATCTACGGCATAAAATGCGCTTGGTGATTCTGACGCATTTTCGATGGTTATGATGTTTGTATTTGACAAAGACTACATGACAAATTTAACGTCTTCAAATTCAATAGCAATATTTATGGACAGCTCAATTTGCAGCATGGACCAGACATGCTCGTTTCGGATACTTAACCCTCGTCAGTGATCCTCAATCTAAATAATTTAATACGGCTAAAGGGTTTGAACATTATCATGTCCATAACTGTAGAGAAAGACGTAGCAGGATGGGTGTGATATGATGCTGCATGAAATTTTAAGATTTTTTTTATCAGATATTTCCGAATGCGTTGAAGAAACGATAAACCGAAGTTGATGGAACTCGATATAACATTTTTTTCAATATTGGTAATTCCTATGATGTGCCTCTTTCATGTGAAGTGCCTCTTTCATTTGTTGTGTCATTATCATCGAAATTAAAGGAGGTTAACATGTTAGCACCTTTCCTCCTATGCTATTTTGAACATATATTTTATTTGGATATGCCACTGAATCGATCCCACAGGGAATTTGGAGCCGCGCACTCTCTTTAAAGTAAATGTACAAATCTAAATTCAAAACATTAAAGAGGGCGCTACTGAAATGAATTTTTATGGCCACGCTGGAAGCATCACTGATGAGAATTTAATATTCGAAACACGTGTCTGGTGCAAGAAAAATTGGTTTGGAATTTTCTTCAATTGCAAGGTATAGAGTTGGTGCACTTCCGTATAATTTTTTCAGACAAAAAGAATACATGACAAAGATAACAACCGAGTTGTTGGAGATCACCTCCCTTTCTTATTTATGACAAAGATTACCTTCGTGGTTCGAAAAGTATATATTTCGGAGAGAGAGAGAGAGAGAGAGAGAGAGAGAGAGAGAGAGAGAGAGAGATCTAGCGCAAAGACTCGCAACGTGAAAAACGGACTTCGTTGGCTTGTCAGGTTGTATATGAGCGTCCTTAGTCAATTTTGCTAATTTGCTAATTTGTCTCCTTGATATTTGACTAGTTTTTCGTTTTTGGTATTATATCTTTTTTTCTTTCTTCCGTCTGTGTCTCTTCTTGTCGTATCTTCTGAGATTGATAATTGCCCTTAAGTATACAAGTTTGGTACCGAATCTAATATTTCTCCACCTTTCAATTGTTCACACTCTTAATATGTTGCTAATAAGTCGGAATTAATCGGAATTAATTCCTCCAATGCTATTTTGAACATAGATTTTATTTGGATATGTTACTGAATCGACCCTACAGGAAATTTTGAGCCGAGCACTCTCTGTGAAGTACATGCAGGACTTTAACTTCTAAAAATAACACCAGACGGCGCTAGTGAAATCAATTTAGGCTGTTTATGAAAAGCAATTTGGCTTGAAGCATCACTGATAAGACTTGAATATTCGAAACACGTGTCTGGTGCATGAAAATTGGTTTGAAATTTCTTCAAGAAGGTATAGAGTTGGAACCATTCTGCATTATTAATGTTCTTGAACTTATTTAATTCGTTCAATTATTTGAAATGTATCAAAGAAAATAGATATGTCTACTTTTTCCTTTAATGTTCAAATGTTGCACTGAATTTTTTGATAGAACATTTTTTTTCAATATTGACAATTCCTACGATGTAACTCTTTTTATCTTTGTTATTTTTGTCAGACAAATAAAGATCTATGTTTTAATATTCCATACCCATTCTCGAAAGTTTGATTTTTTTTCAATCCTCAAAATTTGATTTATATTCTCAAAATAATTATATATATCAAATAATGTGGTATCCAACCATTTCGTTTTCAATAATATTATGTTTCCTTTTATAATTTTACAGATAGGTATTTTATTGTGCCGAACCCTTTTTGTTTACAAGTATCATTCAATTTCAAATGATGGTAAGTAGTTAAGTCGCTGGCGTGTCACATTGTCCCTTTTGCGTCTTTTGATGTGTATCTAACTCTTTTTTTAGGTGTTATGCTGTGGGTACTGCTACCGAGTGTTGTTAGAGATCCCTTCCTTTCTTTCATTCTGTAAGCCAGGAGTATTGAACAATGGTCGCCAATTAGCTTGACGAGAAAACAGTGTATTTAATACCTACCCATTAATAAAGCCGATAATTGTGAAATCATGAAATGATAACAATGTAAAAGAAAAAGGTCCCTGACGTGCTGCATGTCATCATCGTTACTCGTTGCACCTAATGGACACGATGGTTATGGATCTGAGCGAATATTGACTGAAATTGATAAGATCTATATAAGAGAGAAAATGAAAATGAACCTATATTTGTTAATGTTGTTATACCAACTTCGAAGATGTACCTTCCTCATCATATTCTGTGACTTTCGATATCGTCATCAATTCGGTGAGTATACGTATATGTATCACTACATGCTTAGCTCAGATTAAATCTCAGGAAAGACTGGAGAATCCCTTCAGGTAATAATTATTCAACTAATTTTTTTTTCAGTTGAATGTCACATTAAATCTATTAAAGATTGAGGAAAAATTCCACACCATGCTTATACATGGACTTTACGACTAGAAATTTTGTAATGTTTACTGTACATGAGAACCTGATCGCATCATAATTACCATTTGATATTCTTTGATTTCCTTTGTGGTCCTTAAGTTAAATTTCTCTGAAATAATTCATATGATTTAATTTTTGTTCATTTTCCTGTCCATTGGCTGTTAGTTAACTTTATTACTGAACTGACTTTATAGGAAATCGGAGCAAAGCATTTTTTAAAACGGAGATATACAAGATTCAGCAATGTTTTTGTCAAAAATATTTTCCTTAGTTAAAACGAAATGACAAAAAAATCAATTATTTTTTTCCTACTATATTTACATGTATGTCCACTCCTTCTCGTAACTTACCTAAATTTTCACGCGTTATCTATAAATTCCGACCGTTTCCCGCCATAAGTTTATAGTTCTTCGAAAGATAAATGATTAGATCTTTCTTTTTCAGGAGAGACAAACAGGACATCAGTAAAGCCTATATTTAAAAAGAAGGATACGAATCGCCACTGATGCCTTCAATGTATCAATTCCAATTCGCCTTACAATTCAACAAATGCTTTAAATTTCGTAAGACAATCTTATCTCGTTTTGTGAACATGTTGAATGGATCTAACGTTACGCGTGAATTTTCAATGAGTATGATTATACACGCTGAGGACCCAGAACAACTTCTCTATATAATTGTGGGTATTGTGATCTTTCATCGCGAATTTGTGAAAATGAAGGACAAGAGCCTCATATCGAAGAACAATATATACAAGAAAAGACAACGAAGCTCACTAGAGTTGCCGTGTTCATAACAATTTTCTTATCCTTGTCACATGCTATTATTCTTGCAATAGAAACTTTAAAGGCATTTAGCGGAAATGACCAAAACCTCAGTGTTCATGATTTATCGATACGGGTTCTTAATAGTATTTCTAAACAATATTGTCAATCCTTTTATATATATCTTCTTTCATAGCAAACCGCAATGTGCGATACAGAAAAACAAAAAACATGTGACAAGAAATAAAATGTACATGTTACTTTGTACGGGATAATGTGGCTTAATCTTAGTAATTTGTTTTATATTCAATAGTACGGAAGTGGTCAAACTTTTTAGCTTCTTGAAGAAAATTTCACACCAATTTGGCTGCACCAGACACAGCGTGTCGGATAGTAAATCCTCATCAGTTGCACTTATTACATAAATGTAAATGTCTTAGTGATTAAATGACACAGTATTTCAGTTTTTAAGAGTTAAAAGATGAGAGAGAGTCATAATAAGTATATTGCCTTTAAGCGTTTTGGTGTTTTTATTCGTTCCGCTAAGATCATTGAAATAACGTCAAATTATGGATCTGATATTTATTTCATTTGCTTATTATTTTTTATTCTTATTTTTATAAACGTCATAAAAGATTCTTTATTCACATAAGAAATCTTGATTGTGTGAATGTATGTTTATGACCCAGTGACAATTCGGGTTTCACTGATTTAGAGTATACCTAGTTATGTTTACCTAGTTTCACTAATTGAGAGTATACCTAGTCACTAGTGTTTAATAGATTGTTATAATGCGAAAATATGTATGTTCCCTGTGGGATTATAGAATAAATCATCGGTTTCCTGAAAATATGTATGTTCCCTGAGGTATTATAGAATAAATCAACGGTTTTCTTGCTTGACAAATGAAGTCGTGAAGCAATTTTTTGGTAAAGAATATTCTGTATAAAATGTATCTCTGATATTGGAAAGAGGAAATCAAAGCTCTGTATTTTAGATGGCGCCAGGAAAATTCAGTTTGGCTTTATTTAAACTGTTTGACATAAAGTACTACTGACGAGGATTAAAATATCCCAAACACGTGTCTAGTACAAAAAAATTGGTACTATAGATCATATATTCCAATATTGACAATTTCAACCACTAGGCTGGTATCGCTGCTGATGGACTGTAAGTCCCCGAGGATATCGCTCACCTAGTTTTAGTGTTTACACACTGCATTGAAATATATTAGATTTCCTGTCATCAAATTAGACCTTAATTTCTAAAACTAAGGGGTATCTCCTTCATTGCATAGCTCTGTCCTTAGCTGGGTTTTGGCATAATTTGTTCGGTCATGTTTAGAATTAAGCTCCTTGCGCCTACCTCCGAACGATTTTTTGCCATGTTTTTCACTTCAACACGCTTCTGAATTACCTTTACACAAAATTTGGAGCCGTACATTTTGGCAAAAGCAAATTAAAGCTCTGTATGGTAGAGGCGCCAGGAAAATACACTTTGGCTTTATTTAAACTGTTTGACATGAAGTACAACTGACGAGGATTAAAATATCCGAAACACGTGTCTAGTACAACAAGGTTGGTGCTATTGAATACATATTTCAATATTGACAATTTCATGCCAAGGAGACAGGGTTAATGATTAATAAATTAGCTTCGTGCGACAATCTTGTTTAGGAAATTGGAACGGACAACATCAACTCCCTGAGGAATAAAGGTATTTGTGAAACAGCAGAATGAGGTTTTTTTTTTTTTTTTTTTGAAATTCATTGCAGGTTTTGGGTAGATATAAGGTTTGAATAAGAAATTAAGATCTCGTGGCAGCCTACTTAGTTTATTTAAGGAAGCAACAGTTTAGCTCTCGGGGCATAATCTTTTGTGTTTTGCTATGAAATTGATATATGATACCCTTCAGAAGTCTAAATGGAAGTAAATCACGGTAATTAACCTTTGATTTGTATTTAATTTGTGACGATGTAGGGGAAATGAGGATTTATAAGAAGACATGGAAAATGCGATTCTTAATTGAATTCCGATTGATATCCATGTCAGTGTTGAAAGACAAAACAAATTGATTTAATGAACGTAATTGTATATGGTTTGCTGTAGTAAAAAATAAAAACATGTTGATTTGAACAATAGAAGTGTTCATCAAGCTATTTCCAAATTTTCTCAAATTTCTGAAAACTAGGTCCTGTAGCATCATATCCAGCCATTGTGCTACGTCTTTCAGTGTATTTTGGACATAATTTCACAGATTTTGGCTATATTCCATTGTTCAGATTGAGGATCACTGACTAGGGTTAAGTACCCGAAATGCGCATGTCTGGTCCATACTGTAAACTTATCTGCTTTTAAACGATGTTAATGAATTTGAAGACGTGTAATATTTGAACGGATAAGAGATAAAATTATGTAACGATGTTAATTAATGGTACATGTAGTTGATAAAGAGAGGAATGTTATAGATTCCAAAGAAATTTTGTACAAGTTCGGTTGTTGAGATAAAATAAGGGTGAATTGACAACAATTTTTGAGATAAGTCTTCGCTCACTTCGAAGTGTCATTCATTCCCAGGTTTGAAGCCGTTCCAGTAGAAATTCTAATGGGTTTGCCCTGCCTTCTCGACTTTGAGACTGAATGACGGATTAGTACTTCTTTGATGTTAACTTATTTGGTGCCCTATTGTTAGTGCTTTTGAGATTATCGTCAGGATCTTTTTATCTCATATGAAACCGAAAAGGGATGAAGGGAGGATATAGGTGAAACCATCAGGTTGAAATTCTTCATTTGGATTTATATTGCATCCACATAGTAGACGAGAGAATTCAACTGAGTGCGAAAGCAATTTCAATAGGAAGAAGACTTTCTTTTTAACAATTCAAATCAGCAGTATTTTACATGAATATTTCAATCAAGAAAGGGGAATAATCTCCAGCATGACCACCCTGCATTCATCCAGCGAAACAAACCCACAAGAAAGTGACACATAAATGACACCATACAAACTCCAAATCGCAAAAAGACACAACAATATTCACTAGAACTTCATACAAAACAACTCAAGTACCATTTTATTACCATTTTATTCTTATAAATACCGTCATCCCATAAATTCTTCAAAGAGGAACTAAAGAATGAAATGAGATAAAGAAGATCCTGATGACAATCACAACAACACTCACAATAGAGCATCAAATTGAACATCGACGGACCGCTAGCAAGGTAGAAGTGGGACCAGGTGCCCGGGAAGAGTAAGCATCCCTGTTTGGTTAGCCGTAACCGCCGTCGATGTTCACGCAAGAAATTGAAAACGATATCTACAAAACATGCACTGTCTGGAGTTATGTCCATATTGAAGTGCTATGGCGACCATGTCAGGGAAAGACATTCAAAACACTTACTGTCACTTACTGAAAGCAAGGAAAGAGACCGCTCTTTGAATTGCGATTGAATGGCTGTCATCATCACCAAACAAGACATATTCACCTGATATGTATATCAATATATAAATCGAGACAATCACCTATCTGCTTAATTTGTCAAATTTTGATGGAGCTGTTGCGACGGGTGTTGCATGCAAAGAAGAGACGCTGATCTCCCTGGGCACCTCGTTTAATAAGGAATGTTGTTCATTCCGAGGTTTGCAACTGTTCTAATGGACATTCTTATGAGTTTCCCTAAACTTCTCAACATGAGACTAAATAATTGATAGGGATTTATTTAATGTTTTTATATTGTTATATCCGTGCAGGAATCTCTCCCAGATTAATTCTTAAAAATCAAAATTCTGTTTTATGTGCTGCATCTTTTAGGGAAAATATCTCAGCAATTGACTTATGTTTCCTCATGAAATATCTGAAAATACATTGATTGACGACCTGTAGAAAACGCATTCACAACTCTCTTTTAAACTTTGACTTTTCGTGCATTACTTACGAAACTTCGTAATATCTTTTATTCATATTGCAATTGTAAAAAAAAAATTAATGTTTGAGAAGATAAAGGTTACGCCAACGACTCAGCCAACGTGAGATATTAGTATAAGTTTGTAATTTGTTTGTTAAACGTTGTAAAGTACGTAAATAAAGTTAAAAAAAGAAAGAGTCCTAACGCATTATCATAAATTTTGACGAACACCTTTTTTAACGTTATTATTTATTACTGCATTAATTATAATTATTGATGCTAATTCTGAAAATAAGTACACTGAAACAGATATTATTCAGATGTTAAACTTTTTGATCGACAACATTTTTGTGGTGTTTGGAGGAAAGGACTTCCAGCAAATTGTCGGAATTCCAATGGGGACCAATTGTGCCCCACTCCTTGCCGACATTTTCCTTTACTCGTACGAAGCTAAATTCATTCAATCTTTGGTCTCTGATGGGAAAAGATACTTAGCTTCTGACTTCAACTTCACTTACAGATACATAGACGATGTGTTGTCCATCAATAATCCAAAATTCACGGATTACTTGAGCAGCATATATCCTTCAGAGCTTGAAGTCAATGAAACTACAGAGACAAATAATTCAGCATCCTATTTGGACATAATGTTGTCCTACGACACTGGTGGTCACATCAACACCTCACTCTATGACAAACGTGACGACTTCAATTTCAGCATTACAAACTTTCCTTTTCTACGTAGCAACATCCCTTCATCGCCAGATTATGGCTTGTTCATATCTCAGTTGATACGCTATGCCAGAGCAAGTACCAAATATGCGGATTTTGTTCTGAGAGCTAGGCGTCTTTCAGATAAGCTTCTCAGTCAGGGATATGTTTGTAACCGACTAACATCGTCACTGAGGAAGTTCTACGGTCGATATGGGGAACTCGTCATACACTATGATGTCCCACTCTCCAGAATGGTGGATGATATGCTGTCATAGACTATTTGAACCATCCAACCAAAGATTGTACTCTATGTCTTCCGAAATGAAGTAACCGGATGTGACAGTTCTACCGAATTGAAGCGGCGGGTGTTGCATGCAAGCAGGAGATGCCTACTCTTCCTAGGCACCTGGTCTCACTCCCATATCGGGAGTTCGCTTCTTTTCATATTGTGGAGGTTTTTGTTTGTTTGCTATGGTTCCTGTTTTATCCTGATTTTGTATGCCTTCGGTTTCTAATTTTCTGAATTATCGATTTTGTGCTATATACAGGGATATGATCATTATCCATATTTGTCATTGATGCTAGCTGATGTGATTAATTGATACAAATTTGGACGTTCGACATCAGGAACCATTTTGTACTCTCTCTCTCTCTCTCTCTCTCTCTCTCTCTCTCTCTCTCTCTCTCTCTCTCTCTGAGTAGGCAAACCCGGGTTATCGGGCATTGTTCACGTATTATCTTACTGCTTATTAATCATGTTCATCTACATTAATGCCGATAATTCTGATAGAATACAGCAGACAGTAGAGAAACGTTCCTGACTTATAACATTATTCCCAGCCATTCTTGTTAATATTGCTTTTATTGAATGCGTAGCTGAGTTACCTAGGCGATAATTAACTCGTGACAAATATATAAATTTAAGAATTGAAATAATACAAAATGCATGGTCATGATGATAGAAGGCTACACGATGTTTTCTGTGAAAATCAATTGTATTAGCAAATCACAGGACAATTATTGAACATCGGTATATAACTACCAATATGTTTATCTCCCTTCCTTAAAAGAAATTGCATGACTTGTACCAATCCTAATCATCAATGTTCTTACATTTTACCGACACCGGTTCAGCAGAATATCGCCTACAAAGTATTATCATGGACATCTCGTCAAATAGACTTTTTAAGGCATATGAGATTCCCCTTTCCAGAATGATTAGTGACATTCTACATTGTGATTGAATGGCTGTCATCATCACCAAACAAGACATACTTACCCGATATGTACATCAAAATTTACATCGAGACAATCACCGAATTTGACAGGTTTCCATGGAGCTGTTGCGACGGATGCTGTATGCAATCAGGAGACGCTGACTCTCCCCGAGCACCTGGTCTCACTTCGGAATTTTGTTCATTCCGAGGTTCGCAACCGTTCCTGTGGAAAATCTACTGATTTTGCCTTGCCTTCTCGACTATGATGGGTACTTCTGTAATGTTTATTATCTAAGGGAACAAATCAAGAAAAACTGAACGAAAAAAATTGGTAGATAATAAGTTACCATCTAGTATTAGATTTTTGAAATATTAAACGTATTCTAATGTTTTCATACGATTTAAAATAATTCATTTCACAAAAATTTGTTACAATTTAAGAAGGTATTGAACACTTGGACGCCAAATTCAATTTTTCTAAAAAATATTCTGAAATCATGTAATTCTAGTTTTTCTTGACTATACAAACTTACATTTGATTCTATCCACAGGAAAATTTTCTACGAGACTTTGAAACATGCATTAATCGACGTTTTCGTGAATTTCTTGATGACGTCATTATATTGAAAGTGTCATTCCAGTTCTCGCAAAGCTATTGGAAATCAATTTTGATTTAACTTCCAAAATATCGATAAATATATTGCACTTACACATTGAAAAGATAAAATGAATTGTGTTTCAAACAAAGGCAGGATACTTGAATAAAAGATGACACTGTCGCTAAAACAATTGCAATTTCGAGCTAATATACTGTAGTTGCTATTAAATGATAAGGAATCCTGTGGATGAGTCTTTGTCAAAAACTATCAAAATTATCACGAATGTCCAGAGATGATTTCATGATTAAATGGGAAAGATTGAATTTAGGATTAAGATATTACAAGGCTTTATATTTTCATTTTTATTCTTCCAAAAATCGTACATTTTCAATTAAGTGACATCCGCTTTCCTGTAACGTCAATTTGTCAACGAAAACACTGTGATGAAGATTTAAATTTCTATTTTATACATTCTAAGTTTCAATGCAATACGTTTAGTAATGATATTTTGAATTGTCGGAATTCCAATGGGGACCAATTGTGCCCCACTCCTTGCCGACATTTTCCTTTACTCGTACGAAGCTGAATTCATAAAATCTTTTGTCTCTGAAGGGAAAAGATACTTAGCTTCTGACTTCAACTTCACTTACAGATACATAGACGATGTGTTGTCAATCAATAATCCAAAATTCGCGGATTACTTGAGCAGTATCTATTCTTCAGAGCTTGAAGTCAAAGAAACTACAGAGACAAATAATTCAGCATCCTATTTGGACATAATGTTGTCCTACGACACTGATGGTCACATGAACACCTCACTCTATGACAAACGTGACGACTTCAATTTCAGCATTACAAACTTTCCTTTTCTGAGTAGCAACATCCCTTCACCGCCTGCTTATGGTGTGTTCATTTCTCAGTTGATACGCTATGCCAGAGCGAGTACCAAATATACGGATTTTGTTCTGAGAGCTAGGCGTCTTTCAGATAAGCTTCTCAGTCAGGGATATGTTTGTGACCGATTAACATCGTCACTGAGGAAGTTCTACGGTCGATATGGGGAACCCGTCATACACTATGATGTCCCACTCTCCAGAATGGAAGATGATATTCTGTCATAGACTTTTTGAACCATCCAACCAAAGATTGTACTCTATGTCTTCCGAAATGGAAGTAACCGGATGTGACAGTTCTACCGAATTTTTCCCGATAATGACGTTGTGGTTTGCTCATGGATAAAAATCCCAAAGTCCTATTTTTCGAAAATCGCCATAATTTTTTCAAATGACGCCGGAAATTATTCAGACTTCATCAGGTTACTCAAATGCGTATATCAATCAGAGTATCAAATGTTTTAAGGGAGTTAGTACTTTTCCTAGGAAGCGAGAAAACAAATAGTGTCACCGCCATCTTGGTGTTCAAACCCTCCTTAAAAAAAGAGCTAATTTTATAGAATTGAGGCTAGTTTAAGTACAGTTATTTATGAGTTAAAGAAGATCCTGACAATAATCTCAACAGCACTCACAATAGAGCACCAAATTGAGCATCGACGGACCCCTAGCAATCTAGAGGTGGGACCAGGTGCCCGGGAGGAGTAAGCATCCCCTGTTGGCTAGCCGCACCCGCCGTCGATGTTCATGCACGAAAATAAGAACAATATATAAAATACATGCATTGCACTGTATGAGAAACTGGCACGGAACGATTTATGATAAAAAAAAACAATGGGTTTCACAATTGAACTGTTATAGTTACTGTAAGAAACTCACAAAACACCTTCATAATCTAAATTTACTTTTGCAAAATCGATATATTTTTTCTATAGAATATATAGGACATATCACAATTTGTACAATTTCCAGCGGAATTAAATGATACATTCTTCATACTTCATTGAAATCAAAATGGGTTTGTTTTCTCAAGTTTTCAACTACATAGTGAAAAATGAAATACTATGTGGACCTAGCTGATGGATTTAGTGATTAACGATTTCAAATTCACAAGCATCATCTAAGAACAGATTAAGTTAAAGGATGGACAAGACATGCACGTTTCGGGTACATAACCCTCGTAAGTGATCCTCAATCTTAACAATGTAATATGACCAAATAGTGTCCAAAAATATACCGAAAGACGTAACAGGATTAGTGTCATATGATACTACAGGACCCACGTTTTAGAAATGCCAAGAATTCTGATAGTAAAAATTTTCAAATGCGTTGAAGAAAAGGGAATGATCTTCAGCATGACCACCTTGCACTCACCCAGCGAAACCAACCCACAAGAATGTGACACATAAATGACATCTTACAATTCGCAAAAAGACACAACAATATACACTAGAACATCAGCAAGATCAATCACCCGAGAAGTCTTACCAATGACTTCAAGAATCCTAACGATAATCTCAACAGCACTCACAATAGAGCCCAAAACTGAGCATCGACGGACCCCTAGCAAGCTAGAGATGGGATCAGGTGCCCGGGAGGAGTAAGCTGCCCGTGTTAGCTAGCCACACCCGCCGTCGATGTTCATGCACGAAAAAGAAACAATATGTAAAATATATGCACTGCCTGAGGTTGTGTCTATATCGAAAGTGCTATGGCGACGATGTCTGGGAGAGATATAGGGATGTTCGAGTGACGAAAAAGTGACGTCACACTGCGCATGCGCATGAAAATTGGTTGGCAAAAAGTGGTTCTCTTATATATATTTATAGCAATGTCCACTTCTTTTTGCACCTAGAAATCTTGATCGATACAGTTTATCGACGGATATTATTATGTTAAGATTACTTCAAAGTTGTTATAATATTAATTCATTGCATGTGATATTTTTTTATTAAATTTTTTTCTGTTAATCACCGGTATGAACATGATGAGATCTAGTCTCTCTGTGCCTGTGGGTTAATTTAATTTTTAAAGTCGTGAATGTGAACATCTTATATCATCCATCAGTTTGTAAAGTCCAACCTATACAGTGTATCTCGTATACACAAGACTTGATCTGACACCTGCCATTTACCTTGATTTTTGTCGGCTGTCCAGGTAGATTTTTCACCCAGGCGGGGGCGGAACCAATGATCCGTAAAGGACGGAAAGCCACTGCATATGATCTATCCATGATTTATCCATTTCATATTTCAGTTTTTGATATTTTGATTAAGAGACACGGGTGAAACAACTAAAACTTTTTTTGTGTAAATACTTGCATTACATTAATTTTGTCTTTTAGTTGAAAGAAGCAAAAAGGAAATACAACCAATTTATATATCGATCATATTAAAATAAAAAAAAAAAAAAAAAAAAAAAAAAAAAAAAAAAAAAAAAAGAAAACAAAAGTTGGAACAGTGGATCATTACTCATATTTCTCATATCTCAAGATTTATTTATTTATTTATTTATTCATTCATTTATTTATTTATTTATTTATTTATTTATTTATCTATCTATTTATTTACGGGATAATTGTTTAAATTCCGAAAATTAGATAGATGGAAGTCCGAACATTTTATTCTTGAAGTTCTTATCAAATATTGGATGTCGAGGTGCAAAAGTCGAGGTGCAAAAGATGGAAATAGAATGGGATTTAATATGGTCCGAAATTCCTCACTTGAATTAATATTAACATTTATCATTTATTTTCATTGCGTATTTTCAATCTTATCTTTTTTTTTAAATTCATGAATGCCTCTTATAATTCCAAGGATTTTCAATCTTAAGGGATTCGGCTAACCAAACTTACAGGGAAGTTGAGAAATAAATGCTTCTAAATTTCAATCTTGAGGCCCCCCTTCCCCTGTCCCCTTCTTCAGCATGCAAACAAGTTAGATAAGGCACGTTAATTTAAAAAAAAATTCCATATGCTAAGTAAGAAAATAACTGAAGGAATAATAAAAGAGAAAAACAGAATTTTCGTGTGAGTGTTTTCCTGTTATTACTTTGACCGGCTTTGGAGACAGTCGTGAGACAAAAAAATAAATAAATAAATAAATGAAATAAAATAAAATAAAACCAAGAAAATTAGTACTCTTTATTTTATAAAACGTTGTCAGTGAGTTAAATAACTTTTTCCGTTTTGCGTTTTCAAACAGTTCGACGTTAATTTTGGTCAGTTTAGTTCCCTCTGTCCATCCCGTTCAAATGCTCCGCTTTAATTGGTTGATATATTTGAGGGATAGGTGTGTACTTGTCAAAACAACAGGTGATTAGTCGGATATGTTACACCTAATACACGAGGAGCATAAAAATGGGACACTTTGTGAACACACCGGCTTCTTAAATAACAAAATTTGACAAAAATATCGGCAGTTTATTGATTTTTGATAAGTTGACCGCCCCCCCCCCCCTCCCCATCGAACGGCAGTCTGATAAACTAATAAACTCAGCGGGATTTTATTATTGTTGTGATTAGAATGGTCAGTGTCACAGCAGGACTTATCAATAAAATAATACTAGGAAAGTAGCGCATATTAGAGCATCAGTTGTCGATTTATCCCCGGGTATCACGTATATTTCCCTTTGCTACCAACCGTTTTTGCCAACCAGCCTCGTTTTCGCGAGAGCCGTGACGTCACGGCGAACATCCCTATTCAAATCACTTACTGTCAAACCCCTCGCGGGGAACTTTTTTACGAGCTCCACACGGCAAAGGTCATACATGTAAGTGTGACACAAATGAGTTAAAGAAGACCCTGACGATAATCTAAACAGCACTCACAATAGAGCACAAAACTCAGCATCGATGGACAACTAGCAAGCTAGAGGTGGGATCAGGTGCCCGGGAGGAGTAAGCATCCCCTGTTAGCACACGCCGTCGATGTTCATGCACGAAAAATGAAACAAAATGTAAAATATATGCACTTTCAGAAAGTACAGAGAATCAAGACCAAGTCTTTTCTGACGAGATTTCAACAAGGCCCATCATAGAGTCCCTTCGTCACGGTTCACCGGTGTGCAATGTTGGGAAAGACACCGGTACTGAAGACACGATCAACAGATGATGATCGAACTTGGCTACATGTGCCTTCGGGGACTCCTGGTCCACCAGCAATATTTATTTCGTAGGGTTTTATCATTCCCTTTTCTTATTTTGCATGAATCGGTATTTCATCTAACTGTCTGATTCTTACGCGGAACTGTACTTAAAAGAAAACATACCACTAATTAAATGAATAGACCTTTTAACGGTAATTGCGTTCGGTTGTTATGTAAGGCAGAAAAAAATTCGTTTACCGTAATACGACGTCAAACACATTTGCTGTCTACAAAATACAAGTCATCACGTAAGGCAGACTTCATAAATTGATTAATTTGAGAAAAAACAGTTTATATTAAAATAAAAAAATATCCATTGGTGGTACGAGAATTCATATTCAGGTGGAGTGGTTTGTTTTTTGTTTTGTTTTGTTTTGTTTTTGTTTTTGTTTTTTGTTTTTGTTTTTTGTTTATTTGTTTTTTTTTTGTTTTTTTTTTTTTTGGTTTTTGGTTTTTTTTTTTTTTTTTGGGGGGGGGGGGTTTGTGAAAGTTAGAATTTTTGAACGATAAAATATTATATGCCTCCTCCATAGATTTTTAATCAAGGGCAAGTGATACAAAAATGACTAAATAAAAAGATAAAAGGTCATTAAGAAACTTAACCCTCAAGAATGTTATTTTTATCTGAAAACTCTTAGTTAGTATATCATAGATCAGAATCGATGAATGAATCAGATATTTCATACAATTAATTTGAATTTCATCTACAAATGGATAAACCAATTCTACTTTCATAATGGGTCAGTATTTTAGTCATTCGTTTCAAGAATAAACTTGACAGTTGACAAAGGGGGCATTCGGAATGCTTTCTTTCATTGAAAAATCAACATTGTTAGTTGAAAACTACTTATACGATAATTACTGGATATGTTGATCACTTCCGAAACTAGATAGACATACTTTATCTTTTTATAATACAAATACAATTGGAACTATTCAATGTATCTCACTAAGTCATCAATGTTAGTAAAATTCTTAATGTGGTAGGTTCTTTGAGAAAACAATTTTCAGTGAGGATTTTTAACATCGTATCTATGTAAAACATGACGATTAGTACAGGAAATGCCACACGAAAGTGAATGTTTGTTAATGTGTGAATGCAAAATTTAATGTATAACATATAACGCTTAACAAGGGTGTCCCATTATTAATTGAATGTTAAACACAAAGAAAAGGGGATGATCGCCAGCATGACCACCCTGCACCCACCCAGCGAAAAAACCCACAAGAAAGAGATGCGTAAATAACATCAGGCAAAAACTACAAACCACAAATAAAATACATGACGAAAATCACTAGAACATCATACAAAACAATTGAAACAGACGTACAAAAACATCACATTGATGATAACACATAAAAGGAAAAAGATCAATGTGCACCCTGCGCCGACTTTGGACGGCCGTCTGCTATGAGCAAATGGTGTGGTTATCCGGATAAAACGATAACAATCTACAGGAATAAAATTCTTTACAAATATCAGACAAAACAAACATATGGAAGAGATAAAGAAGATCCTGACGACAATCTCAACAGCACTTACAATAGAGCACCAAATTTAGCATCGACGGACCCCTAGCAATCTAGGTGCCCGACAGGAGCTAGCATCCCCTGTTTGGCTAGCCGCACCTGCCGTCAATATCCTTGCACGAAAATGAAAGCAATATCTACAGAACATGCACTGTCTGAGGTCATGTCTATATAGAACCGGGCCGCATTCTCAAGGAAAGATAAAAAGCGAACGAACAGACGGAAACAAAAAAGTACCATAAAGAGAAGAAATATATCACTATCATAATATATAACCTCGTTTGAGTCAAGTTTTAGAACGAGGTGTACAATAGGAGGTGCTACTCTTCTGTGGATTAGAGTTATCTGCCCTTGTATGCGCTCTTCTTCAACTTTACCAAGTAAAGGTAGAAAAGGACGTTGTCATGTTCATGATTAAAATTAAGTGAATAGAAAGAGAAATTTAATCATTATTGATCATTTAAAAGGAGAAAAAGTACATAAGATCTTCTTACGTGACGTATGCATTCAGCCCTGATACCACAGCCGGAAACAGACGACCGATGGCTTCGACGAAAATAATGTAAACGAGGGAAGACGTTACGTTGTCCACGAAAAAGGAGCTGCAGCATCTATCTGCCGCTTTTATTGTAAGTAATGTTTGTTGTTTTCATCTTTATCTTATTTAGAACATGATATACCACTTAAGTGTTGAAAGTCACGATTCGTCTGTCGTATCCATGAAGACAATATATTGGTGGATTTACATGTATGTTTGGAAAATCGATGTCAAGAAATTTTATTTGTTTCTTTCATCACGCTTTAGGTAATATGAACACAGAGGCATGAGGAAGTGAACACTAATTTATTTTCTATGATAAAACGACAGGTTCCTGTGTTCTATATTCCTCTTTTGTAACAGAATATACATATTTTTCGATTTAACTCAGTTTTGAAGGTAGAATAGCTTGTTTGAAATCCCATCTTTTTTCTACATAAATTCTCGGAACTGTAATAATTTCAATCTTGAATGAATTGTGCTTTAAACGCTGTTTAAACGATATAAAATAAATAATGGACTACCATAACATTGGGTTTTTTAATTCCCCAAAATCATAATAAATCATATATGCAAATGTTAAGGAAGTATCCAGATTTTGAAGCAACTTTTTCATATGTTGTGTCAAACATACAAGAAAAACAGAACATATATACATGTAATTATTTTCAAGTGTAAACGTTAAGAAGACTTCAAAGCAATTTTTTTATATAAAAATTGCATCTGATGTAAGGTACACATGTAAATCAAAGTACTAGTATTCAAGAAATCAATCATCAAAATATTATGTTATGTTTTTCATTGAATTGATGAAAAGTAAGAATGCTGGCTCATGCATCTCATTTATTGCATGAATCAAATTTTAATGTCAGATCTTACGATTTACATTATGTTTGGCACTTTCTATATAGACATGACCTCAGACAGTGCATGTATTTTATATATTGTGATTATTTTCGTGCATGAACGTCGACGGCGGGTGCGGCTAGCCAACAGGGGATGCTTACTCCTCCCGGGCACCTGGTCCCACCTCTAGCTTGCTAGGGGTCCGTCGATGCTCAGTTTTGTGCTCTGTTGTGGGTGCTGTTGAGATTTTCGTCAGGATCTTCTTTAACTCATTTGTGTCACACTTATGCCCTTTGCCGTGTGGAGCTCGTAAAAAAGTTCCCCGCGAGGGGTTTGACAGTAAGTGTTTTGAATACTTTCCCTGACATGGTCGCCATGGCACTTTCTATATAGACATGACCTCAGACAGTGCATGTATTTTATATATTGTGATTATTTTCGTGCATGAACGTCGACGGCGGGTGCGGCTAGCCAACAGGGGATGCTTACTCCTCCCGGGCACCTGGTCCCACCTCTAGCTTGCTAGGGGTCCGTCGATGCTCAGTTTTGTGCTCTGTTGTGGGTGCTGTTGAGATTTTCGTCAGGATCTTCTTTAACTCATTTGTGTCACACTTATGCCCTTTGCCGTGTGGAGCTCGTAAAAAAGTTCCCCGCGAGGGGTTTGACAGTAAGTGTTTTGAATACTTTCCCTGACATGGTCGCCATGGCACTTTCTATATAGACATGACCTCAGACAGTGCATGTATTTTATATATTGTGATTATTTTCGTGCATGAACGTCGACGGCGGGTGCGGCTAGCCAACAGGGGATGCTTACTCCTCCCGGGCACCTGGTCCCACCTCTAGCTTGCTAGGGGTCCGTCGATGCTCAGTTTTGTGCTCTGTTGTGGGTGCTGTTGAGATTTTCGTCAGGATCTTCTTTAACTCATTTGTGTCACACTTATGCCCTTTGCCGTGTGGAGCTCGTAAAAAAGTTCCCCGCGAGGGGTTTGACAGTAAGTGTTTTGAATACTTTCCCTGACATGGTCGCCATGGCACTTTCTATATAGACATGACCTCAGACAGTGCATGTATTTTATATATTGTGATTATTTTCGTGCATGAACGTCGACGGCGGGTGCGGCTAGCCAACAGGGGATGCTTACTCCTCCCGGGCACCTGGTCCCACCTCTAGCTTGCTAGGGGTCCGTCGATGCTCAGTTTTGTGCTCTGTTGTGGGTGCTGTTGAGATTTTCGTCAGGATCTTCTTTAACTCATTACGGGTATTGGACAATGAACATTGCGAGCTTCAGAAATTACGTATCCAACATTCTAACCAATAGTAAAGCCGTTAATGCTGATATGATGACATTACAAAAATCATATTCCTGACGTACTTTATTGTTGCAAATGATTGCTTTTCATTTCCGTGCGTTTGAAAGCGATGCTAATTTGCCTAGGCAATAATGGACTAGGTTTGGGTATACAAAAGAAAGAAAAGAAAACAAAATGTAACCTGCTAATGTATGACTTCCAATATCATTAGCATATTCCTGGAAATCAATCCTTAAGTATATATATTCCTGCATGCTAAGCTCAGAATAAAGTCAGGAGAGACTGAGTGGATGAATTTAGGTATAGTTGACTTTTATTTTTAAATTTTAGGGTATTTTCTGTTCAATTTAATATCACATTCGACGTAAAGTAATTTCTTTTTAATCATGTTTATAGATTGATCTTGTTACAATTGTCAGAACATAACAGCAAATAGCAGTTCATCTAAAATAAGTCTAAATCCGGTTTTTTTTACTTTGTTTACTTTGGTTGCAGTTTTATCCTGATATCGTATGCCTTTGGTTTGTGATTTCCTGAATTATCGATTTTGTACTGTGTATTGGGATATGGTCATTGTCCATATATGTCATTGGAATTAAGGTAAAAAAAAAAGATGTAGTTATTTTGTATTCAGTCATTTTGTACATCTATGTGAAAGATTCATTTTTTATCCAAACTTGCACAAAAAATAACCATTTAACGTAAACTGCAGTTTAGTTATTTTGTAGGATGAAAAGCTTATTTCCCAAAGATCAATGCCGTCCACATAATACAAATTACGTTGTTATCATGTAAGGCAAATAGGATATGATCCGAATTTCCAAAACATGAGTTAAAGAATATCCTGACGATAATCTCAACAGCACTCACAATAGAGCAATAAATGACATGAGTTTATCTTAGATAAAATAATGTCGAAGGGTTCCAACTCTCTACCCTCTTGAAGAAAATTCCAAACCAATTTCCATGCACCAGACACGTGTTTCGAATATTAAATTCTCATCAGTGATGCTTTCAGCGGAGCCACCAAAAATAATTTCAGTAGCGCCCATCGGAAGGAATCAGGTGGCAATCTATATTTCATATGCAAATTGAAGTGTCGAAATAATAAAACAAAAATGATATGCCCCCTACATCTCTGTTTTTATCACATAAGAAAAAGAAATTTGAATAAAAAGGAGAGGTAAAATTTGATAAATTACAACTCTTTCAAAACCTGATGCTGCGGAATGTCATGTTGAAATGAAAATTCTCATTACTTATATCATTAATCAGAATAGATAGATTTGAGTGGAGATATTTCATACAATCAAATAATATGTCATCTGAAAACGGGCAAAGAAATTCTATTTTCATAACGAGTTCTTTATGAGAATTTGTTTCAAGGGTAAACATCAGAGTTGTCAAAGGTAAAATATAGATACATGTTAGTTGAAATATTCCACAGTATGTGCTGCTCAATTTGGCAAATAAACAAGTTTTATTAATATCATCTTAAAAGGAGAAGGTTGGGCAAATCATTAGAATTTCCATCGGAACAGTTGCAAACTCGGGAATGAACAATAAAAATGCCATTGGTTCTGTAATCATTTATCAACACCAAGCAAGAAATACTTACCTGATATGTACATCGAGAAACTCTCCGGATTTGATAAGTTTCCATGGAGCTGTTTCAACGGGCGTTGTATGCAATCAGGAGACTCCCCGGGCGCCTGGTCTTACTTCGGAATGGTATTCATTCCGAGATTTGCAACTGTCTCAGTGGGAATTCTAATTATATTGCCTTGATATTGAATAACTGATAGGTACTTCTTTGATGTTTATGCAATATAAGGAATGTATCGTTTTCTCTACATTCTAATTTTTAAATATACATTTCACATTTTGTTTCAATTTTCAGTTGATCATCACTGATTTTTAATTCTTTCAGTGAAAAAAGGTCTTCAAACAGGATTTTTGCATTACAATTGGAACCAATTTTGCCCCGCTCCTTGTTGTCATATTTTTATACTCATACGAAGCTGAATTTATTCAATCTTTGATGTCTTAGGGCAAAAAGCAGTTAGTTCTTAACTTCAACTTCACGTACAGATAGATTGATGATCTACTGTCCATCAATAATCCAAAATTTGCAAATTACCTTGATGTTATCTATCAAGTTGAACTTGAAGTTACAGAAACGACAGAGACCGTTTACTCAGCGTCCTATTTGGATATTATGTTCTCTTTTGACGTCCATGGTAATATGAACACCTCACTCTATGACAAATGTGAAGACTTCAATTTCAATATCACAAATTTTCCTTTTCTGAGTAGAAACATCCCGTTGTCACCAGCAAAATGGCGTTTTCATTTCTCAATTTTAAAATACGTTATGCTCGGGCAAGGTTCATGCACTCAGAGTTTGTTCTAATAGCTAGACGGCTTTCAATTAAGCTTCTCAGTCAAGGATACATTTGTGATTGACTAACTATCGTCACTGATATGGGTATACGGTAACACACTATGATGTCCCCTTATCCAGAGTTATAGACCTTTTGCGCCATGACACTACCAATTTGTACGTTTGCCTTCCTTTGTGGTAGTTTCCGATTGTGACCTTTCTACCGAATTAAAATGGCGGGTGTTGCATGCAAGCATGGGATTCTCACTCTTCCTTGGCACCTGATCTCACTTCTTCGCAGGGAGTTCACTTCTCTTCATATAAACATTAAAGAAGTAGATTTGTTTTTGAATTTCTGTTCCTTAGCCTAAGTTCTGGTTTTATCCTGGTTTTGTATGCTCTTGGTTAGATGATTTTCTGATTAACGACTTTAAGGACATATACTGTGTATTCAGTTTTAGGATAGATATCCTTTATATTTGAATCAGTTTCATCTTATTGTATGTAAAAGCAATGTGCATAATGTCGAAGGGTTCCAACTCTATACCTTCTTGAAGAAAATTCAAAACCAATTTACCAGACACGTGTTTCGAATATTAGATTCTCATCAGTGATGCTCCACCAAAACTCATTTCAGTAGCTTCCTCTTTGATATTTTGAATTAAGATTTGTACATTTACATTACAGAGAGAGCGCGGCTCCAAATTTCCTGTAGGGTAGATTCAGTAGCATATCCAAATAAAATCTATGTTCAAAATAGCATTGGAGGGATGGTGCTAAGATAGCAATGTGCAGTGACGTTTGATGAGGTTACCCTAGGAAATAAGGAAGTTCTGAGTACTTCCCAAATAGACTCATGCAGAAATTTTCCATTGCCAAATATGGCACATTCAAAATTATACTCAATAACTTTTTTATTGTTGTGTAATTTTCCTTTATATTTGGAATACAATATATTGGATATTCTACTAATTGATTGAAACGAAGAATTTGAAACCTTTCCGTTCATACCTTTTGGTAAAATAACATACAAATTTTTATTTAAAATATTTTTCAAAGACCTTCATTATGAAAATCGGAGTTATCTTTCTTTGTACGTCAGAAATACAGAATACTCTTCGATGTGAAGATTCAAAATTTTGGGTGCATTATATGTCCTTAATAGGGATATGTTTTTGTCTATACTTTTCATTGTTCTTTCTTTTCAGGAAATACACATAGGACATCAGTACGGACAGTAATTAGAAAGTGAGTATTTTTATACGTTTTGCGTTCAAGAGGAAACAAACATGTGGAAGGAATCTAATATGACGTGTTTTAGCGGTTTGTCAATGAATATGATTATACAAGCTGACGAGCGATCAAACCAACTACCATATATTATCATGGGCATTATGCTTTCTGTCGTAGGCGTCCTCGCCAACGTACAAGTGATTGTTGCACTATGGGGTTTCTTAGAAGACCAGAATTTGACTTTTACCATATACCTCAAAACTATTTCCGTGTCGGATTTGATGGCTTGCGTTGGAATGTTTGCAAAAATATTCGGAGAGCATTATACTTGTCCACAAGTTTACGACAAAAACAATATATGTAATATCACAAACTTTTTTGGATATTTTTCATCCATGTTTTCTATGTGGCTTGTCGTTGCGATAAGTTATGATCGATACCGTCACATTTGTAAGCCTCTTCACACTCAGCACTCAGGTAAAAAGACTTGGGCTATTTGCGGAATGTCAGTAATACTCGCCTTCATCTTAGCACTTCCAGTGCTATTTATATATGGGAATAGGAGTGTTCAAATTGACGGCGCGGTTCATGTCATAGAATGCGGAATATCTGACTCGGTTCGCTACACACAGTTTCCACGTATTTTCTACATCTTTTGTGATGTATTATTCTTTTTTCTACCCTTATCTGTAACGATTATGTACCGAAAAATACGAGACACTGCTATCATTGGTGTGGAAAATAGGAGGAAACTAGAAATTGCCGGAAGACTGGCTGCATTGAGGTTTCAATCTACATCTTTTTCATCAAAAGTTAATGAAAACGAAGGACAAGTACCACATGTAGAAGTTCAATATGTCCAGGAGAAGACAACGAAGCTTACTAGAATTCCTGTGCTTATAACTATTTTCTTTTCGTTGTCATATGCTGCTATTTTGGCAATAGAAACTTCTAAGGCTGTCAGCGGAAATGACAAGAACCTTCAGTAGATCAGCGTTTATATTTTATCGATACGGGTTCTTTATAGTATTTCTGAACAATATTGTCAATCCTTTTATATATGTTTTCAATCATAGCAAACTGCGTTTAGCAATACGGAAAATGTACACCAGTAAATGTGACAAATATTAGAAGGCAGCTATGTTGTACATGTAGGTCCTGTAACTATTCTTCCTAATTATGTTTGAGTAATCAAGAATAGATTGAAAGCTTTGGATGCATAGGTTGTCAATTTATTAGTAGTAGCTACCGTATAACGAGGAATTTTCGAAGAGTATCAAATTTCGCGATTTTATTGTAAATAAGGGTGTCTTTAATTTCGTGGGTAAATTTTTCCGCGATTCCTAAATTACACATGATGTTTTGTACCTTCTTTCAATTCCATTATTTAGCTACTTCTATCATAAGAATATACTCGATTCATTTGTCTTTATCTGTAATTGGTAAAAAGTGACGAATGGCAGATGTACAAGGAGGAAAAAATGAAACGGATATACAACTTCATGATCAACCTTATCAAACATAAATTTTCGAGAGAATAAATTTTCGCTTTTCAAAATCACTCGCGAATATACCGAAAAATTAGTATATCGCAAAAATTTCTGGTTATGCGGTATCTTTGTAGCTTAAGTACAAATATGACTAGATGTAATTTTTTTTCTTCTGTATTTTTTATCATTAATGTATTGAAAATATTATTATTATCATGGTGCACATATTATTCGTATTTTAAGCTCTAACTGACTTTTGCTATTTATGTTATACGTAGAAATGTTGTAATATGGAGAAACATATCAAAATGTGTAGTCTTTTGTGTTTCATGTATATATGTCGTGTGTCTCTTTTCCGTCTCTTGGTGTGCTCGTCTTTAGTGTTTTCGCATCGGGTGTTTTCGTGTGTTGCTCTTTAGAGAAGACAGGGCCCCGACCACATGTCCTCTCTGAATGTCAGTCGGACTCCTCGGGTGATAACATACATTAGCTCGCTACAGCCGGCAGAGCACAGGTTGTATTACGCATGCCCTCTTTTTATATCCATTAACATATTCATCTGTGTTGCTTGGGCCCCTGCGTTTTGCGATCTTGTTTGTGTGTAGTCATCTTTGTTTGTGTGTGGTCATCTGACAAGTGAGGAGGTTGTTTTACACCACAATTGTACGTTCTTCGAGACCTCTTGGTAATCGGAATAGTGGGAGGGTTGTGCGCACGTAATCCAGGATAACCACACAGTCTGCTACTGACGTGGCAGATTGCCGTCCTAACTCGGCACCGTTTACCTATTAGTCTCGTTGGTTTATGTGTAGTCATTTGTGTTTTATGTTTTTCTGTGATTTGGCGTTCCTTGTACTACTGCGTCTCTTTCTCTGCGTAGTCTTTTTTTGTGTTTTACAGTAGGTGTTTTGGGATGTTGTTGTTGGTGCTGCAACTAGGTGTTGTTGGAGATCCCCTCCTTTCTTTGCTGTTTGTGCTGCAACGGGGTCTTGTTGGAGATCCCCTCCCTTCTTGAATGACAAAAGAGATGATTTTGGATTCAATGTTGTAAATTTCCCTTGGCTTGACGATGATGTTCCTAGATTACCGTCTTACTGTATTTACATTCACAACTCTTCCAGTATGCTTGAACATGTACAAATGTTTTGAATTTTGTAATAGAAAATAACAAATTATCAAGAAACTTTTAGGTCAAGGTTTTCGCTTTCACAAACTATTGCCAGCTTCTTTTGAAATTCGGACTAATAACAGAGTATATTACTATGGGTACGTCACAATCTGCCTTTGATGGTGACATAATCAACAAAATAAGAACGATCATAGGGAGACAGAATTACCATTAAAATTGTGTTGGAATTATCAAACGCCTTTTATATCGCTGATATAATACTGTTGTCATTAGACGGATACTTTCTTTGGTACTTGACCAATCTAAAGTCTTGTATAGCGCATTTTAAAAAAAATGCATTCTGGATGACTATGACGACAGGACTCTATGACAGGCCCCGTCAAAACCCCAAACGAGAGGAAAGGATCCCCGAATACCTGTCCTCTCTGAATGTCGGTCGGACTCCTCGAATGATAACATGGTGAGCTCGCTACAGCCGGCAGATCATTGAATGTATTTCACACGCTCTCTATTTATATATCTATTTATATATCCATCTACGCAGCTACGTTAAGGTCCCCTTAAATTTAGCGGGAGAGCATTAACATGCAATATATACATACGTGTACATATAAAGTGCAGATACATAAGAATACGGGTTTTACATATCTCCAATGCTAGTTTGAACATAGATTTTATTTGGATATGCAACAGAATCGACCCTATAGGAAATTTGGAGCCGCGCACTCTCTGTAAAATAAACGCAGAAATTTAAATTCTAAAAATAACACAAGAGGGCGCTAGTGAAATTAATTTGGGCTGCTTATTAAAAAGTACTTTGGCTGGAAGCATCACTGATGAAAATTTGATATTCAAAACACGTGTCTGGTGCATGAAAATGGTTGGAAATTTTCTTCAAGAAGTCATACAGTTGGAACTCTTCGACATTATTGATATAAACACTTATTTCACGTTGCATTGTGGAGCAGTTAAAATCGTTCCCCGTGACCTGATGTTTGTCAAGTGCATTAAGTAGCTGTCTATATAAAACCATGCAAAATGAAAAAAAAGTGATCCATCACTAGTAACGGAAATAAATGAATCTATGATACAATGTAAAGTAGTATATTACTACATGCATATTTTAGAATGATGAGAATGTTATATCCATATACATATAGAAAAAGAATGATCATGGGGTTAGCCCCGTGTGGGCATCAGCTTTTAGTATGTTATTTAAAACAATACTTATTTTCCTTGTGGAATAATTTTTGAAACATAACCAGAAATCTGTTCGAATTTATTTTCTTGAGCTATTACGTTATACTAGATATTCATGAGTTTTTATGACGTCATAGCACTTACGACGATGAAGAGAAACATGAACTGAAAATCATGACTCAATACACACCCCCTCCCCTCTTACCGTGTCTTTGCCTCGGACAGTGCATGTATTTTGTATATTCTTTTCATTTTCGTGCGTGAACATCGACGGCGGGTGCGGCTAGCCAACAGGGGATGCTTACTCCTCCCGGGCACCTGATCCCACCTCTAGCTTGCTGGGGGGTCCGTCGATGCTCAATTTGGTGCTCTGTTGTGAGTGCTGTTGAGATTGTTAGTCAGGATCTTCTTTAACTCATTTGTGTCACACTTATACTGACTATTGAATGTGTATATCTTACTAGCGTCGTATATTTTTATTAGTTTATCATCGAAGTAGAGAATCTCAAATTTATTGATATATCATTCCATTCCGTAGAGGATCACCACCACCCCACTTTCCCTTTCAATTGAGGCTCACATTCTCTGTTCCTATGAACTGACTGTTCATTGCATTTATCTTTCTTGCGAGATTTAGAATAAAACTTTACTAGCGGTAATATTCAAAATAGCTTGAAATGATAGAAAATTCAGTGTTTGGTTAAAACATATAGTAGTTTCGTCAGTTACGAAAATACTGTTTAATGTCCATAGTTTTCAATCGAGCTAGGAACCTTCAGGAATTAAAGCAGCAAGTCGAAACATGTAACCAGGATTCCGTCTGAATACCTGTATAAACCAGCTGGTCATATTGTTACAGGTGATTTTTGAATTATCCAGGACAGATAGCTCCAGTGGTCTTCTAAAAAAGGAACTTAGTAGAGAATCCCATCCAAGATAGATTTTATTCGATGTCGCGAAGTACTAAAGGAAGCCTTAGATAACTATACCAAACGATGGTGTAATCGGAAGGAGTCGAATCACATTCTCTGAATGACTGGAAACCCTCATTTTGGATATTACTGACATTCGAATAGACAACTTCCAAAAAAGTCCTCATCTTTTTGAAAATCCAAGTTCTAGATCTGAAAGATATTTCAAATACAAATTACGTAATTTACATGAAGAATCTGTCTTCACTCCTGCAGATAAAGCAGGCAACGACACAATAATCATATAAAAACGTTAGTATATATCAACTTTAGTGTCGGAACTTTCGTCTACAAATACACATGTACTTATATCAAAAGCAATGGAATTGTCCCTAAAATTTTGAGCAAACATAACAGTGAAATGTCTTCATTCAACACCCCTATTTCTAAATTGGATCTTCCTACAATATACTGCATAACAAACCTGCCTAAATCTCCTTACAAATTTAGATACATTGCCAATTCTAGCAACTGCTCAACCACAAGTTCTTCTAGAAATCTGACGTCAGCCCTCACGGCGGATAATATTGTGAAACTGTTCTGAACAGGAATGATGTAAATTTATTTTGGTCTATTGAAAAAAAGGGGGGATGTGATTGACAAATGGAACCTAGAAATTTTCAAGCCAATACGATTTCTTCATACGAATTTTCAAATATGTACACTACGCTTCCTCACGACAAGATTAATGATCAAATGTCCAAACTCATTAAATGGTGCTATAATCGAGAGGGGGAAAACATATATTTGTAAATCGAAATCAAAGGGTTTCTTTTCCGCTACAGAACACAAATCATACAAATCATTGACATGTAGAGACCTGTTTAGTGCCTTGTCCTTCCTCTTTGACAAATTTATGTAAGATTTGGTGAGAATCTCTACAAGCAAGTTGTAGTGATTCCTATGAGTACAAATTGTGCGCCTCTTGTTGCAGATTTATTTTTATACACAAATGAAAAAGTAAAAAAAACATGATGACGTGAAATGTTTCATAGGTACTTCTAGGTACCTGGATGATATTCTTACTCTCGATAATCCTGTTTTTGAAAAGTATAAAGATGTTATTCATCCACAAGAATTGACTCTAAAAAGGCAAATGTCACAGACACATAAACACCATTTTTGGACCTAAATATCAAAATTGTCAGTGGAGAAATTCATACAAGCGTGTATGACAAACGAGATGATTTTAGACTCAATATAGTAAACTTCCCTTGGCTTGACTGTGATGTCCCTAGATTACCGTCATACAGTATCTACATTTCACAGCTCATCCGGAATGCTAGAGCATGTACTGATATCTTGGATTTTCATCACGTTAGGGCACTCCTCAGAAATGACGTCTTGAAATATGGCGCGAAATGACGTCAACCTCAGATTTTGACGTCATCAACACGGAGTCTATTGTCGTTTGCAAATTTTGATACTCTTTATTGTCATTTATCATCGAGTTAGATCTTTATAAATGATTGATTTTTTTTGCTGAATATGTTATAACTTTTATCTATAGTAAAAATACTGGAATGGCATAACGTACTATACAATATTTGATGAAAACGCTTGCCTAGTAACCACGTGCGGATGTTACTCAAAGTCTTAGAAAAGCTTGAAGGCTTTATGGATTTTTTTTTGAAGAGATGATTCGTTTTTTAAACTTACGTTAAACTAACTGAGGATACAGCCTTTCAATCTAAACAAAGTGAAAGCAAGGAAATAATAATGATAAGATCATAATAAATTCTCTATATTATATTTTATTATATAGTCTGTTTATATTCCCACTCTCATTGGCTGAGAACTGTCACATGACGAGTCATTGTCTCATCATATTGACCTGTGAGGGGCGATTTCATTAAATATCACTACCGCGAAAACTCTTGCTTCCGGTTTACCATGAAATATCGAAAACGCGCGAAATTTATATCTGTGACGTCATTAACGTCATTTCGTAAACAGCAGCAAGGACCCTGAAGCTGAACTCAAATTCTTGAATTGTGAGCCTATCTACGGATTTTGACTCTGAAATATTCAGAATTTCTTCAATTGACTCATTGAATGAATTCCATTACGTTCAGGATAATTCAGCGACAGAAAATGCTGATATTAACACATCTTGAAACATTTTCAAAGAAAAGTCGATGTCAGCCATTTCGAAAAGGTACCTTTATAAATACTGATTAAGTCCACTATATAATAAAACAATTGTGGACTTTTCACTCGGTGAATATGGTGTGATATTTTCTGAATTTGAAGATATCACACCATATTCACCTCGTAAAAAGTCCATAATTGTATAATATATTATTCTCTATAGGCCAAATTTAAAGACGGGAGAGAAAATACTACCGACAAAACTTGAAAAAAAGGGCTTAAAAAATTAGAATGCTGGAATTTACTAAGTAAGGTGGCGTGCGTAACATTCAGATTGGACTTTGTAAACTATAAATAATTGTACGACATGCATTTTCTTCGTGGTATTCTTTTAGATTGTAATTAAAATGAAAAAAAAAAGAATGATATAAAATTTTCACGTCTCCCTGTTTGTTTTTTTCTTTCTCTCTCTCTCTCTCTCTCTCTCTCTCTCTCTTTTACACCACGTAAATGAATATCACAATCTAAAATAAAAATTATAATCTATATGTTAGTAACGAAATGTAACAGAATTAATCTTCTCTTTCCTAATACCACATATTTTATCTGTACTGTACAAAGCACTCTTAATAAGTACGAGCATATACGATATACTGAAACAATGCCTATTGATATATTAAAAAAAGCAAGAACTTCGTAAAAATTTTGAAAAATAAAATGTACCTTCTGCCAGGATTGAACTCGCGATCATGGAAATTGCAGTCCTGCGTTATCACCACTACGCCATCGCACCGTTGCGTCACAGTGATGAAATTGTAAAATAGATTTCACTGATTGCCAAAGATTTAATCTTTTCACTTTTTTGATTAAAAAACAATGAAATTTTCCTCAATTAAACAACATAGTATTTATTTCATCTTCTCAGGTAAACATTTGTGTTTAAAGGCCACAAAACTATGAGAACGAAATCGGCGAAGTCGAACTTGATTGTTATAAACTACGAGTTGCTTCCCTTCTCTAGTCACATATACGTTAGACAAAGATATCGTCGTAGGGTGATGGTATAAAATTGCATGGCGCAGGCTGAAATGACAATGCTATGTGTTGGGGTCGCATTAAACTAGTCCGATAGATGGTTGTCCTCCATTATCTAAGTAGGCACTTTGTCGATTCTATCTATTACTGGTGACCACTCAGTATTCCGAAGGTCTAAAAAGACGAAGGTTCAATAGTCCGAAGGTCCGATAATTCGAGGGACTGATAATTCAAAGGTCCGATAGCCCGAAGGCCTGATAGTCCAAAGGTCCTATAGTTCGAAGGCCCATAACTCCGAAGGCCCGATAGTCCGAAGGCCCAATAGTCCGAATATCCAATAAAATTCCTAAATTTGTGATACTAATTAGACACTAACCATTTGATTTTTAGGGGGAAAGGGGGGGGGAGCCGGATTATTTCTTTCTTTTTAAAATAATTCAGCATGATTTTTCGGTCATTTTACACATCAAACACTTATGAGTTCATCTCTCGCCAGCAGATCATTTCATTCTAATTTCATCAATGGCATATGATACCTATAACCTATATATTCACTTAAATATCGATCATACTCAACGGAGACAGGCTATATATGGTGCTAATGACTTTTGAATTTGATTAAGTCACTCCAAATTGCATAAAGTTTGTTCCATTTTTACTTGTACTTAGTTAATGGCACACAAAAAAGTGTTTACTGGGCATGTGGAAAGGTCGGAAGAGATGGGGGAGGGGCAATTTCATGATCCAGAATTTTTTTTGGTCGGCCCTTCGGGCCGGATCTTTTCCCCCTAAAATTTCTTGGTTATTTGATTTGATAATTGGGTATAATTATATTCAATTCAACTTCTTTGATAAAATGTCTTTCAGTCCCATCTCCTTCCATTTAGATTTCTAAATCTGCCAATATCAATTGTACAGGAGGTATCTTGTATCAAGTTCATATCTACAGGGCATTCGGACTTTCAAACCTTCGGACTATCAGACCATAGAACCATTAGGCCTTCTTACTATCGGACCTTTAAACCTACGATCTAATAGACCTTCAAAATATCGGATATTCGATTTTTAGGTACTTCGGATCATGGATCCTTTTGTATATTTGAATGCAGTACTTTCGGTCTATCGGGCCTTCGGACTATCGGGCCTTCGGATTATCGGGCCGTCGATTTATCGGACCTTCGGCTCTATGGGCCCTCGAACTATCGGACCTTCGGAATACTGGGCGGACACCCTATTACTATCTTAAATATATGACAATACTGGGAGTTAAGTGCTGTTCTAGTCATTTTTTAGATGAAAATCGTCCTTTATTCCAAAAATATAAAAAAGAAGAAAAGTGCGCACTTTAACTCATAAATGGCAATACCTACAAGGTATTTTGGTAGTAAGCATAGGACTGTAATTGCAGGAATGGCGTTGCGCCAGCTCGTTTTATACAATTCATTGTTTGCATATTATAAATAGTTGTCACGTGACTTGTGATGTGGCACATGACATCACTATTAGCTGAATGTGAAGTACAAGCTTAGTGTTAAACACCGATACCAAATACATAAAGAAATTTTATTGGAGGATGTCCTTTTTTCATTATTGAAAATGTCTTTTAAAAAGTCACGAACATTGCAACGTAAAAACGAGGAGTGCCTTAACGTAGCTGCGTAGGTCAAGGTTTTCGCTTTCACAAACTAGTAAAGACTTTCTGAAAATTAAAAAAAAATATGATCAACTTCTTTTGAAATTCGGACCCATACAAGCAACAGAGTATATTACTTTAAGTATTTCACAACCTGCATTTTATGGTGACATAATTAACAAAATAAGAAGGATCAAAGGTAGACAGCATAACTATCGAAAATGCGTCAGCGTCATCAAATGCCTTTTATACCGTTGATATGATCCTAATTTTACATGACGGACACTAAGCTTGGTACTTGACCAATCTACAATTTGTACAAGAGCATCCTTGAGACTTGTACTCTGACTGACTGTGACGACGGGACTCCATGACCGGCCCTGTCGAAACCTCTTTAGAGAAGACAGGGCCCCGAACACCTGTCCTCTCTCAGTGTCAATCGGATTCCTCGAGTGATAACATATATGAGCTCGCTACAGCCGGCAGAGCAAGGACGGTATTACGCTTATTCTCTTTTTATATCCATTTACATATTCAACTGTGTTCCTTGGACCCCTATGTTTTACGGTCTTGTTTGTGTGTGGTCATCTAACAGTGAGGAGTGTACACCATAATTGTGCGTTCTTCGAGACCTCTGGGAAATCGGAATAGTGCTAGGGTTGTGCGAACGTAATCCAGGATAACCATACCGTCTGCTATTTACGTGACAGATGGCCGTCCTAAGTCGGCACCGGTTGCCCATTGGTCTCGTTGGTTTATGTGTGGTCCTTTATGTTCAATGTTTTATGGTGTTATTTGATGTTCCTTGTTCCTTTTGCGTCTCTTTCTGTGCGTGTCTGCTCTGTGTTTTTGCATATTGTGTTTTCGGTTTTTGCTGTAGGTGCTGCAACCTAGTGTTGTTGGAGATCCCCTCCTTTCTTTTCTGAATACGACGTACTATTCAGTCAATACTGACCGTATTCTAAAATTATTTTTAAAGTTGCCATAGTGCTTTCGTGAGCAGAGCTCTGTCCGTCGGAGGTGAATTATTTTCTTTAACGGCCAGGCTAATCTAGATTCAGACTAAATATAAACCGCCGGATTCAACTACCGATTACAATTTGTTTTATTATCATTTTCATTTGTTCTTAGATTTTTTTTCTAGTACAAGTTAAATTGATTCATAGGACCGTAACTGAAGTCTCAGTATTGTTCTGTTGTACTATATGTCCGTATGTGTCCGTATAGCCGGTATACTGACGAAAATATTGAAGCAATTTATTTTATATATTAACAAAAATGCTTTAGAATAAACTGTATTAAAACACACGAGCTGGTGCCCTCTATTTCTCCCCCCCCCTCCCCCCAAAAAAATCCTAACAGCAACTGAAGAAATATAACAATCGAGAAATAAGAAATAATCATTTTAAAGCCGGTAAATCAGTAGGCTCAATATGGACAATATATCTTACAAATAATAAACTAAAAGTTGTGCTACTTTAAGATACCGTGTTTATATTTGACATGTTAAAATCAACTCTGTATACTGATTATCAGTAGATCCTTTTAAATAGAAGCAGTTTATAAACAAAAGTTTCCCTTTAAACCTGAGCTCAGAGTGCGCATGGTTGACCTACAATGACCGGATGTGCAAAACTGCGGAAAACACGCATTCTTTTATTACTTCTTGTAAATAAAATATTGGGAACATTTAGAGTTGATGAAAGGAATAGGATGAAAGCTTAATGATATTCAAAATTGATCCAATACAATTAATCCCTTGAGATATCCTTAGCATAGCGTGACGTATTTTATAACATCACAACGTTTTCGCGGAATTTTATCTAACGTCATAGCGTGGAGCAACTTAACGTAGCTGCGTGTGTGTTGCTCGGGCCCCTACGTCATGCTATGTAATTTGTACGCAGCTACGTTTAGGCACTCCTCATTTTTACGTTGCAATATTCGTGGAATTTTTTCAGACATTTTCATTAATGCAAAAAATAACATGCTCCAATAACATTTCTTTATATATTTGGTATCGAACACAAAACTTGAACTACAAATTCAGCCAATAGTGATGTCATGTGCCACACATCACAAGTCACGTGACAACTATTTGTAGCATGCAAACAATGTATTGTACAACACGAGCTGGTGCAACGCCATTTCTGCAATTATAACAGTTCCATGCTTACAAAACATGTACTACCAAAATACCTTTTAGGTATTGCCATTTAAGAATTCAAGTGCGCACTTTTCTTTTTCTTTATATTTTTGGAATAAAAGACATTTTTATCTAAAAAATGACTAGAACAGCACCAAACTTCCGGCATTGTCATATATTTAAAATAGTCATGGACAGAATCGACAAAGTGCCTACATTGAACTTGGAGGACAACCATCTATCGGACTAATTTAGCGTGATCCCAACACACAACATTGTTATTCCAGCCTGCGCCATGCATTTTTATACCACCACCCTACCATGTTATCCTTTTTTAAACGTATATATGACTAGCGAAGGGAAGCAACTAGTATTTTTTAACTATCAAGGACGACATCACCGATTGCGTTCTCACAGATTTGTAGCCTTGAAACACAAATCTTTATTTTAGAAAATAAAATAAATACTACATTGTTTAAATGTGTAATATTTCATTGCATTTTTATTAAACAAAGTGAAAAGATTTAATCTTTGGCAATCACTCAAATCTATTCTACAATCTTATTACTATAGTTTGGTGGCGTAACGGTGATGACGCAGGTCTGCAAAGGAGAAGGGCCACTAACCATCAAAATCGGCCCTCTTACCGTTTTTAAAGAAAATTTACGTATATATAATACAACATTTCTAGTTTCTAAAAATGTAAGCATTATGAAAATCTGACAAAAGGTAAGCGTTTCATGACCCGGTGAAGTGGGCATTGTGAAACGTCAAAATGCGCTTTCTTTCACCATGACGTCATGACGTAAAATGACAATTTACAACAACTAAAACTCTACATTAAAAGTATAACTGTCCTATTTTTGTTGCAGTCAAATTAATTCAGAGGATAAAGTTGATACATATAATGTTTTTAAAGAATATATTTGGATTTCAGTGTTAAATTAATCGGGAAAAGATCTCCGAGAGATATCAGAAGAATCTGAATCGCAATGAAACTGTATCTTCGCTCTCAAATGACGTCGCGTCAAATTATTCATCTTTGAATTCTAGATTCTTATGAAAGCGGTTACATATATACACATCTGACACATGCACTTTTTTGTAGGGGAAGGGGTAGGGATCTCAATAAATTTTAAAGTAGGTGGATACTCTGAAGGAAGATACATAGATAAAGAAAATTCTTGATTTTGACATGTTTAATACCTTTACGATAGAAAGTAGGCGACGGCTTTTCTCACAGTAGGTGGTGACTTTTCGCCAGCTTCCAGCTTATGAAGGGGGGCTGTCATTATATACTTTTCAGAATAAGCAAGTTAGAATTTTCTCTGACTTTAATGAGGTCAGGTTACATGTCCAAATCAGATTCAGGAGCGGATCCAGAAACTCAAATGCCGGATGCACAGACAACTTTTTATTGGGATGAATTGCAACACAATGCAGAAGGATTGAGAGTCCGGGCGGGAACTTATATCATCAATGTTTAGTATAGACTGCTCTTACAATATTTAAAAACGCAATAATTATCTGAAAAATTCAAAACAATGCAATTTAGGACAAAGGAGAGGGCAAGGTTCATTACGCATTCGCGTAACCAAATTTTGAAAAAAGGGGGAGAAAGGGCACTGTGCGACTGTGACTGTGATCGTCATTTTTTTTGTTTGTTTGTTTGTTTGTTTGTTTGGTTTTTTTTCGCCGAGAGGGCTTTACAGGAAGTTGAGAGAGAGGGATAGAGATCCATCACATAATAATCATTCTATATACATCTTTTTTGTTTTAAATATGAATTATACTTACAACACTATATCAAATTAACAGTAAATTTGCTACTTTTGAACCAGTAAATTTCACTGATTTCAGTGATAATTCCATCTATACTTGTCAAAATTTCTAACTTACCATTCTACGGATATGGATTTTCGTTAATGTGGAATTCAAATTATTTTAACGATAATTCGATTTGATATACAACATTTCACTCTTTACTTTAAAAACAAGAAAAACGAAATTTCTCCCAACGGAAACAGACCGTGACGAAATTTGAATTTTGAACACTTTTCATGAATTTCACGTATTTTATCGAAAAAATAAAATCACACCAGTTTTAAAGAATTCTTTGTAACAAGTTTGATCAGAAAAACATAAATTAAACGGAATGCATTTATTACAAAAGCGATAATAAGCAAATAAAACTTAACGAATTTTCCATAAAATGGATGCTTGCTCATAACTCTTGTTAGTGGTGAGTAAAATGAGCTTCCATTAACCAAACATCTTTTTCTAGGCTTAATTTTTAAGAAAAGTGGCATAACACAGGAAAAATTAGATATCGCATTCGCAGGAAATGTTTCAACACGAAAATCCTTACCCGGTATATCAATGATACCGGAAGTGTTATTGACTCGCAACGCATCAGAAAATTTGTAAGCATATCACGACGAAATAACAGTTTCAATCGCCGATATTTCAAAATCCGAAAAACGAATCGCATGATGACCGTAGGAACTTTTCTATTGAAGCCTTTTTCAGTCAAGAGACAAAGTTTTCTTACAAACCGGAAGCGGATGATTCTTTGCTAAAATGCTGTAGAATTTGAAGATACACATCGCAGGATGAACATTTATTCATTTACACTTTAAAAATCTTTCTTTGTTATTATAAATATAGATATTAATCAATTGATTTCTACTTATCGTGATATTGAAGTAACTAGGAAAATGTAAGTTAGAAATTTTGACTAGTATATATGTGATTGAGAAATTTTAGAGCCACAATTGGCGAAAAAGGGTACTATTTCTCATTGGGAACGGGACCGAATAACGGCCCCAAAAGGGGGGGGGGGGAATCCCTGAATATTATCTGACATGGACGTAAATGTAGCTAGGGTGTTTTCGGTGTCGACGCCTAGTCGCCAACGACAGGGGCGGACCCAGAACCTCAAATACAAGGGACACATTCTTATTTATGAGGATGACTTGTAAAGTCAAAGTAAGGGACAATATGGAAGTAAGTTTCCCTCTTTCAGTGTTGTTGGATAGGGGATCGGTCAGAGAAAATTTTGAGAAAGTGAAGCAAATTGGGGGGGGGGGGCTATTGAGCGTATTTGAGCCGCATTTAAAAGGGATCAAGAGCACGAAACGTATCTAAGATAAAGGAAATATCCGATATGCCGATATGAACATAAAATTAATGCTTTATACTTTTTTAAATTAAAAATAATAAAACTAGGGACATCATCTGTCCCAAATCGACCGTGCGCACATTGTTAGCGCGAATTGCTACGCCTGAGAAAACAAAAAAAAATCAAAACGATCATTATCCGTCCTTTATGTAGACCCCACATTTTGGGGAAATGGCGGGGTCTATTTATCTCTTTCCCTTCTTTTTTTTGCGAAAAAAATGTGAACGTTTTTTGCGTACAAATGTACGCCTGGCTATGCCCGTGAAATCTCCGTCTTCACAAATCTGTAGAATTTATATATTCTTTATTCTTTTTATCGCTAACATGGGATGTTTTTATTTAATTAAAGTGTCGGTATGAACAATTATAATATTGTCAGTGACAAGCATACGTATTTAATTTGAATTTCGTCTTTTTGTTTCGGTTACCCAAGTAACTCTGCGATCGGAAAGTACATGTATATATCCTTTATTTATTAGACATTTAAAGATTTTCTGTATGCAGAGCGCTGACTGTCTACACTGTACAGATTGAGGGGTCGTATCAAATCATATACGTCTGTAAATTTACAAAAACTAGTATACCCTGGTTTTATCGCAGTGTCGTACGTACATCGTACATTTTCGGCCCTTTCCGTCGCATGCTCGAGAAAACTGAAATTGTACCCCACTCCGCCAAAAAGGAGCGCTATTGAAATATCTCTCCGATTTTCGTTCAATCAAAAAAAAAAAAAATAATAATAATAATAACAAAACAAAACAAAAGCAACCAGATAGATATTATCATCATAGGTCTTGAAATTATGCTTACGGTTAAATTTTTTGTTGCAAGACATTTCTTTCGGTGCCAACATTTTTTGTAACCATGATTTTGGAGTCTGATATACTTTAGAAATAATTTTATTGGCATAGAGATGTGACTTTTATACTTTTCAAGTTTTGGTTAACACAACAGGTATGTAGACATGGAACAGACAATAGTATTTAAGGTATTTTTGCGGAACCGCGATTCATCTTAACTATTTTTACTTCAAAGCAGCAAGCTCTGCCAAGCTTCAGTGGAATAAGTAAATAATAATCAACCTTCCTTTTTTTGGTAGAATAGTATAGATCATATTTCAGGGAAAAATTCAAAAACCCAACTGTATACGAAATCTAAATTTTGAAAACGAATTGTAGATGGCGCAACTGGAACTAATTGTTGCAGTGTCGTACAAATTCAAATTTTCATTTCAACGGGGAACTATCCCTTTCAAGCGCAGATCTAGAGGTGAGATGGGGTTACCGTAATCAGGGACAACCTGAAAATTGACAAATATGTATTGATAAAAAGTCTGAAATTATGTTCAGGGCATACCAAAGATATGCACTGTATTAAAAATATTTTACGAAAATTTAATGTCGAAACGTGCTACTCTATTTACTTCAACATTTTTTTAAAATGGTCATTTTGCAAATGATAAGCTTATTTCTTACGCAAGAAAATGCTTTATCATATATATGATTAATTCCTTCTTCCATTTGTGTTGTCACATATTGAACAATTATTTAGGATTATAGAATCTCCGTCGACGTACAAAACGATATCTGCCCCTTATTTCCAAATTGTGATAAATTCTTTCAAATGTATATATATTATTTTAATTTGTATATGATCCGTACACTGTATGAAACATGTTGATTTCAACCCATGCCCTCCGTACACAACCATTTGTACTCTGCGGGGTAAGTATAATGAGAATCTTTAACTGAGATTTCTACATTGCTATGATATTTTCACACTTTGCCGGATACGACGAACGGTCAGGTAACGGATAAAAAAATACTTTCGTTAATTTACCGTTTTGTCCGGTTCTTATATGTTGTATTTTCATTTTATCCGTTGTTTCTTTGTCACACTTACTGCGAAGTCCGTTACACATTCGTTAATTTCCGGAAGACTACCGGTATGTCTCCTTTCGTAGTAGTCGCGTGAGCATCTGGCAGTTGCAATGACGATTTTTAAAGCAATTGTATACAATTTCCACATATTGAAATCAATTTTTCCCGCTTTCAATTTTCTTTCGCCACTTTCAAACTTTTTGGGCGATCGAAGGCCTGATCTCTTGATCGGGAGGCGAAATCAATGCCCGTGCCCATGTTCTTCATAAAGCTAATAATTATGGCAAATTAAATCTTGGATTTTTGTATTCGTATACCGCCCCCATATTCTGTAGATGTAGACTGTCGAGCGTCTGCATACGAGAAAACTTAAAATCTCTATTATGACCTTTAACTGTCCTCACTTCTCACTATTAAATTCTGAATTTCATGTCTACATGGATATATTCTCTACGAAAGCAAACAGGAAATAAGTTTAACAGGAGCTTGAAAAAAACTAAAACAAACAAACAAAACACACACACAATAAATACATAAATAAATAAATAAATAAATAAATAAAAAATGAAAAGATATGAAATAAAACTAGTAACTCCGAGTCGATCGAGAAAACCCTCTTTCCACCCAGCATTCGACTTTTGACCAATCCCATTTTCATGTTTAGAAAATGAAATATCTTTGAATTAAATTTAGGATCAAACATACAACAAGCAACATGCCTGTTCTTGGACAATACTTGCTAGTATATAGACTGACCTGTCATGCTTTACTGGTAACAGTCTTGGCTCCCCCTCCCACATATTGTGCTTTTTACGCAAATACTCGTTTCTAGTTCCATGTTCGTTAATGAAAATCAGAGGGAAAGAAAAACGTAAACGGCGTGTTTAAACCGAGAGGCCAACATTTGATATATGATATAAACGTAATTCCCTATGGGGAGGATTCATTCCGTTAACGGAGGTGTTTAAAATTATGACAATCCAGTTCAATAAATGAACGTCATTCAACTCGCTCATTCTCGATAATGTGTGAAGTATTTTGTATAATGGATACATCTTTGAACAAAGCAGGGTTGAAACTAAAATTAACTCGCTCAAAGTTTCTAAATGAAGACATTTTGTTTGATATTATTAACTTTTCGCTGCAAAGTACGAAAGTTTAAAAAAAATGGAGAAAAATCCTTATAATCAAGGATAATAAAGATACCAAACTTTTGATATATCTTACCCAATATATCAATTAATCGTTAAACTTAAATTTTCTTTCCCGGTTTCATCAATACAAAACTTGTCAAAATCCGGCAAAGAAACAAATAAGAGGAATTTGTGCACCGAAACTACAGAAGGACACGCAGCGATCGGTAAAACGACTCCTGTGACCCCTACTGAAATCAGATGGTAAAAAAGTAAAATATCGTAACATTTTAAAGGTTTTCATATAGAGCACAAGTAGGTACGTAAATGAAAATTCGTTTTTATTGAGAATATGTCAAAATAGTTTATCTAAAATAAAAATTAGGAACGTACCCGCCCGTGTTGTTAGCGAAAAACTGCAAAGAATGTATAAAAATTAACGAAAAATACGGATATTACCGTACCGTCACCAGTTTCTGACGTCATTAATGACGTCATGGAGCGCAAAGTTTCGCAAACTATTTACCGTTGACAAATACCGATGTTGATAGATAGATTTACATCAAAATGATTCAAAATTATATCTTTTTAAAAAGTCACTAAATACAGGGCCGTAAATCACGGTTAGTGGACCTTCTCCTTTCAAGTCGTCATCGATTGCCAATCGGTCTCTTGGTTCATGTGTAATCATTTTTGTTTTAACTCAATGAATAAACGAAATGTTTACCTGCAGTAGCCTTCTGGTAGAATTTCTTATTTTGTAACCAACAAAAATCGTTGTCACAACGAAACTTTAAAAATGTTGTAAAAACATTGTGTACATTGGTCATATCAGTGGTCATGTCTCATGTTTGTTTCATCCTCCATTATTTCAGCACCGTTTGATTGGCGTGGCGAAGGTAATGAACTTTTATTCAAGCTCTCCAGCTTCCTTGTTTAATAACAATTCTTTGTTAACAGTAGGCACTTTTATTAAGAATTCTTTGATCTTTATATTTGATGAATGAAATAATTTTCAATTTTCATACGCAGGATATATCATGTTCCGTTTATTTAAAGTTTTACATTCTAATTACTACGGTGATGTTCCTTTTGAAATTCGGACCCATACATTACTTTGGATATTTCACAAACTTAATATTATAGTTACATAATTATCAAACAACATAACAGCATAACCATCGAAAATGCGTCAGAATCATCAAACGCCTTTTATTACGTGGATATGATCCTATTGTTACCACCATACGGACACTAGACTTTGTACTTGACCAATCTACAGTCCTGTACCAGCGCATTCTGTTGGTGCTGCAACCGAGAGTTGTTTGAGATACCCTCATTCATTCTTAATAGAGCACCACATTGAGCATCGATGGACCCCTAGCAAGCTAGAGGAGGGGCCAGGTGCCCGGAAGGTGTTAGCGTCCCCTGTTTGGATAGTCGAACCTGACGTCGATGCTCATCCATGAAAATGAAAACAATACTTACAAAATATGCACTGTCTGAGGTCATAGAAAGTGCTATGATGACCGTGTCAGGGAAAACGATTTAAAACACTTACTGTCAAACCCCTCGCGGGGAACATTTTCACGAGCTCCCAACTTGTTTATGAGTATTTAGGCAACTAACTGAGAGACTATTCAACCAAGGTTAAGCACACTGAGTTTGTCAGAGAGAACAAATTTTTGGACGTTACAAGGGAATTATCTATAAACACCATATACCATCCCGTCGTCCACAAATAATGAAACATTTTTAGCTTACAACCATAATAAAAAAAAACATTGAATGGAATAGACTCACTGGGTTTAACTTTTTCTGCAAGGCTGAAGGATATGGAAGAGTTCCGAAGCACAAAACAACACTAAGTATATTAAACAAATTTAATAAAGAGCACATTCATGTATACATAACAGCAGCAAGCTTCACAAAAACACGAACAATTCCAGGAATTTTCGTTACTTTTTTTCGTGAAATTCTCCTTTAAGAATAAAAATATCAAAATGTTGTTTCTGAATTTAGATAAAGTATGTACACATAATATTAGAACACATCTAAATGGAAAATCTTAAGAGCGTTTTATTAAATAACAAAAGTTATGAAAATTTCGGGGGGGGGGGGGGGGTTTCGTACTATTTGTCATTGTAAGTACTTTTGTGAAACTGGACACAGATCGACACACAAGAAACAATCCAAATCATGAAACATGTATGAACGACAATACATAGATTAAGGAAAACCGAGGTGCACCCGGTACCGACTTATATCGGCTATATGTTACATGTATATATAATACAGAATAGTTTTATCATCTAGACTACATGCATACAACTAACCTATTTACAGCATTTACATCATGTGTGTATCCTCGTAATCATTTGAAAAGTTTGTTCATGATATTCTTTATATACATTGTGCACGCTTCTAATTATTTCAAAATTGTGCATCAAAGCCGTATGGATTTCTTTATCAAAATCATATGAGAGTTTTTTATAAGAAAAAATTCAATGAAATGCATTAAATTTACAAGAAGCGATGTTATAGAAACCTGGTACTTCTTTCAAGATGCGCTTTTTGCAATATACATAATATACATGCGCATGTGTAACAAGATCTTTAACCGGTTATGAGGTCAAATCATTGTTACTTTCCTTTTCAATTTGTTAAGCTTTTTCGATTGGCTGGTCAAAGGACCGTGCCATGCTTAAGAGCTAATATTCTTCCTTCTTCCTCCTGTGATTCCAATGAAATTTGTTTACAGTAGGTATATAATAATCAATGTGATTGTCATTTATATTTACATGTCTATTGGATATGATATCAATTTCTCTTAAGGCAGAAACATCCCGCAGAGTCAATGTCTTATGAACTGTCGAATTATCAATGTTTAATGAGATCGCCAATTTCATCTAATTGCCTGAGGATTTCAAAGAACTCTGGTTATAGGAATTCTGATTTGTATTAACATTTCTACAGGTTAAACAGGAGGTTCAATTAACTTATTTTTTTATAAACTATAAAAACAGCCTGGTTAGCGCAGTGGTAGCACGCTCGCATCTCACCTCTGAGGTCCCTTACGGGGAGAAATACGTTGAGACGATTTTATCGCCGTTATTTCCAAAACCTTTAAATGTTAAACGTAAATGTTCAAATTAGATAGCATCATTTAAGGACGGATTTTCAGCATGGACCAGACATGCACGTTTCGGGTACTTAACCCTCGTCAGTGATTCTCATTCTAAAAAATGTAATATTACCAAAGAGTGTGAATAATATTCTGTCCAAAAACTTAGCAGGATGGGTGGGATATGAGTTAGGCGAGTTAACGTCCGTGAATAGAAAAACACAGGTGATGCGACGCCATCACCATCCGTTGATTGTACGGATCTAGACTTTCGTAAGCAAATTGTACAATTTGTGAATGATATATAACACTATGAATTTTGAGATTTCAATGAGAAACCTATCTAACATGATAGATTCTTCTGCAGAAATCCTGATTCGTGGGATGTCGTAGCTTAAGAGGAGTCTACATTCTCCTTGAACGAAACACCACTTTATACCTGTCAACTTGTGTCTATTTTGTAAATATGTACTTTTGTCATATGTTTTATCGTGCTGTTCCTATATTTGTGACATTACTCTAATATAAAAAACCATTCAATACACTTTAATGTAAAAGAAGTAAGTGATTAAGTAAAAAAAAATTAAACATGCTAAAAAAGCAGTCCGTTGTTAGACAGTATAGAAAATTTGGTCCGTAGTTAGATGTCCGTTGCTAGTCATAGTCAAATATATTAGAGCATTTTTCTAAATGATATGATTAATAAAGAATTAAGTACCCGGGACAGTCGTGTTTTATGAGCTTAGATAAATTTCAGAACTTTTGGTTGTTACATAGGGAAAACTACTTCAGAAAGTTGATGAAAACACAACTTTACATTCATTACGTGTTTTGGGGAAATACAAAAGAGAAATTCAAAGACGTATAGCGATTATGGATTATTTATTGATTTGTTTATCTTTATGATTAGATTTCACTAATGTCTATATGACGTCGTGATGGACATAAAGATAGAGTATCCCTCAGGTCAGAATTGCTAGTGAATTTTTGCCCGGATACCATAGTTTTTCTCTTCAGAATATTGTTCAGATTATCAAACTAAATTGGTTTGGGGAAAAGAAACTTAATATATAGTTATATTTTATCATGTCATATAGAAAGGGATTTTTTCTTATTTTTTTCCCATTGGGTCAAATTTTAAAGTTCAAACGGCTTAAGGTCTCAGTATAATCAGAAAACCATGAATTATATTTTGTTTGAATATCAGGTTTAACATATGCTTTATATATATTTTTATTTTGGGGAAGGTGCCTGTGTCTGTCTCATTTGGGAAAATTTACGACATTTTGCTAAGATTGGGAAAATTTTCGAACAAATTTTCACCAAAGTATAACCCTAAAGTATCATTTATTAACACTGGTAATCTATTGATTTGCTTGAACTGAACAAGGGATGAATAAAAGCTTTTAAATATGCACTTCGAAATAGGACGTTTTGTGCTGACTTCCAGGTTTTGGGTTTTATTTTCTCAGGTGTTTTTTTTTCATAATTTCTCTTTGGGAATTTCAGGGTGATTTTTTGGGAAAAATAGAGGAGTGAGAGAGGAGTGTACTCAGATAGTCCTAATCACTCCTACATTGCCGACACAGCCTTGGTACCCAATTCTCCTTCAAATGTCCATAGACCTCCCAGTCCTCTTACCCATGAACGGGATTACCCTCCTTTCTCCCACGGGGGACAAACACCCACTAATATTGAACAACACGTTGCAACTAGCAGGCTGGACGGTCTCAGGAGATCTTTCTCTTCAAGAGGATTTTCGGAAGAAGTTAAGCAACTTCTCCTTCACTCGTTGCGTCCAGGCACGAAATCAGCTTACGATAGTGCCTGGAAGAAGTGGAATGGCTGGTGTTTCCAGCGGGAAGTTGATCCCTTTTCACCACCTGTGGCCTCAATACTAGACTTTTTAGCTTGGATGCATAACTAAAATTTCCAATACAGAACAATTAATGTCCATCGATCTGCTATCTCATCAGTGTTACCGCAAGTTGGAGGCATCGCTGTTGGCAATTTACCCGTAGATAGGCAACTTATGAAAGGGATTTTGATTAAGACTCCCCCTCTTCCTAAGCATACTTATTCTTGGGACATAAGTAAGGTCCTTAATTACATCAAGGAACTACCAGAAAACGAAAGTCTTTCTTTAAATACACTCAGCAAAAAACTTGCGATTTTATTGTCATTGGCAGCGCCAAAACGCGTATCGGAAATTTCAAGGTTAGACCGCAAATGCATGATCAAACGAAGTAACTCCGTCATTTTCACGTTACCGAGTTTATCGAAAACGCAGAGCGACCCACAAAATAGGACTGTTGAATACACAGAAATACCCGATACAAAATTATGTGTTGTTAAGTGTATGTCGGTATATCAGTCAAAAACTGACAATTTTAGGGAACATGATCCCCTTTTTACGGTCTACCAAAAGCCATATAAAGGTATTTCATCTCAAACAGTCGCGAAATGGATTAAGTGCATTATGACCAAATCTGGTATTGATACAAATAAATTCCAAGCGCATTCTTGCAGGATGGTATCTACCACTAAAGCCGCTTTATGTGGCGCATCTATTGAGCAAATTATTGATCAAGCCGATTGGTCGAATGCTTCAACTTTCAAAAAGTTTTATTTTCGACCTAACAATGTAGAGAATGCTTCATATTCATCCCGAGTTTTGCTTCACGAGATACCGGTGAGTTCTTCGGCTTTGAACATGCATTATTATATCTCACGGAAATCTTAGAAATATAATTTAAGATTTTATGAGGGCGCGAAGCGCCCGAAATGAAATATTGATTATATGATAAGATTGAAGTGAGATATAATAATGCATTTCCCACCCGTCCCTTTCTCCCTTTTTTACGAATATATCTCTTGTATTACTGTGCTTTAAGTTTAGCTTTATACTTGATACAAGATTTATACCTATTTTCATTTATTTGAGGTTCATACTATGTTTTCAATTTCTGTTCTGTAGGGAGTAGATGTTACCGAGTCGGGAACTGATGTCACGGAAGTAGACCACTGACGTAGTCCTGACTACAACATTGATGTCATGATGTTCGGAGTGAATCAACTGACTTTATACTGTTCTCTTTTCTGTACAAGAACTGAATTTGATTTATTTCTGTTTTGTATATTTGAATGAATTCTTGTAAGGATAAAGATTGAATTTACACTTTTGTTATTTTTGCTCGCTATTGAAAGTCAGTAAGATTTACAGGTAGATGAGTATATATACAGGTATGATTACCTGGAGCGTGACACGATCGAATGAATCGTACCCGGGTAAAGTCCATATTGAGGGGATATTTTTTTCTACTTTTAAGAGCTGTTTATTTTGTTGAATTGAAGGTCAATGCATTATGATATCTCACTTCAATCTTATCATATAATCAATATTTCATTTCGGGCACTTCGCGCCCCCATAAAATCTTAAATTTTATCTATGAAAACTGAGCTCTATGTGATCCGCAATGTAAAGTCTTGTGTAATGTGAATATAAATTTTCCTTATTTTTCCATCTTAACCTCTGAATCAATCAAAAAATACTTTCTTTCCTCTACACATATTCATGTACATGGTGGAATCGGTAATGTTCATTGACCAAATTTAGCTTGCGCATGGGCAGAAAGCAAGCTGAGAAGGTCAACGTAAGGGCACATGAATATGGGCGGGCTTTATGTTGAATTTTTGCTGGGGCTGTAAGAATTCAGAAAACTGCTATTCTTGTCCAGAAAGGCGTTTATCCGACGATTTTTTAATCAACCTTTTCATAAAACCGTCATCATTTTCTATGAGTAATAACATACGTTAAAATGAGCAAATAAAAAAAATGCAATCGCTGACAGCTAGTATTGCTTTAAGACTTGCATTCTACTGACTGTGGCGACGGAACTCCAAGACGGGTCCTATCCAAACATCTTTAGAAGACAGTCCTCTCTGAATGTCAGTCTGACTCCTCGGATTATAACAAACATGAGCTCGTTACAGCCGACAGAGCACGGACTGTTTAACGTTATCCCTCTTTTTATATCCATTTACATATTCATCTATACTTGCTTTGGCCCCTGCATTTTTCGGTCATGTTTGTGTGTGGTAATCTAACAGTGAGGAGGTTGCTTTACACCACAATTGTACGTTTTTCGAGACCTTTGGGTAATCTGAGTAGTGGGAGGGTTGTGCGCACATACACCAGGATAACAACACCGTCTGCTGCCGTGGCAGAAGTCGGCACCGATTGCCCATTGGTCTCGTTGGTTTATGTAAAATAATTGTCTTTTGTGTTTGAAGTTTCTATGTAATTTGGCGTTCATTGTACCATTTCCGTCTCCTTATGTGCGTGTCTGCTTTGTGGTGGCTGTTTTGGGTTTTGCTGATGGTTCTGCAACCGAGTGTTGTTGGAGATCCCCTCATTCATTCACAATAAAGCACCAAATTGAGCATCGACGGACCCCTAGCAAGCTAGAGGAGGGACCAGGTTTCCGGAAGGTGTTAGCGTTCCCTGTTTGGGTAGCCGCACCTGCCGTCGATGTTCATCAATGAAAATGAAAACAATACTTACAAAATATGCACTGTCTGAGGCCATAGAAAGTGCTATGGCGACCGTGTCAGGGAAAACGGTTTAAAAATTACTGTCAAACCCCTCGCGGGGAACATTTTTACGAGCTCTCAACTTGATTACGAGCTCCTTAGGCAACTAACTGAGAGACTATTCAACCAAGGTTAAGCACACTGAGTTTGTCAGAGAGAACATATGTTTGGACGTTACAAAGGAATTATCTATAAACACCATATACCATCCCGACGTCCTCAAATAATGAATTATTTTTCAGCTAACAACTAAAAAAATAATCGAATTTTTGGGATTTTGCTGTGGATGCTTCAACCTAGTGTTGTTGGAGATCCCCTCCTTTCTTCTATGATACACTCAGTGGGTTTTACTTTAAAGGACAACACTAAGTATGTTAAACAACTTCAATAAAGAGCGCCTACATGTATACATAACAGCAGCCAGTTTCACAAAAACACGAACGATTTCAGGAATTTTCGTTACTTTTTATCGTGAAATTATCCTTTAAGAATAAAGATATCAATATTTTGTTTCTGAATTTAGATAAAGTGTATACAGATAATATCAGGAAACATAGTACAATGTCAATGGAAAATCTTTAGAGCGTTTTATTAGATAACGAGAGTTACGAAAATTTCTGGGGTCTTTTTCGTACTTGTAAGTACTTTTGTTTAACTGGACACAGATCGACCCACAACCAAAACAAACAATCCAAATCATGAAACATGTATGAACGTCAATACATACGATAAGGAAAACCTATGTGCACCCAGTACCGACTTATATCGGCTATATGTTACATGTATATATAATACAGAATAGTTTTATCATCTAGATTACATGCATACAACTCTCCTATTTACATAGACCAAATTTATATACATGTGTGTATTAATTTGCCGTAAGCATTTCAAAAGTTTGTTTATAATATCCTTTATATACATTATGTACGCTTCAAATTATTTCAAAATTGTGTATCAAAGTCGTATGGATTTCTATATCAAAATCATATAAGAGTTTTTATTTATAAGAAAAAATTCAATGAAATGCACTGAATTTACAAGTAGCGATGTTATAGAAACCTGGTATTTCTTTCAAGATTCGCTTTTTGTCATATACAAATGTATATGATATACATGCGCATGTGTAACAAGATCTTTAACCGGTAATGAGGTCAAATCATTGTTACTTTCCTTTTCAATTTGTTAAGCTTTTTCGATTGGCTGGTCAAAGGACCGTGCCATTCTTAAAAGCTAATATTCTTCCTTCTTCCTCCTGTGATTCCAATGAAATTTGTTTACAGTAGGTATATAATAATCAATGTGATTGTCATTTATATTTACATGTCTATTAGATATGATATCAATTTCTCTTAAGGCATAAACATCCCGCAGAGTCAATGTCTTATGAACTGTCGAATTATCAATGTTAATGAGATCGCGAATTTCCTCTAATTGCATGAGGATTTCAAAGAACTCTGGTTATAGGAATTCTGATTTGTATTAACATTTCTGCAGGTAAACAGGAGATTCAATTAACTTATTTTTTATAAACTATAAGGATGACCGGGTTAGCGCAGTGGTAGCACGCTCGCATCTCACCTCTGAGGTTCCTTACGGGGAGCAATACGTTGAGACGATTTTATCGCCGTTGTTTTCAAAACCTTTAAAGTTAGGCGAGTTTACCGTCCGTCTTCAGAATAACACAGGTGATGTGACGCCATCACCATCCGGATGTAGACTTTCGTAAGCAACTTTTGCAATTTATGAATGATATCTAGCATCGAGAATTTCAATGGGAAACCCATCTAACATGATATATTCTTCTGCAGAAATCCTGATTCGTGGGATGTCGTAGCTTAAGAGGAGTCTACATTCTCCGTGAACGACACACCACTTCAATACCTTGTCAACTTGTGTCTATCTTAAATATGTACTTTTGTCATATGTTTTATCGTGCTGTTCCTATAATTGTGACATTACTCTAATAAATGACCATTCAATACACTTTAATGTAAAAGAAGTAAGTGATTAAGTTAAAAAAAATTAAACATACCAATAAAGCTGTCCGTTGTTAGACAGTATAGAAAATTTGGTCCGTAGTTAGATGTCCGTTGCTAGTCATAATCAAATATTTAGGGCATTTTTCTAAATGATATGATTTATAAAGAATTAAGTACCCGGGACAGTCGTGTTTTATGAGCTTAGATAAATTTCAGTAAGTGCTTTGGATATATTTCCCTGACATGGTCGCCATAACACTTTCTATGTGGACATTGCATCAGACAGTGCATGCATTGTATATACTGTGTTCATTTTAGTGCATTGGCATCGACGGCGGGTGCGACTGGCCAACAGGGGATGCTTGCTCCTCTCGGGCACCTGGTTCCACCTCTGGCTTGCTAGGGGTCCGTCAATGCTCAAGTTCGTGTTCTATTGTGAGTGCTGTTGAGATTATCGTCAGGATCTTTTTTTTAACTCATTACATAGGGAAAACTACTTCAGAAAGTTGATGAAACTTTACATTCATTACTTGTTTTGTGGAAATACAAAAGAGAAAGTCAAAGAAGTATAACTATTATGGATTATTTATTGATTTGTTTATCTTTATGATTAGATTTCACTAATGTCTATATGATATCGTGATGGACATATTAAATCCTTTTAAGGTAGAGTATCCCTCAGGTCAGAATTGCTGGTTATTTTTTGACTGGATACCCTATTTTTTCTCTTCTGAATATTGTTCAGATTATCAAATTAAATTGGTTTGGGGAAAAGAAACTTTTTCTTATTTTTTCTCCATAGGGTCAAATTTTAAAGAACCAACGGCTTAAGGTCTCAGTATAATCAGGAAACCACGAATTATATTTTGTTTGTATATCAGGTTTAACATAAGCTTTGAATGAATGTATGGAAATGAAAATATTGTAAAAGCATCTGAGACATGAGGGATGTTCTACCTTAACGAGGAGAACGCTGAAAGAAAAACCGATATTTATACAAGCGTAGCATGTTAGAAAATTTTGACAGAAAACTGAATAAAATGTCAGATGTGGAGGAGAAATTGGTAAAGATATATGTAGAAGGATAAGTTTCGAGGATGGATAGTTTTGAAATGAGAGTCAAAAATTCAGAGACAGAAATAGTATATATAAAAGGGAAATTAAGGAGTAACGTAAGGCGCAAAAGAAAAATGATACTTAGAATGATATTATATTCAATGATTTTTTCGATGGTTTATGCTGTGCATTTGTCATATCCGAACGGCGCAAGTATCAATGATTTTGTAGATTATCGATATTGTACTGTTAGATACACATCATTTGATTTTGCTTTAGAGATGCTTGACAAAAATGGATAATGACCATATCCCGATACATAGTACAAATCGATAATTCAGAAAATCATAAACCGAAGGAGAGGGAATGATCCCCAGCGTGACAACCCTGCACTCACCCAGCGAAACAAACCCACAAGAAAGTGACATATAAATGACATCATACAAAACTACAAATCGCAAAAAGACACAACAATATTCACTAGAACATCATACAGAACAATCGTAACAGACGTAAAGAAACATCAAACATTGATGACAACACATAACAGAAAGGAGACCAATGTGCACCCGGCGCCGACTTTGGACGCCCATCTGCTTTAAGGTTATATGGATTACGTGCGCACAACCCTCCCACTTTCGGATATACAGAGATCTCTATAGACACACAATTGTTGTATAAACATTAAACTTCTCACTGTAAGGTGACATCACAAACAAGATAGTTAAAAGCAGAGGCCTCTTGTAACATCGATTCTAGTAAATGGATCTAAAAAATTCTATGGCATGCGCATTACTGTCTGTGCTCTGCTGGCTGAAACGAGCTCAAGATCAATCACCCGAGAAGTCTGACCAACTTTCAGATAGGACAGAGAATGAAGACCCAGTCTACTTCTCTGACGAGATTTTAACAAGGCCCATTATGGAGTCCCGTCGTCACGGTTGACCAGCGTGAAGCGTTTTGAAAGACACTGGTACAAAACTGTAGATTGGTCCAGTAACATGCCCAGTGTTTTTGTGATGACTTTAGGATAATATCCTCGGTAAAGCAACCGAAGGCATACAAAACCAGGATAAAACAAGAACCAAAGCAAACAAAGAAAAATCTCCACCATATAAAAAGAAACGAACTCCCCATATGGGAGAGAGACCAGGTGCCCAGGAAGAGTCAGCATCTCCTGCTTGCATGCAACACTCGTCACTTCAATTCGGTAGAATTCTCACATCCGGTTACTTCCATTTCGGAAGGTACAAGTATATTCTGTGGTTGGAAGGCTCAAATGGTCTAAGACAGAATATCGTCCACCATTCTGGAGAGTGGGACATCATAATGTATGACGAGTTCCCCATATCGACCGTAGAACGTCCTCAGTGACGAGGTAAGTCGGCAACAAACGTATCCCTAACTGAGAAGCGTATCTGAAAGACGCCTAGCTCTCAGAACAAAATCTGTATATTTTGTACTTGCTCTGGCATACCGTATGAACTGAGTTATGAACACGCCATAAGCAGGCGATGAAGGGATGTTGCTTCTCAGAAAAGGAAAGTTTGTGATGTTGAAATTGAAGTCGTCACGTTTGTCATGTGAGGTGTTCATGTGACCATCAGCGCCGTAGGACAACATTATGTCCAGATAGGCTGCTGAATTATGCCTCTGTAGTTTCTTTGTCTTCAAGCTCTGAAGGATAGACTCTGCTGAGGTAATCCGTGAATTTTGGATTATTGATGAACAGCACATCGTCTATTTATCTGCAAGTGAAGTTAAAGTTAGAAGCTACGTATATGTTCCCTTCAGAGACCAAAGATTGAATGAATTCAGCTTCGAACGAGTAAAGAAAAATGTCGACATGCTAAATTGAGACCGGGTGCTAAAATGGCAAGACTTGATATTAAAAGTGCATTTCGTTTACTACCAATACATCCCTCAGACTATAATTTACTAGGTTATAAATTAAACATTTGCTACTTCATCGACAAAATTAATGTTTACCTTTTGGATATGCTATATCTTGTTCATTATTTGAAAATTTGCAACGTTTCTTGAATGGGAACTGAAACGCCGCAATGATAGTACTGGTGTAGTGCGTGCAATATCTAGACGACTTCTCAGTACCATGGGCGCATAACTCTAATGATATGTGTGTAGAAATTGGGGTACCTTTGGTTCAAGAAAAAAACTATTGGACCCACCTCATATTTAACCTTTTTAGCCGAGTTGCAAAACTCGGCTCTTAATTTGATGTGAGACGGGCGGGCGGGCGGGCGGTTGGGCGGGCGTCTGGGCGGGCGGGCGGGCGGGCGGGCGGGCGGGCGGGAGGGCGTCAACAATTGGTTTCCGGACTATAAGTCAACTACGAAGGAGGCTATAACAATGAAACTTCATACACTTACTCACCATTAGTCAAGGATGAGCCCTATTGATTTTGGGGTCAAAAGGTCAAAGGTCAAGGTCACAGGACTCAGATGATTGAAAATGGTTTCCGGACCATATTTCAGCCTGTATTGCACCTATAATCATGAAACTTGCCATAAATGTTTCCCTTGAATCAAGGATGAGGCCTATTGATTTTGGGGTCAAAAGGTCGAAGGTCAAGGTCACAGGACTCAGATGATTGAAAATGGTTTCCGGACCATATTTCAGCCTGTATTGCACCTATAATCATGAATCTTGCCAGAAATGTTTCCCTTGAATCAAGGATGATGCCTATTGATTTTGGGGTCAAAAGGTCAAAGGTCAAGGTCACAGGACTTTTTTGATTGAAATTGGTTTTCGGACCATATTTCAGCCTTTATTGCACCTATAATCATGTAACTTGCCAGAAATGTTTCCTGTGAATAGAAAATGACCACTTTTGATTTTGGGGTCAAAAGGTCAAAGGTCAAGGTCACAGGACTCAGATGATTGAAAATGGTTTCCGGACCATATTTCAGCCTGTATTGCACCTAAAGTCATGAAACTTGCCAATAATGATTCCCATGAATCAAGAATGACCCCTATTGATTTTGGGGTCAAAAGGTCAAAGGTCAAGGTCACAGGACTCCGATGATTGAAAGTGGTTTCCGGACCATATTTCAGCCTGTATTGCAATTATAATCATGAAGCTTGCCAGAAATGTTTCCCATGGATCAAGGATGACCACTATCAATTTTGGGGTTCAAAGGTCAAAGGTCAAGGTCACAGGACTAAGATGATTAAAAATGGTTTCCCGACTGAATTTGAGCCTGTATTGCACCTATTATCTTGTAACTTGCCAGAAATGTTTCCTATTAATTTTGGGGTCAAGAGATCAAAGGTCAAATTCATAGGACTCGTTAATTGAAAATGGTTTCTGAATTATATGAACATGATGAATGTGGATCAACCTGAAACATGCTAATAATGTTTCCCATCTGTCGAGACCATATTCAAATCATGTATATTTTACTTATATTCAAGTTTTGCAACTCGGCACTTTGCATCTTTGATGCATTTTAAGCTTATTTAGGTTTGAGCATAGATACAAAAACCATGTTAGTTAAAATACCGGCAGAAAAATTATAAAAACTACGGTTTGCTTTACTCTATATGTTGAACAGAAAAAAAATACACTAAATGAAGAAAAGAATTACATTCGCATACAAGTTTATTAACTTTTTGTTCTCGCGCTATACCTATACTTTTAACAGAAGGTTTTACGACGCTATGCCAGGAATCAAAAACATTTTCATAGAACACGAATCACTGTTGGAATAAAAGAAGACGCAATGATTTTGGAAAAAAACTAATGGCTGTTCATTTTATGATAAGTCAGATTGGATTGATGCTAACAATCCGCAATTGTATACTGATAGCGTAGGCAGAGCTAACCTGGGATGCGCAGCAATTTTTCAAACACACTGGTTTTTTTCCCGTTCCCTATAAACTGGTCTAGACATTACACTTTTAAAGCTAGTACCTATAGTTTTGGCTTTTTATGCTTTGGATGCTGCCAAAATACTGCAATATAATGCGTACCAAAACTGCACAAGCCTCCTTTCAAATTTCGATACATCGCTAATTCTAGCAACTGCTCAATTAGAATTTCATCTAGAAATCTGACGTCAGCACTTACGGCGATAAAGGAACAAAGTATCGTGAAACTGTTCTCAACAGGAATGATTAAGTTAAAAATTCAGGGAATGTGACAAAATGAAATCTAGAAATGTTCAAGTCATTGCGATTTCTTCATACGACTTTTGAAATATGTACACCACGCTTCCTCACGACAAAATTAATTATCAATTGTCCAAACTCATCAAATTTTGCTTGAATCGAGAGGGGGAAACTTATATTTGTACATCATCTGAATCAAAGGGGTTCTTTTCCACTACAGAATACAAATCATACAAATCATGGACATGTAGTGACCTGTGTATTGCCTTGTCGTTCCTCTTGGACAACATTTATGTCAGATTTCGTGAGAATCTCTAGAAGCAGGTTGTAGGGATCCCTATGTATACCAATTGTGCCCCTCTTGTTGTTGTTTCAGATTTATTTCTGTAAACGTATGAAAAAGAATTTATCCAAAATCTTCAAAAGTAAAGAAAACATGATGATGTAAAATGTTTCATTAGTACTTCTAGGTACCTGGATGATATTCTTAATATCGACAATCCTGTCTTTGAAAAGTATGAAAATGTTATATATTCACAAGAATTGGCTCTAAACAAGGCAAACGTTTCAAACACAGAAACACAATTTTCGACTAGATATCAATGGAGAGATTCATACAAGTGTGTGTGACAAAAAAGAGGATTTTGGATTCAACATAATTTTCCCTGTCTTGACGGTTATGTTCCAAGTTAACGGTCATACGGTATCTACATTTCACAGCTCATCGGGTATGCTAGAGCATGTTCTAATGTTATGGGGTTCTCATAGTAAAATGTACAAATGACGAAGAAACTTTGAGGTCAATGTTTTTGATTTCACAAACTAGTAAAGACTTTATGGAATCTTTATAAAATAATTGCTAACTTCTTTCGAAATGCGTACCCATACAAGCAACAGCATATATTACTTAAGATATTTTACAACCAGCATTTTATGGTTACATAATTATCAAAATAAGAAGGATCGATCAAAGATAGACAGCATGACCATCGAAAATGCGACAGAATCATCAAACGCCTCTTATACCGTGGATATGATCCTAATGTTATCACCATACGGACACTAGACTTGGTACTTGGTCAATCTACAGTCTTGTACCAGCGCATTTTTAAGACTTGCACTCTGACTGACTGTGGCGACGGGACTCCAAGACGGGTCCTATAACAACCTCTTTAGAAAACAGGGCCCCGACCACCTGTCCTCTCTGAATGTCAGTCGGACTCCTTGGGAGATTACATTTGACAAATATGGATAATGACCATATCCCTGTATACAGCACAAAATCGATAATTCAGAAATCAGAAACCGAAGGCATACAAAATCAGAATAAAACAGAAACCAAAGAAAACAAACAATAACCTCCACCACATGAAAAGAAGCGGACTCCCGATATGAGAGTGAGACCAGGTGCCCAGGAAGAGTAAGCATCTCCTGCTTGCTAGCAACACCCGTCGCTTCAATTCGGTAGAACTGTCACATCCGGTAACTTCCATTTCGGAAGACATAGAGTGCAATCTTTGGTTGGATGGTTCAAATGGTCTATGACAGAATATCATCCACAATTCTGGAGAGTGGGACATCATAGTGTATGACGAGTTCCCCATATCGACCGTAGAACTTCCTCAGTGACAATGTTAGTCGGTCACAAACATATCCCTGACTGAGGAGCTTATTTAAAAGACACCTAGCTCCGTATATTTGGTACTTGCTCTGGCATAGCGTATCAACCGAGATATGAACACGCCAAAAGCCATACATGAGCTCGTTACAGCCGGCAGAGCACTGACTGTATTATGTACGCTCTCTCTGTGTTGCTTGGGCCCCTGCGTTTTGCGGTCTTGTTTGTGTGCGGTCATCTAACAGTGAGGAGGTTGTTTTACACCACAATTGTACGTTCGTCGAGACCTCTGGGTAATCGGAACAGTAGGAGGGCTGTGCGCAGGTAATCCAGGATAACCACATCGTCTGCTACTGACTTGGCATATGGCCGTCCTAAGGCGGCACCGACTTCCAATCGGTCTCCTTGGTTTATGTGTAGTCATTTATGTTTGATGTTTCTTTGTGATTTGGCGATCATTGTACCATTTCTGTCTCACTCTGTGCATGTCTGTTTCCTGTTTTTGCAGGTGGTGGTTTTGGGTTTTGCTGTTGGTGCTGCTGCCGAGCGTTGTTGGAGATCCCTTCATTTCTTCTTTGCTAGTCCTCGTCGACCGTGGTCCAGATTTCGACAAAATTACCCAAATGCAGACGGATCCCCCTTGCAAGTTCCAAACACGTTTCTGAATCTGCTATTCAGTTGAGAACAACTGAAATATTAAGAGCTTTGATTTCGCATAATACCCACAAAATGTTCCAAATTACATGGCGTTTGTTGCGAGATTTCGTAGGTCAGAGAAATGGTGCGATTGAGCCTAGCATAGACGATGCTGTTAAATTCATATCTTGTTTATCATGTCAAGGTTTCGCATTCAGCACTATAAAATCATATAACTCTGCGATTTTATTCACATGCAAATTGAATAATGTATTCGTTCAAACAGAATGCTTTATTGTAAAGATTGAAAATGTTCACTGGTTAAACGCTGTTAGACATTAGAAAAGATATCAGAGCAGAGAGCCAATTACATACCCAATATCGGTAAAAATTGTTGAAACATTACCATGCATTTGTTATTCAAAATGCGAAACAATTTTATTCTCGGTTATATTTGTTTTGGTCTTTTTCTGGTTTATGAGAATTTGTGAGTTGGTCCAATTTCTGAATTAAATGTTGGTCACGCTATACAATATGATCATGTCAAAATAGTGACTGATAACATTGAAATTAGATAAAGGAGTAATCATTTGTATTACTGCTTCAGACAAAGGAGTGTATTAGGGAATACGAGAAAATTAGACCAAAGATTAAGAAATCTTATTACTGTAATTTTTCTGGTGAAAATCTTTAAATGTATCACTCGTGAAAAGCGCTGTGTACAAGTATCACTCCTATAAGATAGGAGCAGCTACATTTGCAGCAATGACAGGTGCTAAGGATGAAGATATATAGCAAAAAAGCTATTACAGGTAAAAAAAAAAAGAGTATGAGTGGTTGGATCATCAATAGTAAAACATGCATATGTAAAAGCGAGGAAGTCTTACGACGGTGTAAATATGGGGTTACAATGCTGTAATGCAAAAGTAAGGTGGCAAGACCAGGGAGGTAATAAATAAACATCAAAGAAGTACCGATCAGTTATCAGGCATAGGTGGAATCAACTTGAAAGAAAATTGACATATCTACTAACATTTGAAGACCCCAGATTTTTTAGTGTTGCATTGTGGGGGAAATGACATTGGATATGTGCAGTCTATAAAGTTCAGGAAACAGATGGAACAAACTATGAAAATATTCAAAGAAAATTTCCTAATACTCGTATTGTTTGGTTAGAAATCCTGCCACCTTTTGAGTGGAGATCCAAAATCCCATTTTTCATTTTTTAAGATAGAATTCGAATTCGAATAGATAGATCTTTGGCGGCATTAGGATGGTGCATACATTCTAGTCTAGTTGCCAAATGGCCATTTTGGGGGGAACCCATTAAAACTGTTACGCACAAAATGTTTATGCATGAAAGTGAAGTTTACACCCTCTACTTTGATAGCCCGGCGGATGCCACTCTGGCATCCTTGGGCATTTCGAAATTTTTAGGGAAAATGTGATTTTTTAAAGAAAAACCGTTGAAAATTGGAAAAACGCAATTACTTTGTCCATGTTGTAGCTAGAACAACAGATTTGGTATCTAAAGAACAGCAATAGCATTGCCTTTAAATCTCAAGCTCAGTTTATCAATTGACTCGTCCGTGAAATGGGTAAAATTGTGAATTTTCGATGAAAAACCGTTGAAAATTGGGAAAATTTCATATCTTTTTTCATACTGTAGATAAAATAAAAATTTTGGTACCAAACGCACAATATATGTATTGCTTTTCATTTGAAATATCAAATTAGCAATTTGCAAGAAAGAAAATGGGGAAAAGAATGTATTTTGAATGAAAGATCGCTGAAAATTGGGATATTGCAATGCTTTTTTCATGCCGTAGGTAGAACAACGACAAGAAAAATCATTTCATTGATTTAAATTCAGAATTCCACTCAAGCAAATGGAATCTTCTTGTTTTGTTTGGTTTTGGCTTTTTTTCTTTTGCTGAAAAAAGGTTTTAAATTGTAAAAATATAATCGGTTTAAAGAAAATCTAGAACAACAATTTTCGTATCAAAATGATTGCATATTGATAGTTTTAGATTTGCACTTTTTTATTACCCTTTTTTCTACTCTAGATGCTCTGCTTTCTCTTGTTGTGTATGTCTTCTCTGTGTTTTTACTTGAGGTGTTTTGATGTGTTGATATTGGTGCTGCAACCCAGTTTTGTTGGATATCACCTCCTTTCTTATTGCCTTGTTGTTTCATCAACATGCAATTGTAATACTTGTGTGCAACTACTTCTAACAACAAAGAACCCTTCTTAAATGGTTGATCAAAATGCCTCCTTTGCATCGTACTCTGACAATTCTCTGCTTCAAAACATTTACAGAATTCAAGAGATATGAGCACAAAATTTGTCTCATCTGTTTGTTACACAACTCAGATTTCATGTGCGACTGCAACAAATCAACAGGATAACAGATAGAGGTACAGACGCGATTGGCAAAATATTATCACAATTGGTCTCAACATTTTTTAAAGATTAAATTCCATCAGCAGATTCAGGTTTGATTGAACTGCATCTTAAGAATGTTTCATTATGCATGGCTAAAAGTATTTAGTTTTTCTTGACATGTTATCGAAATTATTCAATTAACTGTTGGTGACAATGGCCATCTTAGAGTCTTGAACTCTTTTAGCGCATTTCATTCAATCGTACACTGGACCTGACATCAGATATACTGTCTACATTCTCTAAACCATAGTAATTCTTGATGAATATCATGACCTCAGACACCATCTTTTCAATATCTGAATTAACTTCTCTGAAATTTGACACGGAACACCACTTCAACAACTCCAAACAGAACAACCTTGTCATTCCAATACCATCATATGTTGATGATACCCATCATCATGATCTGTTCTCAATACCATAATCTGTAGAATGTGAGTTCTTTATCAATCGGATTGCTTTCTCGATCAACTGATTACAAGTACATGTAATATCAATCAGTTGCACTTCATTTCCTGAGACTGCAGCTTTCTTGACTGAATCTTTTATGTCATTGTGATGGTAAGTAGGAGTCAATTGAATATCATTTAAATTTGCTCTCTGCAAAGTGATAGCAATTTCAAGTTCAGAAAAATATGGCCAGGGGCGCTGCTGCAGAGGATTTTGGCTGTGCCATGAAGTCACTTTAATTGAAAGCATCACTGATGAGGATTTTTCTATCCGAAACGCGTGTCTGGTGCATCAAAATTGGTTTAAAACTTTCTTCATGAAGGTAAATAGTTGGAACACTTATTATTGAACATCTGAAGTGTTTAGTGTTTTTAAAATATGCGACCAGAAGCATTCAAGGTATTAATTCTGCATGAATGAGAGTCCTGCATACATCAATCGATCATCAGCTCCTAGGCATTCTTGTCGAATGAATAAGCTGGAGCTTATTTTAAGAACATATTTCGAATGAGTTAAAGAAAATCCTGACGATAATCTCAACAGAACTCACAATAGAGCACAAAATTGAGCATCGACGGACCCCTAGCAAGCTGGAGGTGGGACCAGGTGCCCGGGAGGATTTAGCATCCCCTGTTAGCTAGCCGCACCCGCCGTCGATGTTCACGCACGAAAATGAAAAGAATATATAAAATACATGCACTGTCATTTAAAAAAATACATTGCAAAGTTTGAAGTTGCAAAATCGAAGTCATCTTTTCAACATCGACGTAGGGACTAGAACAACGTCATGACTAAGCAGGTCTTTCAGATCCACTTCAATAATTGAAAACAACAACACAACCCTGGCAGAAATCATCTATCTTTTAAAAACGTCTTCAAATTAATTAGCATAATTTAAAAGCAGATTAATTAACAGCGTGGACCAGGACATGCACGTTTCGGGTATCTAACCGTCGTCGGTGATCCTCACTCTAAACAATGAAATATGGCCAAAATGTGTGATAATTATGTCCAAAATATACCGAAAGACGTAGCAAGATGACTGAAATATTATGCTACAGGACCCAGGTTTCAGAAATTTGTGACAATTTTGTAAACAGAAATTTTCGAATGCTTGAAGAAACGATCGACCAACCGAAATTGATCGATCTTGGCTACATGTGCCCTTGGGGACTCCTGGTCCACCAGCAGTAACACTCTCCAAGTGGTACAAATGTTAAACGTCTTCAAATTCATGAGCATCATTTAAAAGCAGATTAATTAACAGCGTGGACCAGACATGCACGTTATGTAATATAGACAGTAGCCGCTTTCTTTTGAACAATGTCTCTAATTTCACCCACGTCTTTCAAAAGCTCGCTACAAGTCTCCATGTACCAGTAAATTGTTTTTAAAAAAGTGTTGACTTGAATACACATATCTTTGTTCAAGATTTTCTGTAAACGTTTTGCATTTTTCAAAGACCCAACTTTTCATACAAAATACCCTTCAAAAATAAAAGTTTCTCGTCTTCTCCCACTTTATTTATGAGCAGGTTGCTTAATACGAATTCAGAATGAAAGACAATAAAAAAAATTCTTTTGGTACCATAATTGCTGTACCTCATACTAACTACAGTTTGAAAAAGTCCATTGCATTTTGCACATTTTCAGCGTTTTTACATCCAAGAGTAGTTGTTTTTCCCACTTTTTCGTACCAGCAAATTGCGAATCTGACTTCTGTATTATTTAAAATGAAAGGCAATTAATTTATCGTGCGTTTGGTACCACAGTTATTTATTCAGCTACAGAATGAAAAAAGATATTGTATTTTCCCAATTTTCAACGATTTTTCATTGAAAATCCATAGTTTTCCCCATTTTATTGACAAGTAGATTGGTAAACTGAGCTTGAGACTTAACGACAATTAAATTTTCCTTCTTTTTGTACCAATTTTGTTGATCTAGCTGCAGCATGGAAAAAGTATTTTAATTTTTCCTATTTTCAATGGGGTTTTTTTAATACTATTTTAACCCAAAATTTCGAAATGCCCAAGGATGCCAGAGTGGCATCCGCCGGATTATCAAATAAGAGGGTATTGTCAACACCTTCATGCAAAAACATTTTGTGCGTAAGAAATTTTTGGGTTTCATGAATGGCACCTAGACTATTCGTTATCCTGAACTGTTTGTTAAAAACCGACTCGGAGGATTTTTTGGTTATGACAAAAGAGAGGTTTAGTTACAAATTTTAAAGCAACTTGTACGTATGACGTTATCACATCCTGCGATCTTTGATCAAATGACGTCATGACGTGACGTATAGCTACACGTTATGGACGAGTAAAGGGCGCTCTACACGAAACGACTGAACGGGTAACGACTTTGAAAATTTCCACACTTCATATTCATCGAATTTCCAGTTTTCGCTATTGTAAAGCACGTTTAGTATTCTAACTTTCCTTTCATCGATGTTTTACGAATTTCGATATACATTTCTCGCAGATTAAACTGATTGAAAAGAAACAAGCTACACGTGCACCTTTCTACATTGTGTTACCTATATCTACCCGATTCGTACGTATAACTAAAGAATGTCTTTGGATTGTGACGTCAAATGACGACGTGTACATGTCATACGTCAAGTTGAAAGCACTTGTAACTAAACCTCTCTAAAGTTCATTTAAGGTATTCGACCCCTAATGCATTTTCAATAATAAATTCCAGAGATTAGAAATTTCGTTCTCTTCAAAAAGAATGCTACACATACTTTTCTAGCTAAATTAAGGGATTACACTTGTCACACAGTGACCTACTCCGCCATCCCGAAGATTCCCGATTATGAAATCATCGGCATTTGTCGGGAAATTATGAAAATGTGCATAAATTTTGACCGGAAGTACTCTATTAGGGTGCGGGATCCTTAAGGTGAGATCACACGTTTCATATTTTACAATTTTTTTCAGAGAAAAAAGCATAATTCTTATTTCCTAAGATACTTCAATTTCAGATTCAGCATATCAGCCATTACAATGATTACAGTATGTAGTTTTGTGTAATTATATGAACATATGCATATGGATACATTCATATGAATAGTGTGAAAGATAAAATTTCTCTACATTCAAACACTTCTCAAAAATCCTGATAGATATAATTATTTCTGAATTGATATGACATATGTATGTAGGTAAAAACAACAGGGTCAGAACAACTTTTTTCAAATAAGTTCAAATTGAGCTGTAATTACAGTAATAATTCGAATACTCTTGGTCCCTCTAGGCTTTCCATTACTTTGCGAAGAAAAAAAAAGTTGGAGCCTACTTTCTAATGAAAACTGAAATCTCCCCTCTCGTACAGTATCGAACCACGGTCCTCCCGCGTGACAAACTAGAGCTCTACCTTTGTGCCACTAGATCGACATACCGATGATGTACAAGGACCTGAACATGAAGAAATTTCAAGTTATGAAAATCGGAAATCTTCACCGTGGAGATTTCTTTAAAATTCTCGTCTAAGGGAGGCTACTGAAACGCTTGTGATATTCCGTTAACTTGTACGGGTAATGATGTTTTTATTCCTCACATGCAAGAGGCACTTCTGTCCTTTTTGAACACGAACAAATCAGTTTATCCCTGTATATAGCACTTGGAAATTAATAATTCCGAATTCAGATTAACTACCCGCGGTTGCATTAGAAGCTATTGATAAACATTTTCAGTTTTCGGTTCAAGAACACCTCACCCCCCCCCCTTTTTTTTGCTCCAATGTTTCATTCGCAACAACCCCCTTTCTCAAACGCAATATCAACTGGATGTATTTTTTTTAATTTAAATGATTTAAACGAAAGTCTGGTAAACAGCAATAAAAACATCTTGATCAATGCATATTCATTGCTCTTTCTCTAATGCAATTGATTATTCAATTTGAATATGGAATTTTTTTTTGTTATTTAGTAGACAAAAGTGTACGGCAGGTATTCATCTCTCGTATTTGTTCTTGTTTTTAGCTTTTCAAATAGCTGATCATTTTTAGCCAAATTATGTCAATATTTAGTTGTTGTTGACTCTCGTGGATATACTTAGTTGAGTTAAATAGCTAACGGAAACCTAACACTAAATAATATATCTTTTAGACCTCTATATTTTGCGTGATTAAGACTTGTAATTCATTTTGTTCTATCATTTTAAACTATTTTGTTGGTTTTGTTTGAATTGCTGAACATCAATAGTTGGTTGATGACTAAGTCTTGTTAAAAATCAACAGTTGGTTGGTGATTTGTTGAACATCAACATTTGGCTGATAACTTGTTGAACATGAACAATTGGTTGATGACTTGTTGAGCATGAAAAGTTGGGTGATGACTTGTTGAACATCAACAGTTGGTTGATGACTTGTTAATCATCAACAGTTGGTTGATGACTTGTTGAACACCAACAGTTAGTTGGTGACTTGTTGAGCACCAACAATTGGTTGGTGACTTGTTGAAGATGAACAGCTGGTTGATGACTTGTTGTACATCAACAGTTGGTTGATGACTTGTTGAACATGAACAGTTGTTTGATGACTTGTTGAACATGAACAGTTGGTTGATAACTCGTTGAAGATGAACAGTTGGTTGATAACTTGTTGAAGATGAACATTTGGTTGATGACTTGTTGAATATGAACAGTTTGCTGATAGCTTGTTGAACATGAACATTTGGTTGTTGACTTGTTGAACTTGAACAGTTGGTTGATTACTTGTGGAACATGAACAGTTGGTTGATAACTTGTTGAACATGAACAGTTGGTTCAGCTCCGAGCTCCAACCAAGGATGTCCATCATTCATATTGGTCTTGGCTCCTTTTCTTATTTCAGCTGCAGCCGTAAAAGCCGAAATATCCTTATATGGAATGTTCATTTAATATATTAATTATGGTTAGAAGTGAAGGATATTTTAATATATTAAAAGAATCAAGACATCATTTTTGACAAGTTGTTACAATAATGAGTATCAGAACACATAGTGTAGTTTTCCAGTATCATAGTATAACCAATTGCTATATGCACATGGTGTGTCATAATGGTTTATTTCATAGTGTAGCGTCTGTCTTAACGTCCACTGATAACTTGTTGAGATTAAAAGATGTGGTTAACCGGCACTCTAGTCTGTCAACAACACAGAACGATACACAGTAATCATCTTGAATGTGTGGTATTATTGCCTTGTCTTTTGATAAACGGATTAGAAAACCTCCACCACATGAAAAGAAGCGAACTCCCAATAAGGGAGTAAGACAAGTTACCCAGGAAGAGTCAGCATCTTCTACGTGCATGCAACACTGGTCGCTTCAATTCGGCAGAAATATTCCATTTCGGAAGATACAAGTATATTCTGTGTTTGGATAGTTCAAATGGTAAAAGAATATCATCCACCATTCTGGACTATTGGACAATAGTTTATATTACATTGGTCTTTAGATGTTGACTGTTCAGGACTAATTTTGTTAAGGGAATGCATTCTCATTGCTGGTAACCGGTCAGTCAGTGTTACATTGCTGGTATCCGGTCAGTAAGTGTTATAGCGCTGGTATCCGGTCAAGTCAGTGTTACATTGCTGGTATCGGGTCAGTCAGTGGTCAGAGTGCTGGTATCCGGTCAGTCAGTGTTACAGTGAGGGTATCCGGTCAGTCAGTGTTAGAGTGCTGGTATCGGGTCAGTCAGTGTTACAGTGCTGGTATCCGGTCAGTCAGTGTTGCAGTGCTGGTATCCGGTCAGTCAGTGTTACAGTGCCTTGAGATCAGGAAATTCAACATATCAGTGTATGGATTTTCAAATACTGAGTAGATCGAGTTTCTGTGTGGTTTATTTTGATATAATTATGAAGAAAGTAAGAATAGTAAAAACTGAATGTGAAAGCTTTCCTTTTCTGGGTGGCAGTATCCCTTCACCGCCTGCTTATGGCGTCTTCATATCTCAGTTGATACGCTATGCCAGAGCAGGTGCCAAATATACGGATTTTATTCTGGGAGCTAGGCGTCTTTCGGGTGGGCTTCTCGGTCGGGGATATGTTTGTGACCTACTAGAATCGTCGCTGGGGGGTTCTACGGTCGGTGGGGGGGAGGGGGGCTCGTCGTGCGCTGTGGTGTCCCGCTCTCCGGATGGTGGATGATGTTCTGTCGTGGACCATTTGAACCATCCAACCAAACAATTGTACTATATGTCTTCCGAAATGGAAGTAACCGGATGTGACAGTTCTACCGAATTGAAGCGAAGGGTGTTGCATGCAAGCAGGAGATGCTTACTCTTCCTGGGTACCTGGTCTCACTTCCATATCGGGAGTTCGCTTCTTTTCGTGTGGTGGAGGTTTTTTTTTTCTTTGCTTTGTTTCCTGTTTTATCCTGATTTTGTATGCCTTCGGTTTCTGATTTTCTGAATTATCGATTTTGTGCTGTATACAGGGATATGGCATTATCCATATTTGTCATCTTTCAAGAAAATATACAGCTGAGTGTAGGATGAGTCATCAAATAACAGAGAACTATTGTATCTGCGCCTGCATCTGTCTTTTTTGTTGATGTCGTATTCTATACTCCTCCCGGGAACCTGGTCCCATCTCTAGCTTGGTAGGGGTCCGTCGGTGCTTAATTTGGTGCTCTCTTGTGAGTGCTGTTGAGATTGTCGTCACGATTTTCTTTTATTATCTATTATTGCCAAAACATAGTCACTGATAGGGAGGGTTGTGCGCACGAAATCCAGGATAACCATACCTTCTGCTATTTCCGTGGCAGATGGCCGTCCTAAGTCGGCACCGGTTGCCCATTGGTCTCGTTGGTTTATGTGTAGTCCTTTGTGTTTGATGTTTCTGTGTTGTGCGTTGACGCTCCTTGTCCCTTACGCGTCTCTTTCTGTGCTTGTCTGCTTTGTGTTTTTGCATTGGGTGTTTTGGGGTTTTGCTGTGGATGCTGCAACCTGGTGTTGTTGGAGATCCCCTCCTTTGTTTGATAGGGGTAAGGGATTACGGGGGACGATATAAATATTGATTTGTCTTCCTGTAAGATATTTTTGCATATTTTATACTGTGTAGGAGATTATTCTAAAATAATACGGAAGAGTTCCAACTCTATACATTCATGAAGAAAACTTCAAACTAATGTTTTCCTGCACCAGACACGTGTTTCGAATATTAGATTCTCATCAGTGATGCTTCTAGCGGCGCCACCAAAATTCATTTCAATAGCGCCTTCTTTTATTTTTGGAATTTAGATTTGTATATTTACCATACATAGAGTTCGTGGCTCCAAATTTCCTATAGGGTCGATTCAGTAGCATATCCAAATGAAATAGATGTTCAAAATAGCGTTGAAGGGATGATGATTAAACTTGCTGATATTCAATTCCCGCGATGTTAGGTGTTATGGTGCCACATTGCTATTTATACGGCAATCAATAATGATCGCCCTCAAAGCTTCATCTCAGGCAATTACAATGGTTGTGCATGAATTTGACCAATGGATTTTTGAAAAATGGTGTATTAGAAAATAATGTTAGTCACCTAACAATCATACTTTTACTGAGTATTTTTCTTGTAACCAACGTAAAAGGTATTTCTTAATCCAGTGGGGATAACTCCTAAAATGACTATTAAAGAAAATATCCCTTTATTCCTTATCTACTTGAAACATTGAATGACATTGAAAATCTAGGAAATAATCAATACACACTATTTTATTATCTTTGAAATAATTACAATCATTCAATATCGAAAACCTTAATGCGCACAATTATGCATGAGAATAAAGAGTTATCTATAACGTATACCCTGTATAAATATACGAGTATAATAAAAACGAACATACAATCCAATCTCTCTCTCTCTCTCTCTCTCTCTCTCTCTCTCCCCATCTCTTTCTCTCCTTGTATATAAACCAAAGCGCTAGGATTAAGTTCCAACAAAAGTATATGTACAGACTAAGTCTTTTTACAATATTTTGAGTACATTTTCAGTATTGCACACCTTAGTTTGGTATGGTTGAAAACATATATGAAAGGATTGATAATGTTGTTCAGATAAACAACAAAGGGCACATATCGATAAATCATAAATACTGATCTTCTGAGGTTCTTGTCATTTCCGCTAAGTGCCTTAGAAGTTTTTATAGCTAGAATGGTAGCATATGACAAGGAAAAGAATATTGCTATCAGCACTGGAATTCTTGTGAGTTTCGTTGTCTTCTCCTGCTTAGGTTGTACATCTATATGAGGTACTTGTCCTTCATTTTCATGAGATTTTGATGATGAAGATGTGGTTTGAAACTTCATTGCAGCCAGTCGTCCGGCAATGGCTAGTTGCCTTCTAAACTCAATACCAACGAGGGCAGCTTCTCTTATTTTCCAGTACATTATTGTTACTGATAAGGGCAGAAAGAAGAACAATACATCACAGAATATATAGAAAATGAGAGGAAACCTCGTGTAGCGAACCGAGTCAGATATTCCACATTCTATGACATTAACGACGTCATCTATTAGAACACTCCTATTTCCATATATAAACAGAACTGGAAATGCTAAGAGTAATGCGAGTAGTGCTGCCAATCCGCAAATGATCCACGTCTTTTTGCCCGAGTGCTGCGTTTGAAGCGGTTTACATATATGACGATATCGGTCATAGCTTATCGCAACAACAAGCCACATAGAAAACATGCATGAAAAATACCCCAAAAAGTTTGTGATATTACACACGTTTCTAAAGTTGTAAACTTGAGGACAGACATAATGCTCCGCGAATAGTTTTGCAAACATTCCAAAACATGCGAACATATCCGAAACGGAAATAGTTTTGAGATATATAGTAAAAGTCAAGTTTTTGTCCTCTAGGAAACCCCAAAGTGCAATTATCACTTGTAAGTTGGCGAGGATGCCAACGACAGAAAGCATAATACCCATAATAATATAAGGTAGTTGGTTTGATCGCTCCTCATCTTGTATTATCATATTCATTGAAAAATCAGAAAAATAGCACGTCATGTTAGATTCATTCCACATGTTTATGTCTCTTGAATGCAAAACGCATAAAAAAGTCAAATACTGTCAGTACTGGTTGACTATGTGTACTTCCTGAAAAAGAAAAAAAACAAACATTTATCATACAAAGCATTGTAAAACTTATCATGGATGGTTAACAGATAATTTTAGAAAGACAGAGCGTGTGATGTGTTTATTAACGCATAAGAATGTACAGAAAACGATAATTCCTTTCGGATAGGCTAGTACCCGAGACCTTCCGAAGTGCAAGTTAGAAAGTCTCGGATACTAGCCTATACGACGAAGAGCAAGGTGAAGGTCGAATTGCCATTACGTTTCCTTTGACACGGTTCTCGATACGGGTGACAGATTACACTCAATAACAGAGAGTTGCACAGGTAAATAACAAAGTTGATCACGTTCTCAGGAAAAATAGACGTTTCTTGATCAATCCATACCACGTTTTCATCAATTGCACAAGATTTGAGCTAGAAATTGATTGAATGAATCGGGCTATATCGTCATTCGAGTCACCCCTTGTGTTTGTTAATGTATTATAAGTGGAGGGGAGGGGGAAATTATTCCGTATACTCGTTGTGTACTGTAGCCCTTGTGCGCCAACCAAAATAATTCCTACACTAAAACATAACTATGAAATTTCTCTTTCAATCTATATAAAATTTATTTTGGTTGAAGGTGCGCGCCCATGTTTATTTAAAAGAAAGGGGTAGGTTCACTAACTGCCTAAAATCGGCCCTAAATTTTTGCGAAAAATAATTTTATGAAAACTATGATTCAGTATCTCTTATATTTATCTCAAATACCTGCCGATATAGAAAGAAAATATTTTTCATCGTCAAAACGTCACGTGCATTAGTTATGACGTCATTTGCTCTAGTCGATTTGAAATTTCAGAACCTGTCCTTTCCAATGAACTTTTTTTTATGATTCTTATCTATGGGTAGTACTGAACGATTCTAGCTTGGTTGCCACTCTGGCAACCTTGGGCAACTCTTTTTATCGCCGGAAACCCAAAATGGCCGCCAAATGCCTCCCACCAATAGATGAAATGAAATTCTTTCTTAAAATAGCAAGTGTGGCACACCAAATCAGGGGTTTTGAGAGTCTACAAACTAATTTCCGGTGTCATTTTTACATTTGAGTTCATTCAGGACCTAAATTCAAGATGGCCGCCAAATTTCAACCTCATTATGGTACAATGTGAATTTTTCAATATAACGTTCGTGTAACACATCTTATTTGTATGTGCAATGGTCCTAGAATGCATTTATATTGCTGTTTTGGTTGTTTTTAGTTAACACATGCTTCTGGGACAACTCTGCTTATCATGGGAAATTCAAAATGGCCATCAAATAGTCTTCTACTTCTGTGTAAATGTAATAATTACTTGATATATTAAGTATAGCACATCTGATCAGGGCTTTTAAGGGCCAAGAAATCCATATCTGGTGTCATTTTGCTTATTAGTTCATTAAAGGCTAAACATAAAATGACTCCTCACTTCAGTATTCCCATTTCGTCACGAATAACTGGTACATCTCATTAAATGTCGAGTGTTTATCACCCGAAACGTGCATGTCTGGTCCATGCTGTAAATTTATCTGCTCTAAAATGATGCTACATGTAATGAATTATTATTTGTAATCCCTAAGGTGGTATAATCCACGTGTAATTTCCTTTTGTCGATATAAGCTTACACATGCACTTTTTACATAGATTGCAAATTCTCAAACCGTAAAAGAGAAGAACTTTTTTATCATAAAGATAAAAATAAATTGCAAATATTGTATATTTTAAGAAAGGGGGATAAAAGTCGACCTGAAGTAAGAATCTACATCATTGGGCTATAGATTGTCAAAATATCATGTCAAATACTTAATTGATTGTCCTATTTGAAAGTCTGCAAAAGGAATTCAAAGGAGCAAAGTTTTTCCAGGATTTCTGCATGACCTGTATTCTTGACATAGATCGTTTTCCCTGTCACTGTTCTTTTGACTTTTGCTCCTGTTCTGTTCTAAAATTCATTTCAAGCTTGTCACACTGACTACGTCTTACTCTTCAACCAAATACTCTTTGTTGTAAGAAAACATTTAGAATGAAAACCTGTTTAAGATATATGATATAGAAACAACCTTCAAACTGTACGGAACACTGATATCCAAGACAATTGCTTTCAAGATAGATTTCACCCACTTGGGTTTTACATGCCAAAACATACGTAGTACCATTTCATCTTACCACAGTTGAAGATTCCTCAGATTTAATTTTGAATGACTCTAGAGAAAAACTGACGAAATCCCCGACCAGAAGTTAAAATTATCCTAAGATGTAATGATAGCAGATGAAATTTTGAAAGGCCTGTTCATTTACAAACTTAACCGTCCTTATGAAGAAAAAGGAGAGTGCTAACCCTGTTACTATTGGGCAGCCTTCTTTGAATAAGAGAATACATTCTATGCACCAGACATGCATGATTCGGAAAACGAATGCTCATTAGTGGTACTTCCAGCCAAAATGATTCAAAGAAGCATATATAATTAACGTTGTTTTGCCAAATTTGAAGACATTCTATTCTTACAAAGTTCCATTTTAAGTATAAATAGCTACGATAGAGATGCAAGGTTCAGAATTTCATTGCAAAATGGTATATGTCATCATTAATGTTATACATAAATATAGTAGATAGCTCAACTCAACATAAATTACACCGAGGGACTGTTGTAAAAAAAAAATCAGACACTTTCTTTAGCATAATTCTTGCCGATTGGAAAAAAAGCTATACAAGCCATGCAAGCAAAAAAATTGCCATGATGGTCAAAGAGCCAAGATAGTTAAGTTACCTCGAGTTTACTTGCTTACTCTAGAATCCCCTGTGTCAAACAAACTGGTCTTATATCAACATGATCAATAGGGAAACTTTATTTTTGTCTTTCGAGTACCATTCTAATCAAACAAATGACATGTTTATCTTTGCATTACATTTTGACGAATCCTAGTCTGTTAAAGCTGAAACCATCCAATCTTATATGTCACTCTTATTCATTTTTCATTACATAGTAAGTCTTATGAAATAAGAGCTTGTGCTATTTCTTTTTACATTTTACTTAGTGATAGTGGACTATTTGGCGGCTATTTGAATTTCCCCCGATGAAAAAAGTTGTCCTACAAGTATGTGTGAACTGGAAACAACACAATTAAAACAGCAAAATAAATGTATTCAAGGATCATTGTAACTACAAATAAGATGTGTAACATGATTTTTTTTATTGAAATCTACACATTGTACCATAATTAGGTTGAAATTTGGCGGCCATCTTGAATTTCTAACCTAGAATAAGCCCAAAATTTCAAGAACACATTGGAAATGAGTTTGTTGACCTTCAAAACCTCTGATTTGATGTGCCACACTTAATATTTAAAGAAAGAATTAAATTTCACCTATTGGTGGAAGGCATTTGGTGGCCATTTTGAATTTCCCCCGATAAGCAGAGTTGTCCCAGAAACATGTGTCAGCTGAAAACAACCAAAACAGCAAAATAAATGCATCCTTGGACCAATGAAACTACAAATAAGATGTGTTACACAAACGTTTTATTGAAATATTCACATTGTACCATAATTACATTGATATTTGGCGGCCATCTTGAATTTGTAGTCCTGAATGAACTCAAATTGTAAAAATGACACCGGAAATGGGTTTGTTGACCCTCAAAATCCCTGATTTGATGTGCCACACTTAATATGTAAAGAAAGAATTTCATTTCATCTATTGGTGGAAGGCATTTGGCGGCCATTTTGAATTTCCAGCGATAAAAAGAGTTGCCCAAGGTTGCCAGAGTGGCAACCAAGCTAGAATCGTTCAGTACTATCCCAGTGATAAGAATCATCAAAAAAAGTTCATAGGAAAGGAAATTTCTAGGTCGGTCACATGATATATAAGGCTGTCAAATCGACTACTCTGCAGGACGGAAATGAAGGAAAATCGCCATACTTTTTGCATATATCTTAAAAATTAGTAAAGGCACCAACCCTCACCCAACATAATTTTATGTTGATCGAAAGATCATTTGGGTGAGGGCTGGCTCCCTACTTATTTTCAAATATTTTGACCAGAATTATGCAAATTTTTTTTTACGATTTTTCAGTATTTTACGACTCTAAGCCGATTTTGAAGCCATATCTTTCAGTGTATTGCACGTAATTAAAATATTTATTTGGTATTTCAAACAACCACACATTTAGCTTCCTTGATACGAAATACAATCGAAATCTAAAACATTCTAAAATTAGGGCCGATTTTCCATGTTCCCGAACCTGCTCTTTTGTCTAGCAAACGGTGGTATTCCTTCATTTTCCGCTTTTCAGAGGAAATGACGTCATACGGGGCCTAATATCTTACGCACGTGACTTAACAACTACTTGAAATATGAAGCCAATGCATTCGCATATATTCTAATGAAATATTAGAGATAGGAAATCATAATTGTCAAAGTTATTTTTCACGAAAAGTACAGGATCAATTTAATGGACAAGTGGACCTTATCCTTTGTCGGATTCCTTCCTTTCTCTTATCCTTTGTTTGATTAAAATCGGACCAGAAACAAAAAAGTTATTAACGAAAAGAACTTTGATGACCGATTTTTAAAAATTGTTTATGATTTTATTTCTAAGCTATTAATGTTTGTATTATAGGCGTGTTTGGTATCAAATGATTCAGAATTAAGTGCTGAAATTGAGTGTAAACAAAAAAAACTGCAGTAAAATTTTGGAATAAAGGTCTAGAAATCTTAAGTTCGGTTGTCGGCACTTCAAAGACTTGGCTATTTGTCACTGAGTGCTTGAATGAAAAATTTACCTCGTCATTGTTTCAACAATAAATAAACTATGTTCCAAACCATGCACCAAGAGAGCAAACGTATGGTGGCATACTGTAAATTGGTTTTTATTCGTCAGGTACCAATTTTCGTCATTTTCGTCAGTGCCTCCCTTGACGAAATTACGTATCGACGAATATAAATATAGTGTAGAAAGGAAAAATTGAATCTTAAGAATTAAAACCACAGGCAAAAGATAAATCAAACTGAATACGCACACAAAGTGGCATATAATGTACTTCTAATTGCCAAGTGATATGTTTTCACAACAAGCTAGGTGGTATACATGTCTCTAATTGTTTGTTTACAAATAATTGTTAGACAAACAATGAAAACAAACGCATACGGCCTATACCTGAATGTTAAGTCGGCATTTGAACAGACGAATTTATATTTTAGGGACCCTTGGATGACGAATTTACGTACTGACGAAATGGTCATTTTGAACGAATTGACGAAAATTGGTACTGACGAAAATAAAGCAATTTACAGTATTTCTGCCATCTACATAATTTTTTATCAACATAATTATCACACCAAAACGTGATAATTATCTCGACTAGTCGACATAGATTTAAGAATATGTCGACATAAAGTAAATATTTTCTTGACTTGTCAAGATAAAGTATCATTACCGTCTCGGTAACTATGTTGACCAGACGAGATAGCTAATTTAGCCGAGATACCAGATATTTATCTCATCAAGTCCAGATAGGTATCGTGGCTTATCGTGATAAGTTACCTTGCCAAGACGAGATAAAAGTGGTTTTACAAATGTACGTCGACATAACGCCAAAATTATCTTACATAGTCGAGATAGCTATCGTGACTAGACGCGATAAGTTATGTTGACAAAAAATTATGTGATGGCAGAAATATGCCACCATACAAACGTAATCCACATTTTGCGCACAGTACATACGTTGCTGCGGATAAATAATCCTAATGAGTGCAGCAAAAAAAGAGTAGACAAAAATGTTAATTGTGATTTATCATTCTAAACATTGTGCACATTTTATTCTAAATTTTCAGGTTTTTCATTTTTGCTTATATGAGGGCCTCTGAATTTCCTGCAAAGTGAGTAACCAGCCTATAGGCTTTCAGTAGGTGAACTAGTCTGCAAAGGAGCTGTTAAGATAAGGGCTTGATTTAGCCCTGAAATCACTCGATTATTTGTCGTGCGCTGTCCTTCTATTTCAGATAAAAAGTGGTCGGGATTAAAATATAAAGTATTATAAGATTCTTAGTAGGTATTTTATTTAAATAGATTTGGTGAAAGATGTTATAATTACGAGTTGAAGAGGAAGGGGTACGGATGAGAGAAAAAGTCAAATATCGAGCGAAAATTCACACAAAAAATGCATTAGTTTACATAAATTTGATGTTTATTATACTTCTCTACCTTTTAATGTCAAACTTGGAAAAGAAAAATTAACCTTGATGTTATTATACCACTATAATAGGCAAAAATCGCAGTCCGGAAACTGAAAACGGTTATATTTCGTATTTATCAGCCACATATGTAGCTTTCAGGCGCGAAATACGCACAGCGTAGAAATAGACAACATTCTCGTTCATTTCTTCCTAACGGTTAATCATTTGATCGGAACACACTCTGAATAGATTGTTACATGATATTAAAAGAAAAAATGGCAATTTTGATTTATTTTACCGCTCTAAATACTGATTCTAAAATAGTCATCCATCCCCCCTTTTTTTCGTTTTTCGCCTGTGGGACATTGTTCCCCCCTCGGTTCAGATTGATATACACCTTTGGTAAACGTGGCATTCTGAACCGAGGGGGGGAACAATGTTGTAGAAAAACTTTTCCGTTTTCCATTGATTTCTATACGAAAAACGCTTATTTTGACCCAAAAATCGGTCTTATTTTGAATATTTTATCCAACCTGACAGAAGATTCATATCTGGACCAAGTAACTTCATATTTTTACCGAAAATTTTTCTCAAGTTTTTCATTTTGAAATTTCCACTTTTCCGGGCAGATTTTACGCCTTAACTTAACAGCTCCTTATGATCCGATCTTGAAAAGCATATCTATGACAGATGCATGTTTACGAAAGTACAATATTTCGAACCTCGTCGAAGTGTTTGACTTTTATTGTTTTTTTTATTTTTTGCTTTTTTTTTTTTTTTTTTTTTTTTTTTTTTTTGGTGATTGAAGATAAAAAAAAGTGTTCGAGCTGAAACGAACGATTCAGAAATATTTAATGTACCGTACGATGACTTCTTCAATCGATCACGTAGCCCTAATTTATAATTTTGTGTTTCGCCACATGTATAATATAACAACTCGGAGCATCTTGATTGGATAAAATATAGAAGATTTATAATATTGTGGCAATAGAAACGGCGATGTTGGCGCGTAAATAATTCAAAATGAAGTTCAAAGTTAAAAACACGAATAACAATAAAGAAGTTGTTGGTGGCCAACGACAAGTGTCACCAATTTCAGAAGTTGTTGGTGGCCAACGACATGTGTCACAAACTTCAGAAGGTGTAGGTGGCCAACGACATATGTCACAAACTTCAGAAGGTGTAGGTGGCCAATGAAATGTGTCACCAACTTCAGAAGTTGTAGGTGGCCAACGACATGTGTCACAAACTTCAAACTCATGTTAATTGAATTTTCATGCCACGGGACGATTTTTCTATAAATTACACAGCTTGGTTCTTTAGTATGAACACCTACCGTATGAGAAAAAAAGTCAGATGGAATCCTATATAAACGTTATGTGGGGATAATTTCTATACCCAATATGCCTTATTAATCATAAACACAAAAATGTATCATCAGTGACGTTGTGTCCGAAATAGATCAATCATAAGAATATATTATAAAATATTTGAAAGACCCTGATAAATCTATTTCGGAAACACAGAAAATCCATTGTATCCTTCACAAACATGTAATTGCTGATCTTTATCACAAGTAAAAGGGAATAAACTGTCATAAACTTTTTATCACTTAATGAACTATTTCCTATTCTTATCGTCAAGCTTTCGATGTACTAAATTATTAAGATTTCTAACGTATATTCAAATATGATATTTTCCATGCTCACGGACAGTGGTAATTAATTATTTCAACACTTTAATGTGCATTTCAAATATATAACAGCACCTGGTAATAAAGTCTGGATCCTTCCATTGGATGTCTTTTAACTAAGAATGAGTAAGCAACTATTATCTCCGCTAATTGCTACATAGCCCTATCTTCTCATAATTATAACAAGGTCAATTTAAACACATTCTATTAAATTTTTTTTTTACATCCTTTTAGATTTTAAAATGAAAGGATTAAATACCTAGGATTAAAAAAACCAACTTTACCTAAATTCATCCACTCAGTCTCTCCTTATTTCTTACTGTGGGCTAAGCATAAAGGAATATAGATCTTCTTTAACTCATATATATACTAATGGATTGATATCAAGTGAATTGCTAATGATATCGGGTGTCATGAATAAGCAGGTGACGTCTTGTTTTGTGTCAATTCTGATATATATATTCATAACAAAGAAGGGAGGGGATCTCCAACACTTTTTGCCTAGGCAAATCAGCATCGCTTTCATAAACTCTGACATGAAAAGCAATTGCTTGGAACTATAAAATATGTCAGGGATATTGGGTTGTTTTATATGTGTATGGAGGGGGGGGGGTATTTTTTTTTCTTCTTCTTCTTCTTCTTTTTGTTTTCTTTTTCATAATTTCAGTGACATTGAAAGGGGCTTAAACACAAATAATTCGGAATTTCAACAGAAAAGCTTTTATCTATAACAGTACTGTTATTAGGGCCGATTTATTTTTATTTTTACGTTGAACAATAACGCTTACAGGATTATCATTATACAGCCAATTCAGTTAACGTTAACTTAACATTAGATACACATCACTTTAACGTTAGATGAACAAGTTTTAAACGTTAAATCATATAACGTTAAATTGACATGCAATTTTTAACGTTAATCATGCTAACGATTAATTTAACGTTACATATCTATTGTTTGTCGAAAGTTAGTAACATTTAACGTTAACTAAACATGGAATTCCTTACGTTAATCTAAGCTAATATTAATTTCACGTTACTTATTTATCCGTTGTGTATATAACCTCAGTTTTAGGTAAAAAAGAAGGGAGGAGATCTCCAACAAGACTCCGTTGCAGCATCAACAGTAAAACACCAAAACACCCGATGCAAAAACACAAAAGACAAGTACAGCACGAGACGGAAAAGAGACACACGACATGTAAACATCAAACACAAAAGACTACACATAAACCGACGAGACCAATGGGCAACCGGTGCCGACTTTGGACGGCCATTTGTCACGCAAGTAGCAAATGGTGTGGTTATCCTGGATTACGTGCGCACAACCCTCCCACTATTCCGATTTCCAAGAGGTCTCGAAGAACGCACAATTATGGTGTAAAACAACCTCCGCACTGTTAGATGACCACATACAAACAAGACCGCAAGACACAGGGGTCCAAGCAACACAGACGAACATGTAAATGGATACAAAAAGAGGACGTGCGTAATACAGTCCGTGCTCTGCTGGCTGCATCGAGCCAACATATTTTATCACCCGAGGAGTCCTACTGGCATTCAGAGAGGATAGTTTTGATAGGCAAAAAAGTTATTTTACTATAATAATTCAATTAAACTTACAAAAATACTTTCAAATACCTAAAAATATCTTCCAATACCTAACACTACCTTCAAATACCTTCAAATACCTTAAAGGTAAAAAAACATACCTTCAAACTCTTCCTGGACATTGTCTTTGAGATAAGCCTAGCTGCCTTTTTATTTTTGATGTTTTAATATTTCTATAGCTTTCCTTCGCATTAAAATGTTAAATTCAAATCCATTTTATACTGTATTTGGTAATTCTTCTTTCAATTAGATAATCATATCTTCATTCTCTCTTTATTACTTTTGTCAGTATTACCTATAAGCCTACATACAGATGTGGTGTGACCATGCATATGGATTCGGAGGAAGGTAGGAGGGGGGGGGGGGCTCTTCCCATGAAAAATGCGTTCCGGGATCTCTTCCACATAAATTTCATTTAGTCTTACATTTTGTAAAGATTCTTAATTTGTTGTCATCGCTAAGCATGTAATCACGTACAGAAGTATAACAAATGTTCTGCAATTTGCTAATACTATCGAATTTCATTGAAAAGCAGAATGCATCTGGTTGCCTTAATTATGTCATCCTAACCATTGAACATTGTATTATTTCCATTCTTATATATATATATTTGTCACGATATAATTATCGCCTAATTAAATCCGTATCGCATTCAATAAAAAAACCTGATAAAACCAGAATGGGCGGGAACAATATAAAACGTCAATGACCTTTCTCTATCGTCTGTTTCGTTCTTTCAGAATTATTGACACTAAGGATGCAATATTGGACAGATCCCCTTCCATCGATTTTCCACTAAGGACAAGCGATACAAAATAACCAAAAAAAGGAAACATATCAATAACCCTTTAAAATATGACATTCCAGAATATTATGCTTACCTAAAAATTCTAATTTAGTAAATCGTGGATCAGAATAGTAAAAAATAAGTAAATAAATAAATAGGAGATTCTATCCAATCAATTTCAGTTTCATCAGAAAATAGACAAAGCAATTGTAGTTTATTTAAGGAACACGTCAGATTTTCAGGGAAGTTTATACTCTTTTTGAAAGGCTTATTATTAGCCTTACGTTTTATAAATGAAGAAATCATTGACCTCATCTTCCATTGGTCAGACAAAAAATGTTTTAAGATTTACACTTTTATGTGTAAATTTTACACTTTTGTTCGTAAATTTTACTTTTATGTGTAAATTTTACATTTTTATGTGTAAATTTTACACTTTTTTCGTATATTAGTGCAAAATATTAATGCGGATATGTGTAATCATTACGCCTATGTACTTCTCGGTAATGGCGGGGCTTTCTAGACCATAGAAATCAAGCGGTGATTATTGAATTACAATCGTAAGGTAACCCCCCCCCCCCATTTTATCTATAAATATGCACAATGCATCTCTGAATGAACTGAAACGCAATTAATGCGTTAAATTTGATTATTAAAATCAAACTGTGAAACAAGAACCAATTAAATATAATAAATTAATACATGTAGGAACAGTGGTGGATCAGTGCGTCGATTTAAATCTATCTTTTTTTCGGGGGGGGGGGGTTAAATCGATACAGGAGACGTACGATCGACTCCCTACATCCCCTAAATCTATTACCGGACATATTTGTGTTCAAGTGAATATAATCTTATTTCTAGTAGAGTATTATAGTCATTTCTTTCCTCCAAAATACAATTTTCTGGGTTTGTAAAAAGAAGATGAGAAAAAAATGGCGACGTCAAAGAAGGCGGCGCATATCAGAGACCGCGGGGCAGCCTACATGTATCCCGGTTCCAATAAAGTAAGAGGGAACAGTCACTAGCAAGTCATATTCTCTTCATCTTTCCCGACTCTTCTCGTAATACAATATGCAAAGATAAATAAATCAAAGAGTTATAAAATGAACTGCAACAGATCTCAGTACATTGTACATAAACGATTACGATTAGAATAAACTTAACCTGAATTTAAATAATTGATAGATTGAGGAATAAAAGAGATGTAATAAAGCAGGAGTACGTAGAAAGAAATCTGACAACTCATCACTTATCGGCAGAAAATTCAAAAAATTATTGGAAACTCATTACAGCACTTACTAAGGCTATGGTAAATGTGAAACCATCCCCCCTCAGTCTGAATCCGGAAAATAATTCAATTGAAACAAATAATGAAGAAAAAGCAGAAATTCTAAACAATCACTTTACTAGAATTTCAACTATCGATGATACTAATATAGAAATCCAAAGTGACAGTCAACTCTCTTCGCCAACCATTTCATTCTCATATGTACTTGATATTCTTAATTCATTAAAACTAGGGAAAGCTAATGGACTAGATGGTAGTCATCATATGCTTAAACTATCATCAGAAACTCTGTGTTATTCACTCAGTATTTTATTTCATATGTGTCTAGACTCAAACAGATTTCCGAAACTATGGATAAGAGCATTAGTACTGCCTTCATATAAAAAAGATGATGGAAATTACTCTCAAATTATAGGCCGATTTCTTTATTGAGCGCTGTATCTTCAAATATCTTCACAAATATATGTTGGATAATAATTTCTCTCATACCCGCGTATGTGTTACAGAGTAGGCCCATGAAATACAGCTATGTGAGCTACTTCTGTATCACATATCACGTGACTGCTGTATCACATATCACGTGACGCTATTGTTTCGATTGTTTACGCTATTGTGACGTCATGATTTCAGCCCGCAAAACAATAGCTAGCGGCGACGTCGCCATAAGCTTCGATTTTAAGATCGTTTTTCAATGTACTCTTGCGTTTTATTTTGAAAAGCCTAATATTCGTAGTTTATTCTTATAGAATAAACCATTTTCGGGGGCGCTGAATTCGAATATCGCAAATTTTTTGCGATAAGATCAACTTGACATTTTTTCAAAATTCGTGCCCTCTCTTTTCAGTTTTGTTTTGACCCTTAGATATGAGAGAAAAATACTCTTTCATGTTCGTCTATGAAAGATACATCGTTTCCACCCTCGGGGTCTCAAAATTTTACAAAACCCTAGGCAAGCCTCGGGTTTTACATTATTTTGAGACCCCTCAGGTGGAACCTATGTGTCTTTCATAGAAGACCATGGAAGAGTAAACATCTTCAAATTGAATAGCATCATTTAAGAACAGATAAATTGGCAACGTGGACCAGGCATGCACATCTTATACTATTCTTTGAATTTCAATTTGGATTTCTACCAATACATTCTGCAACATATCAATTGATTGAGCTCTATCACGACATCTATTTAATTAGGGAAAAACAAACATATCGGCTTTGTATTTTTAGATATATCGATACCCTTCGATAAAGTCTGACACAAAGGTCTTATGTTCAAACTATCGTCGTATGGAATTGTTGGTAATCTGTATATATTTCTCAAAGATTACTTATGTAATCGCAAACAATCTGTCATGTTTAAACATACAAATGACGGGGTGCCTCAGGGATTTGTCCTTGGACCCTTTCTCTTCCTGATAGAGGACGCAGTCCGCGCCGCAGGCGCGGACGTAGTCCTCATCAAGGTAACACGTGTATATATATAGGAAAAATCGTGTTTTTCTATTGAATTCTATGCTATACCTATAGGTTCCAAAACCGTGGTCAATGACGTCATTCTCCCCATTGCCCATTTGATCGGCGTGAAGCGCAAGCTTATTTTTTTGACAATGTCACTTGACGACAGAATGAAACCCATCGATGACCATGATTTCTCAATCTCCTTTGAATATTCTCCGTTTGGCTCACTCTTCCAGTGTCCCAATCTATGTTTTGTACTTTGCTTCACATAATACTGACATTGCACCATCATTTCCAACATATATCATGTTTAGTCCGAATATCCTCTTTGAAAATTACAACGTGACGTCAGCAGGCGACGTCAGCATAAACCTTTGTTTCGCGGACTTTTTTCATCGACAGCTCCCTCTGACAAATCCATGGATAAACTCATAATACTGGGATGAAAAATATATATATATATATATCAGCGCGATCAGAGACTTACCGAACTTCATAATCTGCTTTCGAGGATAATTTGCAGCTGATATTTTGATACCTGTAGATCGAATAATGTGGTTTCTCTCCACATATATAAGATCTACATGTAGAATCTACAGGAAATCTATGCAGTGTAAATCCCAACACAAACTTCTAAATGTCTGCTGCCTTCGATACTGTACACAACGCGTCACAACTTACGTCATCATTGACAGTACTTAGTGCAAATAGGTAAACACAAACTGGGGCTCTGTTCAAAGCATAAAATAAGGCTGGTTTTTTCCCCCTTGGAGGTAAATCATAGGCGGATCCAGGGTTATTCAAAAAAGGAGGAGGGGTGAAGGCTTCAGATTTTTTTTTAGAAATTAAGAGGGGGTTGATTGTAATAATGGGAGAGGGGGGATGACAGGGGGTGAATTTTTACTCAGAATACTTCTCTCCCCCGTCCCGCCCCTTCCTCCCCTCTCCCCTTTCCCACCTTCTTAGATCTCCCGGCTCCCTCCCTCCCCCCCACTCCCTTTCATCCTTGCCTTTTATGGGATTGGGGAACAGACAGGAGGTACCTCTCTGAGCCCCCTTATCTCCCCTTCCCATATTCTCCTCCTGCACCCCTCCTCTCCCTCCCTCTCTCCTTCCTCTTGCCCCTTCCTCTCCCTTCCTTTCACCCTCTTTTATAAATAGTACAGGAATGAATTTTGTCTTCAGATATCACATTGGAAAATCATTTGTAAACATTATTTAGAAGGGGAATTCCTAATAGGTTATACCAATATTATACTTTTTTTTTGGTATACATGTAACCCACTGAATTCTCCAGGCCATCCCATAAAACGATATATTGCTGATAACGCTATAGACGGCGCCGAAAAGGAGGCTTTTTCTTCTACATATTGAATGTTAATTTTTCCGGTGAAAGTAAAAGGAGGTGAAAGGGGAGGGGGGTTATACATATTCCTGATACGACAACTATATTTCATCACCTAATGAAATATGAAAAATAATCATTTAAAAGTTAAATTGAATTGAATAATTGAATAATCAAGATGCATGTAAATCTTACAATATGTAAATACTTCAGAAAAAGTATGGTTTGTACCCACAGTTTTCTCGCCCGAGTTCTCTTTTCCTTGGTTTTCGTCAAGGTCCAATGACTTACAATATATACATAGATCAGGATTACATCACTTGATCTCTTCTCATCTGTCATTTATGTTTCAAACTTTAGCATTGCGACTTCATGTTTACTGATTGTTTTGTGACATCAAACCGGTCGACACTAAGAATTGTTTCCCCGCATTTACGACAAATATGGATCATGACCATATCCCTGTATACAGAACAAAATCGATAATTCAGAAAATCAGAAACCGAAGGCATACAAAATCAGGATTAAACCGGAACCAAAGCAAACAAACAAAACCTCCACCATATGAAAAGAATCGAACTCCCAATATGGAAGTGAGACCAGGTGCCCCGGAAGAGTAAGCATCCCCTGCTTGCATGCAACACCCGCTGCTTCAATTCGGTAGAACGGTCACATCCGAGTTATTTGCATGCTGTCGATCCAGAAATTGTCTAAAAAATATCTCCTCTCATGTAGATGATTATGGATTTCAAAAAAAAGTAAGACTGATAAAGTAAAAAAGATGCTGGAAAAGAATTATAACAAGAACAAAAATTTTATGACATATTTTGTTTTTTATTAATTAAGTAAAAAGTATTTAATGATCTGTAATGATGTACGGTGAAAAATCATTGAAATTATAATTCATCTGCGTCCTCACAATGGCTTTGCCATAATTCATATTATTTATTAAATATATAAATGACATTGCTGATGATCTAATTAGTCTTATCCGTCTCTTTGCTGATGATATCTCCTTGATTCACTCTTCAAAAAGATTAAAATATTAATGATATTGAGCGTTCACTTAATTCTGATTTAGATCAGATATATGCGTGGTCTCACAAATGGCTAGTGTCTTTCAATCCTGCGAAAACAGACGTACTTATCCTTATTCATCTACTGCATGTACATAGTATTTACATAAGTTGGCATATTCAACAACAATTTCTTACTAGACACAATCACCCGATACATAATCAAACATTCAGCATTCCAACTGATTATTTCAAAATATCATCTTCTTCCCATATTTACACATTGCACCGTCATAATATAGTCATCAAGTGTAATGGATTGAAGTATATTACATATAAACATATAAGAGATGTAAATGTTTTTTGGGTTTTTTTTTTTTAATGGATAGTTCTAACTGTTTTTTATCTTTAGCCTATCAATGTCGGTCAACAATCGCAGATGGTTGGCAACAACTTCGATTTCGGGTAGCGTCACTGGATATGAGGCACATTTCAATCCGAAATTCAGTTGTTTCCATGAGTATACATCCAAAATAAGAACGGAAGGCGATCGTAATTGGTTTATAAAGAAATTAAAATAATATTTTCAACAAGATTATGGCAAGATGATGGCACCTTATAAAAGCCGTTGGAAATACGGACCATCCAAGCAGTACATAACTATACAACCCTCCTGTATACATGCATGCACCACATACAAAAATGGAGGGTGGGCATGAAATGGGGTTGCTCTCCGCCCCTTAAATAATAGAAGAGTCTATGAGGCACCCCAAAGGAGGACGGCCTGGCTAGAGTACTCTGTAACGGGCAGTTGGCGAATGAGTTCCCAGCAATACATCATCAATACAGCCAACTGACCCAATAGAGGGTTGCCGGGTGCCCAAACAGAAAGAAGAAAATTAACACATGTCATTCGATCTGTTTACATAAATCAGCGATGTTCGTTTAAATAGTTTTATGTAAAGGTTGGTAGACGATTTTCAGGTACCCCGAGATATGGTCGAGCATGTCAAGGGGACGAGAAAAAAAGTGTACCAACCGACTTAGAGCATGGTTTGATCGGGCAGATATAAGAGTTGTCTGATATAACCCCTAAATCTGTCAAAATATGACTCAGGCAATTTTTCCCTTAACAGAATGAAAATATTTTCAATCATTGAGTATTGACCATTTATCGGTTTATCGGAAATTATTTTTCTGTCACCTCGATCAGTTCTGCCATAAGTTAAAAATGTATGTAAAAAAGAAGGATTCCTCGTATCCTCACACATTCTAAACTAATGAACTTATTCGTGATTCATGTGTTGATATTCAAAGGAACTAAAAATAAAAGCCGAAATAAATCATTCTTATTGCGTATTTAAAAACAACCAGAGCAGATCTAGAGGGATGTTAGACAGGTAAGGACCCCCCCCCCCCCCCACACACACACACACACCCGGATTTTAAAAGTTGCCATAAACTATTATTTTCCCTTTGGCCGTTTTTTGTTACCATATGCGGGACACCCCCCTCCCGCGACAAACGTGGAAACGGGACGGGGCTGTAATGGAGAACTCATTAAATAGTAAAAATGTATATAGAAACTGATAAGACTTTTGTATGAATTCAATAACATCCAAAAAAATTCTAAGGTCATTTACTTGAAGTTCAATGTCAATTCTTATCTTAGACTAAACAATTTCGATAAATATGTGATTTTCCTTATTCTTGTCAGTAGGAACTTCTTTTTAAATTTTTCAATACTCATAAAATTATATATCTTTATAGATGATGGATATCAAACAGGAATTTATTGACTTTTTATATTCAAGTATTGAATTGACGGGTGTTGCATGCAATCAGGAGATACTGACTCTTCCTAGGCACCTGGTCTCACTCCTAATTATGAGTTCGCTTCTGTTCGTGTGGTGGAGGTTTTTGTTTGTTTGCTTTGTTCCCTGTTTTATCCTGATTTATATGCCTTCGGTTTGTGATTTCCTTAATTATCGATTTTGTACTGTGTATTGGGATGTGGGCATCATCCATATTTGTCATACTTCGTTTGATAGGATTAAAAACAAAATTATTTTCATGCATTCTTTTATCAATATCCGCACCTCAATTTCAGGAAGATGAGAGAGTTGATTGAATCCTTTCAGTTTTCCAAAGAAATATTTATTAAATCTATTAATTTGTTGCATATGACCGTTAAGTCTTGTGACACCTTTTTTATACTGATCCTATTTTTCTACTTACAATCATAATGTCGGTCAAATCTGCTCAATTACAATTCAGGGACATTGAAAACATTACGCATTACCTTGAAAGAGTATCATTCTAATCAATAGTAAAGCCGATAATACTTATATGATTGAATAACAAAAAAACATATCCCTGACTATATTATTGTTGCAAGTCATCGCTTTCCATCTCTATGCTTATACAACGATGATGATTTGATTAGGCACTTATTGACTTGTTTTGGGTATACAAAAGAAAGGAAACAAAACAATATGCAACCTGCTTATCTATGACATTCAATATCATTAGCATTCGCAAGATAACGATCAATAAGTATATATATATATTCCTGCATGCTAAGCTGAGATTGCAAATCAAATGAGAATGAATAGTTAAATTCAGGAAAAGTTGGCTACATTTTTTTTTTAGGTTTTTCTATTCAATTTTAAAAAATGCTTATACATTGACCTTGTTACAATTTCAAGGATAGGAGAATATAGCAATTAGTCTAAGCGGGGCTTATGATAAAAGAAAAGATTTGGTCGTTTTGTATCCTGTCATTTCTCACATTTTTATGAAAGCTTAATTTTTTATTCTAAAATACAAAAAAGACGGTTTAACTAAAAATGCAGTCCACCTGTCTTGTTGGGCAAAAAAAAAGCAAATTTCCCGTAACATGAAGTCAAAGATCAATGCTGTCCGCACAATTCAAATCATGTAGTTATCGTGAAAGGAAAAAAATATAGAGGCAAACTTTAAAAAAAAAGTATCATTTTCAGATTTAAGACATATCGGATGGATCAATATTTTACTTTCAGTTGGCGTTTTTTGTTATATATATACACATTAACGTGTGGAAATAATAAAAAAAAGAATTTAAACCCCCTCCTCTGTTTCCATCACGTGGAAGCAAAAAAAAAAACAATTATGATTAATTGAAATGAAAATCAATTAAAATTAAATAAAATGTATATTTATGAAATGAAAACAAAAATTAAATTATGAATGAAAATTAAAAGAAGAGGGAACGTTGGATAAATCACACCCCTTTCAAAACATGTTCCTGCAGCATGTTATTCTTATTTGAAACTTCTTATTAAGTAAATCGTCTATCAGAATAGATAGATTAAACTCTAGAGATCACATCCAATCAATTTGAATGTCATCTTTGAATGGACAATGTAAAACAAAGGAGGGGATCTCCAACAACACCAGGCTGCAGCACCCACAGGAAAAACCCCAAAACACTCAATGCAAAAACACAAAGCAGACAAGCACAGAAAGAGACACATAAGGGACAAGGAACGTCAACGCACAACACAAAAACATCAAACACAAAGGACTACACATAAACGAACGAGACCAATGGGCAACCGGTGCCGACTTTTGGACGGCCATCTGCCACGGAAATAGCAGAAGGTGTGGTTATCCTGGATTACGTGCCCACAACCCTCCCACTTTTCCCATTACCCAGAGGTCTCAAAGAACGTACAATTGTGGTGTAAAATAACCTCCTCACTGTCAGATGACCACACACAAACAAGACCGTAAAACGCAGGGGCCCAAGCAACACAGATGCATATGTAAATGGATATAAAAAGAGGGCTTACGTAATACAATCCATGCTCTGCCGCCGCGAGCTCATGTATGTTATCACCCAAGGAGTCCGACTGACATTCGGAGAAGACAGGTGGTCGGGGCCCTGTCTTCTCTAAAGAGGTTTGAACAGGACCCGTCATGGCGTCCCGTCGTCACAGTCAGTCAGAGTCCAAGTTTTAAGAATGCGCTTGTACAAGACTGTAGATTGGTCAAGTACCAAGCCTAGTGTCCGTCTTGTGACATTAGGATCATATCAACGGTATAAAGGCCTTTGATGATTCTGACGCATTTTCGATAGTGATGTTGTCTATCTTTGATCTGTCTTATCTTGTTAATAATGTCACCATAAAATGCAGGTTGTGAAATACCCAAAGTAATATACTCTGTTGCCTGTATTGGTCCGAATTTCAGAAGAAGTTGACGATAATTGTTATAAAATTTCCAGAAAGTCTTTACTAGTTTGTGAAAGCAAAAACCTTGTCCTAAAAGTTTCTTGGTAATTTGTAAATTTTTACTATGAAAATCCAAAACATCAGTACATGCTCTAGCATACCGGATGAGCTGTGAAATATGATACCATAGGACGGTAACCTAGGAACATCACCGTCAAGCCAAGGGAAATTTACTATGTTAAATCTAAAATCATCTCTTTTGTCATACACACTTGTATGGATCTCTCAATTAACACTTTTGATATTTAGGTCCAAAAATGCTGTTTCTGTGTTTGAAACGTTTGCCTTGTTTAGAATCAATTCTTGTGGATAAATAACATTTTTATACTTTTCAAAAACAGGATTGTCGATAGTAAGAATATCATCCAGGTACCTAGAAGTACCAATGAAGTATTTCACATCATTATTTTTTCTTTGCTTTTGGAGATTTTGGATAAATTCATTTTCATACGTGTATGAAAATAAATATGCAACAAGAGGCGCACAATTAGTACCCATTGGAATCCCTACAACCTGCTTGTAGAGTTTCTCACCAAATCTTATGTAAATATTGTCCAAAAGGAAGGACAAGGCAATACACAGGTCATCACATGTCCATGATTTGTATGATTTGTAATCTGTGGCGGAAAAGAAACCCTTCGATTCAGAAGTACAAGTATAAGTTACCCTCTCGATCAAAACACCATTTAATGAGTTTTGACAGCCGAGCATTTATTTTGTCGTGAGGAAGTGTGGTGTACATATTACAAAAGTCGTATGAAGATATCGTATTTGCTTCAAAATTTCTTGATTTCATTTTGTCAGTCACATCCCCTGAATTTTTAATAGACCAAAAGAAGTTTACGCTATACCTGTTCATGACAGTTTCACAGTATTTTGCCACGTGTTCCTTTATAGCCGTGAGTGCTGACGTTAGATTTCTTGAGCAGTTGCTAGGATTAGCAATGTATAGAAACTTGTAAGGAGACTTGAGAAGTTTTGGTATACAGTATGTTGTAGGGAGATCCAATTTAGAAATAGGGATGTTAAAAGAAGAAATGTCACTGTTAATGGTCGCCTTAGCACTTTCTATATAGACAAAACCACAGGCAGTGCATGTATTCAATATATATATTGTTTTCATTTCCGTGCATGAACATCGACGGCTAGCCAACAGGGGATGCTTACTTCTCCCGGACACCTGGTCCCACCTCTGGCTTGCTGGGGGTCCGTCGATGCTCAATTTGGTGCTCTATTGTGAGTGCTGTTGAGATTGTCGTCATTGTCTTCAGGATCTTCTTTAACTCTGTTATCTTTGTTCAAAATATTGGGAACACTTTCTTAATTCTAGTTTTATAAGTACATGTAGTTTTATAAGAATAAAAGGTAATGGAAACACCTGGCGTCTCCCCATAATATTGATGGGAATTGTTAATTTATGCTGGGGAATTTGCACAATGTAGAAAGAGGGATAACTCTAGATTTAATCGATAATATACGGCATAACACAAAAATATAAATGACCGCTATCTGTTCGATTTCCGATTCGTGAGATTTCCGTTCGTACATTCATTTGATCGTCAGTCACAAAAAAGGTTGAAAGATAAAACACATTCTTCCATGAATCCGTTCATAAATTTTACAACAGATCATATAATTCATTTTCGGAGATGCAAAACTAATTAGAGTTCTTTTATAAAAATACTAAAGGAAAATTGACTTCCCTCACCCTTAACAAGAAAACCGAAATGTAACCATTAAAGGAGGGGCGTCACAATATACAATTTTGTCAACTTCATGCGAAACTTCTTTTTTTAACCATTTGTAAACCTGTTGATTGTGATGTTTGAATTATGGCTATGTGTTAGACTTTTATCACTGAATCGAGTCATTTTGGCTTAATTACTGTTAACGTGGCGTATTTCGCGTATCAATAGACTTCGTGAAAATTTCCCCAACGCGAAAATAACCTTGTTGCATTCTAACAAAGGTAGAGACATTGATTTCATGGATGTTATCCCCAAAGTTTTGTTTCACAATCGCGAAGTTTTTCCCAAGCGAAAATAACCATGTTTACAGTATTAGCAGCAATGCTTGTCCGGTTCACAGTATTTATCAGCAATGTTTGTCCGGTTCACAGTATATGGCTTTCTTTTACACAGGATTTTGGTCTCTGGTAGCAGAGTTTGGAACATAGATTTGTTTTTCTATGGGCAAAATTTAGATAACGCATCTTATCACATGATACACCCTTTATTCGGTTACATAAAGCCACCTAATAAATAAATTTTTATGATAACACATTACATATCACTTTGGGAGGCTGGTCATTTGGTGAAGCGCTCCAGATCCTTTATGACGTCACAATAGAAACGGCGACGTTGGCGCGTTATTTGCACCTGGCACCTAGTCTCACTTCTGGCGCCTGGCACCTGGTCTCACGGGGATATTATAAAATCATATCAGATCCCCCCCTTTCCAGAATGATCAGTAACATTCTACATTGTGATTGAATGGCTGTCGTCATAACAAAACAATATATACGAGTACTTACCTGATCTGTACATCAAAATGTACATCGAGACAATCAGCGAATTTGACAGGTTTTCGTGGAGCTGTTGCGACGGGTGTTGCATGCAATCAGGAGACGCTGACTCTCCCAGGGCACTTGGTCTCACTTTGGAATGTTGTTCATTCCGGGGTTCGCAACCGTTGCGATGGGGATTCTCACGATTTGGCCTTGCCTTCTCGACTTTGAGACTTCTTTGATGTTTATTACAAGAAACGAAGTCGGTATTATAATATTTGGACGTTATTTTGATCAATACGTCATATTTCATGTGATAATAAGAATATCAAATGATGTTTCTATTCCATACAGTATTTATGATACTCGTTGTGTGATTTATTCAATTTGAAGACGATTAACATTTAATCCCCATCCCGCCCCCAGCCAAGGCTCCGGGATGTAAAATTCAAACAACTCGTTTCATAGATATTCAATTTGAAGACGTTTACATTTATACCACTTGGTGAGTGTCACTGCTGGTGCACCAGGAGTCCCCGAGGGCACATGTAGCCAAGTTCGATCAATTTCGGTTGATCGTTTCTTCAACGCATTCTAAATTTCTGTTATCAAAATTTCTTGAAATTTCTAAAAAGTAGGTCCTGTAGCATCATATCCCACCCATCCTGCTACGTCTTTCGGTACACTTTTTCGACATAGTAACTTTCATACTTTTTTGGCACATCACATTGTTTAGATTTAGGATCACTGATGAGGGTTAAGTACCCGAAACGTGCATGTCTGGTCCACGTTGCCAATTTATCCGTTCTTAAATGATGCTATTCAATTTGAAGACGTTTACATTACATACCGCATGAAATAGAAAATCATTTGAGATCCTATATATACGTTTCTCCTACAAAAACAAAGCCATGAGCCTTTGGTACCTTTGAAACTCATTTTATCACGAAAACTTGTTTCTTAATTTGTTGATTTCATTAACAAGGTGAACGTTTTTATATATATACCTTGACTTTTAGCTTACTTGTTCACTTTAATGTCAATATCTTCCATTTTCTTTTGGTAACATAATGGATTATACAGTAACTGAAATTATTACGGCAATATTTATATCTTCATCTTTAGTCAATGAATTAAGTTGCCGACCTTATACCAAAACAACATTGCAAAAGTCCGATAGAACAATCAATCTTACTCACTGAAAGTATTAAACTAGTCTTCAATATGAAATAGTATTCTTCAGTCTGCTTCTTATCTAATCTACGACGGATATTGCATGTAACAAGGAGATGCTGACTCTTTCTGGGAACCAGGTCTCACTCCCATATTGGAAGTTCGCTTCTTCTCATGTGGTGGAGGTTTTTTATTTTTTTTTTTCTGTTTTTTTTTTTTTTTTGTTCTTCTTTATCCTGATTTTGTATGCCTTCGAGTTATGATTTCATGAACTATCGAATTTGTACTGTATATGGAGATTATCCATATTTTTCATTCTTGAATTGTAACCTCCTTAAAACGATAAAATAGCTAATACTTATGTATCAATAACAATAAAGAACGACCTTACTGAGCACGAGAATGAAGATATGGGGACCAATTGTGCCCCACTCCTTGCCGACATTTTCCTTTACTCGTACGAAGCTGAATTAATTCAATCTTTGGTCTCTGAAGGGAAAAGATACTTAGCTTCTGACATCAACTTCACTTACAGATACATATACGATGTGTTGTCTATCAATAATCCAAATTTCGCGGATTACCTGAGCAGTATCTATCCTTTGGAGCTTGAAGACAAAGAAACTACAGAGACAAATAATTCAGCATCCTATTTGGACATAATGTTGTCCTACGACACTGATGGTCACATGAACACCTCACTCTATGACAAACGTGACGACTTTAATTTCAGCATTACAAACTTTCCTTTTCTGAGTAGCAACACCCCTTCATCGCCTGCTTATGGCGTGTTCATATCTCAGTTGATACGCTATGCCAGAGCAAGTACCAAATATATGGATTTTGTTCTGAGAGCTAGGCGTCTTTCAGATAAGCTTCTCAGTCAGGGATATGTTTGTGACCGACTAACATCGTCAATGAGGAAGTTCTACAGTTGATATGAGGAACTCGTCATACACTATGATGTCCCACTCTCCAGAATGGTGGATGATATTCTGTCATAGACCATTGGAACCATCCAACCAAATATTGTACTCTTTGTCTTCCGAAATGGACTTTACCGGATGTGACAGTTCTACCGAATTGAATCGGCGGGTGTTGCATGCAAGCAGGCGATGCTTACTCTTCCTGGGCACCTGGTCTCACTCTCATATCGGGAGTCCGCTTCTGTTCATGTGGTGGAGGTTTTTGTTTGTTTGCTTTGGTTTCTGTTTTATCCTGATTTTGTATGCCTTCGGTTTCTGATTTTCTGAATTATCGATTTTGTGCTGTATACAGGGATATGGTCATTATCCATATTTGTCATTGATTTCCAAGACTCAACAGAGAACTTTCTTTTCTCTTAGAACACTATGCCATACCTCCGGCTGATCAATCAGCTCACGACTAACTACAGATTGACATGTAAAATGTATTACATCGACATACTCAAAAAGGAATTAGACATGCATTCCACACAGAAGAATCCGACCTATGTTCCATCTCATTTTCTGGATTAGAAGATGTAGAAGTAGGGGAATTGCAATATATCGATACATCGATATTTTTCAATATTTATTAAATTGGTATCTTATCGCGATACGAAATGCGTACCGAAATAAATTGCACCTTTATTGATTATAAGAATAAATCAATGAATCACTTTGATTTAAATCAGTATAATTGAAAAAAGCGGTTCATGGTTTACATCGCTCACAGTTGAAATGAATTATGCCGAAAGCAATCGAAATGATCCAAAAACTTGAATTATATGTTCTGTTGTAAAATATATGAACGGATCTATGGAAGAATGTGTTTTATCTTTCAACTTTTTTTGTGATTGAAGGTCAAATGAATGTACGAACGGATATCTCACGAATCAGAAATCTTTATTCGAACAGATAGCGCTGATTTATACGTTTGTGTTATGCCACATATTATCGATTTGATTTAGAGTTATCCCTCTTTCTACATTGGGCAAATTCCCCAACATAAATTAACAATCATCAATATTGTGGGGAGACGCCAGATGGTTACATTACCCTTGATTCCTATAAAATTTCTAATAAAACTAGAATTACATTGTTCATTTGAAGATGACATTCAAATTGATTGGATGTGATCTCTACAGTCTAATCCATCTATTCTGATAGACGATATACTTAATAAGAATTTTCAAATGAGAATAACATTCTGCAGGATCAGGTTTTGAAAGGGGTTTTATTTATCCAATGTTTCCTCTTCTTTTAATTTTCATTCAAAATTGATTTTAATTTAAATTTCAATTAATTTTCATTAATTTTCAATTCATTTTCATTAATTTTCAATTAATTTTCATTAATTTTCAATTAATTTTCATTAATTTTCAATTAATTTTCATTAATTTTCAATTAATTTTTATTAATTTTCAATTTATTTTTCATTAATTGTCAATTGATTTTCATTAATTTTCAATTAATTTTCATTTGAATTAATTTTCATTTGAATTAATTTCAATGATTTTTTTTTTTTTTTTTTTGCTTTCACGTGATGCAAACAGAGGAGGGGGTTCAATATATTTTTCTTATTTCAACACATTAATGTGTATATATACAACAAAAATCGCCACCTGAAAATAAAATATGGATCCATCCGACATGTCTTTTATATGAAAATCTGACTTTATACTCAATGCCTTTCACGATAACTACATGATTTGAATTGTGCGGAAAGCATTGAAGCATTTGACTTCATGTTACGGGAAATTTTTTTTTGCTCCACAAGACAGGTGGACTGCATTCACAGTTAAACCTTCTTTTGTGTATTTTTTAATATAAAAAAATTAGGCTTTCATAAAAATGTGAAAAATGACAGGATACAAAACGATCAAATCTATTCTTTTACCATTATCCCCGCTTTGACTAATTGCTATATTCTCCTTTCCTTGAAATTGTAACAAGGTCAATTTATAAACATTTTGTAAAATTGAATAGGGAAAACCTAAAAAAAAATAGTATCCAACCTTTCCTGAATTTATCTATTCAGTCTCATTTGATTTGCAATCTGAGCTTAGCATGCAGGAATATATATATACTTATGGATTGATACTTTGCGAATGCTAATGATATTGAATGACAAATATGGATAATGACCATATCCCTGTATACAGCACGAAATCGATAATTCAGAAAATCAGAAACCGAAGGCATACAAAATCAGGATAAAACAGGAACCAAAGCAAACAAACAAAAACCTCCATCACACGAAATGAAGCGAACCCCCGATATGGGAGTGAGACCAGGTGCCCAGTTGGATGGTTCAATTTGGTACTTGCTCTGGCATAGCGTATCAACTGAGATATGGACACGCCATAAGCAGGCGATGAAGGGATGTTGCTACTAGGAAAAGGAAAGTTTGTAATGCTGAAATTGAAGTCGTCACGTTTGTCATAGAGTGAGGTGTTCAAGTGACCATCAGTGTCGTAGGACAACATTATGTCCAAATAGGATGCTGAATTATTTGTCTCCGTAGGTTCTTTGACTTCAAGCTCCGAAGGATAGATACTGCTCAGGTAATCCGCGAATTTTGGATTATTGATGGACAACACATCGTCTATGTATCTGTAAGTGAAGTTGAAGTCAGAAGCTAGGTATCTTTTCCCTTCAGAGACAAAAGATTGAATGAATTCAGCTTCGTACGAGTAAAGAAAAATGTCGGCAAGGAGTGGGGCACAATTGGTCCTCATTGGAATTCCGACAATTTGCTGGAAGACCTTTCCACCAAACACCACAAAAATGTTGTCGATCAGAAAATTTAACATCTGAATAATATCTGTTTCAGTGTACTTATTGTCAGAATCGGACTATTCTTTTACAAAGTAGGTTTTTTCATAGTTAACAACAATAAATTTGTATTTGCGATTACCGTTCTTACTTGTAAACGCATCACTTATACTTTTGCGAGTCTCTCTTTCAATTTAGAATTTGGAATTGTAGTGTAAAGTGCCGAAAAATCAAAGGCTTTGATCGAATGGACTCTACTAAAATGAGTGGATTTCAGATGTTCTAAAAGATCCTTCGAATTCTTTAAAATCCACATCTGGTTGATACCACTGCGAGAATATACTGTCGAACAATATTTTTGAAGCCCAGATTTGATTTCAAATAAAACTTTGGTGAGTAAGATCGATACAGATTTGGTAGAACATTTTGAGGAACCAGCGATGAAACGTTGTTTGTACGGATTCTTATGCATTTTAGGTATGCAGTATAAGTTTGGTAAATCTAAATCTAAATTGTTAGTGTGGAAGCCAAAGGAAGCAAGAGCTGATTTTTGGTTATCTATTATTTCAGAGGCAGAAAGGTTTGTTGGGGTGTAAGTGGGATTTCCAGGTGTCGAAGTTAAACCCAACTCTTTAACTAGACTGTCGAAATAGTACTTTTGGACCATTGGTCTCGTCGGTTTATGTGTAGTCTTTTGTGTTTGATGTTTAAATGTCGTGTGTCTCTTTTCCGTCTCGTGCTGTACTCGTCTTTTGTGTTTTTGCATCGGGGGTTTTGGTGTTTTACTGTTGATGATGCAACGGGGTCTTGTTGGAGATCTCCTCCCTTCTCTTTGCAAGTAAATGTGTAATTATTTGAGGCTTTGTCCGCTGGTGTGATGACATAATGTTCTTGGAGGTAGGTAATCTCTGTGATAACATCGGGGTCTTTAAATATAGATCCGAATCTGGTGTTCACTGTTGATTTTAATCGGTTAATTCTAGATAAACGTAACCCTCTGATAGATTTCATCCATTCGGAAAGGGTGTCGAGTTGTACACCTCTTTCTTTGCCCAACGTCTTGCATATTCCTCACAAGAGTCCATGATAATTTTGACATTTTGGTTCCATGTAAAGGACATACTTTCTCTGTATTTGGGATCCTTTTTAACAATTCTCTCAACTTATCGTTCTTGACTATACTAAGGTCACCAATAATAACGTGTCCACAAGGAGAGTAGTTGAAATCCGACGAAGAACATTCGCAAGGAAGTGGATGTAGTGAGGGATTACTTAAATCAATACACTGCAAGAATCGTTGTAATTGTAAATTTTAGATGCAACTGTTGGTGTGTAGGAAATACAAGGAGTTTCTTTTCTTTTGAAATATGGTGGGATTTTTTTCTGTGACAGTTTTGTGATTCAAAATTTGACCAAGATTTAATTCATCAATACCTTTGTTTGCAAATCTTACTTTAATGAAAGGACATTTTGTTTCTCCTCTGATTTATCTGATCTAACTGCTTGAAATAAACGAAAAGCAGAAATGTCCAATATGACTCCTTGTAGTCTGTATTCTGGGGAACGTGTATCGGTAAATGTGAGGTCCTTTGTATGTTTGTAAAGTTCGTGTAACTTTCGTAAAAGAACAGAGTATAATTTGGTACGAATATAATGCAGGCCTAGAGGCTCATACAAAAATGGAACCAATGAGTTAAAGAAGATCCTGACGATAATCTCAACAGCACTCACAATAGAGCACTATGTTGAGCATCGACGGACCCCTAGCAAGCTAGAGGTGGGATCAGGTGCCCGGGAGGAGTAAGCATCCCCTGTTGGCTAGCAGCACCCGCTGTCGATGTTAATGCACGATAAAGAACACAGTATATAAAATGCATGCACTGTCTGACGTTATGTCTATATAGAAAGTGCTATGGCGACCATGTCAGGGAAACATATTCAAAACACTTACTGTCAAACCCCTCGCGAAGGAGAAACTATGTATCTCAGGCTTATTATATTTACGAATGCCATGGCTTCGATGTCTTCTTTGTGGTCTGTTGAATTAGCTAGTCACATTTACCGATTGACAACCGGGACTTGTTAAGTCTCCTATGCTGCCGATATCATCGTTGCACCCATAGGGCGCTGCAGTGTTAATATTTTTTATCCAGATCTCTTCTCTGTTGCGACGGAAAGGTGTGCTCAAATTGGGATTGTTTGTGGGGTGATATATTTTCTCCAGGTTTCTGACTCTCATAGATAAAACAGAATGATCGGCCTGGTCAAAATGTCGGTAAGGAAGTTGACTTCCTTTATTATTTATTTTTGACCGATGTCCTGACATTCTTTTTCGGAGCTGACCTTTGGTTTCACCCACATAAATCAATCCACAAAGTGAGCACTCTATTCCGTACACAACATTAGATGTCATACAGTTAAGGTGTTCAAAACTATGCGTGTTAAATGATGTTTATTTGTCAACTACGGTTGATTGTCTGTCTCTTCAACGCATTTGAAATTTTCTGATACAAAATTTCTTGAAATATCTAAAAGTGGGTCCTGTAGCATCATATCCCACCAATCCTGCTACGTCTTTTGGTACATTTGGACATAATAATTTTCATACTTTTTGGCTATATTACATTGTTTGGACTTAGGATCACTGACGAGGGTTTACTACCCGAAACGTGCATGTCTAGTCCATGCTGTAAATTTATCAGGTCTTAAATGATGCTATTGAATTTGAAGACGTTTAACATCGTATGTCTCTTTTTCGTCTCTTAGTATGCTCGTCTTTGTGTTTTCGCATAGGATATTTTGGTGCTTTGCTGTTGGTGCTGCAACAGGGTCTGGTTGGAGATATCCCCCCTTCTCTTAAGAATGCGCTGGTACAAGGCTGTAGATTGGTCTAATACCAAGCCAAAAAAAGTGACAGAAGGATAATATCCACGGTATAAAAGGCGTTTGATGATTCTTACACAATTTCGATGGTTATTCTGTCTACCTTTGATCCTTCTTATTTTGCTAATCATTTCTCCATAAAATGCAGGTTGTGAAATACCCAAAGTAATATACTCTGCTGCTTGTGTGTGTCCGAATTTCAAAAGAAGTTGACAATAATTTTTGTAAAATTTCCAGAACGTTTTACTAGTTTGTGAAAGCGAAAATCTTGACCTAAAAGTTTCTTTGTAATTTGTAAATTTCTACTTTGAAGATGCAAAACATCAGTACTTGCCCTAGCATACCGGATGAGATGTGAAATGTAAAAACTGTATGGCGGTAATCTCGGAACATCACAGCCAGGGAAAATTTACTGTGTTGAATCGTTTTTATACACACTTGTATGAATCTCTTAATTATTAATTTTGATATTTAGGTCAAAAAAGGTACTTCTGTGTTTGTAACGTTTGGCTTTTTTGGAGTCAATTCTAATGGATTAATATCATTTTTATTCTTTCAAAACAAGATTTTCGATAGTAAGAATACCATCCAGGTACATGTACCTCGAGGGACCAATGAAACATTTCAAATATTCATTGTGTCTTTGCTTTTGAAAATTTTGGATAAATTCTTTTTCATACGTGTATAAAAATAAATATGCAACAAGAGACGCACAAGTAGTACCTATAGGTATTCCTACAGCCGCATTGTAGAGTTTCATATCAGAGGGTCATATCAGTGGTCATGTTTCATGTTTATTTCTTCCTCAATTATTTCAGCACCGTTTGATTGGCATGGCAAAGGTATTGAACTTTTATTCAAGCTTGTCAACTTCCTTCTGTAATAACAATCCTTTGCAAACAGTAGATACTTTTATTAAGAAATCTTTGATCTTTGCATTTGATGAATGAAATAATTATCAATTTTCATACACAGGACATATCATGTTCAGTTTAATGAAGACCTTATTTCTTATTGATTAAAGTTTCATCTGTAATACATTGTAATTTCTAATTGTCAAAAGGGACTGATAAATTTACATCACTGAGTTAACCTTCAAAAGTAGATTCTGAATTTTAATTTACGTCTGTCTGTCTGTTTGTCTGTCTGTCTGTTGTCAAATTCGTTGGTTCGTTGTGTCGCCTGCGTAGCATAGCGACACTTAGGGATCACTTTGTCCGTTGTCCGTCTGTCCGTCTGTCAGTCCGTCCGTCTGTCTGTCTGTCACACTTTGGGTGTCACAGCCCACAACTTTTGATTGGTACGTGATAGGGCTTTGATATTTCACATGTGTATTTCTTGTGACAAGACCTTCCTACACATACCATAATTTTTTACCTAGTGACCTTGACCTACATATTTGACCTACTTTTCAAAAAAATTAAGAATGGATATATCTTTTGATAGGTAAGTGTTAGGACTTTGATATTTCACACATGCAATCCTTGTGGCAAGACCTTTCTACACATACCATAATTTTTGACCTTGTGACCTTGACCTGGATATTTGACCTACTTTTGAAAAAAAGTTAGATTCGCTATATCTTTCGATTGGTAAGTGATAGGGCTTTGATATTTCACATGTGTATTTCTTGTAACAACGCCTTTCTACACATACCATAATATTTGACCTTGTTACCTTGACCTACATATTTGACCTACTAAAAAAAAGGAAGAATGTATATATCTTTTGATTGGTAAGTGATAGGGCTTTGGTATTGCACATGTGTATTCCTTGTGACAAGATCTTTCTACACAGACCATAATATTTGACCTTGTGACCTTGACCTAGATATTTGACCTACTTTTCAAGAAAAGTGAAATTGGCTATATCTTTTGATTGGTAGGTGATAAGGCATTGATATTGCACATGTATTTTCCTTGTAACAATGCCTTTCCACACATACCATATTTTTTTACCTTTTGACCTTGACCTAGCTATTTGACCTTCTTTTCTAAGAAATTAAGGTTGTATATATCTTTTAATTGGTAGGCAATAGGTCTTTCTTATGATGAGACCTTTTTGTTACCAATTTTTACGTGGTGACCTTGACCTAGATGATCGACACTCTTTTCTGAAAATTTAAGAATGACCATATCTTTTAATTTGTAATTTAGAGGTCTGATATTTCAAATGAATTTCATTTGACAAGACTTTTCTACTGATACCAATAATTTAGATCCACTTTCTAGAATAATAATCAAACCGCTTCGCAGGCGACACAAGCATTCTTGGATTGCTATTTTATTTATGTAAATATAGGTTGAAAATGTTTTGATTGCTGATGATGACAGCCATTCAACCTGAAAGGAAGCCATTGCTTTGTGAAAATAATAAACTTGTGAAATAAACAAAATAGAAGCGTCCTACGTCGTTATCTTCTAAGATAACTTTTCAAAACCAGCCATCTTTTTCGGATAGAAAATCCTCATAAATGACTCTTCAAGTTAAAGTAATTTTCAGACTCAGCCCAATTTATATTTGTAGCGCCACCTAGTTTTGTGTATCTTCTTTGTAAAGAATATCCGGCTCCAAATTCCCTAGACATTTTGAAATAATATCTTGTAGATATGTGCATTGCCTTTGCTCTAGGTCAACATAGATTTATATCACTTCCTCTTCATACATATCATGATTTAAAATTCTGATTTTTTCAAGTACATCGTCACTGAGGAAGTTCTACGGTCGATATGGGGAACTCGTCGGGAGTTCGCTTCTTTTCATATGGTGGAGGTTTTTGTTTGTTTGCTTTTGTTCCTGTTTTATCCTGATTTCGTATGCCTCGGTTTCTGATTTTCTGAATTATCGATTTTGTGCTGTAAACAGGGATATGGTCATTATCCATATTTGTCACCTACTATATTCCTGTTTTGTAAAAGAATATACATATTTTTCGATCTAAACTAAGTTTTGAATGTAGAATAGGTTGTTTGAAATCCAATCTTTTTGCTATAGAAAGAATCTGTAACTGTAATTATTCCAAGTCTGGATTTATTTGTGTTGCAAATGCTATTAGAACGATATAAGAATAATTAACGGACTACCATAACATTGGGTTTTTCACAAGTTTTTGCCTAGAGAATGATTGACTCGTTTTGATATACATGTATATAAGAATAAACATAAAACAATATGTAACCTTCCCCCAAAATCATGAGAAAAATAACATATTCAAATAATAAGAAATTTTCGAGATTTTGAAGTCATTGTTTTCATATTTAGTGCCAAACCTGCATGTATATCAGAACATATAATCATCTTAATGTAAATGTTAAGATAACTTCAAGGCAACTTTTTGTGGTCCGGTATACATTGGATCTCAAGTAAGGTACAAATGCAAACAAAATAGTCTAGGTGCCATTCACGAAACCCAAAAATTTGTTACGCACAAAATGTTTTTGCATGAAAGTGTTGTCAATACCCTCTTATTTGATAATCCGGCGGATGTCACTCTGGCATCCTTGGGCATTTCGAAATTTTGGGGTTAAATGGAATTTTTCGAAGAAAACCCGTTGAAAATAGGAAAAATGCAATAACTTTTTTCATGCTGCAGCTAGATCAACAAAATTGGTACCAAAAGAACGACAATTCAAATGTCTTTAAGTCTCAAGCTCAATTTACTTATCCAGTAAGTGGGGAAAACTATGGATTTTCGATGAAAAATCGTTGAAAATTGGAAAAACATATCTTTTTTTTATTCTGTAGCTAAATAAACAATTTTGGTACCAAACGCACAATAGATTTAATTCCTTTCATTTTAAATAATACAGAAGTCAGATTCGCAATTTGTTGGTACGAAAAATTGGGAAAAACAACTACCCTTGGGTGAAAAATCGCTGAAAATTTGCAAAATGCAATGACTTTTTCAAACTGTAGTATGAGGTTCTGCAATTATGGTACCAAAAATAAAGCTTTTTTTATTGTCTTTTATTCTGATTACATATTAAGCAACTTCCTCATAAATAAAATGGGAGAAGAAAAATGAGGGAGAAAACTTTGATTTTTGAAGGTTTTTTTCCATACAAAGTTGGGACTTTGAAAAATGCAAAACGTTTAGAGAAAATCTAGAGCAAAGATATGTGTATTCAAGTGAACAGTTTAAAAAAACAATTTACTAGTACATGGAGTCTTGTAGCAACTTTTGAAAGATGTGGGTCAAATTAGACTCATTGTTCAAAAGGATGCCGCTACTGTCTATGATACATAACGTGCATGTCTTGTCACTCTGTTTATTAATCTGCTTTTAAATGATGCTAATGAATTTGAAGACGTTTAACATTTGTACCACTTGGTGAGTGTCACTTCTGGTGGACTAGGAGTCCCCGAGGGCACATGAAGTCAAGTTTGATCAATTTCGGTTGGTCGTTTCTTCAAATCGTCATCCAGGATAACCACACCTTCTGCTATTTCCGAGGCAGATGGCCGTAATAAGTCGACACCGGTTGCTCGTTGGTTCATGTGTAGTCCTTTGTGTTTGATGTTTCTGTGTTGTGCGTTGACGTTCCTTGTCCCTTATGCGTCTCTTTCTGTGCTTGTCTGCTTTGTGTTTTTGCATTGGGTGTTTTGGGGTTTTGCTAAGGGTGCTGCAACCTGCAGTTGTTGGAGATACCCTATTTTGTCTCAAACGCATTCGAAAATTTCTGTTCATAAAATTCTCACAAATTTCTGAAACCTGGGTCCTGTAGCATCATATCCTAGTCATCTTGCTACGTCTTATATTTTGGACATAGTTATCACACATTTCATTGTTTGGATTGATGATCAATGACGAGGGTTAAATATCCAAAACGTGCATGTCTAGTCCACGCTGTTAATTAATCTGCTTTTAAATGATACTTAGTCGTGACATTGTTCTAGTCCCTACGTCAATGTTGAAAAAATTACTTCAGTTTTGCAACTTCGAAATATGTTCTTAAAATAAGCTCCAGGTTATTTATTCGACAGGAATGCCTTAGGAGCTGATGATCGATTGATGTATGCAGGGCTCTGGTGTATCAACTGACCATTAAGTGGCAGAATTAATACCTTGATTGTTTCTGGTCATATGATTCTAAAAATAACTAAACACTTCAGATGTTCAATAATAAGTGTTCCAGCTATCTACCTTCTTGAAGAAAGTTTTAAACCAATTTTAATGCACCAGACACGTGTTTCGGATAGAAAAATCCTCATCAGTGATGCTTTCAATTAAAGTGACTTCATTGCACAGCCAAAATCCTCTCCAGCAGCTCCCCTGGCCCTATTTTCTGAACTTGAAATTGCTATTACTTTGCAGAAAGCAAATTTAAATGATATTCAATTGACCAATTCTTACGATCACAATGACATAAAAGATTCAGTCATGAAAGCTACATCTCATGAAATAAGGTGCAACTGATTGATATTACATGTACTTGCAATCAGTTGATCGAGAAAGCAATCCGATTGATTAAGAACTCGCATTCTACACATTATTCTAAAGATGTAGGTATTGCAAACAGATCATGATGATGGATACCATCAACATATGATGGTATTGGAGAGACAAAGGTTGTTCTGTGGGAAGCTTTTGAAGTGGTGTTCCCTGTCAAATTTCAGAGAAGTAAATTCAGATATTGAAAAGATGGTGACAGAGGCCATGGTATTCATAAAGAATTACTATGGTTTAGAGAATCTAGTATATCTGATGTCCGGTCCAGTGTACGAATGAATGAAATGGGCTATAAGAGTTCAAAACTCTTGGATGACCATTGTCACCAACAGTTAATTGAAGAATTTCGACAAAATGTCAAGAAAAACGAAAAATTTTTAGCCATGCATAAGGAAACATTCTTAAGATGCAGTTCAATCAAATCTGGATCTGCTGAAAGAACTAAATTTAAAATAAATGGTGAGACCTATTGTGATAATATTTTGCCAATCGCGTCTGAACCTCTATCTGTTATCCTGTTGATTTGTTGTAGTCGCACATGAAATCTGAGCTGTGTAACAAACAGATGTAACAAATTCTGTGCTCAATTTTCTATATTTACATTACTAGTAGATTCCCCATGTTAAACGCCCACTAGGCAACTAGAATTATATTCCAATAACTTGGGTTGCTCACGTGCAAGTTTTGCATGTAGGGAGAATTTACCAACGTTCAAATACATTTGACACTAAAACAGGCAAAATATGCGAAGTGCATGCAAATAAAAATGACAGATATTTAGAATAAATGTAAATATGAGTAATGACTGTCTTACTTTTGGTGTTCATGGGTGTATAATTCTGGTTGGACACGTGCAAATTTTCCGAGAATCGCTTCGCGATTCACGGAATTTGCACGTGTCCAACCAGAATTATACACCCATGAACACCAAAAGTAAGACAGTCATTTCTTAATTAATTCTGTAAATGTTTAGGAGTAGAGAATTGTCAGAGTACGATGCAATGGAGGCATTTTGATCAACAATGTAAGAGGGGTTCTTTGTTGTTAGAAGTAGTTGCACATAAAAATTACAATTACATGTTGATGAAAAAACAAGGCAATAAGAAAGGAGGTGGTATCCAACAAAACACATCAAAACACCTCAATTAAAAACACAGAGAAGACAAACACAGCAAGAGAAACCAAACGGGCAGGGAACAGCAAACACGACATCAAACATCAAATAAGCAATGTATGAATTATGCAATTAAAATGGAACATTCTTTTTCGTAAAATGTTGCGTGATATTGTAAGATGATGCTAGGACATTTATACTATTTGGAATGATATATCTAGAGTAGAATAAAGGGTAATAAGAGAGTGCAAATCTAAACTATCAATATGCAATCATTATGATACGAAAATTGTTGTTTTAGAATTTCTTTAAACCGATTTTTTTTACAATTTGAAATCTGTTTTCAGCAAAAACAAAACAAATCAAAACAAGAAGATTCAATTTGCTTGAGTGGAATTCTGAATTTAAAGCAATGAAATCATTTTTCTTACTGTTGTTCTATCTACAGCATGAAAAAAAAACATTGCAACATCCCAATTTTCAGCGATTTTTAGCTCTCCTGAGCCATAGGCTCAAGTGAGCTATTGTCATAGTGTTGCGTCTGTCGTCCGTCGTCCGTCGTCGTCGTCGTCCGTCGTCCGTCGTCGTCCGTCGTCGTCGTAAACTTTTCACATTTTAAACTTCTTCTCCAGAACGGCTGAAGGGATTTTGATGAAACTTGGTAGGTTTGAAGTACTCATGGTCCCCTACAAGTGTTGTTGTTTTTCGTCCGGATCTGTCAACAGGTGGCGCCACCACAGCCAAAAGTAGGTCACGGGGGGTACCCTCCTTTGACAAACTTCTTCTTCAGAACCGAAGCATGTATCGACAAACCGAAAGCATCAGGATGATCTACAGAGATGTCTTAAGAAGTGTTGTTATTTTTGGTTCCACTTCGAAGTCAAATTTTTGACGCGTTTTTGACGTCTTTTCGGACTTTGTCAGAAATGCACATTTTTGCACTATTTCTTTAAATAACTCAATAAGTGTATGATTTTACACACTCATTTACTACATATTTATCATATTTAACTTACTTAATGCTTTGATATGTATTTTATGCTTTAAATTTATGTTTTTTGATTTTTTATGAATTTTTTTCTTCTGTAAAAAGGAAGGGGGGGGTGATTTTCATACATTTTCTGCTTCTTTTCTATAACCACTCTTCAGATTGTCATGACAATTTGTAGGTATGAGGTACTCATGCATGGTACCCTACAAGTGAAAGAATTTTGTCAAGATATCCGCTTTTGGATTTTTAAGGAATATTTTTTAAGATTGTACATAGGTATTATGTACGTTTTCCATGCCAAATGGACCCATGGGGAGTAGCTTCAAACCCCGGCGGGACCCCAACAATTTTTTCCCTTTTTCAGTTTTTTTTTTTTTCTCTTTTTATTTTGATATTTATCGCTAGATATGAAACTGTGAAAGAATTTTGTCAAAATATCAACTTTTAGATTTTTAATGAGTTTTTAAATAAGACAAGCTATAGCTATTTTGGCTTTGTGTACTTATTTTCATACTTCGAATTAACTTGGCCACATACGCTATCAAATATACTCTGAATTATTCTTAAGATGTTGACTTTTTGTGTCGCCTGCGAAGCACAGCGACACTTAGGGATCACTTTGTCCGTTGTTCGTCTGTCCGTCCATCCGTCCCTCCGTCTGTCCGTCTGTCTGTCAAACTTGGGTGTCACACCCCATAACTTTTGATTGGTAAGTGATAGGGCTTTGATATTTCACATGTGTATTCCTTGTGACAAGACCTTTATACACATATCATAATTTTTGACCTTGTGACCTTGGCCTAGATATTTGACCTACTTTTCTAAAAATCTAATATTGGCTATATCTCTTGATTGATTAGTGATAGGGCTTTGATATTTCACATGTGTATTCCTTGTGATTAGACCTTTTTACACATATAATGTTTGACCTTGTGACCTTGATCTAGATATTTGACCTACTTTTCTAAAAATCTAATATTGGCTATATCTCTTGATTGGCAAGTGATAGCGCTTTGATATTTCACATGTGTAATCTTTGTGACAAGACCTTTCTACGCAAACCATATTTTTTGACCTCGTGACCTTGACCTAGATATTTGACCTACTTTTCAAAAAATCAAAGATTGGCTATATCTTTTGATTGGTAAGTGATAGGGCTTTGATATTTCACATGTGTATTTCTTGTGACAAGCCCTTTTTTCACATACTATATTTTTTAACCTTATGACCTTGACCTAGATATTTGACCTACTTTAAAAAAACCAAGATTGGCTATATCTATTGATTGGCAAGTGATAGGGCTTTGATATTTCTCTTGTGTATTCCTTTTGACAATACCTTTCTACACATACCATAATTTTGACCTTATGACCTTGACCTAGATATTTGACCTACTTTTCAAAAAATTTAACATTTGCTATATCTTTTGATTGGTAAGTGATAGAGCTTTGATATTTCATATGTGTATTCCTTCTTGTGACAAGGTCTTTCTACACATATCATAACTTTTTATCTCATGACCTTGACCTAGATATTTGACCTACTTTTCAAAAAATCTTAGATTGGCTATTTCTTTTGATTGCTGAGTGATAGGCTTTGATATTTCACATGTGCATTCCATGTGACAAGACCTTTCTTCACATACCATCATTTTTTACCTCGTGCACTTGCCCTATATATTTGACCTACTTTTCAATAAATCTATGATTTGCTATATCTTTTAAATGGTAAGTGGTAGGGCTTTGATATTTCACGTTTGTATTCCTTATGAAAAGACCTTTCTAAACATTCCATAATTTTTAACCTAGTGACCTTGCCCTTGATATTTGACCTAATTTCAATAAAAAAAAATCCGCTACGCAGGCGACACAAGCATTCCTTGGATTGCTTTTTTTGCATACATGCATTTTTCAGAACAATTTCCCTATTTAATGCTTATTTTCTCTGTCTTATTTCTGTATCTATGGTAAACATAGTCGCCATATATCTTCTGTTACAGATTTAATTGGTTCAATACCTCCTTGCCCCTTTAGTAGGGGTAACTACAGGAAATGAAAAGGTGCACACTAAAAATTTTGACTGACTTGAAATGCCCGGAAGTCTGTAAAATTGGTCTTTTTTGATTGTGAATCTTTGGCACGCATAAAAATGTAAAGAAAAAAAGGGGGGTCATGCATGTCCTTTTTTCGCAAATTTCACTTTTTACAGGAATTCTGCGTCCTCATCGAAAATGTTCCGAATTTTGCATATTTTCAAACCTATCTGTAGATTGCATAAAAGACAAGATCAAGTTCGAAGTTAAATTTATCACGACTATTGATTCAATATGCTAAACATACATTTCCAAGCGCCGCATTTCAGCATATTTACCGAAAATAATTTGTCCAAGTGGCTTCACTGGGTCATGAGGTTTGATACACCGTACACTGCTGTTTGGAAAATAAATTGGCTCAATTTCTGCACAACTCACTTGAATTAATATTGTCCGCTAACAACTTGTCTGTGTTAATTGGATTAACACGATTTTGACTGTACGTTACATGTATTAAGATGAAATCAATACTATTCAAAAGCTCTCATTCATAGATTTCTGTATAATTTAATATGAATAAAGGCAAAACCGAAAAGTCTTTGTTTTCTATGCTTCCGGAATCAAAGATACGGGGGCATATAGTTTTTGGCCTGTCCGTCTGTCTGTTTGTCCGAAAAACTTTACATTGGGCATAACTTTTGAATGGAAGGTGATAGAGCTTTCATATTTCACATTTGTATTTCTTGTGACAATACCTTTCCATTGATACCAAAATTTTTGGCCTCGTGACCTTGACCTTTGACCTACTTTTCAAAAACTTTAACATTGGGCATAACTTTTGAATGGTTAGTGATAGGGCTTTCATATTGTACATGCGTATTCTTTGTGACAAGATCTTTCCATTGATACCAACTTTACTCTGACCCTGACCTCTCACATACTTAACAGAAAATGGTGTTTATACCAACAAAGATGCCACCGCGGGGCATTCATGTTTCACAAACACAGGCTTTATTATTTTCTGGCATACTAGCTATTAATAATGAAAGGTTTGGTGTTCAATTTTAAATAAACTTAATTTATGAAATCATTTCATTGTTTTATTCTGTTTCTGTTGCACATTAATGTGGAATTTTACAAAATGATTTTATTTTTGATGTTGCATAATCGAACTATACTAGCTGGGCATATGACTTTGGATCGCATAATCCATCTTTTCAAATCAGTAAAAAAGTTGTTGTTTTGAAATGTGACTATTTTTTCTTGTTTGTACTTTTAAAGGTTGTCTGAAAAAAAAAACTTGTCTGCATCCGGCAAAAATCTTGTTAGAAAGGTTGTGGGCTAAAATCCTGGTACTGGCACTATCAGTATTCAATGTCAGTATGTCAATTAGAGCGTGCATGGGTATCAGGTGAGCGTTGTGCCCCCTGGGGCTCTTGTTCATTCAAGATTCATTCTTTCCCCCATTTTCGTACTTGCAAATTGCTAATCTGATATCTACATTTATTGTGCGTTTTGTACCATTTTTTTATTTTATCGACAGTATGAAAAAAGATATGACATATTCCCAATTTTCAACGGTTTTTCATCGAAAATCCATTGTTTTCCCCATTTTATGGACGAGTAAATTGATAAACTGAGCTTGAGACTTAAAGGCAATGGCATTGCTGTTCTTTTGATACCAAATTTATTGTTCTAGCTACAACATGGACAAAGTAATTGCGTTTTTCCAATTTTCAACGGTTTTCTTTGAAAAATGACCTTTTTTCCCAAAAATTTCAAAATGCCCAAGGATGCCAGCGTGGCATCCGCCGGATTATCAAAGTAGAGGGTAATAACATCACTTTCATGCATAAACATTTTGTGCGTAACATTTTTTTGGGTTCACCCCAAAATAGCCATTTGGCAACTAGACTAAAACTATTCATGAAATCAGTCATTAAACATATTATATCATGTTTTTATTGTGAATTGTAGAGATATGTTTTGACATTGCTACTTGAATTATTTTGACGAACATCTTTTTGTTGAAAGTATTATATTGCACTGATGACAAATAAGGAAGCTGACTAAGGTATCTTATTTATGCAAGGATCATTTTTGGACGTCAGATTTTAACATAGTGTCTGTTTCTGAGTATCAAACAAAGAACGTTATCACCTTCGGAAACTACGTATAAATCATTCTGAACAATAGTATAGCCGATAATATTATTATGATGAAATAACAAAATATCTCACTGACGAACTTCATTGCAAGTCATTTCATTGGTTAAGAAAGCGATAATGACTTGCCTAGAAATTATTGGCTCGTTATGGATATATACATTAACGGACATAAAGCTTATCTATGACTTTCAATATCATTAGTAATTCGCCGGGTATCAATCTTTAAGTATATGCATAATGTATATCCCTCCATTGTTACCTCAGAATACAAATCCGGAGAGACTTAGTGGATGAATTTAGGTACAGTTGACTTTAATCTAATCCTAGGGTTTTTTCTGTTCAATCTGATATCATATACTATGTAAAATAATTCCTTTTAAATAATGAAATAATGCTTATAAATTGACCTTGTTAAAACTTTTAGAAGACAGGAGCATGTAACAGTAAAATAAGTCTAGGAGGGCATAATGGTAAAAAAAAGATTTAGTCATTTGTAAAAGATTCTTTTTTTTAAAGCGTAAACAAAAATGGAATCTTCAGTGTAGCTATTATGTAAGGCAAAAATTAAATTTCCCGTCACATGACGTCACAGATCTGTCCACAAAATACAAATCATGTAGTTTCCGTGAAAGGCAAAAAGGATGGAAGCAATTTGTTTTTAATTCTCAGATAAAAGACACCTATTGAATGGATCCAGATTTTATCGTCAGGTGGCGAATTTTATTATATATGCATATTAAAGTGTGAATGATTAAACACATTAAAGCAATACAAAATGAAAATTAAGAGAAGAGGAATCCTGATCCCGCAGAATGTTACGGATGTTAAACGTCTTCAAATTCATTGGCATTATTTAAATGCAAACAAAATTACAGCATGGACCAGACATGCACGTTTTGGGGTATTTAACCCTCGTCAGTGATACTCAATCTAAACAATGAAATATGGCCAAAATATGTGAAAATTATGTTTAAAATGTACCGAATGACGTAGCAAGATGGCTGGGATATGATGCTACAGGACCCGGGTAAGGTTTCAGGAATTTGAGAAAATTTTGTATATAGAAATTGTCGAATGCGTTTGAAGAAACGACAAACTGAAATTGATCGAACTTGGCTACATGTTCCCTCGGGGACACCTCGGGGAAATCTTAAAATTCCTGATACGTATATCATCGATCATTATAGATAGATTTGACTGTAGAAATATCATCCAATCAATTTATATGCAATCTGAAAACGGACAAAGAAATTCTAATTTCGTAAAGAGTTTTATGATAATTATTTGTTTCAAGTGTAAACATCAGAGTTGTCATAGGGGATTTTAGAATGCGTTGCAACAGTGAAATACAGATACCGTAAATTTGGAAATGTTTGCCTCGATCTTTTTTTTTTGGGGGGGGGGAATAAAAATCGTGTTGAAATCATTATGTGATTTTGATTTTTACGAATTTATCGCGACTGAAAAATAAAATCATAGCATACAGTATCGTGTTAATTTCCTGTACGAGATTCTTGCATGTCCTCATCGATCATCGATAAAATAACCTTGAAATAAAGAAATGATAGCAATATGTTTTCCGATTCGGAAGAACTAGTTACACAGCGTAATTCGCATGTATGTTAACCTTTTGAAATGTGATGAAACCGAGAAGTATACGGATCGCAGATGATTTCAGTAATGACAGCCTCAATCAGAGAAACTTAACTAGTATAATGAAGTAATTAACTAAAATTAACTTCTTCATCGCAAACAAAGACCCAATTCAATTCTTTAATGAGATATTGTTCACATACAAACAAAGAAGTACAGAACCCCGGATTAAAGAACACTCCGAAGTGAGACCAGGTGCCCGGGGAGAGTCAGCGTCTCATGATTGCATGCAACACCCGTTGCAACAGCTCCATGGAATCCTGTCAAATTCGGTGATTGTCACGAATTACATTTTGATGTACAGATGAGGTAAGTATGTCTTGTTTGGTGATGAATACAGTTATCTGATATACTTTTATTACATCCCCGTAGTTACCGAAGAACTTCCTCAATGATGATTTCAGCCGTTGTGTGATTTAACCCTGAACAAGTATCTTACTTGCAAGTCGTCTGACTCTAAAGATGAAATCTTCATATTTGGAACATGCAGTGGCATCAGCTGAGAAACAAAAACGTCATAAGCAGGAGAAGACGGAATGTTGCTACTCATGAAAGGGAAGTTAGTTATGTGGAAACTGAAATCGTCACGCTTGTCATACAGTGAGGTGTTCAAAAGGCCGTTTACTTCGAAAGATAGAAGTATATCACACCTATATTTGGCAAGCGGCGCAGCTAACCTATATCTTACATTTATTTTTTACATATGTTTTGTTATACACATATGTATACACGTACATACATGATATCCCTTTTGTTTTTGTAAAGGAAAGGAGGGGATCTCTTTTGAAATGTTCTTTTTGAGTTCGTCTAATGTTTGTCACTGAATAGAGCTTTACCAATAACAGACGGTTGTTGGCCAACGAAACGTGACGAAACTTACCAAACATGAGGGGTCGTCTATAAAACAAACATGATATATCTCTGAACTATTTAAATAAAACTCTATTAAAAAGAATACATATAACAATATATGTATTTATTCATGTATTTTTATTACTGACTGTAGTAGAAAAAGAGTTTTGTTTAAATTTTTAAAAGACATATCATGACAAATATGGATAATGACCATATCCCAGTATACAGCACAAAATCGATAATTCAGAAAATCAGAAACCGAAGGCATACAAAATCCGTATAAAACAGAAACCAAAGCAAACAAACAAAAACCTCCACCATATGAAAAGAAGCGGACTCCCGATATGAGAGTGAGACCAGGTGCCCAGGAAGAGTAAGTATCTCCTGCTTGCATGCAACACCCGCCGCTTCAATTTTGTAGAAGTGTCACATCCGGTAACTTCCATTTCGGAAGACATAGAGTACAATCTGTGGTTGGAATATATCAGACAGAATATAATCCACCATTCTAGAGAGTGGGACTTCATAGTGTATGACGAGTTCCCCATATCGACCGTAGAACTTCCTCAGTGACGATGCTAGTCGGTCACAAACATATCCCTGACTGAGAAGCTTATCTGAAAGACGCCTAGCTCTCAGAACAAAATCCGTATATTTGGTACTTGCTCTGGCATAGCGTATCAACTGAGATATGAACACGCCATAAGCTGGCGATAAAGGGATGTCAGAAAAGGAAAGTTTGTAATGCTGATATTGAAGTCGTCATGTTTGTTATAGAGTGAGGTGTTCATGTGACCATCAGTGCCGTAGGACAACATTGAGGGTTAAGTACCCGAAACGGGCATGTCTGGTCCATGTTGCCAATTTACCTGTTCTTAAATGATGTTATTCAATATGAAGACATTTACATTTATACCACTTGGTGAGTGTCACTGCTGGTGGACCAGGAGTCCCCGAGGGCACATGTAGCCAAGTTCGATCAATTTCGGTTGATCGTTTCTTCAACGCATTCTAAAATTTCTGTTATCAAAATCTCTTAAAATTTCTAAAACGTTGGTCCTGTAGCATCATATCCCACCCATTCTGCTACGTCTTTCGGTACGCTTTTTCGACATAGTAACTTTCACACTTTTTTTTTGCTTATCACATTGTTTAGATTTGAGGATCACTGACGAGGGTTAAGTACCCGAAACGGGCATGTCTGGTCCATGTTGCCAATTTACCTGTTCTTAAATTATGTTATTCAATATGAAGACATTTACATTATGTCCAAATAGGATGCTGAATTATTTGTCTCTGTAGTTTCTTTGACTTCAAGCTCTGAAGGATAGATACTGCTCAGGTAATCCGAGAATTTTGGATTATTGATGGACAACACATCGTCTATGTATCTGTAAGTGAAGTTGAAGTCAGAAGCTAAGTATCTTTTCCAATCAGAGACCAAAGATTGAATGAATTCAGCTTCGTACAAATAAAGGAAAATGTCGGCAAGGAGTGGGGCACAATTGGTCCCCATTGGAATTCCGGACTTTTCTTTTACAAAGTAGGTTTTGTCATAATTCACAACAATAAATTTGTATTTGCGATTACAGTTCTTACTTGTAAACGCATTACTTATAATTTTGCGAGGCTTTCTTTCAATTTAGAATGTGGAATCGTAGTGTAAAGTGTCGAAAAATCAAAGGCTTTGATCGAATGGACTCTACTAAAATGAGTGGATTTCAGATGTTCTAAAAGTTCCTTTAAATTCTTTAAAATTCACATCGGGTTGATACCACTGCGAGAATATACTGTCGAACAATATTTTTGAAGCCCAGATTTGATTTCAGATAAAACTTTGGTGAGTAATATCGATACAGATTTGGTAGAACATTTTGAGGAACCAGCGATGAAACGTTGTTTGTACGGAATCTTATGCATTTTAGGTATGCAGTATAAGTATGGTAAATCTAAATCTAAATTGTTAGTGTGGAAGCCAATGGAAGCAAGAGCTGATTTGTGGTTGTCTATTATTTCAGAGGCAGAAAGGTTTGTTGGGGTGTAAGCGGGATTTCCAGGTGTCGAATTTAAACCCAACTCTTTAACTAGACATTCGAAATAGTACTTTTTGCAAGTAAATGTGTAATTATTTGAGGCTTTGTCCGCTGGTGTGATGACATAATGTTCTTGGAGGTAGGTACGCTCTGTGATAACATCAGGGTCTTTAGATATAGACACGAATCTGGTGTTCACAGTTGATTTTAATCTAGATAGAAGTAACCCTCTGATGGATTTTATCCATTCGGAAAGGATGTCGAGCTGTACATCCTCTTTCTTTGCCCAACGTCCATGATAATTTTGAAATTTTGGTTCCATGTAAAGGACATCCTTTCTTTGTATTTGGGACGTTTTTTTACAATTCTCTCAACTTGTCGTTCTTGACTATACTAAGATCACCAGTAATAACGTGTCCACAAGGAGAGTAGTTGAAATCCGATGAAGAACATTCGCAAGGAAGTGGATGTAGTGAGGGATTACTTAAATCAATACACCGCAAGAATCGTTTGTAATTGTAAATTTTAGATGCAACTGTTGGTGTGTAGCTATAGGAAATACAAGGAGTTTCTTTTTTTTTTCTTTTGAAATATGGTGGGATTTTTTCTGTGACAGTTTTGTTATTCAAAATTTGACCAAGATTCAATTTATCAATTCCTTTGTTTGCAAATCTTACTTTAATGAAAGGACGGTTTGTTTTCTCCTCTTATTTATCTGATCTAACTGCTTGGAATAAACGAAAAGTAGAAATGTCCAAGATGACTCCTTGTAGTCTGTATTCTAGGGAACGTGTATCGGTATATTTGAGGTCCTTCGTATATTTGTAGATTTCGTGTAACTTCCGTAAAGGAACAGAATATAATTTGGTACGAATATAAAGCAGGCCTATAGGCTCATTCAAAAATGGAACCAAGTCATCGAAGGAGAAACTATGTATCTCAGGCCTATTATATTTACGAATGCCACGACTTCGAGGTCTCCTTTGTGGTCTGTTGAATAAGCTTGTCACATTTACCGATTGACAACTGGGACTTGTTAAGTTTCCCACGATGCTGATATTATCGTTGCACCCATAGGGCGCTGCAGTGTTATGATTTTTATCCAGAACTCTTCTCATGTTTTTTATACACGACTCCTCATGTTTGGTGAGTTTCGTCGCGTTTCGTTCGGACCTACTTTGTCGGCCAACAACCGTCTGTTATTGGTAAAGCTCTAATAGACATTTTTCATCGTGACGAACTTCGCGCTTCGAACTTCGTACTTCGCACTTCGAACATTGAAGAATAAGTGGAGTAGCTGCCGTTCGCGTATAAACTCATAAGCAGAGTCATCCACATTTTTATTAGTAAACTCAATGAAATGGTATATTGGACTTCCTCTACAACTGGCGCGCTTTTTTCGACAACCCACTTATGAAATTAAAGTGCGAAGTTCGAAGTGCGAAGTGCGAAGTTCGTCACGGTGAAAAAAGTCTATTGAGACATATGCAACGTCCCCCCGCCCGAGTCAGAACTGAAACGGACATCATGTGGCTTTAAAAGTTAAAAGCCACATATGCATGTGCACGAATGAATATCTGTTGAATTGATGCATCTGAAGTCAAATTTTCTTCACGTCGATTCTTTTTTAAGAAAAAATATTTTATGTTAATTCATCTGATTCTTCAACAAAGTAAATAAACCATAATGTCGTAGTTACTTGTTCACTTTAACGAATAACTGAAGGTTTATGTTTTGAATATTGCGGCATTGTTCATAACATTTAAGAGTCTATGAGTGAATATATCAAATGCCAGATCAACCAAACAAAAATCAGCAACATTAATCCTATTCACCAAAAGGATTTAAGGTGGGTCCCAACTCAAAGAATTAACAGATGAAATTTGTATTTTGGGGTTTTTTCCTAATCGCTATGGTCCAAACGAGAAATAAAACACAGACATAGATACGTAAATTTTTTTTCATTAAAGATACAGTACATTATAGAAAGGTACCCTTGCACATTAAGATTGAGAAATATCAAATATCCAGCATATGCTTTTGAACCCTCCAAATTCAGTAATGATAATAATGTGTTGTTGTTTTTTTTTTTTTTGTTTGTTTCGTTTTATTTTATGATAACAAGTCATATAGAAGAAATGTAACACATAAAATAAAATTCAAACATAAATCTGAGCATGAATCAAAGATTCGGGGGCATATAGTTTTTGGCCTGTCCAACTGTTTGTCTGTCTGATTTTCCGTGGCAAAACTTTTACATTGGGCATAACTTTTGAATGGCGATAGAGCTTTCATATTTAACATGTGTATTTTTTGTGACAAGACCTTTCCATTGCTACAAAAATGTTTAACCTCATGACCTTGACCTTTGACCTACTTTGCAAAAACTTTAACATTGGGCATTACTTTTGAATGGTAGGTGATAGGGCTTTCTTTTTTTCAATTTTCAGTTATATATGATAAATTTTTAATTCATTCAGTGATAAATGTTTTCTTCTTTCTTTTTCAGGAAATTCACATAGGACATCAGTACGGACAGTTTTTAGAAAGCAAGTATTTTTGTACGTTTTGCGTTCAAGAGGAAACAAACATGGGGAATGAATCTAATATGACGTGTCTTCGTGATTTTTCAATGAATATGATTATACAAGCTGACGAGCGATTCAAACAACTACCTTTTATTATAATGGGTATTATACTTTCGGCCATAGGTGTCCTCGCAAACTTGCAAGTGATAGTTGCACTTTTTGGTTTCCTAGAAGACCAGAACTTGACTTTTACCATATACCTCAAAACTATTTCCGTGTCGGATTTGATGGCTTGCGTTGGAATGTTTGCAAAAATATTCGCGGAGCATTATGTCTGTCCTCAAGTTTACAACAGAAACAATATATGTAATATCACAAATTTTTTTGGATATTTTTCATCCATGTTTTCCATGTGGCTAGTTGTTGCGATAAGTTATGACCGATACCGTCACATCTGTAAGCCTCTTCACACACAGTACTCAGGTAAAAAGACGTGGGCTATTTGCGGACTGTCAGCAATACTCGCCTTAATCTTAGCACTTCCAGTGCTGTTTATATACGGGAAAAGGAGTGTTCAAATTGACGGTGCTGTTCATGTCATAGAATGCGGTATATCTGACTCGGTTCGCTACACACAGTTTCCACTCATTTTCTACATCTTCTGTGATGTATTGTTCTTTTTTCTACCCTTATCTGTAATGATTATGTACCGAAGTATACGAGACACTGCTATCATTGGTGTGGAAAATAGGAGGAAACTAGAAATTGCCGGAAGACTGGCTGCAATGAGGTTTCAATCTACATCTTTTTCATCAAAAGTTAATGAAAACGAAGGACAAGTACCACATGTAGAAGTTCAATTATTCCAGGAGAAGACAACGAAGCTTACTAGAATTCCTGTGTTGATAACTATTTTCTTTTCCTTGTCATATGCAGCTATTTTGGCAATAGAAACTTCTAAGGCTCTCAGCGGAAATGACAAGAACCTCAGTAGATCAGCGTTTATATTTTATCGATACGGGTTCTTCATAGTATTTCTGAACAATATTGTCAATCCGTTCATATATGTTTTCAATCATAGCAAACTGCGTTATGCAATACGGAAAATGTACATGAGAAAATGTGACAATTACTAGAAAAAGGGAGGAGATCTCCAACAAGACCCCGCTGCAGCAACAACAGCAAAACACCAAAACACCCGATACAAAACACAAAAGACCAGTACAGCACGAGACGGAAAAGAGACACACGACATGTAAACAACAAACACAAAAGACATCACATAAACCGACGAGACCAATGGGCAACCTGGTGCAGACTTTGGACGGCCATTTGTCACGCAAGTAGCAAATGGTGTGGTTATCCTGGATTACGAGCGCACAACCCTCTCACTTCTCCAATTACCCAGAGGTCTCGAAGAACGTACAATTGTGGTGTAAAACAACCTCCTCACTGTAAGATGACCTCCCACAAACAAGACCGCGAAACGTAGATGCCCAAGAACACAGATGAATATGTAAATGGATATAAAAAGAGGGCATGCGTAATACAGTCCGTGTTCTGCCGGCTGTAGCGAGCTCATGTATGTAATCACCCGAGGAGTCCGACTGACATTCAGAGAGGACAGGTGGTCGGGGCCCTGTCTTCTCTAAAAAGGTTTGGACAGGGCCCGTCATGGAGTCCTGTCGTCACGGTCAGTCAGATTGCAAGTCTCAAGGATGCGCTTGTACAAGACTGTAGATTGGTAAAGTACCAAGCCTAGTGTCCGTCTGGTGACATTAGGATCATATCCACGGTATAAAAGGCATTTGATGATTCTGACGCATTTTCGATGGTAATGCTGCCTACCTTTGATCCTTCTAATTGTGTTTATCATATCAACATAAAAGACAGGTTGTGTAATACCCAAAGTAATGTACTCTGTTGAATCTCTAGAAATAAAAAAAGCTTCAGGTCCTGATGACTTTAGTCACATTCTTTTAAAATCCTTGAAAGAGGAGTTAGCCTAACCTCTCAAGATACTATTTAATAAATCTATTCAGTTGGCAAAATTTCCGAAACAATGGAAACACGCTCACGTGATACCGATTTTCAAAAAAGGTGATAAGAATGTTCCTATGAATTATAGACCAGTATCCTTGTTGAGCTCTATTGGAAAAGTGTTTGAACGTGTTGTTTTTAAATATTTATATAATCTTCTACATTTTAACAATCTTTTGTATGACCTTCAAGCGGGCTTTCGACCAGGTCACTCGACCATTACTCAATTAATTGAAATATATCATCAAATATGCCTAGCACTAGATAATAAACAGTATGCTTCTTTTACCTTCTGTGATATAAGTAAAGCGTTTGATAGAGTCTGGATCAAAGGGTTAAAGTATAAGCTAAGTAAGTACGGGTTTGGGGGTAATTTTTTAAACTGGTTGTGTGATTATCTTTCGGAACGCTCTCAGCCAGTAAAAATAGAATCTTCTTTGTCTACGGTTGGTAAAAATAGGGCGGGCGTGCCCCAGGGGTCGGTCATCGGGCCCCTCCTGTTTCTAATTTACATTAATGACCTCCCGGACGGACTGACTGGACTGACAAGACTATTTGCCGATGATACTTCTAACGCGCATATTTCTAATTCTCTACAAAATATTGTGACTAATAGTAACCTTGACCTATCATTAATAAACGATTGGGCTAATAGATGGCTGGTGACTTTTAACCCAGATAAAACTAAAATTATTGTCTTTGGTGCAAAAAAGAGTGAATTAGATAATCTGTCGTTTAATTTTGATTCTGTTCCAGTTGTTCCTGTCTCACATCATAATTATTTAGGTGTTGTCTTTTCTAGTGATGAAAATGGAGATATCATATAGATGGTGTAATTGAGAAAGTATCCAAACAAATTGCAGTATTGCGAAAAATAAAGTATACCCTTAATAGAGAAACACTTCTCAAAATGTACACGACGTTTATAAGACCTTATTACCGGCAGTCATGACTGCCGGTATACTGTAATCAATCGAGACATACTACGGATAAAATAACTCTTTGCAATATGATTGGTGGACAATTACAAAATATGCAAATATTCGTCAAGGTTATTCAGAATCTGTGCATAAGATACTTTCATCAGGTCGGCTCAAGAGTCTAGATGACTTGACAAATGAAAGTCATATCGTATCAGTGCATTTTTATCCGAAAGATGCATCGAAAAGTCTTTGTACCGATACGTCCCTTAACAATCACAGATCCTCGGAAATTTCCGTAGCTTGAATCGGAAATAAAAACGGAAAAGCCCGGAAATGTGCGATTGATCAACAAGAACAAAAATCGTTCATTCCAATTGTTTCTTACTAGTATTTTACAACATTTAATGTCAGCTAACTGCCGGCAAGCTTTTTGTAAAAGCTAATACTTGTTTTGAATATGCATCAGAGGTGTGGGATGGTCTGACAAATTTTGATTCTGAAAGATTAGAGAAATGTCAAATTGAAGCGTTAAGAATTATTACAGGTCTCCCTATTTATTGTTCCCATTCTTCTCTCTGCTTTGAAACAGGTTTAGAGTCTCTTAAGGAAAGGCGGAAAAAAAACAGAAAATTGTGTTTAATGTATAAAATTCAAAATAATCAAACACCAGACTATGTTAGCAATTTAATGCCACCAACAGTTTCGGATATGACATCTTACAACCTTAGAAATAGAAACCATATTTCTACCCCATTCTGTAGACTTAATATATATCGAAATTCATTCGTTCCTTCTTCAATATCTATGTGGAATCAGCTTTCAGATGATGTTAGAAATAGTGAATCACTGCGTAAATTCAAATCCAAAATAAATTCATTAAATAAATTGCCCAAATATTTTAACAGCGGTAAAAGAAATCTCAATATTATTCATACTCGGCTGCGTCATGGAGTTAGCAAATTGAATTACGATTTATTTAGGGTAAACTTATTGCACGAAAGCTCGTGTATGTGTGGTTATAAAAGAGAAGACTCCGAACATTTTTTCATTTCTTGTCCATTGTATTTTTATGACCGACAACAGCTAATTGATAAAATGCTATCATTGAACTTCACTTTCGACATCGGCACCATCCTATTTGGTGATACCGAACGACCAAACAACGAGAACGAAGATTTATTTAAAGCAGTACATACCTATATTTCAAGTACAAAACGTTTCGACAAAATAGACATTATACATGTATCTTGCCCGACCCCCCCCCCCCCATCTCTCTCTCTCTCTCTGCCTCTCTCCGTCTCTCTCTCTCCACAGTAATATCATCTTCCCAGTAGTTATGATTCATTAATTTTTGTTGTTTGTGTTTGTGAATTCATGTATGTATTGTCATGCTTTCTTTTATATTTCATATGTTTTCATTTATGTTGTACATATATTTACCTTTTCTCCCTTCATTTTGTTTACTTACCTTTCATTTTGTTAAGTTGAAAACTTTTGTGATTGTTAATTTCTTGTGTTCATGCATGCAAATGTTTATATGTTGTATGTTGTATGGGAGAGCAATCCAACTAAGTTAGAGAACTTGTTTCCAATCCCTTTGATGTTATTTATATCAATAAAATATGTTTAATCTAAAAAATTCTAAATCTACTCTGTTGCGTGTATACATCCGAATTTTAAAAGATATTGACTGTAATTTTTCTAAAATTTCCAGAAAGTCTTAACTAGTTTATGAAAGCGGAAATCTTGACCTAAAAGTTTTTTGGTAATTTGTAAATATTATTGTGAAAATACAAAATATCAGTTCATACTCTAGCGTACAGGATGAGCTGTGATGTGTAAATGCCGTATGACGGTAATCTTGGGACATCACCGTCAAGCCAGGGGAAATTTACTATGTTGAATCCAAAATCATCCCTTTTGTCATATACACTTGTATGAATCTTACCGTTTACATTTTTTATATTTAGGTCCAAAAACGGTGTTTCTGTATTTGTAATGTTTGCCTTGTTAAGTGTTAATTCTTGTGGATAAATTTCATTCTTATATAATTCAATAGCAGGATTGTCATGGTTAGAATATCATCTAGATACCTAGAAGTATTATTGAACCATTTCAGATCATCAAATTTTCTTTGCTTTTGAGGATTTTGGATAAATTCTTTTTCATAAGTGTATAAAAATAAATCTGCAACAAGAGGCGCACAGTTAGTACCCATAGGAATTCCTACAACCTGCTTGTATAGATCCTCAGCAAATCTAACATAAATATTGCCCAAGAGGAAGGACAAGGCATTACACAGGTAACTACATGTCCATGATCCGTATGATTTGAAGTCTGTCGAGGAAAAGAAACCCTTCGATTCAGGTGTACAAATGTAAGTTTTCCGCTTGTAAGTTTGGAACATCACCATCAAGCCAGGGGAAATTTACTATGTTGAATCCGAAATTATCACTTTTGTCATATACACTTGTATGAATCTTTCCGTTTACAATTTTTATATTTAGGTCCAAAAACGGTGTTTTTGTATTTTTAATGTTTGCCTTGTTAAGTGTTAATTCTTGTGGATAAATTTCATTCTTATATAATTCAATAGCAGGATTGTCAATGGTTAGAATATCATCTAGATTCCTAGAAGTATTATTGAAACATTTCAGATCATCAAATTTTCTTTGCTTTTGAGGATGTTGGATAAATTCTTTTTCATAAGTGTATAAAAATAAATCTGCAACAAGAGGCGCACAGTTAGTACCCATAGGAATTCCTACAACTTGCTTGTATAGATCCTCACCAAATCTAACATAAATATTGTCCAAGAGGAAGGACAAGGCATTACACAGGTCACTACATGTCCATGATTCGTATGATTTATAGTCTGTCGAGGAAAAGAAACCCTTCGATTCAGGTGTACAAATGTAAGTTTTCCGCTCTCGATCAAAACACCATGAATTAGATAATCGATCATTAATTTTGTCATGAGGAAGTGTGATGTACATATTAGAGAAGTCGTATGAAGAAATCGTATTGGCTTGGAAATTTCCAGGTTTCATTTTGTCAATTACATCCCCTGAATTCTTGATAGACCAAAGTAAATTTACATCGTTCCTGTTTAGAACCGTTTCACAATATCTAGTTATGTGTTCTTTAATAGCAGTAAGTGCTGACGTCAGATTTTTAGACAAAATTGTAGTTGAGCAGTTACTAGAATTAGCAATAAATCGAAATTTGTAAGGAGAGGGTTAGGGTTAAGGCGGCTATGTTGTACATGTAGGTCCTGTTACTTTTCTTATTTTTTTCTATGCCTAATTATGTTTGTGTAATCAAGAATAGATTGCGATGACAAATATGGATAATGACCATATCCCTTAGAGAGCTTTGGATACATAGGTTGTCAATTTATTGGTAGTAACTATCGTATAACCAGGAATTTTCGCAGAGTATCAAATCTCTGTAAATAGGGTGTCTTTATTTTCATGATTACATTTTTTCGCGATCCTAAATAGGCAAACAAATATGAACAAATGATGTTTTGTACCTTTCAATTTAAATATTTAGCTCCTTCAATCATAAGAATATACCCGATTCATTTCCCTTTACCTTTAGTTGGAAAAAGTGACGAATGACATTTGTACAAGGAGGAAAAAATGGAAACGGATATACAACTTCATGATCAACCTTATCAACATAAATTTTCACGATAATGAATTTTCGCTAATCAAAATCACTCGCGAATATAGCGAAAATTAGTATATCGCGAAAATTTCTAGTTATGCGGTATCTTTGTAGCTTAAGGTTCAAGGATACACCATCCGAACAACAATTGCTTCGGAGTCTCTCTCGTCGCCAAAATCGACGTCACGTTATCTATGACGTCACGAAAATCGCGCCAAAATTGCATCGGCACTCTTATTATTTGACGCTGACTCACCTACGTCCTGAAACATGAACTAGTATTTCAGGGATTGTGCTATATAAAACTGCTGTATTTTGATTAGATTGGGACTTCTATCGTTTTCCTTTGAATCTTGATTAAAAATTGATGTAAAACAATGCTTTGATGGGTATATTCATTCAGAGAAAAGGCTGACAGCGCATTCTGTCGCTCGCCGTCATCTCTACGAGAAAATCACGAAAGAATAATTTTATGCTTGTTTTATTTGTAAACAACCGTTTTATTTATACGCAGGGTTAAAATAAGCCAAATCTAATTAAAATGTGTGTGATGCTTTCTTTTTCACATGCGGGTTTTAAATGAGCTGCATCTTACAAAATTGTACATTTGATTAGGAAACGACTCCTTAGTTTACATGCGGTATTAGGGTAAAACAAATGTATGGACATTTCTCGTAAAATGTCTATATACTAGGAGTAGTGATATTTAGAACAGCAAGCATCACGATAAGGGCAAAAAATGGGGGGGGGGGGTTGCTGTTACGTTGCATTTTCTCTCCGCTATGTGAAAGATTCGCCAATTATTATAACCGTATATATATAGTACTGTAATAATTTTATTTTGAATTCATCGAACAGAAGAATTTTCATGACAAATGACATAGTACTATAAGTTAAATCTTCTCAAAGTGAATCCTCCTTTTGAAAAAGTTCCCCTTTTTCACATTATTTGTTTTTCTCCTTTTCTTACAATGCGAACATTCATGGACCTGTTATAAATCAATGATTTCAGGATTATTGCCTAAACCCTCTCCCCGGCAGTGAATTATTATTACATGTACCGGTATACGTTTGATATAGGAATGGAAAGTACATGAATATTTTAAAATTATCTAAAGGATATTTGATCCTGAACAAGTCACACTGACCTTGAGGATGCCCTTGACCCACGTTGGATGCCATAATGCTGAATATCCCAGCATGTTTGATAAAAAAAAGGACGTATGCCAACTTACCTACATTAAATTATCTCCATAAATCCGTAAATGCAAGGAATGCTGTTTTTATCGTCTTACATTGTACACTAAAATTATTTTGCAGTCAGGAAAGAATTTGTCATCTAACGGAAATATGTGCAAGTAGATTAGTAAAAAAAAAGGGGGGGGGGGTTATGGAACGTTTATAATATTAATCGAAGATAAAACTCAGTTGCAGCATTGTTTTACAGATATAAGTCAGTTAATTGCATTTTACATTGTCTATATGGATTATTTGTCTGGGTTTTTTTTTTTATCTTTTTGGTTAAAAATATAAATAAAATCCTTTTAAATGTTTTCTGTTTTGAAACCCAGATTCTTATATATGACAAATAGGTTTCAAAACGCGGAGCAATTATAAGGCGACGTCCTGGTTCAAAACACGTTGTTCGTGCTATTGTTTACCCTTTCTTAGAAGAAAACAGATGTCATGCGGAAATAGATATGATTTTTCATTAATATAGGAATTAAAAAATATCATTTCAAAAAGATATTCTGTCACAACCGATTTTAGCCCTTCCCGGCTTTTCTCCTCATCCAAGACCAATGGATAGCAACATACATGTACTAAGCCTATGTATTGTATATAACGTGTGATTGAACTTACATACAACTATTAGTAATTTTCTTTGCGTATTCATGTTCATTCTATTCATTTATAATTCTTTTCATAAGATAAACATCTTGCTTTCATCGCCCCATTTCATTCGGGACCGTTCTATTTCTTTATCAACTTGATTTGACGTTTAAATGGCCAATTGCATCACGTGACGTCATTTGCTTAAAACTATTGCAGGCGTTAATATTACTGATATAATGATTAAATATTATAAAATTGGTTACAAAATTCACTTTTTGATCAGTTCTATTTCCAATTGATATATGGATGAAAAATGGAGTAAGTAATTTAGATGAACGGTTCAGGAGATATAAATCCAAATAGAGCACGGAGGGGATATCTTGCCAGCATTTTGTAACAAAATCTGGAGAGGGGTAAGGTCATAATTTTGTATCAAACTTAAAATTTTGTGCGATGATTGCTACATTTATTTCTATTTTTTAAAGATATGTTAACTTATATTAAGATAGCAATTTTTCCGCTCATTGGCATGTTAACAAAGTACTTAAACCCGTCATTTACTGGTTGGACTCTAAAAATAATGACGTCAAGAATAGAGCCTAAAATGGTATAAAATTTACTATTTCATAGAATTTGACGTACCAGCATTGATGTATTTTCTATTTTTTATTTGTTTTAGACCTTCTTTCGTTATTAAAAGAATGACCATATACATTCATGCATCAGGTTTAAAATAACAGGGGTTTATTGATGATATGATGCAAATTTGGGGAAAATTCAAGAGAAAATGGACATGTACTTCTTTGGAAGGTAATAAATTCATTGACATATACTTTTTTCATTAAAATACTATACATTACATTGTTCCCTACCAATAAAATCAATAAAACTTAACCTGTGATGTTTAATAGTGTTTTGGGGGTGTTTTGGAAAGGGTGTAACTATGAACCTTAAGTACAGGTTTGATAAGATGTAAATTTCTTTTATCATTAATGTATTGAAATTATCATTATTAAAATAGATGTTCTATTGTAATAGTTCCATTGCACTATATTAATCGTATTTTAATGACAAATATGGATAATGACCATATCCCCGTAAACAGCACAAAATCGATAATTCAGAAAATCAGAAACCGAAGGCATACAAAATCAGGATAAAACAGGAACCAAAGCAAACAAACAAAAACCTCCACCATATAAAAAGAAGCGAACCCCCGATATCGGAGTGAGACCAGGTGCCTAGGAAGAGTAAGCATCTCCTGCTTGCATGCAACACCCGCCGCTTCATTTCGGTAGAACTGTCACATCCGGTTACTTCCATTTCGGAAGATGTAGAGTACAATAGCTGTAACTGACTTTTATTATTTATGTAACACGTTGTAATGTTGTTATAAGGAGAACCCCTATATTTATCAATAACTTACACACAACAGACACGATTCCTGCACTTATACAACAAGAAACGGACAATTGGGATTTCATGATTTTATTTGGACTAGTTCAAAAACATTTTTCACTCAAATACGCCTCTGAATAAACCGTACACAAAACTTGGAGCCGCTCATTTTTGCAAGAGGAAATTAAAGCTCTGTATTGTAGATGGCGCCAGGAAAATTCACTTTAGCTTTATCTAAACTGTTTAACATGAAGTAGTCCTGACGAGGATTCAATATCCGAAACACGTGTCTAGTGCAACAAAATTGGTACTATAGAACATATATTTCAATATTGACAATTGCATAGGTGTAATTATCTATATATATGTATACTATTCTGATTGGATAGTATTGATGGTTTTAATAAAACATTAAGGAACTTTTTTTTGAAATATTAAGTCGGTAAACTCCGTACGGCGGCTTCGCCTGGCATACAAAGCAGGCCACTAAATTCAAATGGGCGTGCAAATCTTAATATTGGAAAAAACAATAATTATCAGACAACATGCTTGACAGTTACAGCTGCAGAAAAATAAGAAAATCTCTACCATGACAAAGTTGTTATATTCACTGTGGAACATACACCAGTGAAACGGGAATTCTAATTCATTCTGTTTGTTTCACGCATTCTGATTGGTTCACAGGATTTCTACAAGCATGTATAACGACGATATACATGCCGCAAACCGACTCACTTGACATACTTCAAAATGTATTCCTACCTAAATTTGCACATTACAAGCTTTAGCGCACTTTTTGCGTATGACGTCATGCTTCCCTTTGTTCTTCGCTCCTGTGACGTCAAACTGTGACGTAAAACTACAAGGCATGAGCTTGTAAATGGCGTTCTCCACATGTAAACAACGGAGCAAGTAAGTTTATTATTGAAAATACTTTGATTTGTCGCCATTGTAATAAATACGAAGCAGTTGTATTTCATATTTTGCAGCGCAATAATTTCTGTTGGTCGTTGTAAGTCCTCCGTAGCAACGTCAGCCCTAAAGCGATACGTGAGACCCTCTGAGGGGTATAAAAAGTTAAAATATGTCACATGAATTAGAATAGGGATAAACGTACTGTGTTTTGTGGTTCCGACAGGTATATGTTGGATATACTGTTGGAAACATACGTTATACCGTCGGGGACAAGCCCCGACGGTATAACTGCGTTTCCAACAGTATATCCAACATATACCTGTCGGAACCACAAAACACAGTACGTTTATCCCCTAATTACCTCAATAATCTTTCATTGTAAAGGCATATAAACGCATGAAACGGGAATAATATCAATTCACTTTAATTGTATTGTCAAAATCCAACTTAGGTGGCTCATTGAGATGTTAAAGAGCGGTCCTGACAAATTTATACATGTGATACAATTTATAGTATCTAATTAAGTAGGATTGAATAGGAATCTTTTAAGTTTACTCATTATCCCCTCGCAGCATAGTTGCAGGGGGATATTGTAACGCAGTCGTTCGCGTGAGGATGAGTATGTAAGAGTGTTTGTTATACCCTTATCAGTATCTCTATATAAATTCTCCATAGGAAAAATGCCTATAGATTCGAATGTTTGACCAAGCAGTCAATATTTATATCAATATATATTGACCGATAAACGGTTAATCGGTTGTGACGTCACGTCGTTAAAGACGCTATAAGCTCTACCTTTTTTTCCGCGCTCTTTCTCTTATAGACGAAAATGAACGTAAACATGCCGGGTTAATCGGTTCGTTGCTGCAGAATCGATGTAAGGTATAACAAAACAATTATTGACTGGAAATTCGTGCAATATATGATTTGTTGGACCTTCAGACAAAATATAGCCCTCGACCTTCGGCCTCGGGCAATATATCTTCAGGTCCAACAAATTATATATTTCCCTCATTCATTCAATAATTGTATAATGTTACTCTTTTGTGTACTACCTAGAACTTTTATCTGATATTGACCAAACTTCATACACTTATTTCTTATGGCAATAGGTAGAACCGTAATAATTTTCAAGGTCTTAGGTCAAGGTCATAAATTGGAAATGGCTAAAATCCTTGTTTACAGCCTAGAGGGCACATTATTTTTATCGTGTCTTGACCAAACTTCATACATGTACACTTAATCCTTGTGACCAGAGAATGAACCCTATTTATTTTCAACGTCATAGGTCAAAGGTCAAGGTAATTGTTTGGAAATTGCTAAATTCTTTTTTCTTCGGCCTAAAGGGCACGGTTTTGATCGGATTTTGGCCAAACTTCATACACCTACACCTTATGACAAGAGAAAGAATGCTATTGTTTCTCAAGGTCACAGGTCAAGTTCATAGATTTAGCAATGTCAAATCTGCGACCTTTACATTTGTCCTATGAGCTGAAAAATCAATAGAGTCATTTTTTTGGTACAAAATATTGACAATAGCAGTTATAGGTGTAATTATCTATATATGTGTAGTATTCTGATTCGAATCAATGTATAGCATTGATGGTTTTAGTAAAAATAAAGGTCAAGAATTTTGGTATCCATGGAAATGTCTTGTCACAAGGAATACACATGTGAAATATATAAGAGCCCTATCCCTTACCATTCAAAAGTTTTATCCAAAGCTAAAGTTTTTGCGGATATACAAACAGACAAACAGACAGACAAACGGGCAAGACGATTTCCAAGATGTTTCATTTGATAGCTAGACTACGGACACCACATACTTTAGCGACTTTTTCCATTGTGACGTCACATACAAAGCACTTATATCATAACGTACAACCTTAAATTAATTATTACGTAACAATTCAAAAGTTTGCCAAGGTTCTTGACAAACATTTGAATTGTCACTTTGCTGTGGGTTTGTTTCCCTGGGTGAGTGCATGGGGTCATGATGGAGATCCTTCCCTTTTCTTGATGTTCATAGTCTGTTTTATAAATTCAAGATTTCTTACGGTCTATTCCGAGAACTTGAATATGGACTATTGTAATTAGTATAGTTATCTGGGGAGACTAAGCATCTACTGTTTGCAAGCAACATCATTTTGGCCGTGGGAAAAAAGTTATTTACGTTTAATTGTTTGATTCGGCAGGCATTATGGTTCTAACTCAAAATATCTGAGATATGATAAGATTTGAAAGGTCCTTTATTAAATTAAACAGAATCAATTTTCTCACATTTCATAACTTGTAAAAAGACATCTGTCTTTTTTACATTTTCCTTTGGGGAGGGGGTTAACCCTTTATGATACGCATTCCATAAACTTCTAACGAAAAATGATATGTACAAAAAATGTGAAAAATATAATAGTTTATTGCAGCGCAATTAAAGTTAATAATTATGCGGTATTTATATGTGAATTATTGATTACGTCTTTCACATCGAAAGCAGATATGATTATCACGCCAGTTAATAAGTACCACTGATTAGGATTTACTATCCGAAACACGTGTCTGGTGCATTAAAATGAGTTTCGGAATTTTCTAAAGAATTGGAAATTTCCCCTATTATTTGAATAAACAGTTATATCCTTTTGCAATGTGGAGCAGTTAAACTTGTTTCCCGTGACTGGATGTTTAAATTTTATGACTTGTTCTTCCCGGCTCTTTCACCCGAAAGAAGCTTTGCTTTGGCCTTTTATGAATTTGACATCGTGTTTATTGGTCTGATATTTCGGAAACTTGTCATTTCATCCAAAAAAAACATCGCATTTAAAGGAAGTCAACATATAAGCACCATCCCTCCAATCTTATTTTGGTCATAGACTTCATTTAATCTGCTACTGATTCAACCCTACATAAAATTTAGAGCCGAGCACTATCTTCAAAGTAAATGCACAAATATGTATTTATTGTATAAAATTATGAAATAAAACTAAAGGGCGCTACTGAAATACATTTCGCCGTGTAAGAAAATTAGTTTGACATTAAATATGTACCACTTATGTGGATTTACTAACCGAAACACATGTCTGATGTATTAAAATTGGTTTGAAATAACCTTCAAGAAAGTATCAATGTAAAAGTAACAGTAATTATCAAATTTATCTTGGATTAATATAATCAATAAAAACAGTAAGATAATTTTGAGGCGGGATATAATTAATGTTACTTTTACTTATTGTATATTTGTCACTTCTTATTATAAGTAACACAGTGCTTTGAAATGCATTTTATGCATTTAATATGAATTCTCTGTAAAAACCTAAAACAGTTGGCCACGGCATGTCATGGATTTTGATGAAACTTACTGTTGTTATCATACTTAGTGTAAAAACAATGAAAACGTACCATATTGTTATATAATATTTACAGTTGAACAACCTATCAAAAGAAATAGAATTCATCACATTTTTTTTAAATTGTATATCATTTCAATGTATGACATATTTTCAATAAGAGCATAAAACTGAGCTTTTTTTCTAAAAATATGCGACATGCATTTATTTGGGTCTTCAATGGACTTTGATACTCATCCCAACAAATAATGCATTAATCATATTTCACCTCTAATTGATTGTTTTACGAAAGTTTCATATCATTTACTCACTTGCAAACAAGGTCTTAAGCGGCACAGGCTTGCAATATAACCTTGCCGTCATCGCTATTTTCCTACGCCATTTCACGCATCGATAAAGCCCGAGAGGTCTCACAAGCACAACGTATCATCACAGTGACGTCATTCGGATTTCTGACGTAAACATTGCATAAGATTAAAAGGCCAAGGTACATACACGACTTCTTAAAGTGTTTAAAGGCGAGTACTTAGGCAATGAAGGAAACGATTCTTTTCTTGCAGTAGAAAAAATCACAAGACTCTCGTCTAAAGACGGTAGGTTTCGATTTATAGCTTGAATTTTTAAATTTCACTGGAAACTTCTCGCTCAGCTGATCGTGTTGACAACATACGAGTGAAGAAAGAATCCCTGATCTTGCATCGTACATTGCTTGCACACTGTATTCCTCATAAATGTAGTCAAACCAGATTGTATATACTTGCAATTTTTTATTTACAAATATGAAGCCCCAGTTTCAGTCTGCGAGAATCTTGCAGACAAACAATAGGCGATGACGGCAGAGGTAGATTTCAAAGTGAAGAAAATCGGAACTGACATCGGATGCATGCGTAGGAGATTGACCATTTACTGTTAATCATGTCTCTTTTTATTGAAAGTCACAAAATTTGGTCTGAAAATAATAAATATTTTTCAATGACCTTGAAAATTGAGCGAATGACCTTGACATTTTCTGAAAGGTCATGATAGCATCAAATTGTCTTTAAGGGGTATGGACAAAGGTTTATCGGCCATATTGATTTGACGATAAGCATACATGAAAATCCGCCGTCCTGCAGAATTAAGACAGTCACTCCAAATTTAACCATTTTAATACTATGTTTTCCGTACATAAACATCTTCATTTTCCAATCTTTCTGAGTCAGAACTGCATCAATATTTTTCAAGACGACCATTATGAACTTAGTGCATCGAACTGCGCTGCTACAGTTCTACAGAATTCATGAGTTACACTAATACCTACCTTAAACGTTACTATGATCATATGTCATCAATTTTGATCATACTTTCTCAAATGCCGGGTATCTTCATTTTAAACGCGGGGGCCTGGTAGCCATATCAACATAGAAAGGAATCCAGGGGAGGATCCCTGGAATGTTGCACATATGTCATTTGTCACCAATAATAGACAAGACTATCCCGCTTTTCTAAGATATATTATGTAAATAATTAATAGATAAATCGCAAATTCTGGTCAATTACCCAAGAAACTTTAAAATCGTTTATTTTTTCTACTTATATTGGGGCGGATCGGCACGTGAAAATGGCTACATGTAAAAGGACCCCGTATTGTATAAACACGAGGTTTATAAGATTATGAGACCGTGTATTCAAAATTGAAGGACAAACGTTTGTAGATATAGAATCAATGTATTGTTTAAGGTAAGTTAAGTTATATTCATGAATTCTTCTGAGGTGCAGCTGTGCAGCTCGGTGCATGAAATTAAAAGTATTCTAATGTTGAAAGGTAAGTGTAATTTTCATAGGTGTATGTCATGTTAATTTTCTTCAATTTCAAGACAAATTGCTTAGTCAAAATGTGCTATTTTGGGTCAATTTACGCCTGATTTTTCCTATATTTCACTGACTTTTGACATGAGTCATAATGCAGCTGCACAAGATTTGAATTACATTTGTGTAAGTCCTGTATTCATATTAATTTTGTTACAAATAAGAGTGTGAAAGATTTACAAATTCAGCATCTTTTCTATAATAAGCAGATATTGATTAAACAAGGTAGGTGTTAAAGAAGTCCTCTACTCGTGGGTATTTTCACTTACACATACTCGGACAAACTCAAATTACAAAGTATTGGTAGTTCCATAAAAGTATATTGTCTCGTTTATCCATGAAACAGCGATTTATAGGCCCATATCAACAAGCTTGCGATTTAACACAGAACTAGTCTGCAACTTCCGCCGAAATTGAAAGTACAAATTCGTGACGTCAGATGTGTGTATATGTTACAGGGAATAAGTGTAATCAGGGATTTCATGTAATTCCTGAAAGGTTCAGTGATTACGTGTAATCCCTGGTCATTTTAGGGATTACATGAAATCCCCAAATTTTTAGGGATTACATGTAATTCCTGAAATATTTTAGCATTTTTACACTTATTTCCTGACGGCCAAAAATCATATAAAAATGATGAAATTGCGATATGATAGATATTTTACATGTTCATAATATAAAATCCTATTACCGAAAGAGACAAAATGGTTACGTATATAATCAGAGATGCTTTTAAGGCTGATAATGTTAATTTAAGATTGATAGAAAAGTGATACATGTATGTTAGAAAAACTCTTGAGTGGACAATTTGGTTGCACAGATTGATTTAGACCCACTGATATGACTGTAATACATGTACTCGGTAAAATTGTATGCATGGAATCTTGATTGGAATATGTAACTCGATACAGCCATTGTACCAAAGTGCCATGGTGGTCGCTTCATCCCATAATCTTTTCTGTGCATCTATTCTATTTCAATGAAACGTAATGCAATCAAAATATCTTAGTATTTAGATGTACACGAAGGAAGGGGATATCCAATTTTTTTTTACCGGGAAATAGGAATAATTCACATAGATTTGTTTTATGGACAGTCATACTCAGTCTGGTCTCCTATGCTATTTTTAACATATATTTTATTTGGATATGCTACTGAATCGACCCTACAGGAAATTTGGAGCCGCGAACTCTCTGTAAAGTAAATGTACAAATCTTAATTCAAAACATTAATGAATTTTTGTTGGCATCGCTGGAAGCATCACTGATGAGAATTTAATATTTGAAACAAGTGTCTGGTGCAGACACTTTTTTTTTGCCCTTTATCAAGATACGTTAATGAGGGTTATTTGTACTAATGTTTCCGATTGAAACTTTCGATATATGTTTTAGAGAACTTTGACCATCAATTTTGTTCGATAAATTCTTTTTCTTTGCGCTCATGGGTTTGTTTTACGTCCATTTTGCATGGATAATGATAAACATGATAAATTATCTTCGAAATTTCGGGAATATTTATATAAAAATTACCTATTCTATAGTTTGAATATCTTCACTTATTTGGCATTACTAGTTCTGGGTACTTGACAGAGAGGATATTCAGCATCAACTGAGCCAAAAATAATAGATTTTAAAACTGAAAATAAGGAGAAATTAAGGTTAGGAAATAAGTGTAAAAATGCATGAAAAATTCAGGAATTACATGAAATACCTGGCCAATTTCAGGAATTACATGTAATAACTAATCGAAACAGGGATTACACGAAATCCCTAAATTTCAGGAATTACATGAAATCCCTGATTACACTTATTCCCTGTAACATATACACTACACATTCACACGATGACGTAATGTGAAACATAGTACATGTATCTCTTTGTTTATATGGTACATTTATAATTATTTTTCGGTTTAACCATTTTCAAAGTAAATTAGACATCAGTGTTTTTTTTAAAAAGACCTGTACAATTTCATTGTCGGATCCATCCAGGTGGAGGGGGGGGGGGGGTTCTTCCCCATTCCTGATAAGACTTATATGACCACGGAAAATATTAAATAATGAAGGGAGTGTGAGAGATCGAAATTTTATAGGATATGAAATCCCAAGTAAAGCCTATCCTAGCTGTCTAGATGGGATCTCAAATTGATATTCTAATCAGCTTATAAATAGCTAGGATTGAGGGGGGCGCAACTGTATTAGGAAGAGGGTGAAAAATGAAAATTAATGTCATTTAATTGACGACACATTTTTTAGCCGTTTCAGTTATATAAAGTTGTGAAGGTAAAAAAAATTAAATGATTAGGGTCGACAAAAAAATAAATGATATGGCCTCAGTGGAAAGTTGTCTGTTAGCTACGTTCAGGATTTCTGTGTTGCCCAGAACAATAAGAAAATAGATATCCGGAATACATATACAAGTATTTGATATGGTATCTTGTTTATGATTATCAATTATATTTTTTTTCCGAAATTCAGTCGCGACTCCTTCCGCAGTTAAAATGTACGTCCCCACCCCAATCTATCGAAAATTTAGTAAACATGTAACAGGTTATGCTCTGCATATTGAAAACTGAAGTTCTTGCGTATTTCGATGTTCCACACGGATCCGTTTCAAACCAGGTTTCGTCATAAGCATGTCATAGACGGAACGTAGTACTTAGGACACCGTTCATTAATAATTCTCGTAAAAGGGGAAAGAAGTCGAACTCATCAGTTGGACAATTTCCAGGGCAGGGAAGGCCATATGCGACATAGTCCCAAACCGATAAAAAATGGCACGTTAAATCGGCAACTCGCTGCACTCTAGTACACATTATTCTACGGTGACCGTGTCTGTTTTCGGCTTTTAAATTAATCTCTCGTATTTAAGTTGTTACGTAGGCATCATGATACAATATTGATTTTTCTCCAACATGTGCTCTGCGCCTTATTTAAATCTCCAACGTCCACTTACGTATCTTAAATTTACGTACAGGTACGTGTGTATGCATTCGTCCGTAAAATTATCATGTCATTTTAACTTGGTACTAAAAAAAAAGATTCGATGTTGATGTGTGCGAGAATTCTCGCATCCAAGTAAAATCAATGCGATTGTTAAGAAAAAGATGCGAGAATCTCGCGAAATCGCGCCCCAAAATGATCCCTGCCGGTTTGATGAAACATTTGATGGACATTTATTTGTTTACATTCAATAAAAAAAATTTTTTTCGGCACTTGGGACCTGTATATTTGTAAAAAAAAAATCTAGCTTGTATCTTTCCTTCTTTCTTTCTTTTTTCCCCGCTCACAAAAATAAGTACATCGAACATGTCGATGACTTATATTTTTACATTTAATTCTCACCGATATTTCACAGACATAATTTCTCCCTCTTTTAACATGTACATGGCATGCTTTTTCCAATGTAAGGAAGGTAACATTTATTGAAGTACGTACGTGTCGACTGGAAGTGGGGAGGTACAAATGTCAACAAAGGCGGGTGGTATCAATAGGCTGAACGGGAGGGAGTCAGATTACCGGGGAAATTATAGAATTTTGTAAATAAGATACCATCTACAAGCGTGATCTAGACGGTTAGGACGTCATGACCCCTTGGATTCGCCAAAAATGCAGATTTTTTCTTTGTTTTACTAACTAGTACATGTAGTATGTTTTTTTCCGAAAAAGACGGCTTACCTCAACCCCCATTAGGGAAGAAAGGAAGGTTGATTCCCTTAAGATTTTTTTATCTATATATGCCTTAGAATCCCTCTCTGAGATAAACTTTAGGATTCTGGAAGTCGTTAAAAATATATCAACACATGTACGTACGTATATAAATAAATTATGTACATTAGTAGTTTTGATGTAAATATTTAGGTTTTATTATTAAATGCTCTTTTATCATATTTATCACTCATACACTCTTATTTGATATGTCCTTTATTTTGGCATTTATAAGAGTACATTAGTACATGTACCCACAACATGCATGTACATTTCTATATATAGCGTTATGAAACGTGGTTCCCTTTTACACACTTCTGACGTACTTCCGGTGTGTACAGCTATTTTGAGAAATTGAAAAAGGTGGTAAAATATAAATTGGTCTATATCAGCTCTGAAAGAGATTACATAATAAGGAAATTTCTTGTTGGAATTTAGTTTGATATGAACTGTAATATACACGAAAATCTCCACGACTAGAGAACTTCTTTAAGTACTTTGATTCTTAGATTTTTTTTCACACTTTCTCATACATGTAATTCTAAATAACTCACTCGATATACAGTCATCAAACTTGAATAGATGATCAAGGATGATTAAATTCACCAATTATGGTCAAGTTTTTTTATTTTGGAGTCAAACACGTGGTAGGCAACAAGTCTGCTATTTGATTGTGTAGTGGTTGATTATTGTAGAGTTGAAAGTAAATTACTGCAAGTGCTCGATTAAACGAAGTTTTGTTTTGACCCTTTATCAATGACACATCATACAGTCAAACGTGTCTTAAATGGACCCCCTTTTTAGCGACTTCCTGCTTTATGTGACCTTTTTTATTCCTCCCGAATAGTTTTCCTATCAAATCAACCTGTATATGGCGACAACCTGTCTAACGCGACAACGACCGTGATTTTTTAGTGCCGTACGGAATTCCGAACCTGTATGTTACGACTTTTAGTGTTGCAAAGGACCTAAACTACATAATATTTTACATAAAATCTCTTAATCAGTGTCTTTCATAATCAAATCTTCTGTGAAAAATAAAATCTAATGTGATTTTATATGTGCAATATGATTAATCAATAAGTACACAAATTGATATATGCAGTGATTCATTTAATAGTATTGCTCTTAATTACTACAAAAAGTTTGTTGGTCAAAGTCAGATCAACTAGAACCTGTATTCAGTGACCACCTGTCTTATGTGACCTATTTTCTGTCGGCTCTTGCAAAGTCACATAAGACAGGTTTGACTGTATATATTTTTTGCTATTTCGGAAACTTTCCATTTCACCAAAAAATATCATCGAAATTAAAGGAGGTTTACATCTTAGCACCATCCCTCCATGCTTTTTTTAACATACATGTAGATTTTATTTGGATATGCTACTGAGTCGATCCTACAGGAAATTTGGAGCCGCGCACTCTCTGTAAAGTAAATGCAGAAATTAAAGTTCTAAAAATAACACCAGAGGGCGCTAGTGAAATTAATTTGGGCTGCTTATGAAAAGCATCTTGGCTGAAAAGAAGGGAGTGGGATTTCCAACAAGACCCTGTTGAAGCATCAACAGCAAAACACCCGATGCAAAAACACAGAAGACGAGCATAGTATGAGACGAAAAGAGACATACGACATGTAAACATCAAACACAAAAGACTACACATAAACCGACGAGACCAATGGGCAACCGGTGCCGACTTTGGACGGCCATTTGCCACGCAAGTAGCAAATGGTGAGGTTATCCTGAATTACTTGCGCACAACCATCTCACTTTTCCAATTACCCAGAGGTCTCGAAGAACGTACAATTGTGGTGTAACACAACCTCCTCAATGTAAGATGACATCACACAAACAAGACCGCAAAACGTAGAGGCCCCAGCAACACAGATGAATATGTAAATGGATATAAAAAGAGGGCATGCGTAATACAGTCCGTGCTCTGCCGGCTGTAGCGGGCTCAGGCATGTAATCACCTGAGGAGTCCGACTGACAGTATCACTGGTGATCATTTGTTGCGAGACTAAAGGATATTGAAGAGATCTCACAGGAGGAACAACGATCGTCACACAAAACAACTTACAACATCTATACCGAACAGACCGACACACAAAACAACTTACAACATCTATACCGAACAGACCGACACAAAACAACTTACAACATCTATACCGAACAGACCGACACAAAACAACTTACAACATCTATACCGAACAGACCGACACACAAAACAACTTACAACATAAATACTGAACAGACCGACACACAAAACAACTTACAACATATATACTGAACAGACCGACACACAAAACAACTTACAACATATATACTGAACAGACCGACACACAAAACAACTTACAACATATATACCGAACAGACCGACACACAAAACAACTTACAACATCTATACCGAACAGACCGACACACAAAACAACTTACAACATATATACCGAACAGACCGACACACACACAAAACAACTTACAACATAAATACTGAACAGACCGACACACAAAACAACTTACAACATATATACCGAACATACCGACACACAAAACAACTTACAACATATATACCGAACAGCCCGACACACAAAACAACTTACAACATCTATACCGAACAGACCGACACAAAACAACTTACAACATCTATACCGAACAGACCGACACACAAAACAACTTACAACATAAATACTGAACAGACCGACACACAAAACAACTTACAACATATATACTGAACAGACCGACACACAAAACAACTTACAACATATATACTGAACAGACCGACACACAAAACAACTTACAACATATATACCGAACAGACCGACACACAAAACAACTTACAACATCTATACCGAACAGACCGACACACAAAAAAACTTACAACATATATACCGAACAGACCGACACACACACAAAACAACTAACAACATAAATACTGAACAGACCGACACACAAAACAACTTACAACATAAATACTGAACAGACCGACACACAAAACAACTTACAACATCTATACCGAACAGACCGACACACAAAACAACTTACAACATATATACCGAACAGACCGACACACAAAACAACTTACAACATCTATACCGAACAGACCGACACACAAAACAACTTACAACATAAATACCGAACAGACCGACAAAGAACAACGATCGTCACACAAACCAACTTACAAAACGTGGGTCCTGTAGCATCATATCCCACCCATTCTGCTACGTACGTCTTTTTGGTACATTTTTGGACATAATAATTTTCATACTTTTTGGCCATTTTACATTGTTTAGACTGAGGATCACTGACCAAGGTTTAGTACCCGAAACGTGCATGTCTGGTCCATGCTGTAAATTTATCAGATCTTAAATGATGCTATTGAATTTGAAGACGTTTAACATTTTAACTACTTGGTGAGTGTCACTGCTGGTGGACCAAGAGACCCCGAGGGCACATGTAGCCAAGTTCGATCAACTTCGGTTGATCATCTGTCTCTTCAACGCATTTGAAATTTTCTGATACATAATTTCTTGAAATTTCAAAAACGTGGGTCCTGTAGCATCATATCCCATCCATTCTGCTCGTCTTTTTGGTACATTTTTGGAAATAATCATTTTCATACTTTTTGGCCATTTTACATTGTTTAGACTGAGGATCAATGAAGAGGGTATAGTACCCGAAACGTGCATGTCTGGACCATGCTGTAAATTTATCAGATCTTAAATTATGCTATTAAATTTGAAGACGTTTAACATTTGAACTACTTGGTGGGTGTCACTGCTGGTGGACCAAGAGTACCCGAGACCACATGTAGCCAAGTTCGATCAACTTCGGTTGATCGTCCGTCTGTTCAACGCATTTGAAATTTTCTGTTACAAAATTTCTTGATATTTCTAAAACGTGGATCCTGTAGCATCATATTCCACCCATTCTGCTACGTACGTCTTTTTTGGTACATTTTTGGACATAATAATTTTCATACTTTTTTGCCATTTTACATTGTTTCGACTGAGGATTACTGACGAGGGTTTGTTACTCGAAACCTGCGTGACTGGTCAATGCTGTAAATTTATCAGATCTTAAATGATGCTATTGAATTTGAAGACGTTTAACATCTACACCGAACAGACCGACACTCAAAACAACTTACAACACCCTTTCCGAATGGATAAAATCCATCAGAGGGTTACTTTTATCTAGAATTTACCGATAAAAGTCAACTGTGAACACCAGATTCGAGTCTATCATTAAAGACCCTGAAGTTATCACAGAGCTTACCTACCTCCAAGAACATTATGTCATCACACCAGCAGACAAAACCTCAAATAATTACACATTTACTTCATTTACTTTCAAAAAATACTATTTCGACTGTCTGGTGAAAGAGTTGGGTTTAAATTCTACTCCTGGAAATCCCACTTACACCCAAATAAACCTTTCTGCCTCTGAAATAACAGATAACCACAAATAAGCTATTTTTTCCTTTGGCGTCGACATTAACAATTTAGATTTAGATTTACCATACTTATACTGCATACCTAAAATGCATAATAATCCGTACAAACAACGTTTCATCGCTGGTACCTCAAAATGTTCTACCAAATCTTTATCGATCTTACTCAGCAAAGTTTTATCTGAAATCAAATCTGGGCTTCAAAAATATTATTCGACAATATATTCTCGCAGTGGTATCAACCAGATGTGGATTTCAAAGAATTCGAAAGAACTTTTAGAACATCTGAAATCCACTCATTTTAGTAGAGTCCATTCGATCAAAGCCGAACAGACCGACAAAGAACTAAAGCAGACGTAACGAAACACACACCGAAACACGGATGGCGATATATAAATTGAGAAATATTAATGTGCACCTGGTGCAAACTCTCTTCAGCCAGCAGAGCACGGACTGTTATACGCATACCATAGAATGTTTTATATCCATTTACATAGAATTTGTGTAACATAATTATTTGTTCCACTTTGTGAGAAAGGAGGGGATCTCCAACAACACCTAGTTGCAGCACCAACAGCAACCTCCCAAAACACCCCCTGTGAGTGTCACTGCTGGTGGAACAGGAGTCCCCGACAGCACATGTAGCCAAGTTCGATCAATTTAGGTTGGTCGTTTCTTCAAACGCATTTGAAAATTTCTGTTTTCAAAATGTTCTCCAAATTCTAAAACCTGGGTCCTGTAGCATCATAATCCGTCCATTTTGCTACGTCTTTCGGTATATTTAGGCCATAATTTTCACAGATTTTGGCAGTATTACATTGTTAGATTGAGGATCACTGACGAGGGTTAAATACCCGAAACGTGCGTGTCTGGTTCATGTTGTAAATTTATCTGCTCTTAAGTGATGCTAATGAATTTGAAGACGTTCAACATGAAGCTGCTGCTTTTATGTATCGTGTTTGTAATATCACCTTACAGTGAGATGTGTTATGTTTATTTAGCAATTGTGTGTCTATGGAGGCCTCTGTATATCCGGATATGTGGGAAGGTTGTAAGCACATAATCCGGATATCCACATGGTTTGCTTATAGCAGATCGCCGTCCAAAGTTGGCGCAGGCTCTACATTGGATGTGTTGTCATTATTTTTTTATGTTTCTGTAAGTCTGTTTCGACTGTTTTGTATGAAGTTCTAGTGGATATTGTCTCCTTTTTCAACGTAGTTGAGTCGAAGTAAAAACTAAAACTTTTTACATATAATCATATAATCATATAGAGATCGTCATGTTTCTGCCATCCTTACCACGTTCCCGGTTTTAGGGCTCGAAAAAGTCATAATAGACCACGTCCAAACAATTCATCTCTTGAACGTGTCATGATCGTAGCATGAACGCAGTAAGGACATCGAGAACGTAGAATAAACGCTCGCTGTACTATCAAAACACAGACATCTCCGTCGCAGTGTGAACTTTACTAAACGTACTGAAGACGGAAATGGCTCAATACTGCCGTGTTGCACACGTATTGGAGTCGTAAATTATTCTTTCGGAAAGCCCTTCCGAGTGAAAAATGTCATGTTCTCTCTACGTTCATGAAAAATGTTAAGGACTTCAAGGACGTAGTTAGAACGTTCAGAGAACGTGTAGGTGTGACAGGAGATTAAATTAGAAAAATTATTCTGAAACGAAGGAGTGATACACATGTAGCTCTTTTATTAGCTTACTATTTGGCATACATTTGAGGTGATCTCAAGAATTTTCACATATTCATTAATTGGATTTCCTCTCTTTCGGGCTCAAGTGTCACTGAAGATATGTTGTTTGTTAATTAAGAAATGACTGTCTTACTTTTGGTGTTCATGGGTGTATATTTCTGGTTGGTCGCGTGCAATTTCCGTGAATCGCGAAGCGAAGCGATTCCTGGAAAATTTGCACTTGTCCCGAAACATGCCTGTCTGGTCCATGCTGCAAATTAATCTGTTCTTAAATGATGCTATTGAATTTGAAGACGTTTAATATTTGAACTACTTGATGAGTGTCACTGCTGGTGGACCAGGAGTCCCCGAGGGCACATGTAGCCAAGTTCGATAAACTTCGGTTGATCGTTTGTCTCTTCAACGCATTCGAAAATTTCTTGTTACCAAAAACTCTTGATATTTCTAAAAAGTGGGTAGCATCATATCCCACCCATTCTGCTACGTTTTTCAGTACATTTTTATACATTACATTTTTCACATTATTTGGCGATATTACATTGTTTAGATTGAGGATCACTGACGAAGTTTAAGTACCGAAAAATGCATGTCTGGTCCATGCTGTAAATTTATCTGTTCTTAAATGATGCTTTTGAATTTGAAGACGTTAAACATTCATAAACATTGTAAAGGATTCTAATTACCTGAAAAAATATCTATCAAATCCGAAAGGGATTTCTATATAAAATATTTGGAAGTGCTTTATAAAAAAAATGAATGTAATTTATAAATACAATTCATTTACAAGTAGCGATGGTATGGAAACCCGGTACTTCTTCCCAAGTACGTTATTTGCCATATACATGCGCATGTGTAGTAAGATCTTTCACCGGTGAAGAGGTCATATCATTTCCGTTTCAATTTGTTGAGCTATTTTTGATTCGTTGGTCAAAGACCAGGCAATGTTTAGAAGCTTATTCAATGAGATAATGGTAATTTGTTTACAGTACTTAGGTGTATAATAATCATAAGATTGCCTTTGATCTCACCATGATTATTAGATGTAATATCAATTTCTATGTAGTTGGGGATTAACCTGCGGAGTCGCATAATTTACAATGTCTAATGAGATGATGAATTTCTCTAATTACCTGAGAATTTCAAAGAATCATAGTAATAGGTATTCTGATTTGGATTAAGATTTCTTACGGTCGAGTAGGCGATTCGGTTATCTTAAATAGAATAATTAGTATATATATCGTTAGAGTCATTAGATAACAAAGTATATTAGGGACATTTATCATTTGACAAATCCTTAGGAGGGAAGCAATTTTGGTTCAAACGTCTGATTGAATACTTTAATAAGTTACAGTTATGTTCTCAAGTAAAACTTCTTCATGATATTTTGAATATTGATAACCCACATTTTGACCATTACAAAAATCAAATTGATGCACCTGAATCAACTTTGAGTAATGCAAACAAAGATGATATAGCTACACCATTTTTGGATCTTGATATCAAAATCAATAATGGAGAAATTCAGACAAAGATTTACGATAAAAGAGAAGACTTTGGCTTCAACATAATCAATTTTCCTTGGCTTGATGGCGATGTTCCAAGATTGCCATCATACGGCATTTACATCTCTCAACTCATCAGATACGCTAGACCTTGCTCACTTGTTTCGGACTTCCATGATAAAATAAACAAATTACTAAAAAACTTATCAGTCAAGAATTTAGACAGCATCAGAGTATGTATCATTGGGAATTTCAGTGCCTTCCTTTTACGGTGACTTAATAAACAAAATCAGAAGAATCAAAGGCAGATCAAACTTCAACCAAAAATATAAGAAAATAGTCGGTCGCCCGCTTTACCGAGGATATAATCATAAAGTCATCAAAAGAACACTGGGTATGGTACTGGACCAATCTACAGTTTTATACCAATGTCTTTTCCAACGTTGCACATTGACCAACCGAGACGACCGGACTCCATGGCGGGCCTTGTTTAAATCTCATAAGAGAAGATTGGGTCCTGATTCTCTGTCTTATCTGAAAGTTGGTTAGACTTCTCGGGTGATTGATCTTCATTTCGCTTCAGCCAGCAGAGCACAGACTGTTAAACGCACGCCATGGACTTTTGTAGATACATTTTAATAGAATATGTGTTACTAGAGGCCACCGCGTTTAACTTTTTCGTTTGTGATGTCACCTTACAGTGAGAAGTTCAATGTGTTTACAACAATTTTGCGTCTATGGAGACCTCTGTGTATCTGGATAAGTAGAAGGGTTGTGTGCACGTAATCCGGATAACTAGCATATGGCCGTCCAAAGTCAGCGCCGGGTGCACATTGGTTTCCTTCCTTTTCTGTGTTGTCTTTGATGTTTGATGTTTCTGTGCGTCTGTTTTGATTATTTTGTATCATGTTCTAGCGTCCTTGTGCGGTTTGTAGTTTTGTCTGATATCAATCTGTGTCAGTTTCTTGTATGTTTGTTTCGCTGGGTGTCTGCAGGGTTGTCATGCTGGAGATCCTACCCTTTTCCTTCTACTGGAATTTCACATTTCCATTCTTTTTTTTTCTTCTTTTTGGAAAAATATTTATTAGATATAAAAGTTGCTATCAAATATGACATATCATAGGATACATTTTGTAATATGAAATGCCTGAGAATTTCAAAGAACCCTGGCACATGTAGCCAAGTTCTATAAACTTCAACGCACTCGAAAATTTCTGTAATCAAAATTTCTTGACATTTCTAAAACATGGGTCCTGTAACATCATATATAACCCATCCTGCTACGTCTTTCGGTGCATTTTTAGACATACATGTAATTACTTTCACACTCTTTGGCCATATCACATTGTTTAGATTGAGGATCACTGGCAAGGGTTAAGTACCCGAAACGACTTGTAAGATAAATAAGTCGACTTGTCAGGTATATTATCTATAAAGTGAATGTCAAAAGTGCGCAGTAACGCGACCTATAAACTAGATACCAAGTCGACTAATATTTTGTTATAAGCCGACTTTAAGATCTGACAAGTTCCTCTTGTATATTTGTCCATATTGTTCATATTTTCTTATTGAATTTCACTTTGTTCACAAGTTTCTGAATTATTTCCTAAATATCAACATCCAAAGATTTTGACGAAAGTTAATTGATTTGACGTACATGTCATTTCAAAAATAAGTTTCCTTAGATGATGATTCGGTCGACCACGTGTTACAGTTTCTATCAAATCCGGTATACATACATATTTTTGATAAAATTTAAATGCAGAAAGTGGAATTACATCATACTTTTTAAAAATTAATGAAAAATACTTCTTTTTAATATGTCGTGGTAAGACCGTGTATGGAAACCCATTCGTGACAAGTTGAAATGAAAATACGTGAATTGAAGAAAAATGCATTAAGTTTATATAAAATTATGAAAAGTATCTTTTGACGTTTATTTTGGTACCACAGAGAGTTTGGACTCTTCGTTATATGTGTTTTAAACATTACGATATCCCTTGGGTAAACGTTGTGCAATTTATCCATTTTAGCATCCGCACTTACTCTTCGTTCAGATTTGTAACTGTGTTATGGGTCAGAATACCCCAAAACGCCAGCAAAAATCAGACAAAGACAGAATATAAATTTACAAGTTTAATTATGTACAAAATATATATATTTCAAATGATTACAACTTACAATACAATGTCCGGATCAAAGTGTCCGTTACGGTCCACAAAGTCTATCGAATGTATGGTTTCCGGTAATCACAAACGTTCTCGAAAGATCGGTGTCCAAACGTTGTTAAATGGATTAAAGTCTCAACAAATAAAGTGTCCCAGTATATCAGAATAGATGAATGAATCGTGTCTACGAATGTGTACGAATGTCCCCTTAACACAGTTCCTCAGAGGTATTTATACTTAATAACAATGAATTAACCAGAAGCTTCTAGAACAATGACTCATTACACACGATTAACAATAGAGTAAATTCTAGAAATCACAGTCATGTGATGATAATGATGTAACAAAGAACATACTGGAATATTCTCTAATGAAATAAACATGATATAGTAAAATCTAGAAAGAATTATTATGAAATCATTAAATAACATGATTAAGTACATGTGTACCTTCACATAAAGTAAAACTAAAATAATACATGACCCACAACACCTCCCCCCTTAAAAAAAGTTTGAATGTCAATGAAAACTTAGGTGGTAAATTCTGCAAAAAACACTCATGAAACTCTCGATAGTGCATCTGCAATCACATTGTCTTTGCCCTTGATATGGTTAATAATGATATTGTACTCTTGCAACAATAAACTCCACCTTGTAAGTCTTTGATTCTTGTTTGACATTTTGTGCAAAAATGTGAGAGGGTTGTGGTCAGTATATACAAGAATGGGATGTAAAGTAACATTCAAATAAACATCAAAATGTTGTAAAGCTAACAATAATGCAAGACACTCTTTTTCAATAGTAGAGTAATTCTTTTGACATTTTGTCAATTTCTTTGAAAAATAACAAACAACTCTATCTACACCATCATCATTTTCTTGAAACAAAGCAGCCCCGATTCCTACGTCACTGGCATCAACAGTAAGCTTAAATTGCTTATCAAAATTTGGAGCTGACAGGACAGGACTATTCATAAGAACACATTTGATTTTCTTAAAAGATTCGTCACAGTCATTGGTCCATGCAAAATTCACTCTCTTTTGTAACAAATTGGTAAGTGGACCAACAACTGACGAGAAATTTGGACAAAATTTTCTGTAAAATCCTGCCATTCCCAAAAATCTCATTATCTCTTTCTTATTGGTAGGAATCGGGAACTTTGAAATAGCTTCCACCTTGGCCATGATAGGAGTAACAAAACCTTGACCTACTTTGTGACCCAAATATTCTACAGTCGCATGACAAAATTCACTTTTCGCAAGGTTCACTGTGAGGTTTGCTTTCGCCAGTATGTCGAAGAAGGTACGCATGATTCGGAGATGGTCATTCCAGGTGTCGCTGTATATGATGACGTCATCGATGTACGCCTCGCATCCTTCGAGATGATTTAAGAGCGAATGAATCATCCTCTGGAATGTGGCTGGTGCGTTTTTCATACCAAAGGGCATTACTTTATATTGGTATAGCCCATCTGGAGTCGCAAATGCCGATATTTCTCTGGCTCTCTCGGTAAGCGGGACCTGCCAATAGCCTTTAAGCAAGTCAAATTTACTGACAAATTTTGCACTGCCAATTTTATCGATACAGTCATCGATTCGTGGGATCGGATACGAGTCAGTTTTGGTGACTGAATTGACTTTTCTAAAGTCCGTACACAATCAGTAAGTTCCGTCTGGCTTCGGAACAAGAATACATGGGGAACTCCAATCACTATTGCTGGGTTCAATAATGTCATTTTCAAGCATGTATTGAATTTCTTTCCGCATGTATTGAAGTTTTATCGGGTTTAACCGATAGGGATGCTGTTTGATAGGTGACGCATCACCTACAATGACGTCATGATGAGATGCATTCGTCTTTTTTGGAACGTCCGGAAAGATGGTCGTATATTCCCGCATTAATTGTTGCACTTCCTCTTTTTGATGCACGGTCAAATGTCCGAGTTTCACTTCCGGATTTGTCAGAATTTCGGAATTTTTCAAACGGACACTTTGAGCAAAGTCTTTTTCGACAGTCTCTTCATTACATTCAGGTTCAACACAATTTTTAATGTATTTAAATTGGCCAAAGTGGAAACTGGTTTTACAGAATTTCGGTCACTTCTATCAAAATACTCTTTCAACATGTTAACATGACACACTCTTTTTTCTTTTCGCCGACCTGGTGTCTTAACCACATAGTTAACATCACTAATTTTACTCTCAATCTCATAAGGACCGAAATATCTAGCTTGCAAAGGATGACCAGGGATAGGCAAAAATACAAGAACTTTATCGCCTGGTTTAAAAACTCTGTTTCTAGCATCTTTGTCATACCATGTTTTCATTTTCATTTGTGATGTTTTGAGATTTTCTTGTGCCAATTTGCAAGCATTATGTAACTTCTCTTTGAAATTAGACACGTAGTCTAAGAGATTCAAATCGCTAGTCTCAGTCAACCATTTTTCCTTCAATAACTTCAATGGCCCCCTGACCGTATGCCCAAAAACTAGCTCAAAGGGACTGAACCCCAGGGACTCCTGAACCGCTTCTCGTGCCGCAAACAACACGAGGTGAACCCCTTCATCCCAGTCTTTTCCATACTGGTGACAATATGTTTTCATCATAGTTTTAAGGGTTTGATGAAAGCGTTCAAGTGCCCCCTGGGACTCAGGATGGTACGCAGAAGACTTATACTGCCTGATACCTAGCTCATGCATAACCTGCTGAAACAATCCTGACATAAAATTCGAACCCTGATCTGACTGAATAGCCTTGGGAGCACCTACGAAACTGAAAAACTTTGTAAGGGCCTTAACTATGGTCTTTGCCTTAATATTCCTAAGAGGTATGGCTTCAGGAAACCTAGTCGAAGTACACATAATTGTCAGTAAGTACTGATTCCCTGACCTAGTCCTAGGCAAAGGACCTACACAATCAACTAACACCCTACTAAAAGGTTCCTCAAAGGCTGGAATGGGTTGGAGGGGAGCAGGTGGTATAACTTGATTGGGTTTACCTACCATCTGACAACTATGACAAGACTTACAAAACTCAGACACATCTTTTCTCAACTTAGGCCAGTAAAAGTGACTTAAAATCCTATTATAAGTCTTATTGACACCTAAATGACCTGCCATGGGTGTGTCGTGAGCTAAACTCATGATGTCCCCGCGATACGCTACTGGAACCACTATCTGGTGAACGACCCGCCACACTTCATTAGGGGGTGCATCGGGTGGTCTCCATTTCCGCATAAGGATGCCATCTTGTATGTAGAAGCACTCTCCGACTTTGTCCGCTTCTTCTCGGGGAAGGGCCCTCTTGCTTAGTCGGATGATCTCCGGATCTTTAGTTTGCTCGGAGAGGAGGTGCTCACGGCTTAAGGCATCTGTATCTCTGTCTAATGGCGGATGGTAATCATCACTAGGTACTGTCGGAGACTTGTCAACATGAAGTGGTACTGACTTCTCAGGTACGTTGTCATCAATGGTAGACATGAATGTGTCAGAAAGGTCTATATTTTCGGAGGGATGGTCCTCGTTAAGTGCAGGAGTACTCTCAGCCTCTTTTAGTCTGTTCCTGGCCATCGCCCTGGTAACTGCGCAGGCTGGGTACAAGTCGTCGTCTTCATCATCGGACACGACATCGGACGTGATTTTCTCACAAACAATCGGATCGGCTACAACTTTGCCGCCAGCTAAATCGTTGCCAAGCAACAAGGAAACGCCTTGAACAGGAAGAGTAGGTCGAACACCTACGATAACAGGTCCAGTAATTAAGTCTGACTTCAAATAAATTTTATGAAGGGGAACATCAATGACGCCTAGCTCCACACCCTGTAATAAAACTGACCTACCAGTAAAAGTGTGCTCAGACAAAGGCAATGAACCCTCTAACAATAAAGTCTGGGCAGCACCAGTATCTCTCAAAATCTGAACAGGCAACGCTTCGCTAGAATCACTGAGTGAAACAAATCCCTGTGACAAAAAGGGCTTATAATGATCCTCCACAAAATCATCAGAACTGGACTTAGAACCCTGAATCTCAGGAGTGTCAGAACAAATCGAATCTAAGGCTTTCCTATCATTTCTAACAGACGCACAGGCCTGTGACTTAAGTTCTTTTTTCTTCTTAAGCTTCAAACACTCACCAATAACATGACCTTTTTTCTTACAATAATTGCATGTAGGAGGCGACCCCACCCCTGGGGATGCCTCAGAACGCTCGAACCTAGGACCGGACGTAGAACCACCTTCAGATGGTGACTGGGAACTAATGGACGACTGAGACTCTTGTAAATTTTTCTTTGGAAAATCTGACGTTTTAGCACTATCGCTAGATTGAGTTTTTGACACAAAATTTTTCTTGTGAGTGAGAGCATACGTATCAGACGAAACAGCGGCTTCTTCAAGAGTTTTAACATTTTTGTCTTCCAAATGAGTTCTTAAATCTTGATGTACACACTCTTTGAACTCTTCTATCAGAATGATCTGACGCAAATTGTCAAATGAATTGGGAATTTTCTTAGATCGAAACCAGTTATCAAATAAATCTTCTTTTTCTCGAGCAAATTCAACATATGTTTGATTTTCAAACTTTTTGTACTTTCTAAACTTTTGTCTGTACGCCTCAGGTACTAACTGATATGCTCTCAAAATCGTGTCCTTGACCTTGTCATAGTCTGAACTCTCAGCAATACTGAGCGCCGAGTACACTTCAGCCGCTTTGCCAATAAGTACGCTTTGTAACAAAGTTGGCCAAAAATCACGTGGCCACTTCAGATTGGCCGCGATTTTCTCAAAATGTGGAAAATATTTGTCCACGGACTTTTCTTGAAATTTTGGTACTAATCTGATGTTTTTGGCGGCGTCGAATTCAGACTTAACAGGCGAAGGAACAGGATTTTCCTTAGCGCTTTTCTCTAATTTTAACTTTTCTAACTCAAACTGGATTTCTCTCTCTTGCATACGTTCCTGTTTCTCTCTTTCAAATTGTCTTTCTTTTTCTTCTCTTTCAAATTGTCTTTCTTTTTCTTCTTTTTCAATTTGAAATTGTCTTTCTTTTTCTTCTTTTTCAAATTGTAATTGTATTTTCATTTTCTCTAATTCAAACTCATATTTTGACATTTTGGTTTCGCTTGAAACAGGTTCAACAGGAAAATCGTATGACGAAAAGATTTCCTTAGCTAAAAGCTCTTTAGCCACAATATTTCTAATTTCTTGTTTTCTCATAGAAGATTTTACATCTAACTTCAAGTGAAGACCTAAACCAATCAAATCATCTTTTTTCAATGATTCGAACTCTTGTACAGTCGGCGATTTAAAAAATTCAGTGACCGAAAATACCATGATTGATTTCTGCTGGCAAAAAATTTATAGAGAAAAATATTTTCTATTTTTTTCAAAAACGAACTTTACGTAAAATGCAAATATGCAGAGATTACGATCCCGGACGAGCCCCCAATTCTGTTATGGGTCAGAATACCCCAAAACGCCAGCAAAAATCAGACAAAGACAGAATATAAATTTACAAGTTTAATTATGTACAAAATATATATATTTCAAATGATTACAACTTACAATACAATGTCCGGATCAAAGTGTCCGTTACGGTCCACAAAGTCTATCGAATGTATGGTTTCCGGTAATCACAAACGTTCTCGAAAGATCGGTGTCCAAACGTTGTTAAATGGATTAAAGTCTCAACAAATAAAGTGTCCCAGTATATCAGAATAGATGAATGAATCGTGTCTACGAATGTGTACGAATGTCCCCTTAACACAGTTCCTCAGAGGTATTTATACTTAATAACAATGAATTAACCAGAAGCTTCTAGAACAATGACTCATTACACACGATTAACAATAGAGTAAATTCTAGAAATCACAGTCATGTGATGATAATGATGTAACAAAGAACATACTGGAATATTCTCTAATGAAATAAACATGATATAGTAAAATCTAGAAAGAATTATTATGAAATCATTAAATAACATGATTAAGTACATGTGTACCTTCACATAAAGTAAAACTAAAATAATACATGACCCACAACAACTGTTACAAAATCAAGTGGATGCTTTTCAAGATAAACTGAGTCAGAGAACCCCTTTGATTTCTCCGTGAGATCCAATGGAAAGTCCTCAAGGGTCACGGGGGGGGGGGGGAGGGGGCTTTAATTCATAATGCTGTACATAAGCACAAACACCACATTGTCATATGTAATATTGGTAAATTAATTTGGCAGTTCCTACATTAATAAGGACTACATACGTCTACAATACAATAAATAAAAGGCTATATCACGAAAAGGAACTGTCTTTTGACAACGAAAAATTCGCGCGTAAATGGCCGTATTTCCCAAAGAGCTCCGAATAAAGAAATAAAATTGAAAAAGTGTGATATGTATGACGCAAAGAATAGTCGGTGAAATGTGTCCAAGAAGAAACTATTCCAACAGCAAAGCATCGATCTTCAACGATGGATATTAAAGAATTCAAGATGCCATACAACATAGTAAAATCTAACTTTTATAACGACGAGACTGATATGTTGACAGCTCAGTGATAGACCTCAGAGAATAGAGCACCCTTTATTGTGTGGTCATTTCTATTTTAATGTTGCTAAAGATTTGCCTCTCGGTTGGTAGTTTTATGTGAGCGTCTTTAATTCTTTTAAATGTGGTTGTTTGATGTTCACTATTTGTTTGTATCTTTTCCGTTTCATTTGTATATATTTACATTACCAGTAGATTCCCCATGTTAAACGCCCGTTAGGCAACTAGAATTATATTCCAATAACTTGGGTTGCTATTGTGACGTCATGTTCAGGTTTTGCAAGAAGGGAGAATTTACCGACGTTAGAATACATTTGACGCTATTAGTTTAGTTTAGTTTATTTGATACACTCATAAGTGCAACAAGAGGAACAATACAGTTTAACATGACAAAGTGGCGAAGTAACAAAATTAATACATGTTTCAATAAGATAATCAGATACATGATCATAGTAAAATAAACATTTGTAATTATTAAAAGAAGAAAGAAAGAAGAAGAAAGAAAAAAAAAGAAAGAAATTAGGTGATTGAACATGAAAATGTACATGCATACATGCAAACATAAATTGACAAATAATGAACTATAATATATGCTATTTCTTTTTTTTTATAACAAGCGTTGAATGTAAGATATAAAGTTAGAGACGCTGTCTAATACTTTGACGTTACATATTGAGAGAAGACCCATCATTTTCCATACACTTGGGTTTGTGGTATAATAATGTGGAATATACTTATTTCGCAAATTTTTAATATTTTCGTTATCACATTCAAAAAAGTAATGGAATTCATTTCCAATAGAACTACTGTTACATAACCTACACAATCTTTCCGACCTAGCAATATTTTGCCATCTACCTTGTTCATTTGGAAATTTGATATTGCTACATCTTAATTTCCATATTAATAGTCGATTTCTTTCTCTTAAGTTAATGAGATACTTTTCTAATTTGAATTCAGTTTTAAAGAGTGAGTAAAATGACCCTCTTGACGATGTTTCCATAGCAGAAAACCAAGATTGGTAAAATTGATCCCTCATTCGCTGTTTAATTACCGATTTAATTTGGGTTTTACTCAATGGAGTCTGTGACGTCCAAATATAGTTAAAGCCGATATCATTCAATATTGTTTTAATATATTCAATCCATTTGAATCTTCAACATCCTGTTTCGTGTAGACTATAAAGAAGTTGATATAGAATCCCTAATAATTTATTGTCACCATTCATTAATAACTTAGACCAGAAAGAGAGCATCTGCATTTTAATTTTGATTTCCATCGGTTCTCTTCCTGTTTCACCATATACCATGTAGTTTGGCGTGGATAAGCGTAATTTAAGAATATATTTTAGAAACTTAAGATGAATTTTCTCGATTACGGTTTTATTTTCAAATCCCCATATTTCTGACGAATATAAGAGTATTGGTGCTATAAGACTGTCAAATAGTTTTAATTGTAGATCAATTGGAATGGAGATGTTTCTTAATTTAGTATATAGAGAGTAGAGCGCCTTTTCGGCCTGCCTCACCAGATGATTCCGTGCTTTAAGGAAAGTTCCATTGTAATTAAACAAGATTCCTAAATAACAATAGGAGTCTACTACTTCAATTTCAATTTCATTTATAAAGAAATTTCTAACTGTTCTATTAAAGGCAAAATTTGCGATGTGCATGCAAATAGAAATGACAGATAATTAGAGTAAATATAAATATAAGTAATGACTGTCTTACTTTTGGTGTTAATGGGTGTATAATTCTGGTTGGACACGTGCAAATTTTCCGAGAATCGCTTCGCGATTCACGGAATTTGCACGTGACCAACCAGAATTATACACCCATGAACATCAAAAGTAAGACAGTCATTTCTTAAAGAAACAATTGCAGAGAAGAGAAAATTTAAAATAAAATTGTCCGTTATACACAAGGATGAAGCATGAAAAACAATAAACAGACAGTAAAAAAAAAACAAACTCAACAAAAACATACAATATCGTATAATGACCATCAACGATCAACCAATCAGAAACTAGAGAACCAAAACTAGAAATCAGAGGCTATCCCCCATTATCATCTATTGTCGTAGCAAACTAACCTGACCGGGCGGAGCTAATTCAATCAAGCAACTGAGACGAATTGATACAATTTTAGGGTAGATAGATTATGAATTGCACATAGCAATTAGAGTAAATACTCATTACCTGTAATTTTATATGGCTTTTATCACCTGGTCAGAAGTAAACTCTTCCGAAGACCAGGTGAAAATAAGCCATGCAATGTCAGTTTGCTACGACAATACCTGTAGAACGATGCATTTAAGCAACGTTTTAGCGACAACTGTTGTCAAACAGAGAAAGAAAATGCCATGATTGCCTTGAATGTGGTGGGGTCGTATAGGCAGCTACGCTACTTATTTGTGGAACTTTAAAAATGCATTGCATAATTCCATGTTTTGTTGATCATAAAATCATTGTTATACTTCGACATTATTATACTAAATTATTTCAATAATTCGGCTGACAAAATGCGTCCATATCACAATGTTTGAAATTACCAGGACATAGATAGTACAGAAAAAAAAAAATTTTCAAAATTATTGATGTAAATTTGTTGTCTTTTTTAAAATAAAGCGATACTTTTCATTCATTATTATATGTTAAAACTTAATTTAGCCGTAATTATTTAGTTTTACTCCGTATTATCGAGAAAACATCTCCTAGTTTATATTGCAGTGAATCGCTTATAACAAAGTTGGGGGTGGGGCACTTTATTTGCCTGGTACTCTTAAGTTTTTCAATCGATCTCTATCAAGCTTTCCTAAAAACACATTCACATATCAAAATATCGTTTCTGTATGTTAATTTTTATCTTCGAATTAACATTCGCAATATTGAAGTGAAAGTATTGAAAATTTCAATTTTACCCATTTATCTTAGAATTTGTGCTCATTCATCCATGAAGTTGAAAATAGAAAAATCAATTTGATCCAAAAATTTTCTTTTGACTTCAATTATCATATTGACATTGATTTTGGTCAGTTTGACATTTCATTTATCAAAGGATGATAATTTTTGTTAAAATATCTATGATTTTGAATTTTACTAATTTTCCGCCTTTCTCTGAATTTACAGTAATTCTGACCATACGAATTTTTTACGACAGGTCAAATCTGATATCCCATGTTATATTCTTTCGTTTGATATAAAAATTAGCCCTGTGTTAGGTGGGTTGATTAAAATTTCAAATTTAGCGACTTGGTCGCTCCACTAAATATAATTCTAGTTGCCAAATGGGCGTTCAACATGGGGAATATACTAGTAATGTACATGTAAATATAATGCGCATATAGTGCACTAGTTCATTACTATAGAACATATACATGTACAATATATTTCAATATGTATATAGCATCATATCCCACCCATTCTGCTTTTTTGCGGTACTTTTTTGGACAGACTATTTTTCACACTCTTTGGCCATATTACATTGTTTAGATTGAGGATCACTGACAAGGGTATAGTACCCGAAAGTCCATGCTGCAAATTTTCCTGTTTTTAGATGATGCTATTGAATTCGAAGACGTTTAACATTTGAACTACTTGGTGAGTGTCACTGCTAGTGAACCAGGAGTCCCCGAGGGCACATGTAGCCAAGTTCGATAAACTTCGGTAGATCGTCTGTCTCTTCAACGCGTTTGAAAATTTCTGTTATCAAAAAATCTTGAAATTTCTAAAAGGTGGGTCCTGTAGCATCATATCCCAGCCATTCTGCGACGTTTTTCAGTACATTTTTATACATTATATTTTTCACATTCTTTGGCAATATTACGTTGTTTAGGTTGAGGATCACTGACAAGGGTATAGTACCCGAAAGTCCATGCTGCAAATTTTCCTGTTCTTAGATGATGCTATTGAATTCGAAGACGTTTAACATTTGAACTACTTGGTGAGTGTCACTGCTGGTGAACCAGGAGTCCCCGAGGGCACATGTAGCCAAGTTCGATAAACTTCGGTTGATCGTCTGTCTCTTCAACGCATTTGAAAATTTCTGTTATCAAAAAATCTTGAAATTTCTAAAAGGTGGGTCCTGTAGCATCATATCCCAGCCATTCTGCGACGTTTTTCAGTACATTTTTATACATTATATTTTTCACATTCTTTGGCAATATTACATTGTTTAGGTTGAGGATCACTGACAAGGGTTAAGTACCGAAACATGCATGTCTGGTCTATCCTGCCCATTTATCTTTTCTTAATGATGCTTTTGAATTTGAAGACGTTTAACATTCATAAACATTGTAAAGGATTCTAATTACCTAAAAAAAAATATCTATCAAATCCGAAAGGGATTTCTATGTAAAAATATTTGGAAGTGCTTAATAAGAAATATGAATGTAATTCATAAATACAGTTCATTTACAATTAGCGGTGGTATGGAAACCCGGTACTTCTTCCCAAGTACGTTGTTTGCCATATACATGCGCATGTGCAGTAAGATCTTTCACCGGTGAAGAGGTCATATCATTGTTAATTTCCGTTTCAATTTGTTGAACCATTTTTGATTGGTTGGTCAAAGGACCAAGTCACGTTTAGATGCTAATTCAATGAGATAATGGTAATTAGTTTACAGTACTTAGGTATATAATAATCATAAGATTGCCTTTGATCTCACTATGATTATTATATGTAATATCTATGTAGGTAGGGAATAACCCGCAGAGGCGCATAATTTACAGTGTCTAATGAGATGGTGAGCTTTCTCTAATTACCTGAGAATTTCAAAGAATCCTAGTAATAGGTATTCTGATTTGGATTAAGATTTCTTTAGGTCGAGTAGGCGATTTATTTATCTTAAATAGAATACTTAGAGTCATTGAATTACAAAGTATATGACGAACATTTATCATTTGACAAATCCTTCGGAGGGAAACAATTTGGGTTCAAACGTCTGATTGAATATTTAAATAAGTTTCACTTATGTTCTCAAGTAAAAATCCTACTGGAATTTCCCATTTCCATTCTTTTGTTCTTAATTTATTTTGGGGGGGGGGGGGGGCAAATATTTGTTAAATACAAAAGTTGCTAGTAAATATGACATAGCATAGGATACATTACGTAATATGTAATGCCTGAGAATTTCAAAGAACCCTGGCACATGGAGCCAAGTTCGATCAACTTCAACGCATTCGAAAATTTCTGTAATCAAAATTTCTTGACATTTCGAAAACATGGGTCATGTAACATCATATATAACCCATCCTGCTACGTCTTTCGGTACATTTTTAGACATACATGTAATTACTTTCACACTCTTTGGCCATATCACATTGTTTAGATTGAGGATCACTGACAAGGGTTAAGTACCCGAAACGACTTGTAAGATAAATAAGTCGACTTGTCGGGTATATTATCTAAAAAGTGAATGTCAGACATGCGCAGTAACGCGACCTATAAACTAGATACCAAGATAATTCAAGTCGGTTAATATTTTGTTATAAGCCGACTGAAAGATCTGAAAAGTCGACTTAATCATTTCTAAATCGACATAATTATCTAACGAGTGGATGGCAGAAAAATACCACAATAGTTATCATTCCTTTGTTCTTATTTTTAAAAGACACTGAAAATAAACAATTCTTAATTCAAGAATAGTTTATTTCGTATGGTACATCTATTCTCTCAAAATCAATTGCAAATATTGCTTTATTATTTAAAAAAAATACAATTTTATTTTAATTTCAAATGAATTAGCTCACTTTTCAGTCCACTCTGTATACATTGCGCAACAAATCGATTAACTTTATAATAAATCGATTAACTTTATAATAAATAAATTAACTCTATAATAAATAAATTAACTTTATAATAAATAAATCAATCTTATTATAAATAAATTGACCTAATGATAAATAAATTAACTTTATAATAAATTAATTAACTTTATAATTAATCAATTAACTTTACAATAGACAAAGAACAGTCGAAACAGACGCACATAAACATAAAAAATCAATGACAACACATAAACGGAAGGAGTTTAAAGTGCGACCGACAGCCATTTATTATGATGTACCCGTACAAGTCACACGAAGGAAATCATCTTCTCTATGACCCCTCTGATCTCTGCGTGTAATATCAGATAATTGAAAAGTAGAAATCAGATTTACTGTTTTCAAATATTTCGGCAAAAATACAGCAATGTCGCCCACAAATATCACCTCGAAGCGTTTACGAGTTATAAGGTTTACCTGTTTACGAGTTATAAGGTTTACCTGTTGCCAAAAAAATGGTGTGTAGTCGAGAACAATTGAAATGAATTTAAGGTAAAATGATACGCTAAAAGTGAATCGCGATATTACGATATTTAGCTAGCTGAATTGCAATATATTGTTTCTTTACATCTTTTTTAGAATTATACCTTCTTTTATGTAAAATGTTCCTCTTGTATATTTGTCCATATTGTTCATATTTTCTTATTGAATTTCACATTTTTTCACATGTCTCTGAATTATATCCTAAATATTAACATCCAAAGATTTTGTCGAAAGTTAATTAATTTGACAAAGGAGTAGGTGCGCTAACGCCTCATATCGGCCCTATAATTTCGACGAAAAATAATTTTGATAAACGGATTATTAACTATCACTTTTTGCAAAGTTGAATGTTTGAGAAAATACCGCGTCATAATTTTGAGCCCTCGTAATGTCACGCGCGTGATGCATGACGTCATGTTTTGACGTCATTTACCCTGAATGACGCAGAACTCAGGAAAATCATCGTATTTTACACACAAATCTTCAAAATTCATCTATGCTCCAGGACTCGCCCACAATTTTTTATGCAAATAAAATTGCCGGTCAGAAATCGATTGACACAAAGATATTTATGGGCAAGGCCTGGATTACCACTTGTTTTCATAGTTTTGTATCGAAATATCGCTCATAAATTGATATTTTCAATGATTTCAGCGTTTTTAGACGTTTTGAGCGACGTATTATTCTGTATAGGACTGTGAAATAAAAAAAAGCTTTCATGATTTGGACTCACCATACATTTGACATTTTATAAACTAGAATATTATGGATATATAAACAACTTTGAAAATAGGGCCAAAATGACAAGTTACCTCACCTACTCCTTTTGTAACTGTCATGACTATTTAGCAGAAATATAGAACATGTATTTCAATATTGACAATTACAATCCTTCGTAAATTACGAATAACATGATTGATTGTATGGTGGTATGACAAATAACAATTTGGGTTGCCATGATCATGATGATGGCAGGTAAGAAAGCACAGTTAGAAGGATTTGCTATTCCCTGCAATTTCATAAGAGAACAGTAAAATAAAATGTGAACATAAGATACCGTCTCCTTGGTGATTGAACATTTTTTCAATATAATAAACATCTGTTATTCAGTCTCAAAGTCAAGAAGGCATTGCAAAATCATTAGAATTTCAAATGGAACGGTTGCGAACCTCAGAAATAAATAATATTCCGAAATGAGACCAGGTGCCCGGGGAGAGTCAGCTATGTTAAACGTCTTCGTGTACTGTGTTATAAGAAAATTAGGAGTAGAGATATCCAAAAACACCGAATTTGATACATTCATCAGTTTTTACCTTTCCTCAATGACTGCATCATTTTTTCTTTTTGCGTGAGAAAGTTCTGTTTTTGTACTTTTCCCCAAAATTCGTAAGCCTTTGGTTGTGTTTTTGGAATCTGGTTTCGGCCTTAGTGTTTGACTAAGGGCACATGTAGCCAAGTTAGATCAATTTCGGTTGGTCGTTTCTTCATACGCTTTTGAAAATTCCTGTTTACAATATTTTCTGAAATTTCTAAAACCTGGGTCCTGTAGCATCATATCCTAGCCATTTTGCTACGTCTACGGTATATTTTGGACATAATTTTCACAGATTTTGGCCAAATTTCATTGTTTAGACTGAGGATCACTGACGAGGATTAAATACCCGAAATGTGCGTGTCTGGTCCATGCTGTAAATTTATCTGCTCTTAAATGATGCTAATGAATTTGAAGACGTTTAACATTTCATTCACTCACGTCAAGTGTTACAAACAAGCAGGAGATGATTGTAAACATCGACGAACCCCTGGTATCACCTTTACCAGGCCCCTAATTTAATCTCCATTGGGCTCCTGATATCATCTTTATTGGGCCCCTGATCTCATCTCCACCGAGCCCCTGATCTCATCTCCACCGGGGCCCTGATCTCATCTCCACCGGGGCCCTGATCTCATCTCCATCAAGCTCCTTGATCTCATCTCCACCGGGGCCCTGATCTCATCTCCATCAAGCTCCTTGATCTCATCTCCACCGGGGCCCTGATCTCATCTCCATCAAGCCCCTTGATCTCATCTCCATCAAGCCCCTTGATCTCATCTTCACCAGGCCCCTGATCTCATCTTCACAGGTCCCTTGATCTCATCTCCATCAAGCCCCTTGATCTCATCTCCATCAAGCCCCTGATCTCATCTTCACAGGTCCCTTGATCTCATCTTCACCGGGCCTATGATCTTATCTCCACCGAGCCCCTGATCTCATCTCCATCAAGCCCCTGATCTCATCTTCACCAGGCCCCTTGATCTCATCTTCACCAGGCCCCTGATCTCATCTTCACCAGGCCCCTTGATCTCATCTTCACCAGGCCCCTGATCTCATCTTCACCAGGCCCCTTGATCTCATCTTCACCAGGCCCCTTGATCTCATCTTCACAGGTCCCTTGATCTCATCTTCACCAGGCCCCTGATCTCATCTTCACCAGGCCCCTTGATCTCATCTTCACCAGGCCCCTGATCTCATCTTCACCAGGCCCCTTGATCTCATCTTCACCAGGCCCCTTGATCTCATCTTCACCAGGCCCCTGATCTCATCTTCACCAGGCCCCTTGATCTCATCTTCACCAGGCCCCTTGATCTCATCTTCACAGGTCCCTTGATCTCATCTCCATTCACTCAGAATTGGAATTGCTCCTTGGAGAACATCTGTTTTGTTTTGTTTTCATTCCATTTTGTATGACTCTGTATACTCATCGACTGTAGCTTTGGGGATCTGACTTGTGCTTTCGTTTCTGTGTAATAATTTTGGCATTTTGCCTTTTTTTGTTTTGATGTGATAGTTCCAATGGAATCCGACTGTTGAAATTCTCACGATTTAGCCTTGCCTTCTCGACTGTGAAACTGAATAACTATTAGGTACTTCTATTGACGTAGTAAATGTAGTTGTAAGTGCTGTTCTCAAATCTATCTGGATCTTACTGGACTTAAGATCTGTTATACCGTATAACCAGAAATTTTCGCGAGTATCAAATTTCGCGATTTCATGGTAAAAAAGGGTTTCTTTATTTTCGCGAGTACAATTTTTCGCGATTCTAAAATACAAATAAATATGAACATATGACCTCACTGTTTTGTACCTTCCATTATTGAAGTTTCAGTTATTTCTATCTAAAAGAATACACTCCATTTACTTCGGGATATGTGAAGAATGACACATGTACAGTAAAACCAAAATGACACTAAAATACCAATTGATGTTATACCTTATCAAACACAATTTTTCGCGAGGATAATTTTTCGCGATTCCAAATCAATCGCGAATATAGCTAAAATAAGTATCTCGCGAAAATTTCTGGTTATACGGTATGCTGTGCATGACAAATATGGATAATGACCTTATCCATGTATACAGCACAAAATCGATAATTCAGAAAATCAGAAACCAAAGGCATACAAAATCAGGATAAACTTGAAACAAAAGCAAACAAAAATCTCCACCACATGAAAAGAAGCGAACTTCAGATATGAGAGTGAGACCAGGTGCCCAGGAAGAGTAAGTATCTCCTGCTTGCATGCAACAACCGCCGCTTCAATTCGGTAGATCTGTCACATCCAGTTACTTCCATTTCGGAAAACATAGAGTACAATCTTTGGTTGTATGGTTCAAATGGTCTATGACAGAATATCATCCACCATTCTGGAGAGTGGGACATAATAGTGTATGACAAATATGGATAATGACCATATCCCTGTATACAGCACAAAATCGATAATTCAGAAAATCAGAAACCGAAGGCATACAAAATCAGGATAAAACAGGAACCAAAGCAAACAAACAAAAAACTCCACCACATGAAAAGAAGGGAACCTCCGATATGGAAGTGAGACCAGGTACCCAGGAAGAGTAAGCATCTTCTGCTTGCATACAACACCCGCATGACGAGTTCCCCATATCGACCGTAGAACTTCCTCAGTGACGATTTTAGTCGGTCACAAACATATCCCTGACTGAGAAGCTTATCTGAAAGACGCCTAGCTCTCCGAACAAAATCCGTATATTTGGTACTGCTCTGGCATAGCGTATCAACTGAGATATGAACACGCCATAGGCAGGCGATGAAGGGATGTTGCCACTCAGAAAAGGAAAGTTTGTAATGCTGAAATTGAAGTCGTCACGTTTGTCATAGAGTGAGGTGTTCATGTGACCATCAGTGTCGTAGGACAACATTATGTCCAAATAGGATGCTGAATTATTTGTCTCTGTAGTTTCTTTGACTTCAAGCTCCGAAGGATAGATACTGCTGAGGTAATCCACAAAATTTGGATTGTTGATGGACAACACATCGTCTATGTATCTGTAAGTGAAGTTGAAGTCAGAGGCTAAGTATCTTTTCCCTTCAGAGACCAAAGATTGAATGAATTCCGCTTCGTGCGAGTAAAGGAAAATGTCGGCAAGGAGTGGGGCACAATTGGTCCCCATTGGAATTCCGACAATCTCCGACATCTCCGATCCTTCTTTCCGCCTCCGGACCAAAACGGTAAGGAATGAATTTTATGTTAAACGATTTCCAATGAATATTCAATCAGTACTGCAGGGTTGGTAGTCCTAACCACAATACGTGTGTTGTCAACTCAAGACGTCGCTACTGCAGGGTTGGTAGTCCTAACAACAATGCGTGTTTGTTCCACTCTAAGACGTCGGTACTGCAGGGTTGGCAGTTCAAACCACAATGCGTGTGTGTTACCACAATGCGTGTGTGTTCCACTCTAAGGTATTGTAGAGTTGGTAGTCCGAACCACAATACGTGTGCTCCACTCTTAAACGTGGATACTGTAGGGTTGGTAGTTCTAACCAAAATGCATCTGTTGTCCATTCTAAGGCGTTGGTACTGGAGGGTTGGTAGTCGTAACAACAGTGTGTATGTTCCAATAGAAGACGTCGGTAATGCAGGGTTGGTAGTCCTTACCACAATGCGTGTGTTTCACTCTAAGACATCAGTACTGAAGAATTGGCAGTCCTAACCACAATGCGTGTGTGTTCCACTATAAGACGTCGGTACTGGAGGGTTGGTAGTCGTAATCACAGTATGTGTGTTCCACTCTAAGACGTCGGTACTGCAGGCTTGGTAGTCCTAACCACAATGCGTGTGTGTTCCACTATAAGACGTCGGTACTGGAGGGTTGGTAGTCGTAATCACAGTATGTGTGTTCCACTCTAAGACGTCAGTACTGAAGAATTGGTAGTCCTAACCACAATGCGTGTGTGTTCCACTATAAGACGTCGGTACTGGAGGGTTGGTAGTCGTAATCACAGTATGTGTGTTCCACTCTAAGACGTCGGTACTGCAGGGTTGGTAGTCCTAACCACAATGCGTGTGTGTTCCTCTATAAGCCGTCGGTACTGTAAGGTTGGAAGGCTTAATCACAATGTGTGTGTGTGTGTTCCACTCTAAGACGTTGGTACTGGAGGGTTGGTAGTCCTAAACACAATGTGTGTGTGCTCCTTACTTTATTGTCAGATAATTGTCAGGATCTGCTTTAACTCAAATTTAAGCCCTTTGCCGTGTGTATCTCGTAAATATGTTACCCACGAGGGGTTTGACAGTAAGTGTTTTGAATATTTTTCCCTGGCATAGTCGCCATAACACTTTCAACGTAGACATAATCTTAGACATTGCATCTTTTTAAGATAATGTTTTCATTTTCGTGCGTGAACATCGACGGCGGGTGCGGCTAGCCAACAGGGGATGTTACTTCTCCCGGGCACCTTGTCCCACCTCTAGCTTGCTAGGGGTCCGTCGATGCACAATTCTGTGCTCTATTGTGAATGCTGATGAGATAATCGTTAGGATCTTCTTTAACCTATCTATTTTCAGCTCAGTCACCTGAACGAAGCTTTATCAATTTGAAATCATTTTATTTTGCTAATTTGGAAACTTATATATATTATCATCATATTATCCAAAAATATCATCAAAATTAAAAGAGTTTCTCATCCTAGCACCATCCTTCCAATGCCATTTTGAACATAGATTTTATTTATTTACGCTATTAAATCGACTCTACAGGAAATTCTTGGCAAATTGAAAAAAAAAAAAAAACATTTAGCTGTGTCTGAAATGAGTTAAAGAAGATCCCGACGATAATCTCAACAGCACCTACAATACAGCACCTACAATACAGCACCTACAATTCAGCACCTACAATACAGCACCTACAATACAGCACCTACAATAAAGCACCTACAATACAGCACCTACAATTCAGCACCTACAATACAGCACCTACAATACAGCACCTACAATAAGGCACCTACAATTCAGCACCTACAATACAGCACCTACAATACAGCACCTACAATACAGCACCTACAATACAGCACCTACAATAAAGCACCTACAATACAGCACCTACAATTCAGCACCTACAATACAGCACCTACAATACAGCACCTACAATACAGCACCTACAATACAGCACCTACAATACAGCACTTACAATACAGCACCTACAATACAACACCTACAATACAGCACCCACAATACAGCACTCACAATACAGCACCTACAATACAGCACTCACAATACAGCACCTACAGTACAGCACCTACAGTACAGCACTCACAATACAGCACCTACAATACAACACCTACAATACAGCACCTACAATACAGCACCTACAATACAACACCTACAATACAACACCTACAATACAGCACTTACAATACAACACCTACAATACAACACCTACAATACAGCACCTACAATACAGCACCTACAATACAACACCTACAATACAGCACCTACAATACAGCACCTACAATACAACAACTACAATACAGCGCCTACAATACAGCACTTACAATACAGCACCTACAATACAACACCTACAATACAGCACCTACAATACAGCACCTACAATACAACACCTACAATACAGCACCTACAATACAGCACCTACAATACAACACCTACAATACAACACCTACAATAAAGCACCTACAATACAGCACCTACAATACAGCACCTACAATACAGCACCTACAATACAGCACCTACAATACAGCACCTACAATACAGCACCTACAATACAGCACCTACAATACAACACCTACAATACAGCACCTACAATACAGCACCTACAATACAGCACCTACAATACAGCACCTACAATACAGCACCTACAATACAACACCTACAATACAACACCTACAATACAGCACCTACAATACAGCACCTACAATACAGCACCTACAATACAGCACCTACAATACAACACCTACAATACAGCACCTACAATACAGCACCTACAATACAGCACCTACAATACAGCACCTACAAAACAGCACCAAATTGAACATCGACGGACCCCTAGCAAGCTAGAGGTGGGACCAGGTGCCTGGGAGGAGTAAGCATCCCCTGTTGGCTAGCCGCACCCGCCGTCGATGTTCATACAAGAAAATAAAAACAATATATAAAATACATGCATTACACTGTCTGAGGTTATATCTGTATAGAAAGTGCTATGGCGACCAGCCATATGTCAGGGAAAATATTCAAAAGACTTATTGTAAAACCCCTCGTGGGGAACTTTTTTACGAACTCCGCACTGCAAAGGGCATAGGTGTGACACAAATGAGTTAAAGAAGATCCTGACAATAATCTCAACAGCACCTACAATAGAGAACCAAATTGAACATCGACGGAACCCTAGCAAGCTAGAGCACCAAATTGAACATCGACGGAACCCTAGCAAGCTAGAATATGTCACTTTTATATGTCAAAGTGTAAAAAACAATTGTAACCGGTAGAGATGATACATCCTATTAATTATAACGTTCTATTCTGTCAGTAAAATAAGCATTATTTCATTGTATTAGTAAACATAGCAAATAAGTATGAATTCAAATGAAATAAAAGCACTACTAAAATTTCAATAGTTTATTTTAGACATTACAAAACAAAACAGTTTTAATAGAATGGAAAGGTTCTCGTAGGTTATTTATAGAATAGAATTTGTCTTATCTACAACGTTTACAAGTGTACATTTTCAGAATTCCACTTCGAAGCTTGCTATGATTGAAAACATAGATGAAAGGGTTGACAATGTTATTTACGAAAACTCCATAGAAACCGTATCTGAAGAGCGTGAACTTTGATCTTGAAACGTTTATTTCATTTCCGCTCAGTGAATTGAATGTTTCTATCAAGAGAATGGTAGCGTATGAAAAAGAATAAAATATCGTGATCAAAATGGGAATCCTTGTGAGTTTCGTTGTTTTCTCTTGTAAATTTTGGCTGTCAGCTTTCCTTTTTCCTTCGTCATTGTGTTCTGCACTTACTTCCCCTGATTCCGACTGAAACCTTAAAGCAGCCATTCTCCCGGCAAGTTCCAGTTTGTTCCGAGTTTCAACACCCACTATTACAGTTTGTCGAATTTTTATGTACATAAGTGATACAGATACCGGTAAGAAGAAAAATGATACATCACAACAAATGTAGAAAACAAGAGGAAAATAGGTGTTCCGCACAGAATCTGAAATACCACACTCCAATGCATATACTGTTCCGTCTATTCGAACACGTCGAATTCCATATATGAAAAGTACAGGGATGGCTGAGACGGCGGCGAGTAATGCTGACAATCCGCAGATAGCCCACGTCGTTTTACCTGTATGTTGAGTTTGAAGTGGTTTACATATATGACGGTATCGGTCATAGCTGATGGCCACGACGAGCCACATCGACCACATAGAGGATACGTACCCGAGATAATTTGTTATATAACATATATTACTTTTGTCGTACGCCTGAGGACAAAGATAATGCTCTGCGAAAAGTTTCGCAAACATGCCCATGCATGCAAAGAAATCGGACTGAGAAAGTGCTTTCAGGTAAATGGTGAAAGTCAATTGCTTATCTTCAAGGAAACCCCAAAGGGCAATTATCACATGGAGATTTGCAATGATTCCTAAGATAGAAAACACAATTCCAACAATGATATAGGGTAACTGCTTTGATCTTTCGTCAGCTTGTAATATCATATTCTTAGAAAAATCGCCGTAAGAACAAGTCAAGTTCGATTCGTTCCACATTTTGCACCAAAATGGATTCCTTTCAATTGTCAATGATACCTTCTCCGATAGATATTTTTTCTTCAATTTGTCAATTCAAAGAAAGGTGCGTTTATTAACTGTCTTCTTACAAAGTACCCTGAAAAAGAAGAGAAAAATGATAATGAAGCTGAAAACAAAATAGTATCGCAATATACTTTTGTCATTGGATTTATGTCATACACAAAATTTTATATATTTCATATATTAAGTTTAACATTAATTTTGAAATATTCAACTTATAATCTGTCTCAATACAACATAAGGAGTTTATAAATCATACTGCATATGTATACGAGAGTTTGTTGCGAACATTTACCAGTGCACTAGAACTTTATCATAATCATAAATCATGTATAAACGAGGGCTGATTGCTATGTCGTGAGCCTCGCACTGAACAATTTGAATTTTATCATTTTGCATTATTTTTCTACATAATCCCCTTCAGTATCTATGCAATTTTGCCACCCATGTTTAACGGGATATCACAAGCGTTTCAGTAGCCTCATTTAGACGAGAATTTTTAAGAAATCTCCACGCTAAATTTCTATAAAAGTAGCAATGGCCGCATGCATTAACTAAGATGAAAAAAATATATGTGAAAGATTATCATTATATCCTTTTGTCATAAACGTTTTATCTCAGTTAACGCATGTGGCCAAATTGAATTCTCCAAGCAATTTTCGCGATATTTTGTCAATAACGTCAAATTGACGTCACTTCATGACGTCATTACAGTTAAGGTATCCGATGTACAATAGGGCATTTTTCGATGCCTGGTTAGGTACCATAAACTATATATTTTCTGAAAGGTTATAATGCCCACTGCTCAGAAATAATAATTTTGGGGCCAGAATAACAAAGGGGAATAACTAATGAAGCATTTAAATTGTCTTTTTTCTCGTATAACATATGCAAAATAACAAAGTTGTACAAGAGTTTTCCCCTTTGATTTTTAAGACCTGGGAGTCTTATATCTATACTCAGGGCATCAATACCTTTCATAAATATATAGTTTATTGTACCTTACCAGGCATAAAATTTACCATTCTTTACAATGGAGATGATTAAAACGCTATGTAAAATGACTCAATTATACAACGGATACCTTAAATGGCACTTTGTTTGGTGATATTTTTCTATTCATTAAAAGCGGTGAACATTCGTGTATTTTCATGAGAGATATCATGTATTCCCCCATGAAATTTATTTCTAGAGAAAAATCAAGGGCCGATTTAGGGGTCTCGTGGCCCTACCCCTTTGCGCATTTATGTATGATTTCTCTTTCAGTGCATAACCTTCTTACTAATTAAACTGTTGCTGTGAAAAATAAAATTTGTAGGCAATATCAAAATCCATCGAACATTGAGGGTTTTTTAAGTATGTTAATCTGATGACAACTGCAAATGATAACATCCTCACTATTGATACATTTATTACTCGATTGAATTCTATAGCCAAAATATAGGATAATTTCAATCACTTTATGTAATACAGGGTTCCTATTTCATCACAAATATTTGAAATTATTTAGAAAAAATTCGGTAACCAGCTGAAAGCTTTTTGAAAGTTTTACAATACACCCAGAATTTTGTTATTATTGTAAGAAAAAAGTGCTTTCCTCAAATTTGAAATGTACCAACATAAATGTATTTTTGTTTTACATAGACAACATACTAACATCAAAGACATAATGAGCAGATGAACATATATTCAAGCACAAAGAAATTAAAGAAGATACTGATGATAATCTCAACAGCACTCACAATAGAGCACAAAACTGAGCATCGATGGACCCCTAGCAATGTTAAACGTCTTAAACTTCGATAGCATCATTTAAAACCAGATGAATTTGCAGCATGGACCAGACATGCATGTTTCGGGTACTTAACCCTCGTCAGTGATCCTCAGTCTAAACAATGTAATATGGCCAAAAAGTGTAAAAATTATTAAGTCCAAAAATGTACCGAAAGACGTAGCAGAATGGGTGGGATATGATGCTACAGGACCCACGTTTTAGAAATTTCAAGAAATTTTGTAACTGAAAATTTCAAATGCGTTGAAGAGACAGACGATCAACCGAAGTTGATCGAACTTGGTTACATGTGTCCTCGGGGACTCTTGGTCCACCAGCAGTGACACTCACCAAGTAGTTCAAATGTTAAACGTCTTTAACTTCGATAGCATCATTTAAAACCAGATTAATTTGCAGCATGGACCAGACATGCATGTTTCGGGTACTTAACCCTCGTCAGTGATCCTCAGTCTACACAATGTAATATGGCCAAAAAGTGTAAAAATTATTAAGTCCAAAAATGTACCGAAAGACGTAGCAGAATGGGTGGGATATGATGCTACAGGACCCACGTTTTAGAAATTTCAAGAAATTTTGTAACTGAAAATTCCAAATGCGTTGAAGAGACAGACGATCAACCGAAGTTGATCGAACTTGGCTACATGTGTCCTCGGGGACTCTTGGTCCACCAGCAGTGACACTCACCAAGTAGTTCAAATGTTAAACGTCTTTAACTTCGATAGCATCATTTAAAACCAGATGAATTTGCAGCATGGACCAGACATGCACGTTTCGGGTACTTAACCCTCGTCAGTGATCCTCAGTCTAAACAATGTAATATGGCCAAAAAGTGTAAAAATTATTAAGTCCAAAAATGTACCGAAAGACGTAGCAGAATGGGTGGGATATGATGCTACAGGACCCACGTTTTAGACATTTCAAGAAATTTTGTAACTGAAAATTTCAAATGCGTTGAAGCTAGAGGTGGGACCAGGTGCCCGGGAGGAGTACTCATCCCCTGTTTGGCTTGCCGCACCCGTTCACGCACGAATATGAAAACAATATATAAAATACATGCACTGTCTGAGATTATGTCTATATAGAAAGTGCTATGCGACCACGTCGGGGACAAATATTCAAAACGCTTACTGTCACAATTGACGCGCTTGATATGTATGTAAGAATAACCGATTTCAAAATGATGGTTTCAATGAAGTAGGTGCGGTAACCTGCCATTTGGGCCCCATTTTCAAAGTTGTTCATATATCCATTTTATTCTTGTATATAAAATGTCAAATGTACGACAAATTGCCTAAAAACGTTGAAATCATTAAAAATATCAATAAATGAGCGAAATGTCGATACAAAATTATAAAATGAAGTAGCGCTCCATGCATTGCCCATAAATAATTTTGTACCAATAAATGAATTATTGACCGGGCTTTTAATTTGCGTGAAAAATAGCGTGGGCGAGACCTGGGGTGTAGATGGATTTTGAAGATTTGTGTGTAAAATACGATGATTTTCATTTGTTTTGCGTCATTCAGTGCAAATGGCGTCAGAAAATGACGTCATACTTCACACGTGTGACGTTACGAGGGCCCAAAATCATGACGCGATATTTTCTCAAACATTAAGCGTTGCAAAAAGTGATAATTAATGATTCGTTTATCAAAAACATTTTTGTCGAAATTATAGGACCGATATGAGGGCTTAGCGCACCTAGTCCTTTGGCATATTTTGTGAGGAAATATAAAACAATAAATTGTACCAACAGAAAGAGTTTACCTAATATTTATTTTGTACATCATAAAATTAGCATTTAGGGTCTGCATAATGATAAGGGGAGACAACTTCATTTGAAAGTTACTTCAAAGTTTATCAGATTTGCTTAAAAATAAAATTCATTGCCCAATAAAACACAGATCTACTTAGAAATAAATTTTGATTTACACAAAATCAGAAAAAAAAATCATTTCAAACACTACATTTTCACATATTCTGATCTTCAAAATTTGATGTCCTCAATATATTGTATATGTTTTCCTGTTTCCAGTTATTTTTCTTCACAAAAATCCCCCCCCTTACAAAACTTTCGCATCTGATTCAACTCTTGCGACACCTTGTATATGAAAGTTTTATTACATGTATTAGATAGCCATGTACCTTGAATGTCAATAAAAATGATTTTTTCACACCCTCGGTCACTGTACTACTAATATAAGTAACCGGACAAACATATTAAAAAGAGGTTAACTGATACATATGAAATAATTAATTTTCACTTTTTACTTACTTTTATTCAAGATATTTTCGTCCATGAAGTCCTTTGAGATATCATTAAACTAATGAATCTGTTCTTAGCTTCAAACATCAATTGTAGATGATGTAGCTCATCAGAATTCCTCCTGAAATGGAGAGACTGGACTATTAATCTTAATCAACGTGCGTCATTGGTCGCGATTTTCAATCAGTCTTGCGCATCTCCTGTTTCACCACTCATTGAACTTAAAAAAATATAGATATTCCACCTTAATATTATATTAATGTATCACTTATGGCTGTATTGAACACTCACTTTATTTCATAACCCAGGTCTTAGTGGATAATTTTGATAATTTCATCAAAAACTGAATGAAATATGCGCGAGAAAATGCTTCGCATTAATCTCTACAGAAATGAAAGTGGAGGTACTCATTGTAACTCAGATTTCTCTTACGTATGTAACTACCCATAAATGAAGTTTAACATAAGGAATGTTATCTACTTAAACTGTTTTACAAGATTAAGCTATTGGCTACCGAAAATTGTACATGTACATTATTTAAATTTCACCCAATGTTTAACGTCTTCAAATTCATTAGCATCATTTTAGAGCAGATAAATTTACAGCATGGACCAGACATGCACCCTCGTCAGTGGTCAAATCAAAACAATGTTATATGACCAAAATCTGTGAAAATTATGTCCTAAATATACCGAAAGACATAGCAAAATGGCTGGGATGTTATGCAACAGGACCCAGGTTTTAGAAATTTGAGAAAATTTCGTAAAAAGAAATTTTCAAATACGTTTGAAGAAACGACCAACCGAAATTGATCGAACTTGGCTACATGTGCCCTCGGGGACTCTATGTCCACCAGCAGTGACACTCACCAAGTAATACAAATGTTAAACGTCTTCAAATTCATTAGCATCATTTTAGAGCAGATAATTCGGGTAATAAACCCTCGTCAGTGTTCCTCAATCTAAACAATCTAATATGAATAAGCCATATTTAACTGCACTGACACCTTTTCAAGAGGACCACTAAATGGTATTATTCTTGAGAGTTTATACTCGTCTTGCTCAAACGATGTAATCTTCATTTTTGTAAAAATGCCCTGGTGTACAGCATCAGCTGAGAAACAAAAACGCGATAAACATAAGAAGACGGAATGTTGCTACTTATGAAAGGGGAGTTCGTTATATGGAAGATGAAATCATCATGCTTGTCATACATTTAGGTGTTCAAATTGCCGCTTGCATCGTAAGATAGAAGTATATCTAATGTTAAACGTCTTCAAATTCAATAGCATCAATTAAGAAAAGATAAATTTGTAGCATGGACAAGACATACACGTTTCGGTATCTCGTCAGTGATCCTCAGTTTAAATGAAAAAAAGTATTGATCTAAGGATCAATGATACCCCCGCCCGGCATATTTCACATATAAGCCATGAAGCTACTGAAAGCATTAACGGCATATTTCACATATAAATATTTCCGTATAAACAGACCTTTTGCTACAATCGTAGCTGCTAGCTACCCTTAGTCGGCATCGCTGGTTATTTATCTCACTAGCTTTAATTGTATAACGTCTTCATATTCAAAATCATCATTTTTAAAGAACGGATAAATTTGCAACATGGACCAATGTTACGTGTTTATCTATCCTTATCCACTTAGTATCTATGTAGGTTTTTCATGGTTTAATTGTTGGTGCTGCAACCGGGTCCCAGTCACGTAAACGATTTGACAACAAACACTCAGACATGAACAAGAGGCACGTGGTGTCCTACCTTGAGGTAGGACGCTAAAGGGGTGGGGCAAAATCTGCCGTTTTGGCCTCATTTTTTTTTATCTTAAAAAAATGTTTTCTTACTGTTTTTGTTCTCTTTCAAATAAGAGTTGAGTTAATGTTGTTTATTGGAATTAAATCGAAAATAGATATTATCAATTAATATAAGTGTTATTTCCCGCCAAAATTGCCCGTTCATAAAAATTAGTGGTAAAATGATTTCAACATTATAGTTTGTGGTATATATAGAGCAAGCGCATGAAAAAAAGTTATACCTTCAATGTGCAATTAGAATATAAAAAGGAATGTCCAATATGAGTTTGAACTTGTTACATGCCCTTGCTATGGGTCTTACAACTGTAGGTATGTTTGTTCCTTGCGAAAATCTGAATTTCTTATGTAAAGACATAGAGCTCAATCGTCAATAATTTCGCCCTAATAGCTGGGGTTTTCGAGAAATAACATTAAAATTGTCCTTTCTTTTAAGGAAAAGCATAATGGGTAAGAAAATAGAACCTTTAAAAAAATTGATTGAGGCCGAAAATGGGCACTTTTGTCCTTACTCCTTTTCACACGTCAAAAATTACAAATAAAACGTTACAAACTGGTTCTCAGCGTGATAGATTCGTTATAGGTGTTACACTCTTCAAATTCACTAGCATCAATTAGAACCAGATAAATTTACAGCATGGACCAGACATGAATTAGTTCTCATCATAAGAGGCCCTCTTACTTCCTACTCAAAGTTGGTGTGTAAATCTATGGAAAGAGGGTCAAGGCCGAACCCCCTTCATATTTACACACCTACTTTGAGTAGGAAGTATGACAGGAACGAACCCTATAACTAATGATATTCTCCCTTCTCGAGGCTTCCTAGTCTGAGTACTGGTACACGGGTGATAGCAGCTTCCCGAAAATGAAGGAATATTGGTATATTTTACATGGACATATAGGATAATTATAGGAATTTTTCGAGAAAAATAGGATAATTATAGGACGTTGCGAACGTTGTGACATGTGAGTCCAAGATATCAAAGTAGAATTTATAGGACAAATTTTCTAAATATAGGACATGTATAGGTTCCTCTATTTTTATAGGAAATATAGAAATAATGGGACAGCTATGAACCACAATGGTAACATGTAAGTAATTTGAAGGTTTTTATTTCGAAATCTGGTTTGGAGTGGTCCAAGATTTTATAGAATTCTCCTAGCTGAAAACTCAACAACAAAATCAGATGATTCATGTAACATTTAATCATTTTCAGAAAAATGGATACAAATACATTTTATGTATTTTTATTCAAATCGAAATCATTATTTACAATGAATATGTACAAAAATCCCCAAACTTCAATTTCCTCATATACAAGTATACATTTTCTTTATTCCTTTGCGCAATTTGCTATGGTTGAAGACATAGATAAAAGGATTTAGAATGTTATTGAAGAACACTCCGTAGAAACAATATCTATAGAGTGTGAACCTTGCCCTTGTAACATGTTCATTATCTCCTTCCAATGTCGTTAAGGTTTCCACTGTAAGAATAGCGGCGTATGACAAAGTATAGAATACTGTTATTAAAACTGGAATCCGTGTGATTTTTCCTGTTTTCTCTTGTGTATTTTGGCTGTCAGGTTGCGTGTTTGGTTTGTCATTGTGATCTGCACTTACTTGCCCTGATTCTGACTGAAACCTTAAAGCAGCCATTCTCCCGGCACGCTCCAACTGTCTCCTGTTTTCAACACCCACGATCACAGTTCTTCTAATTTTGATATACATAAGTGATACGCATAAAGGAAGGAAAGGAAATGATACATCACAACAAATGTAAAAGATGAGTGGTAAATTGGTGTAACGAACATCATCTGAAATCCCGCATTCTATAATGTCCACAATTCCGTCTATTCGAACACTTCTGTTTCCATATATAAATAGCACGGGCATAGCTGATAAGAAGGCGAGTAATGCTGACAGTCCACAAATAATCCAAGTCTTTTTACCTGAGTGCTGCGTTTGAAGCGGTCTACATATATGACGATATCGGTCATAACTTATGGCAACAACAAGCCACATTGACCACATGGAAGATACGTACCCAAAATAGTGTGCTGTAGTGCAAACCTTTTCTAAGTCGTATACTTGAGGACAAATATAATGTTCGATGAAAAGTTTGGCAAACATACCCATACATGCTGATAAATCCGACACAGAAAGGGCTTTCAAGTATATTGTGAAAGTCAAATGTTTGTCCTCTAAAAACGCCCAGAGTGCAATAGTCACATGGAGATTGGCAACAATACCTATGACACATAACACAAGGCCCGCAATGATATAAGGTAACTGTTCCGATCTCTCACCTTCTTGAATGGATAAATCACTAAATGAACAAGTTAAGTCAGAATCGTTCAACATTTTGGGCTACGTATTTGTATCTAATGGAAGTTTTCAAAATGGCATAGATACTTCATCTTCAAGACTAAATAATATATATTTGGTTTTTCCTCCTGCAATTCGTCTCAATAGACTGTGGTCGCTTCGGTCACTCCTGAAAACTAAAATAACAGAATAACTTTTAATGAGTTGTTTTGCTGTTGAACATAAAAAGAAATGTGTTGAATTGGGGTGTCTTTCAACTCTGGGGATAAATATATGCATATATACATTGATTTAAGGTCTCTCAACATCCAAAAGAAGAAAAAGGGGGGACAATTTTCTTTTGAACACTTATTTTCTTTTGCAGTGTGGAGCAGTTAAACATGCTACCCGCGATTGAATGTTCCAAATGCAAGCGTATTGAATTACGTTCTTTCCAACTCTATCGCCTTAAAGAAGCTTCGCTTTGGCTCCTAATTAATTCAACATTACTTTTTTGAAACTTGATATTTCATCCTGAAATATCATCGAAATAAAAAGGAAATTAATTTTGTTTGCTTTGGTTCCTGTTTTATCCTGATTTTGTATGCCTTCGGTTTATGATTTTCTGAATTATCGATTTTGTACTGTGTATTGAGATATGGTCATTGTCCATATTTGTCATTCCTAGCAACATACTTCTTATGCTTTTTTTTCAAAAGGTCATAGATTTGATTGAACTTTGCTTCTGAATCGATCCTATACTAAATTTGGAGCCGTGAAATGTTTACAAAGTAGACACACAACTAGAGGGCGCTACTAGAATAAATTTGGCAAAGTCTGATGAGAATTTGCTGAGTTTGAACACTTCAATTTTCTTAGCATATTCTTACATTTCCAAGAAAAATGAATTCATCAAACTCATACAGCCGCCAGAATTTGTCATCGAAGGTTGTACAGGACTCCATGACGGGCCCTGCCCAAACCTCTGTAGAGAAGACAGGGCCCCGATCGCCTGTCTTCTCTGAATGTCGATCGTACTCATCGGTGATTACATCGATGTTTAATTTTGCGCTCTATTGTGAGTGCTGTTGAGATTATCGTCAGGATCTTCTTTAACTCATGCATGAACTCGCTATATCAGCCGGCAGAGCATGGACTGTATTTCGTACGCCCTTTTTTATATCCCTTTACATATCAATATGCTTGTTGCTTTGGACCCCTGTGTTATTATATCTGTTTGTATGGTCATTTTACAGTGATGAGGTCATTTGACATCTCAAGTTTGCGTTCTTCGAGACCTTTGGGTAATCGAAAAAATTGGGAGGGTTGTGCGCACGTAATCTGGATAACCACACCAACTGCTACTGGAGAGACAGATGACCGTCCTAAGTCGGCACAGATGGTCCAGTGGTCTCGTTGGTTTGTGTGTTTGGTGTTCCTGTGGTGTGTTTGGTGTTCCTTGTCCCTTTTGTGTCACTTGATGAGCGTTCCTGCTCTGTGTTTTTACATGAGGTGTTTTGGTATTTTCCTGTAGGTGCTGCAACCGAGTGTTGCTAGAGATCCCCTCCTTTCTTGTAGATAGTAATCATGATTATGATTCTTTTTAATATACGAGGGTTGTCCGGAAAGTTCGAGGACAAGGTCAGTTACTCACTTCAGGATAAAAAAAATATCAAATTCAGACATAATACATTTAGTAGGTGCAAAAAGAGGACTTTTCACCAAAAATCATTTTCATTTTATATGAGGAAGAAATTATATAGGGATAAGAATGAAGGGAGTTAGTGCCGCACGGAGCAACCGTGACAATACAGAGACGTAAACGGTGTATTCGTTAAAAGATAATGGTCACATTCCGCGAGACCATTGGCTAAAAACTTACTTATTTCAAAAGCTTCGGTTATATTTTGCATATGTTGAAGATTTGTCATGACAACAGATCAATGCTATCCTCCTCGCAGTCGGTCTGATGAAGTACAGTTTTACTACCATAATTTGCATCTTGATTACGTCATCATGATGCACAAATGCACGTACTTCTGCTTTAAAACAACCTTCCGAATGTATGTTGTCTTTACATTTTCTATTGTTTCTCCATACTTATGGAATATATCGAGACCAATACTTCTTAAAATGACGCTGGGTATCAAAGGAACTTAATTATATACCAATATTGAATTTCGATCTGGGCATCTTTTGTTGGATTTTTATGAGCAAAATGTAGTTACTATGAGTAACATTTATTTTCGAAAAATGACGGTGCTCCGTGGACCCCACCTTTATATTTCAAAGTTAACAAATTAAAAAAAATTATGTACCAATCGAGTTATGAACGTGCCTAATTACATGCAATAGTAAAATGATTAATATGTTATTAGATACCAGTTTCAGAAACAGTCTTGCTCCCAATCTTTAAAAGACGGGCCAGTCCGCGAACTTTTCGGACAGCCCTCGTATATAATTTTCATGGATGTTTAACTCATCTGCTTAATTTGCATTTTTATCATCATTACGTTTACATTTTTTCTTATGTAGTATTCCTCGGTAGTCTCCAATTTCCTATCAATTTTTTTTTAAATAGAACCATTTTTAAAATCATCTGATCAAAATTACCATCTTAATCAATAATGTTAAACGCACCAGAAACACAAGTAAGTAAAAAGTCATACTTACATAATTATGCCATCTCTAACATTCTTTCTTTGGATCAACCTCTATGACATGTTTACTCGTAAGTTGGTATATTGATTTCGTATCATCTCAAGAAAAATTTAATATTCATCATTTCAAAACCGCAATAATGATTGGATAAAAAATATCCTATTGAATTCATTGCCTTTGACAGACACAGGGTACTGGAAAAAGCAAAATCATGCGTTAAGCATGTAAAAGTAAGATGGTAATATGGCTATATAATGTTAACTTGAGATCAAATTTCTTTATTTTTTACATAGAATTTCAAGAGAATGATATTGGTATTGCTATTAAGCTAGACAAGATATAGTTTTAATGTGTTTTGGGTGTAATCGCTCTCATTTCTTAAATCTACATGCAGGTAATTCAAGAAATGGCTCTCTTACTTTTGGTGTTCATTGAAGTATAATTCTGGTTGGTCAAGTGCAAATTCTGTGAATCTCGAAGCGATTCTCAGAAAATTTGCACGTGTCCAACCAGAATTATACACCCATGAACACCAAAAGTAAGACAGTCATTACTATTTTAATTATCTGTCATTTCTATTCGCATGAGCATCGCAGCTTTTGTCGGTAACAACGTCAAATGCATTTTAACGTTGGTAAATTCTCTATACATGTATGCAAAACTTGAAAGTGACGTCACAATAGCACTCCAAGTTATAATGGAATATAATTGTAGTTGATCTATAGGCGTTTAACGTGGGGAATCTACTAGTAACGTCTTTCTTGTGAAGAATCTGTGAGGAAACCGTCTTCATGGTCGTCAGATCCTGCATCCTACAAATGCTGAACAGTATATATACTTATATAAGTGATTTGTATCAACCAATCAGATTGCTAGCCAGCGGTTCCGTATTTTACGATGTTGCACAGCTGTGCGCCTCGCTTTCGATTCTACATCTAGAATTGGGAGAAAATGAATTAATTACTCACGATTGGGTAATGATTCAGATAAATCATGAATCGTAAAGATGTTTGATGAACCAAGTCGTGCAACAGGTACATTTTGATGTGTACTTGACGTCATATGATCAATGACATCGTAGCATCAATGACGTCAAATACGGCGCCAAATGATAATAGACGTTACGAGAAGAAAGTACGTTTTCTCTTGTGAAATGAAGTCTCTAAAAATACGGAGTGATGATGATTCCATGATTCTTTTTTTTTTTTTTCCTTTCTTTCTTTGCAGATCTTATGGTAAAATATTTTAATTGATTATAGTTTGGATAGTAATACAGACCTCTAGTCTGGATTTAGATTTTAGCAAAAGGACTGTGATTATAATATAATATAATAAAGATGGACTGGGTATGAGTTCAATATGCCTTCGGTCTTGGTCAATATAATATGTCGTAACCGTTCAATGTTTTTGCATATCGAACTCATACCCAGTCCATATTTGTATAAGATGGCAACATTTGACCTACACCAAACACCGATTTCATTAAAACTATTGTAGTTCAATCACATTCCTATTTTAGTTTTGTCAACGACAAAACTAAAAATAGTAGTGTGATTGAGATTGCATAAAACCATAGATTTATTGAGGAACTGTTATGCAAATATTACCAGTTTTGATAAAGTCCGAAAAGACGTTAAATGCACGGAAAAAAAATCCGATTTTGGAGTCGAAGCAAATATATATTAATTAAACATTAGGACTCCTCTATCGATATTTTTGATATTTTTATGCTTTCAGCATGTTCAGTATGTCGATATATATATGCTTCCATTCTAAAGAGTTTATCAAAGGAAGGTACCCAAGTGGTGTTCTTTTGCCTTAAGTCAAGTGACACCACCTGTTATGAGTCGGAAGAAAAGCTAACGGTAACGATGTAGAAGAAGCTGAAAAAACACCCTCCCCTTTTCCTTTCTATATAAGAAAATATATAATCACCAGAATTCAATTGATTAAAATATCGTACAATTTCTTTAAAAAGCATTGAATAACTACAGTAAGAAACAAAATAAATTTCCTTTGAAATTCCCAAAAATATTTCGTTTATATGACATTATTGTGTGAGGTGTAACGCTTTCCTGCGGTTACATTAAATACAACATGGAAATACTCCAATAAATTCCCAGTGACAAAATAGGTAAACTCCATATTAATATAAATAATTACCTCTGAATTATCTCCTGTTTTTCCAAATTCGAAATTTTGATGATATATGGACTTTCTTGAAAAATAGCAACGCCATGGAACTCAGTCAATTTAGCGATCACTGAACATCCTAGGTTATCGCAATATCACGAAATATCGTGTTTATTCCGCTTCAATTCTTATATTTGTTACGAGTTTATTATTGAGGCAGGGGAATTAGCGTCATTTTCATTAGAAGTGTTAATATCATCATGATAATCTCGTTGACAATTCGCAATAAAACTGCGTCAGGGTTTTCTTTTTCTATTGCTTTTCAGTATTATCGGCTGTTTCTATGGGTTTATGTAAGAGATTGACAGTAATAATATATTAATTTACTTGTAAAGGTTAACGTTGGCGTTTTGTACAGTACACAAAAATCATAGAAATGAATACGCAAAATATGCATTATGTGAACACGTTAAAAACGATGAATACGTTAAATATACGAAGTAATATATCATATCAAAAAAGGAGGTCGATTTTTTTTTCAACATAACAAGTTAAGAGAATTTCCCCAAACATAAACAAAACAAGAGGCCCAAGTTGGCTTGTATTGCTCACATGAGGACCGTTTACGTTTACACTAGTAAGTAGAAGTCCCTGAATGAAACTACTACAAAACTTGTATGTTCACCGTAGCGTATCACGTGATATGAAAATAATCTCTTGCATGGGAATCCCCTTCGATTAACAAGGTAAATGCTATCTAAATCTACATTATATGAATTCATTCTAGGCCTATCATACGATCATCGTTATAAATTATATGATGGTTATCTATTCTGGTCAAGAATAGAGGTATGCCCAGAGAACACTTGAACAGAAAGTTTTGTTTATTTACGTGCACCATATCATAACATGTAAACAGAATAGAAAATTTTCTGTTTAAGTGTTCTCTAAATATTCCTCTATTCTTGACCAGAAAAGATTACTATCATATTTATAATAATGATGGTCATATGATAGGCGTAAACTAGTTTCATATAAAGTAGATTTAGACAGTATTTACCTTTTTTAATCGAAGGGGATTCCCTTGTAAGAGATTATATGCACATCACGTGATACGCCACGGTGATGTTGCTTAGAGAATAGTCAGCGGGCGGGATGCACCCCGAGTCTCCCTATCACACCCATTGATCATTTCATGATATATATTTGTATGTTGAAAATCCAAGCCTAACTTACCTTTCACAAACGTCTGTCAGAGCTGTGAATCGTGGTTTTCTGAATAGATTGGTCCTGTGTTCAACTACCAATACCTCGTTTTTCATCAAATAATATATCAAATGTGCATGTATAACACCATGTTTTCTTTGAACAAATTTAGAAATAAAATATATCCGAAAATGACAAAATCTCGATAAAAGTGCTGTGAGTTTTAATGATATAATGAAATTGGATCCATACAACAATAAGACAATTATAGCTGTGAATTTCAAATATTACGATACTTGTATATATAATACAAATCTATTTCAAATTATGCAATATTTTTTTAATCCTGATATTATTTATAAACAAGCGCATGCATGCCGTACAGGTCAATGATACCGGAATTTGTCTGATTTAGACTGTGACCTTTAACCTTCTTTTCTCTACCCACCATACTTGCATAGTGTACTTCCTGTCTACATGGTCTAGTCTCTATCATCGTTATCTAACAAGGATCTACAAAATTACTATATCTCAATAAAGTCACAGATCTATATATATCATACACTCATATGATAAATAGGACAAATCTACACCAGTTAATTAAGCCAAATTAAACAAGATTCTGATTAACGTAACTTTTTTTTACTCAACTCTCTCAAATTTAGTTTTGGGTGCCGGATTTATTTCTTTGTATGTTTTCCTAATTTTGTTTATTTAGGTTTTGAATATTTACTTTTCTTTTTTTTTCTTTCTTTTTTCCTCTTTTTTTCAAATTTAATTTATCTTTTTATTGTTAGGGATTTGGGGGGGGGGGGCGTTGCATAAGATTTGATTTTCTGATGTTCCGATTTGTGATCTAAGCAAACATTAAGATAAAAAAATAACAAAAAAGTGTTTTTTCTCTTTATTCCAATAACCGGATACGTCATTGACTAATATAAATACATCAAATCATGTGCCAACAAAATATCATCTCCGAGTATGAATAACTTAATAACGGAGTACTTAAAGCCAATTATCTAGATGTGTTAGAAATACGTAGGTAGTTCGGAAAATGTGCATTATGTTGTAATAATTGACCTTTCATTTCATCAAAACATATCATTTATTCATTCAGAGGTACGGGTAATTGTTAATCAAAGCTCTGAAGGAACTGATGGCGAGTTTCGTTTATTCATTTTAGAATGATATCAAACTATTTTATGGGATTTTTAAATATTGTATTAGCAGATAGAACAAATCCATTTTCCAATGTTCGGAAATAAAACATTTATGAACATGATGAACCCAGGGAAGGAAATTGGCGGTCGCCCATGGCAACCAAATTTTTAGCTGGGCCCCCAAAACATCATGTCCTACTCGCCCATTTGGTGAATGAAAATAAAAATAATAAAAGCATTTGTGTACGCATTTACCGATTCATTGAAAGGTAGTGGTACTTTGCACGGCCGAAATCAAAACTAATTTTCTTAATTCATTTATCGAAAATCTTTTAAAGTCGTTCGCCAAATTTACGCCCAAAATCTCATTTCAACTGATTCAATCCATGCCATAGGGGATGCCATAGGGGATGGTATAACGGCGCGAATATATGTAATGAATGTGCCGACCAGAAACTCACTTTTTACATCTCTCTCTCTGTTGAAGTTTTAAAAATATCTATACGAACCGTGTATTGTTCTAGCCCCCCCCCCTCTCTCTCTCTCTCCCTTTCTCTCTCTCTCATTTTGTTGTGATAACGTACATCAATAAGCGTGAAACGTGAGACTGTACAATACTAAAGTGACGTTTTATTCAGTAGAAACCTGTCGGATTAAAAAGAACCCCCCCCCCAAAAAAAAAAAACAACAAAAACAATAGGCAAGCGTTTGGAAGGGGTGTCACGACCCACAGAAAGAAAAAAAAACGATCGTGAAAGTGATTTCAAAAGAACTACAGCAGAGGTTTTTATTGTTCTATTAGAGGCTATTAAAACGTGTAGAACTCGACATTGTACAAGAGTATCTGTACCTGGAAGAAATAAACTTATCTTCTTTACAAGTTTAAGATTAGATGTGTATTTTTTCTGGGCCCCCAAATTTTAGCCTGGGCTCCTAAATTTTAGAGTTTAGGGGCCCAGTTGGCTCCTAGGAAATTTTGGTTAAGGTTTGTCCCTGTGAACCTATGTCAGCATGACTGCTAGTCAGTGACAGATTCAAGGGGGGCGTAGGGTCCCCTTTAATTTTCCAATCATGGGTAAAACAATCATTTTAAATCAAGAAAGAGTGAATATTAGTGAATATTACTTACCTTTTAGTAAATATAATTGTTAAATGCATCAAATCCCATTCTTTAATTAATTACAGTCACGAAAATGGTCCTAAAAAGGCTGAAATTCAAGATATTCCAGGAGGCTTCAACCCCCCTAACAGGGCTCTGCCCTGGACCCGCTGGGGATCTAGGAAGTCCCAGACCCCTTGCCAATTATTTACGTCTCCCCCTAAATAATAAGGTGGATCCGCACTGATAGTACAGACGTTTATTTTTTCTTCATGTATAGCACAGGGGTGAGGTATTATCGCTTGGTCACAAACCCTTTCCTCTATACGTACTACCCTTTCTTCTATATGTCTATATCAAAAAAGTTTTATATATATAGACAGAAGGGTTTGCATGCGCGGATCCAGCATTTTTGGTCAGAGGGGGTCCAAAATTGTAGGAAATCTACCTACAATGTAGGTATATTTCGGTGCACGACATGGGGAGGGTGCAACGTGTAAACGTGTGCACTAAGGATTGATATAGATTTGAGGGCGGATATTGTTAGCTTTCCTTTCACGTTTATTTTTATTAGGAATTGGCGAGCGAAGCGAACCTGAAATTTTTTTTTTTCGATTCGACCGAGGTGATTATTTATAACATTGAATATTTAATCGGCGAGCGGAACGTGCCGCGAAAATTTTGATTAATTCACATTTTGTCTATATTTCATGAGAATAAATAGATAAAGTCATTTTCCCAAATAATCTGACATCTTAAAATGACAAAACCTTGAAAAAGATGAGGGAGGTTTACATCCTATGAAGTAATTTAATTAAGGGGCTGTTGAAAATACGAGTTCATAAAATAATATTATTTAGTATAAAAAATTGTAAATGGCGAGCGAAGCGAGCCGAAATTTTAGGTTTCAAAGCCTTTTAATGCATTTTTAGACCCCTTTCAATTAGAAATGGGTCAAAGCTGGACCCTATCTCCGAAAATCTCAGGGGGGGTCCAGACCCCCGGTCCCCCCCTCTGGATCCGCGCATGGTTTGTATTGAGGAAAGGGTTTGTGACCAAGCGATGATACCTCTGTGGTGTATAGATCTGCATATCTGTTCCACAGGCCGTAAAAGTGCCTGGTATGTGTACGACCTGTGTATATATTATTTAAGGCTAGTATTTCGCAGATACACAGTCATGTCAAATTTCTAACTTCAACCATTGCAAAATTCGCTATAGAGGTTCCAATAAGATCATACTTTCTACGATTGTACCTATATATTTTATCTACTATGTCACCAAATTTCATTTAAAAAATTCCCCGTACTTCCAGAGATATCGTAGGTACCATTTCTTTAGTGACCTAGTTTTTGTTTACTCGAATTTAGCTGTTCAGCGTGTCCGTTCCAGCCCTGGCTCGGTGTTCAGTGAGTCAGGGCATTCTATTTGCGAGATGCGACGGACCAATGCGCTATGAACGCTTGATTGTCTGTGAATTCTAAATTGATTTCTATACCTAGAAGTGTAATGTATGACCGTAACTCCTCGTTAATCGCTTAAACACTCGAACTGCTACGACTTGAACATCAGCGCCTTCCATTTTATTTACATAGTGTCACTTGGTACAGTATACTAGACTCTAGTAGAGGGTAGTAGGAATTACCGAAAAGACAGCATTTACCGAAAAGACAGTGGTATTTACCGAAAAGACCCCAAATTGCACCGAAAAGACACTTAAATTTCAAAACTAAACACATTTTATGATTGGAAATGTGTTTATACAATTAAATGTATCACCAAAACCAAAAATAAATATATCTGTCTATTCGGTAAATATCACTGTCGTTTCTGTAAATGCTGTCTTTTCGGTAATTCCTAGTACCGCAGTATAGCCGATAAACTTATCAGCAATTTCAACACACGTGCACACGGGACAGTTGATGTTTACTGCATCCTAAGTATCCTTTTTAACATAATCTCTAACTTTTTTTTAAACATTATGAAACAACTGTTAAAGCGCGGAATGCAATGTACGCTGTCTTAAATAAATATGGTGAATAATGAGGTCCAGGGTCATCGGGCCACACGATCGGAGTTGAGAAAAACTGTGAATCTTCACTCAATTTATACATTTTACGGGCGTGGGGATGTCACGGAAGTGGTGTGACGTCATGAAAATCCTGCGATCACTATAGCCGAGATCGCTACGCGAAACTCGCCTAAAAATGCACGGATCTAGAAAAACGGTTCGGGGATCCGTCTTTTTTTTTTTCCTTTTTTCTTTTCTTTTCTTTTCTTTTTTTTTTTTTTTTGAAACGAGGCGGTTTCTCCCGAGGAATTTTTTTCATCTTTCTAAATAAATCAATACATACGCTAAACATACTGAAGTTGTTGTGAATGGAAATAATTATAACTATGAAAATAACAACAAACTAGCATGCCGATAAAAAGATTTTAAAATCGATACATTTTTAAAAAGAACTGTATCTGCAGGCATAATCCGGCATCTTGAAACAAAGCTAGGCCAATTTGAAAAATAAATCAAACTTTGAAAAAAGATTCTGATTAAATTTTCATCTTCTGTTTTAATTCATTAAGATTGCATGTTTGAGTTTTTACTTCAAATTCCGAATGTTGCATCGAGCAGAATTACTGTCATCTCCCCTTTTCCTGTTACTGTCATCATGATCATGCGCTGTAAGGCATTTTTGCGTTACTATTATCGTCGATGATTTTTTTAAATCTGGCATTTTCTCGAATCTAACGTAGGAACAATAAAATCTGATGATATAATCGGAATATTGCATGTATATCAATTCTCTTCAAATACTCGATGCACGTCGCATTCATTCATTCATTTTTTTTTTTTTTTTTGGAAAAACGTGCGTCAGCCATATTGGGATGGAATGGTAACTTTACTAAAGTTACTATCACCATGTTAACGCCAGTGATACATATATAATTCAAACATTTAACTTTCATTTCAAAGTGCGGAAAGTGATGATATTAATAACATTTAATTCTCTTTTCACACTTTTATAGATCTGATATATGTTCTACTTACGTTGTTCAGAGCTCTAAGTCAACAACTTACTGATAATTTCTTCCAATGTACATGATGTATACACAATCTCATTTCTAGGATGATCCGTATACAAGTCATGCTTCATACTTCGCTTTGTATCTTTATGTGAATTAATATTAACATCATCCCTCTTTTTTGTAAGTCTACGAAAAAGATGACTTCATATTACGTGGTAAAATTAGTAACGTACGATAGGAAATTGGACATATAATATCAATGATTTGATTCTTTTGTATATATTCCGTTTAAATGTCATCTCCTGTAGCAATCTCTCTTTTTTTAAAAGTTGATTGAAACGATTTCAGGATATCCACGAAAGCGAAAGTAATAAGTATTTTGTCGAAAATAAAATGCCGGTAAGCTTTATAAATGCAGTGGTGGATCCAGAATATTAACAACAGTTTCACGTACGGATCAGACAATGGTAATACAAAAAAAAAACAAACAAACAAATTTGGTGAATAATTTGTTCTTATCTTGAGACATGTTTGTTGTTCAAATCATCTCAGTATGTACAATATTGAGTATATAATTTTTCATTCAGAGAACGTACCAGTAACCATACAAACCCAATATGACAATAGAATTCGCCCCTTTTCTACTTTCCCTTTAAAATATTACTTATTATTACAAGGGCAGAATCTCAATTATTAATACATGTATTTATCATAGTTTTCAAATTTTACCATAGTTTTCACATTGTACATATCATAGTTTTCACATTTTACCATAGTTTTCACATTTTATCATCGTTTTCACATTTTATCATCGTTTTCACATTTGTTTTAGTTTAAACATATTTTATTCAATAAATAATTATTGAAAAGGATTGGGCCACAAGTTTTGAAAACATTAGAAACGGCCCTTTCCTATCATAAGAGGCTGATATGTAAACATATTTTAAATATTTCTTAATAAACTAGTAGGGAAGAGAATAAGGAAAGAGTTATGAATCATATACTTATAGTAGTAAATGCGAGGGAGGGAGGACGAATCGTATAAAAAAAATAAAAGCCTGAAAAAACTCAAATGAACATAAATTTATAAACATTCTACACATATTTATACTATATGACTTTCAGTTCATAAATATCCAAATGGACATATTCATACATCAGAAGATGAAATTATTTTTGTTCATTGTGACTACTATTTGTTTGTCACAAAGTATGATTTACGTACACGTATTTTTTTTTTTTTTTTAATATTTTTTAGTAGGTCGATCCTCCCACAGGAGTCTGACATACTATTCATTAATTCCCCGCGGGTCAAACATCCCCTCGAAAGCCAAACACCTATTCTAATATGACTTGAGATTTTCTCCCTATATGCACCATAGAACTCGCCTGGTGTAAAATCTCTAACAAACTTACAGTGCGCTAAGCTCCACCCATTCGCGTGCTATATTAGAATAGAAATAACAACTAGCTAGCCGTGATTCATTGTCCAGTAATTCCACTCGTCACACTCGCGGCTCGGTGATTATTTGATTGGTTCATGCGACTCGTGGAATTACTGGACATTAAACCACGGCTAGCTAGTTGTTATTTCATAAGTATACTGTATATATACCCTGTGTAGCATCACGTGATTTAAGTTGTTGAAACCACGAATAAATAGAAAGCTTAGTTGGAGGAAAGAAAACAGGAACTGCAATACTTGCTTAGATTAAATTTTATCTTTTCATGGCCTATATCCTCGTCTGATCTGATACTTTTACAATCATGGACTCGTTAGTAAGTAAAACTCCGTTATTTTTACAAACATTGTGACGAAAGCTGTAGATTTGTGCGTGGAAACCACCACAACATGGTGTTTAACATATTTCGACCACGGCATTCCTTTCGTCAGAATGTTTGTAAAAACTACAATGATTTCTTGACTGACAAACAAGGAATCATCAAAATATTATTGTTTACAAGGACATCGGCTATGAAAAGATAAAATTGAATCAAAATAACCATCACAGTACCCGTTTTCTTTCCTACAAACGAGCGGTAGAGCAAGTGACCATATTTCGCCGCATTTTTCGTATATTTTCTGGGAATTTTCAATACTTGGTGGCCGATTCAATAATTGGTTTTGCTAAGATTTAATTTAACTCCATTCTCGATCGAAATACTAGAAAACTGATTTATTTTACTTATTTCATTGTTTCCTAATAAAACGTCAAAATATTTCGTTTCCACGTTTTCGGGGATGACCATATTTCGCCGTTTTTACTGATAAGTATCTATTTTGCACACAAAACGGACAAAATTGTGACTTTCTTTTCAGGAAATCTGACGTCGCCACTACTTCTACGAGATGATGCCAAATAAAATGTTTTCTTCGTCTTGTTTTTGTAGCAATTTTAGATGTTTACGTCTAAAATTTAGTGATGTAACTAATTTTTCCTCATTTTGAGGTATTTTTCGTCACATTTGAGTGCAGGAAATGTCACATTATATCAAAACATGACTTCTATGGTCATATTTGATAGGATATAGAAAAATAAGCTTGACAAACAATTCCAATAACCAACGAGAAGCAATTAACCATGAAACGGCGAAATATGGTCACCGGCGAAATATGGTTCCTTGCTCTATGCCTCCATTTTGTGTTCGTGGTTTCACCAATTCAAGTCACGTGATGCTACACAGTGATATAAACGCAATCTTTCTCGAGGGATGTGTTCGAATGTGTGTCTGACTCCTGAGTAGATCTGCTAGCATTTGGTTAAATCAAAGGACTTTATATGCGCGCCAGCGCGCGCGCGAAGCACGCCTGCGAAAGCGCTATTACGATCAGGTCCTATACAGAGTTATGTTCCTTTGCGATAGCCTAAAGTTTCAGTTTGCGGACGCCATTTTGATTCATGGGGAACATAGGAGGAAAAATTACCAACATTTAAAAATCAAAAACTGTATTTATTATTCTAACTCATAAAGATGCTTCACTATACTCGTTAAAATAAAAATTAAATAAAGTTTGTCTTTCATTTTGGAATCATTATCAAAGTCTGCAAAATGTTTGCATGTTGTTTTTTTTTTTTTATTCTTTTTTCATCACAGTAGACACGATAGAAAGACTTCAATGATTTCTGGAGCTTATGAACCGCGACTGCCAAACAATCCAAACATTTGTCGATCAGTAAGAGCTCACATAAAAAAACAAAAGCTTACCATTTACTTCGTCAGTCCGTGTCAATGCAATGTAAACGGATAGTCGTTGTTACTTCTGATACCAGTACATTAACATTATGTATGCAGTGATTACGAATATAAAATCTACTGGTACAGATGTGAACGAACATTTCTTCCGCATAATATTTCTTCCTCCTGGAAGGTTTATTATTATAATAAAAATTCCCAGGATTTTTTGTTATAGAATATTTTTTCCTTATCCGTAATATTTTTCCATTGTCCTTTCTGTACGCGAAAAAGAGTAAAACATCAACAATTTTCATAATAATGTTTCCGTCTATAAAGACGGAAACATATTATGAATATTGTCGATGTTTTACTCTTTTTTCACTTACCCAAAGGAATAATTTTCTTTAAAACAGAAGGAATATTATATGTGAGTATCATGTATAACATTTTTTCCATCTATGCTTCAAACACATAAATAGCGCTGATTTAGGGATATATTCTCATGATTCAAACATTTCAATGATTACAGTAATATCACTCAGCTATCGCAAGAAATCTGTATCATCCAAATAATGTGCAGGGATCAATTTTTTTTTTAATTTTCAAGCTGTACAGAAGTAATACACTGTACAGTACATGATTTTTGAAATTTATTACAGTATTTCTTATTCTGAATACTGTTTTTAAATACATGTATAAGTTCATTATAATATTTTTTTCCAGTGACAATTAGTGTGCGCATATATGAAATCCTTATTGGAATTTTTGTTCTACAAGATTTTTCCATGGTATAGTATCAGAACTTTTATTATTAAGTTCCAAGGAATAAATATTATGCTGGAAAAAAGAGGTAAATCCCAACACAACAAATACATGCACATGGTCGGCTACAGACTCTACAAAAATGCGTCATCAATCACAGGGCCAATGTTAACAAGAAAAAGAAACTAAAACTGAAAGTTGTGTTGCTTTCATTTTCCATGCACTTCACATAGTGACTCGGATTTTTACTATCTAGGTGCTTCGAGACCATGTGCATCGATTAGTTACTAATTACGTCACAAGAAGTTTCAAGAAAGGTATTTTTAAAAATTACAGGTCAGAGTTCTAAAGAAAGGGGGGGAGGTCAAATTGAGGTAATTTGTACAGGCAAAATCATTAATCCTAGGGGGGGGGGGGACTTTCAAACAAGTTACACAGTCATAGGCGGCAAAGGTTTGCAATATAATTCAATGAATAAAAGCCGATAAGTCTGATGATAAGTAGGAGATGGGGGGGGGGGGGGGGGTTACTGGCCACCAAATCTATCCTCTAAGCGTATGCATGGACCGGGGGGGGGGGTTCAGGATAAGCTACCTGGATGACTCATATAGGTATTTCAAATATTTATTGATATCACTAAACATGTTGGCATACATCAAAAAAAAGTAACAAAGTGACCAAGACAAAACAAATTTAAAACTAACTACATGATTATACACGTAGAAAATGGACTAGCAAAGAGTGATCAAAAACTCAATCATATGAATCGGTGCGGCAGGGTGCCAGCATATAACATTGGGTCATTAATTCAGTCTTTACTGAGTCTGATATAATCGAAAATTGCATGAGATTTTTTTTTCTTAAATATAGTCTGCATTAGAAAGAACCACCAGAGTGCGTAAAGTTTTCTGTCTTCTTTGCCATGTTTACTGATGGAAATACGAACAGAAATTTAAAATTGAAGTGTAAATCATATAATCATCATCATCCAAAAGCAGAATACACATAAATTTTGTCAAAAGAGTCGAGGAATAAGACTTGAAGAAACCACTGAAATAACAAATTAAGACCATTTAGTTTAGTCATCTTTTATTTAAAACAAATCAGTGAAAAAGGATTGGGCAAAAGTTTTCATAACATGATTTATATATAATGCCCTCTCCTAAGATCCTTACTGAATCATGTGAATATTTAAGTTTTTGTCAGACAGCCAATCCCTTAATCTGCTTGACTTCAATTCAACAACATACTGAACTGAGCAGGAATCTCAGACTCTGTAAGGAGACATTGAGGCAACAGTATCTTCAATATTTCGTCCATCTCACACGTTATTTCTATTCGGTTATACCGAATAGAAATAACGTGTGAGATGGGCAAAATATTGAAGCTAAGGCACGGTCCATTTGATATTCGGGGGGGGGGGGGGGGGGGGCTTGGGTTTTTTTTCGAAAAAAATAATTTTGCTCTGAATTTTGATGAAAAAAATAAATTTGCTTATGGTGTGACAGAAAAAAATAATCTTGCTCTCACAAGTAATCTGAATTTGAAGAATAACCATAAAATTCGCTTAAAATTCCTGAAAATTTTCGGCTCGCTTCGCTCGTCGCAGTTTTAACTTTCTATAAAAAAAATATGGCTCGCTCCGCTCGCCATAGTTTTCTTCTGTAATGGCAAGTTCATATTTGAAAATATCAAAATATTTTAATGCATGTGACTGAAACAATTAAAATGCTTAAATACATTATCAATATAATTTATTACTATTAATAGATACATGTATCACCATAGTGTCTAATTTTATATACAAGCTTGAAAGGAGAATTTAAATAAGTTTTTCACTAGTTTTCATTTCTACATGTAAAAACTTGCATCAGGCCCTCTTACATGTTACATGACCTTATAACATTTTGTTTACTAAAAATTATATATCGCATATATAATGTAAAAATCTTTTATCTCTCTCAGTTTAAAAGTGAAAACAAGTTTTACATAAAAATAATGCTTGGAGTAATCAAGTAAAAATAAAGAATTTCTATCAAAAAACACAACATAATATTCACATCAATTGTTATAAAAAAATTTCCTTGCTCCAACTTTGCAAGAAAAAAAAATAATTTTGCCCCGGTCCGGGGCGAAAAAAATAATCTTGCTCTGACAAAAAACCCAAGCCCCCCCCCCCCCCCCCCGAATATCAAATGGACCGTGCCTAAGGCAACAGGTATGACGGCAGATGTAGAAAACTTTATTTGTCTATGGTGGTCCAGTCGTCAGTCATGTGTTTCCAGCCTATCAATTTGAAAAGAATCATACATGAAAAAATTAACCTGGAAAATTCGGATTTTTAGCTAAATCTAGGGGGGGGGGAGGGGGTTCCTCTGTGACTGTGAAAAGATCAGGATCTGGCTTGGTTTGAGTGAGTAGGAATGATATATGCATGGCCAACACTGTTATGTGTTGATGTCTTTGAAAAGTAGTGCATTGATAATTATATAATATATATATATATACATACTTTACAAAATCATACAAATTGTAAATGTACGAACTAAAAATATCTTTAAGCTCTTTAACAATATTTATTCAAAGAAGCTCATCATGACATTTACACACAAAACACATCTCTTTAGATTGGAAAACATTAAGTGAAAAACCACTTAGTACTAACTCCTCTCTCACACTTCTTGCATAGTTTACAAATCTGCCACTTACCAGGGGCAGTAAACATGTACATCAAGTTGTAGTCTCTTGAATGTACCTTTTTGTGATGTTTCAGTATTGTATATATAAATTTTTTCTTAAGTTTTTTTTTTCAAGTGATGTTCATTGAATTTGATCAAAGGCGAATGTATGTCACTTGAAAAAAGAAAAAAAAAAACAGTGAACATGGTTGTTTTTACCTTTTCACGGTGCTGTTTATAATTGGAGTCACGTATATATTTTTCTTATTATAATATATATTTTTTTAAAACTATACAATCAATTATAAATTTACTTATCAGCTAGTATTCATCTAGAATTTATTGTTTAACTAGCTGGCGCGCGTTGATGGCTTTGCCATGTTTCATATTAAATACAGGATATCCGATATACGTGAATAAATAAATAAATAAATAAATAGATAAATAAATAAAATATTTCAAAATCGAAGCCTTTTTCACATAACTGCGGTCCTGTTGTTTTGGACGGCAAAATAAGAGACTTTCCCGCAATATGACGTAAAAGACAATCTGTGACTGTGACGTCATGAAAGTCGGTACTTGCCGTCCACAAAACGCTAGGCACGCAGTTGTTACGTGAATAGACCTTTTCACATTATCTGCGGTTCTGAATTTGAAGGACAGTTCCGGGGCATTCGGATCAGCCTCGACCTTTTCCTTCTTTTTATGCCGTTCAAATAAAGGGTGAGGGGATCCGAATGGTTCCGGGGGACAAACAATAAATTGCGCATGCACCATTGACGTAATTCAATTGTTCCAAGACGTTTTCCGCGGAACAAACGAAACATGATTCCGCGCTAAACGTCCTAGAACAATCAAATGACGTCACTGGTGCATGCGCAATCTATTCTTTGTCCCCCGGAACTGGCCTTCAAATAATGTGTAAGGGTCTATTAGTCTGGGATGTATCACTGGGTTGGGTGAACCCCCCCCCCCCTTGATCCTCCAAAACCGGCCTAACTTTGTAGCATTTTTTGCGCTCTTTCAGATAAAAAATTGTCTCATGGAAATTTCCATTGCAAAAGTGGTGTTTTTGGGGAAAAACATGTTTTTTTAGTCAAAAATCACTGAAAATAGGAAAAAAAATATAACACACAGTAAAAATAGGAATTGGAACTTGCAACTTAAAATGCTACAAAGTTAGGCCGGTTTTGGAGGATCAAGGAGGGGGGGGGGGGGGGTGCATCCAACCCAGTGATACATCCCAGACTAAAAAAAAGACAGAATCTGACTTTGCCGGGATCAAAAGTTGGATATTTCTGCAGACGACGAGCAACTCATGGATTCAGGGTTTTTAGACGTTTAATGCAGATATTTAAACTTATAAATTTTTTCTCAAACATCTGTAAGATATTGATATGTGTCTCAATCGATATATGATCGAAAAATACTCAAACTTCTTTATTTTCTATGCTGAATTTCCTCTGTCACGTAAAATTAATTTGACGGTTTTTCTCAGTCTTCCGTCTTCAGATGGAAAACTTTTACTTCGAAATTTCTATTTACCAATTAGATTATTGCTCCCTTACCACAAGTCAACATTGAAATAAACTGACATCTGGGATCAAGCACCCCCTTTGCCCGGCCGGGGAGGGGGGTCAAAGGGCGAATTTTGACTGAAAAATTCAAAATGGACCAAAATATATCTGTTTTTGCAGACATGGTTTTTCTCCACTTTAAAGCGGAATTCTGCTTCGAGAATCGGTAAATTCCGCTCGTTTTTATAATTTCCGCTCTTTCGTAAAGGAGCTGTTAAGATAAGGCGTAAAATCAGCCCTGAAAAGTGGAATTTTAAAAATTGAAATTTCAAGAACCTTTTTTGGTAAAATGTATACATATACGGCATCCCATCAGAATATGAAGTTATTTCTTATCTGTTTTGCATAATATTGCTAATTTTGGGGTCAAAACTTATCTTTTTCTCATAGAAATCAATAGAAAACGGAAAAGTTTTATTCAAATTCAAATTCTTTATTGACTTTCACCATATTGGCATATATCAACATAACACATGATATGCATTAAATGAACAAATGGTAATATTTGGTTCACATGTACATGTAACAAAATATAAATATGAATCAAGGTAAAGCCTTTTTGTGTGAGCGGAGAGAAAATAGATATGATTATATCAAATGAAAAAAAAATCTTTCTTTTTTATTTTGACTATGATGGTTTATCTTATCTTACAAAACTTTCTGTTTGATGATTGCCAAAAAAGGTAGTACATGCATAAGGAGAGTGGAAACACGGAAGCATTTGTAAAATTGATCTAGACCAGCAGATGAACATTTTAAGGTGGGGGGGGGGGGCTTAAAATATGGTTCTTTAAAAAATATGGTTCTTTATAATTCATTTTTATTTTGTAAGAATAATGTTTAGGCTAGCTGAAAATAAAAAAGAAAAAACAAACATATTCCGACTTCTGACAGTACGAAACCACCCGAGACGAGAAAAGCAATCAGAGCGAAACGTCTCGTTTAAAACCGGAAATGTCGGATTTCCCGTGGTTACGCCGCCTTGTTGATGCTTTATCGTTACCTGATTTACGAAAAATATTTTCAATAAATTCAACTTATAAAAAAAAATTGAGTATAACATATACGTCTACTTGGAGTAGAAAAAAAATTTTAGATGCAGGCCTTGAAACTCGTGAAAATCTTTGGTTGTCATTCGGGCAACCAGCTTTGAATATCAGGTTGCCCGACACCATTTTTACTTGCCCGAAATCATTGAACTGAAAAACTAAGGTGTCATTCTATAATTCCACTAATTTGAACATTTTACATAAATTCAATTTCTTTTTCAACAAATTCCTCATCTTAATTCATCAGTCATATTCAGATGCATCTGTTTCTAAGTCTTCCTCCTGCTCTGTTAACACATTCTCTCCTTGCGAAAAAGAAAAAAGCTTAATTCATTTGGAGATGAGATCAGGTGACCGGAGACAGTAAGCATCTCCTGCTTCTCAGCAAAACCCGTCTCACTCCCTAAATGACTGCTATGTGCCAAAACAGAAATCAAATCAAACACTGCCAAATATTCCGGGGAAGTTACTTTGTATAAGAGAATGGACCTTATTGTTTTCTTTTTAGGTGGTTCAACACCTTGAATATATTTCTACATCACTGTAAAAATACCGATTTATCATGCAGGAAATTAACAGCCGGATTATAAAATTCGGGCTAATAACGGACCGTCGTACGAAAACTTTAAACCGATCGTGAAGTCTGCTATCTGAAAACTCCTAGTTTGTCTGATTCTGACTTAAAACAAAGATGATTTAAAATGTTTATTCATAATTTCATCGAAGTAAGCATACATTGAATGTCTGAAAATAGGTCGTCAGTCGGACGAATTGGTCTCAATTCTAGGTCGTCCAACAGGTAAGTAGGTTGTTTTTGACGATCGGACGACCGCGAATTTCGAGCCCTGAGATGGCAATATCCAGCATCCCCGCAGCAACTCTGTCTGCGAGGGGACGAAAATTTTTGAAAGCATAGTAGTACATTCTCATTCTTTGATTCAGCATATTTTCTCAATAAGATATAACTTATAAGTGAATACGCGTTACCATAAGGGCGAGCTTCGCTCGCAAAGGCCCTTCGGGCCTTTGCAGCGAGCTCCGCTCGCTATTATTGAACATTGTTCCCCCCGGATATACAGAAAGCCACTTTTACTGGAGATGTGTATCCATGATACAATTTTTTTGGAAAAGTGGGGTTCTGTATCTCCGGGGGGAACACTACCCCAGAGACGAAAAACTAAAAATGGAAAGGGGGGTGCATTTTTAAGAATCGATCTTTTTGACCATTAAATATAGCACATTTGACTATTTTTTCCTCTTTAATCCATCAAACATTGTGTACTCAATATGATTGAATGAAAGATACAAGATTTGGGAACGAAATAAGCAAGAGTGGTGTTCATTTCTCCGTCAATGTGTATTTCGCGCTACAAGGCTTACATTGTAGCCATTGAATGAAGAATAAGACTGTATTTTAAGTTCCGGATTTCATTATTTACCGATTAAAGGAGGTAGAACGTTCAAAATATATTTCTGATACACAATGTAGACATATTTGATGTTTTTAGCTTATATTTATCCATTTTAGACTAAATATTCAAAAATGTATACGTTTTTTGTCGATATTATCGGATTTTCTATCCAAGCACCCCTACCTCTTTGGACCTTAATTTTACAACCTTAAGAGTTCCTTAACTTAATGTAAAACATGTAAAAGTTCTGCAAATACATTATATTTCAATAATGATTCATGTTTTTCTGTATACGACTCGCCATGCGCAAGAAATAAGTCATGAGATTCAGGGCTAAATATGGCCCTTATTTTAACAGCTCCTTCCGGAATTTGACAAATCCGTTATAGAATCGATGTTTTACTTTTGCTGTTTCGCGATGTGTCGTGATTTCTAATTGGTCAATAGGCAACCATTCGTCTTGTTTTTGTAGCAATTTTAGATGTTTACGTCTAAAATTTAGTGATGTAACTAATTTTTCCTCATTTTGAGGTATTTTTCGTCACATTTGAGTGCAGGAAATGTCACATTATATCAAAACATGACTTCTATGGTCATATTTGATAGGATATAGAAAAATAAGCTTGACAAACAATTCCAATAACCAACGAGAAGCAATTAACCATGAAACGGCGAAATATGGTCACCGGCGAAATATGGTTCCTTGCTCTATGCCTCCATTTTGTGTTCGTGGTTTCACCAATTCAAGTCACGTGATGCTACACAGTGATATAAACGCAATCTTTCTCGAGGGATGTGTTCGAATGTGTGTCTGACTCCTGAGTAGATCTGCTAGCATTTGGTTAAATCAAAGGACTTTATATGCGCGCCAGCGCGCGCGCGAAGCACGCCTGCGAAAGCGCTATTACGATCAGGTCCTATACAGAGTTATGTTCCTTTGCGATAGCCTAAAGTTTCAGTTTGCGGACGCCATTTTGATTCATGGGGAACATAGGAGGAAAAATTACCAACATTTAAAAATCAAAAACTGTATTTATTATTCTAACTCATAAAGATGCTTCACTATACTCGTTAAGATAAAAATTAAATAAAGTTTGTCTTTCATTTTGGAATCATTATCAAAGTCTGCAAAATGTTTGCATGTTTTGTTTTTTTTATTCTTTTTTCATCACAGTAGACACGATAGAAAGACTTCAATGATTTCTGGAGCTTATGAACCGCGACTGCCAAACAATCCAAACATTTGTCGATCAGTAAGAGCTCACATAAAAAAACAAAAGCTTACCATTTACTTCGTCAGTCCGTGTCAATGCAATGTAAACGGATAGTCGTTGTTACTTCTGATACCAGTACATTAACATTATGTATGCAGTGATTACGAATATAAAATCTACTGGTACAGATGTGAACGAACATTTCTTCCGCATAATATTTCTTCCTCCTGGAAGGTTTATTATTATAATAAAAATTCCCAGGATTTTTTGTTATAGAATATTTTTTCCTTATCCGTAATATTTTTCCATTGTCCTTTCTGTACGCGAAAAAGAGTAAAACATCAACAATTTTCATAATAATGTTTCCGTCTATAAAGACGGAAACATATTATGAATATTGTCGATGTTTTACTCTTTTTTCACTTACCCAAAGGAATAATTTTCTTTAAAACAGAAGGAATATTATATGTGAGTATCATGTATAACATTTTTTCCATCTATGCTTCAAACACATAAATAGCGCTGATTTAGGGATATATTCTCATGATTCAAACATTTCAATGATTACAGTAATATCACTCAGCTATCGCAAGAAATCTGTATCATCCAAATAATGTGCAGGGATCAATTTTTTTTTTAATTTTCAAGCTGTACAGAAGTAATACACTGTACAGTACATGATTTTTGAAATTTATTACAGTATTTCTTATTCTGAATACTGTTTTTAAATACATGTATAAGTTCATTATAATATTTTTTTTCCAGTGACAATTAGTGTGCGCATATATGAAATCCTTATTGGAATTTTTGTTCTACAAGATTTTTCCATGGTATAGTATCAGAACTTTTATTATTAAGTTCCAAGGAATAAATATTATGCTGGAAAAAAGAGGTAAATCCCAACACAACAAATACATGCACATGGTCGGCTACAGACTCTACAAAAATGCGTCATCAATCACAGGGCCAATGTTAACAAGAAAAAGAAACTAAAACTGAAAGTTGTGTTGCTTTCATTTTCCATGCACTTCACATAGTGACTCGGATTTTTACTATCTAGGTGCTTCGAGACCATGTGCATCGATTAGTTACTAATTACGTCACAAGAAGTTTCAAGAAAGGTATTTTTAAAAATTACAGGTCAGAGTTCTAAAGAAAGGGGGGGGGGAGGTCAAATTGAGGTAATTTGTACAGGCAAAATCATTAATCCTAGGGGGGGGGGACTTTCAAACAAGTTACACAGTCATAGGCGGCAAAGGTTTGCAATATAATTCAATGAATAAAAGCCGATAAGTCTGATGATAAGTAGGAGATGGGGGGGGGGCGGGTTACTGGCCACCAAATCTATCCTCTAAGCGTATGCATGGACCGGGGGGGGGGGGGGGGGGGGGGTTCAGGATAAGCTACCTGGATGACTCATATAGGTATTTCAAATATTTATTGATATCACTAAACATGTTGGCATACATCAAAAAAAGTAACAAAGTGACCAAGACAAAACAAATTTAAAACTAACTACATGATTATACACGTAGAAAATGGACTAGCAAAGAGTGATCAAAAACTCAATCATATGAATCGGTGCGGCAGGGTGCCAGCATATAACATTGGGTCATTAATTCAGTCTTTACTGAGTCTGATATAATCGAAAATTGCATGAGATTTTTTTTCTTAAATATAGTCTGCATTAGAAAGAACCACCAGAGTGCGTAAAGTTTTCTGTCTTCTTTGCCATGTTTACTGATGGAAATACGAACAGAAATTTAAAATTGAAGTGTAAATCATATAATCATCATCATCCAAAAGCAGAATACACATAAATTTTGTCAAAAGAGTCGAGGAATAAGACTTGAAGAAACCACTGAAATAACAAATTAAGACCATTTAGTTTAGTCATCTTTTATTTAAAACAAATCAGTGAAAAAGGATTGGGCAAAAGTTTTCAGAACATGATTTATATATAATGCCCTCTCCTAAGATCCTTACTGAATCATGTGAATATTTAAGTTTTTGTCAGACAGCCAATCCCTTAATCTGCTTGACTTCAATTCAACAACATACTGAACTGAGCAGGAATCTCAGACTCTGTAAGGAGACATTGAGGCAACAGTAGCTTCAATATTTCGTCCATCTCACACGTTATTTCTATTCGGTTATACCGAATAGAAATAACGTGTGAGATGGGCAAAATATTGAAGCTAAGGCACGGTCCATTTGATATTCGGGGGGGGGGGGGGGGGGGGGGCTTGGGTTTTTTTTCGAAAAAAATAATTTTGCTCTGAATTTTGATGAAAAAAATAAATTTGCTTATGGTGTGACAGAAAAAAATAATCTTGCTCTCACAAGTAATCTGAATTTGAAGAATAACCATAAAATTCGCTTAAAATTCCTGAAAATTTTCGGCTCGCTTCGCTCGTCGCAGTTTTAACTTTCTATAAAAAAAATATGGCTCGCTCCGCTCGCCATAGTTTTCTTCTGTAATGGCAAGTTCATATTTGAAAATATCAAAATATTTTAATGCATGTGACTGAAACAATTAAAATGCTTAAATACATTATCAATATAATTTATTACTATTAATAGATACATGTATCACCATAGTGTCTAATTTTATATACAAGCTTGAAAGGAGAATTTAAATAAGTTTTTCACTAGTTTTCATTTCTACATGTAAAAACTTGCATCAGGCCCTCTTACATGTTACATGACCTTATAACATTTTGTTTACTAAAAATTATATATCGCATATATAATGTAAAAATCTTTTATCTCTCTCAGTTTAAAAGTGAAAACAAGTTTTACATAAAAATAATGCTTGGAGTAATCAAGTAAAAATAAAGAATTTCTATCAAAAAACACAACATAATATTCACATCAATTGTTATAAAAAAATTTCCTTGCTCCAACTTTGCAAGAAAAAAAATAATTTTGCCCCGGTCCGGGGCGAAAAAAATAATCTTGCTCTGACAAAAAACCCAAGCCCCCCCCCCCCCCCCCAGAATATCAAATGGACCGTGCCTAAGGCAACAGGTATGACGGCAGATGTAGAAAACTTTATTTGTCTATGGTGGTCCAGTCGTCAGTCATGTGTTTCCAGCCTATCAATTTGAAAAGAATCATACATGAAAAAATTAACCTGGAAAATTCGGATTTTTAGCTAAATCTAGGGGGGGGGGGGGGGAGGGGTTCCTCTGTGACTGTGAAAAGATCAGGATCTGGCTTGGTTTGAGTGAGTAGGAATGATATATGCATGGCCAACACTGTTATGTGTTGATGTCTTTGAAAAGTAGTGCATTGATAATTATATAATATATATATATATACATACTTTACAAAATCATACAAATTGTAAATGTACGAACTAAAAATATCTTTAAGCTCTTTAACAATATTTATTCAAAGAAGCTCATCATGACATTTACACACAAAACACATCTCTTTAGATTGGAAAACATTAAGTGAAAAACCACTTAGTACTAACTCCTCTCTCACACTTCTTGCATAGTTTACAAATCTGCCACTTACCAGGGGCAGTAAACATGTACATCAAGTTGTAGTCTCTTGAATGTACCTTTTTGTGATGTTTCAGTATTGTATATATAAATTTTTTCTTAAGTTTTTTTTTTCAAGTGATGTTCATTGAATTTGATCAAAGGCGAATGTATGTCACTTGAAAAAAGAAAAAAAAAAAAACAGTGAACATGGTTGTTTTTACCTTTTCACGGTGCTGTTTATAATTGGAGTCACGTATATATTTTTCTTATTATAATATATATTTTTTTAAAACTATACAATCAATTATAAATTTACTTATCAGCTAGTATTCATCTAGAATTTATTGTTTAACTAGCTGGCGCGCGTTGATGGCTTTGCCATGTTTCATATTAAATACAGGATATCCGATATACGTGAATAAATAAATAAATAAATAAATAGATAAATAAATAAAATATTTCAAAATCGAAGCCTTTTTCACATAACTGCGGTCCTGTTGTTTTGGACGGCAAAATAAGAGACTTTCCCGCAATATGACGTAAAAGACAATCTGTGACTGTGACGTCATGAAAGTCGGTACTTGCCGTCCACAAAACGCTAGGCACGCAGTTGTTACGTGAATAGACCTTTTCACATTATCTGCGGTTCTGAATTTGAAGGACAGTTCCGGGGCATTCGGATCAGCCTCGACCTTTTCCTTCTTTTTATGCCGTTCAAATAAAGGGTGAGGGGATCCGAATGGTTCCGGGGGACAAACAATAAATTGCGCATGCACCATTGACGTAATTCAATTGTTCCAAGACGTTTTCCGCGGAACAAACGAAACATGATTCCGCGCTAAACGTCCTAGAACAATCAAATGACGTCACTGGTGCATGCGCAATCTATTCTTTGTCCCCCGGAACTGGCCTTCAAATAATGTGTAAGGGTCTATTAGTCTGGGATGTATCACTGGGTTGGGTGAAACCCCCCCCCCCCCTTGATCCTCCAAAACCGGCCTAACTTTGTAGCATTTTTTGCGCTCTTTCAGATAAAAAATTGTCTCATGGAAATTTCCATTGCAAAAGTGGTGTTTTGGGGGAAAAACATGTTTTTTAGTCAAAAATCACTGAAAATAGGAAACAAATTATAACACACAGTAAAAATAGGAATTGGAACTTGCAACTTATTTCATCTGAAAGAACATCAAAAATACTATATATTCACACTTTTCAATTTTTAAAAACATCAACCATATAAAAGTTATAATTTTTTTCCTATTTTCAGTGATTTTTGACTAAAAAAACATGTTTTTCCCCAAAAACACCACTTTTGCAATGGAAATTTCCATGAGACAATTTTTTATCTGAAAGAGCGCAAAAAATGCTACAAAGTTAGGCCGGTTTTGGAGGATCAAGGGGGGGGGGGGGTGCATCCAACCCAGTGATACATCCCAGACTAAGAAAAAGACAGAATCTGACTTTGCCGGGATCAAAAGTTGGATATTTCTGCAGACGACGAGCAACTCATGGATTCAGGGTTTTTAGACGTTTAATGCAGATATTTAAACTTATAAATTTTTTCTCAAACATCTGTAAGATATTGATATGTGTCTCAATCGATATATGATCGAAAAATACTCAAACTTCTTTATTTTCTATGCTGAATTTCCTCTGTCACATAAAATTAATTTGACGGTTTTTCTCAGTCTTCCGTCTTCAGATGGAAAACTTTTACTTCGAAATTTCTATTTACCAATTAGATTATTGCTCCCTTACCACAAGTCAACATTGAAATAAACTGACATCTGGGATCAAGCACCCCCTTTGCCCGGCCGGGGAGGGGGGTCAAAGGGTGAATTTTGACTGAAAAATTCAAAATGGACCAAAATATATCTGTTTTTGCAGACATGGTTTTTCTCCACTTTAAAGCGGAATTCTGCTTCGAGAATCGGTAAATTCCGCTCGTTTTTATAATTTCCGCTCTTTCGTAAAGGAGCTGTTAAGATAAGGCGTAAAATCAGCCCTGAAAAGTGGAATTTTAAAAATTGAAATTTCAAGAACCTTTTTTGGTAAAATGTATACATATACGGCATCCCATCAGAATATGAAGTTATTTCTTATCTGTTTTGCATAATATTGCTAATTTTGGGGTCAAAACTTATCTTTTTCTCATAGAAATCAATAGAAAACGGAAAAGTTTTATTCAAATTCAAATTCTTTATTGACTTTCACCATATTGGCATATATCAACATAACACATGATATGCATTAAATGAACAAATGGTAATATTTGGTTCACATGTACATGTAACAAAATATAAATATGAATCAAGGTAAAGCCTTTTTGTGTGAGCGGAGAGAAAATAGATATGATTATATCAAATGAAAAAAAAATCTTTCTTTTTTATTTTGACTATGATGGTTTATCTTATCTTACAAAACTTTCTGTTTGATGATTGCCAAAAAAGGTAGTACATGCATAAGGAGAGTGGAAACACGGAAGCATTTGTAAAATTGATCTAGACCAGCAGATGAACATTTTAAGGTGGGGGGGGGCTTAAAATATGGTTCTTTAAAAAATATGGTTCTTTATAATTCATTTTTATTTTGTAAGAATAATGTTTAGGCTAGCTGAAAATAAAAAGAAAAAACAAACATATTCCGACTTCTGACAGTACGAAACCACCCGAGACGAGAAAAGCAATCAGAGCGAAACGTCTCGTTTAAAACCGGAAATGTCGGATTTCCCGTGGTTACGCCGCCTTGTTGATGCTTTATCGTTACCTGATTTACGAAAAATATTTTCAATAAATTCAACTTATAAAAAAAAATTGAGTATAACATATACGTCTACTTGGAGTCGAAAAAAAATTTTAGATGGCAATATCCAGCATCCCCGCAGCAACTCTGTCTGCGAGGGGACGAAAATTTTTGAAAGCATAGTAGTACATTCTCATTCTTTGATTCAGCATATTTTCTCAATAAGATATAACTTATAAGTGAATACGCGTTACCATAAGGGCGAGCTTCGCTCGCAAAGGCCCTTCGGGCCTTTGCAGCGAGCTCCGCTCGCTATTATTGAACATTGTTCCCCCCGGATATACAGAAAGCCACTTTTACTGGAGATGTGTATCCATGATACAATTTTTTTGGAAAAGTGGGGTTCTGTATCTCCGGGGGGAACACTACCCCAGAGACGAAAAACTAAAAATGGAAAGGGGGGTGCATTTTTAAGAATCGATCTTTTTGACCATTAAATATAGCACATTTGACTATTTTTTCCTCTTTAATCCATCAAACATTGTGTACTCAATATGATTGAATGAAAGATACAAGATTTGGGAACGAAATAAGCAAGAGTGGTGTTCATTTCTCCGTCAATGTGTATTTCGCGCTACAAGGCTTACATTGTAGCCATTGAATGAAGAATAAGACTGTATTTTAAGTTCCGGATTTCATTATTTACCGATTAAAGGAGGTAGAACGTTCAAAATATATTTCTGATACACAATGTAGACATATTTGATGTTTTTAGCTTATATTTATCCATTTTAGACTAAATATTCAAAAATGTATACGTTTTTTGTCGATATTATCGGATTTTCTATCCAAGCACCCCTACCTCTTTGGACCTTAATTTTACAACCTTAAGAGTTCCTTAACTTAATGTAAAACATGTAAAAGTTCTGCAAATACATTATATTTCAATAATGATTCATGTTTTTCTGTATACGACTCGCCATGCGCAAGAAATAAGTCATGAGATTCAGGGCTAAATATGGCCCTTATTTTAACAGCTCCTTCCGGAATTTGACAAATCCGTTATAGAATCGATGTTTTACTTTTGCTGTTTCACGATGTGTCGTGATTTCTAATTGGTCAATAGGCAACCATTCGACCAATGAACGATTAGTATTCATCCGAAACACGGAGCCAAGGAAATTCGCGACGTTCCTTGCTAACCGGATCGAACTTTCGTCGGGTTTTTTTTGTATTTGAACTTAAGAGAAATGTCTAAAAGCATATGGTCGGTCGTCCAGAGGGGAGAGGTAGACGTAAAGGCCCTTGACTCTGGCATTATCACTCAAGAATCCGTGGAAATGAGAGCGTCGATAGTGAACCCCTAGCCCTCTCAAAAAGTACAAGAAAAATCAATATAATTATATTTTCGTTTCAATATGACAACACTTTAAAGCTGTATTTTTTGCCCCAAGAAAGCTGTTCTGAAGGGTCTTTAATGATGAAAATTGTCGTTTTCGGCCGGGGGCCTTGCCCCTATACACCCCGCTGGGGAAGGACCCCCAGACCCCCCTTCAGCTTTTTTCTTTGAACACTAGAATCATGTCTGGTTTTTGGAAAATGTTGGGTCAGTGCCAGGGGGGGGGGGGATGCCCCCTCTGCAACCCCCCCCCCACCCTGAATCCGCCACTGCTACTGGGGATGCACTTTGGACATGTTGTTAAGGATTGCAGTGAGGAAAATTTCGTAAAATCTAGATGTGCGTAAATATTTACTTAAGGAAATATCAGTTATTGATAATGATAGGATGATACTTAAACAATTATTTTGTTAATAATATGAATTATGGCAAAGCCATTGTGAGGACGCAGATGAAATATAATTTCAATGAATTAATACCCAATTTTCACCATACATCACTGAATATTTTTTTTACTAAGTTAATAAGAATAAAATATGTCATACAATATGTGTTCTTGTTATTTTTTCCAGCATCATTTTTACCGTCTTTATCAGCCTTACATTAGTTTTTTTCTTGAAATCCAGAATCATCTACAGGAGAGGGGATATTTATATATAGACAATTTCTAGATCGACAGCATGCACATAACTCGTAAATGCGGGGAAACAATTCTCAATGTCACAAAACAATCAGTTAAAACATGAAATCGCAATGCTTAATTTTGAAACATAAATGACAGATAAGAAAAGATCAAGTGATGTCATCTTAATCTATACATTTTAATTCCTTGAACCTTGACGAAAACCAAGGAAAGAGAACTCGGGCAAGAAAACTTTGGGCACAAAACATTAAAATTAAAAAAAGAATTTTTTATTACTGTTTTCTGAAGTATTTGTATATTATATAAGATTAACATGTATCTTTATTATTCAATGAATTCAATAAAACTTTTAAATGTTTACTTTTTAAATTTCATTGGGTGATGAAATGTCAGTTGTCGTATCAGGAATATGTATCCCCCCTTGCACCCACCCACCCCTTTCCCCTTTTACTTTCACCGGAAAAATTAGCATTCAAAATGTAGAAGAGAGAGAAAACATCCTTTTCGGCGCCGTCTATAGTGTTATCAGCAATATATCGTTTTATGGGATGATCTGGAAAAGGGGGTTAAAACTTACAAATTAAGTACAGTATAACATTAGTATTACAGGATTTTCCCTTCTAAATAATGTAAATGATTTTCCAATGTAATACAATGTATCTGAAGACAAAATTCTCGCTCATTCCTTTACTTTAAAAGAGGATGAAAGGGAGGGGGAGGGGCGGGAGAGGGGGAGAGGGAGGGAGCGAGGGGGAAGAAGGAAGGGTGTGTGTGGGAGGGGAGATAAGGGGCGGAGAGAGCGGGTACCCCATGTCTGCTCCCCACCCCCATAAAGGCAAGGATGAATGGGACGGGGGAGGAAGGAGGCAGCTGGAGGGAGGCAGAAGGGAGGAAAGGAGAGGTTAGGAGGTGGGACAAGGGAGCGGGACAGGGGAGAGAAGTTAGTACTGAGAAATCTACCCCCTGTCCGCCCCCCCCCCCCCTGAATACAATCAACCCTCCCCCCTTTCTAAAAAAAATCTGAAGCCGTCACCCCTCTACCTTGGATCCGCTTATGATTTACTACCTCCAAGGGAAATATAAGTTATTTCTGACAGAAAAATATACTTCATGCTTTTAACAGAGCCCCAGCTGTGTTGACCTATTTGTACTAAATACTGTAAATGATGACGTAAGTTGTGACGCGTTGTAAACAGAACCAAAGGCAGCAGACATTTAGAAGTTTTTGTTGGGATTTACACTGCATAGGTTTCCTGTATATTCTACATGTAGATCTTATATATGTGGAGAGAAACCACATTATTCGATCTACAGGTATCAAAATATAAACTGCAAATCATCCTCGAAAGCAGAATGAAGTTCGGTAAGTCGCTGATCGCGCAGATATTTTTTTGTTTGTTTTTTTCTCCCAGCATTATAGTTTATCCATGGATTTTTCTGAGGGAGCTGTCGATGAAAGAAAGTCCGCGAAACAAAGTTGTATGCTGACGTCGCGTCGCATGCTGACGTCACGTTGTAATTTTCAAAGAGGATATTCGGACTAAACATGATATATGTTGTAAATGATGGTGCAATGTCAGTATTACGTGAAGCAAAGTACAAATCATACATTGGGACACTGGAGGAGTAAGCCAAACGAAGAATATTCAAAGGAGATCGAGAAATCTTGGTCATCGATGGGTTTCATCCTGTCGCCAAGTGACATTGTCAAAAAAATAAGCTTGCGCTTCACGCCGATCAAATGGGCAATGGGGAGAATGACGTCATTGACCACGGTTTTGGAACCTATAGGTATAGCATAGAATTCAATTGAAAAACACCATTTTTCCTATATATATATACACGTGTTACCTTGATGAGGACTACGTCCGCGCCTGCGGCGCGGACTGCGTCCTCTATGAATCAAGGCAAAAGCATTTTTGTGCGAGCGGAGAGAAAATAGAAATGATTAAATCTGAAAAATAAAAATATTTCTCTTTTATTTTCTTGGGTTTTATTATTAGACTATGACAGTTTATCTTATCTTACAATATTTATGAGACTTTCTGTTTGATCATGATGATTGCCAAAAAAGATAGTTAGGGCGAGTGGAAAATTTGTTCTTGTATAGACAAGAGCAAGATTTGTGCAAGAAATTGGCAGATTCTAAATTAATATCTGAAAAAATGTTACATTTGAGGTAAGAGGGGTCAGAAATGGGGTTACTTTGGGTTTTTTTTTTAATTCACAATTTATAGGCATTTGTAGATAACATATAAGTCGATTTTTAGTATGCCTTTTCAAAAGAGAAAATTAGTTGGAGCAGATAGACATACACACCTTCTCATACACTCCTATACAAGAAAAAAACAAAAACAAACAAAAATACAGAAAAAATACACACACAATAGACAAAATAGTGTCACATGAAAACATTACTATATTACCAGTATATATAGAAAGTTGTATAAAACAGTTTATGTAATATAGTTTATAAATGTTTTACATTAAAACTGGTGATACCGGTAACATGATTAATGAATGAAAAACAACAACACTCATTGATGACCATGGGTACTACATTAATTTCATCAAAATTTAAGTCCATTCTGAGGTTCAGGAAAGAAGCATGCAGTTTCTTTAGCAGTTTTGTAGTTTGCGTAACAGTTGTCTTCGATTGATATAAATCATTGAACGTTTTTCAGCAAGATAAATGTGCCATGGCAGAGCTTGGTGTCATCTGCGATCCCTCTGAATTAGACAGACTTATTCATAGTTACCGTAAGTATATAAATGTTAATAGCCATTCTCTGTAAGGACCAAAATCGTTCGGCACGGCATGTCATGGATTTTGATGATTTTCGGTATTATGGGTATATATTAAGTACTGACCATGAAAATAACACTTTTCAGCCAAAGTGACCTCTGGTTGCCATGGTAACGAGGTCATTCTATTTATAGCACTTTTGGGACCATGAAATAAGCCAGCTCCGGAGACTTTGTTGCCATGGATACCACTGTAACAGCTTGTTCATCTTTATATAATCTATTCTTCCTTACTTCCAGTCTTACTTAGTACACTTAGATATGTGATATTTTTTACAGGAAGCTTATTGTATTATGCCAAAATAAGTCAAAATGAAGCGAAAAATAGAGGTGAAAATAAGGGCCAATTTAGTGTGTTTTTGACTATTTTCAATCTTAAATATCACAAAAGGCACCAATAGGAGACTAGTGATTTTCATCAATGGAACTGTATGTTTATTGACAAATAAAATGAACGAAAAATTGGAGTGGGTATTTAAGAGTTTTACCTAAATTCTGTCGTCAAAGACCGTTGCCATGGCAACATTAAACCTTTTTGCTTGTTTCATATTATCTTTGAAATTGATTTTATTCCTCTTTAGAGTTACATAAAATTGTCAAAATGTATGCATGTATAGATATGACTTATATCTTTTACATAAGAACAATTAAAATGTTCAAGGTCATTGGCTTGATGTTCAAGGTCATTTATACTTTGAGACTCAAATTTTGCATAAAATATTTATTTTTTAATTTTTTTGTTACCGATTTTAGTGATTTTTTTATTTCAATATTTTCATAGGTCATATATATTATGAAAGCACATGAATATAAGAAAGACAAATCTAAGAATTTATTGAATTGTAGCAATTCAATAGGAAAATATTTTTCCGTCAAAAAACAAGAAAATACAGATTTCGTCCCTTTTTTATCAAAATACTCATCAAGAATTTAGATATTCGAAGATGTGAAGAAACGTTATCAATAGTTCTAAGAAATAAGTGATGCATTTATCATTTTATGGCAAATAACTGTTAAGTTCAATATTTCAAGGTTTCTAAAATACTGACACCTTTATCATGTTTATTTTATGAAAAATCAGGATTTTCCGTCAAATCTGGTTACTTAAAGTTTAATGACCTTGAAAATTTAGTGGGTGACCTTGAAATATTTTCAAGGTCATTTTTATATCAAAACGCCTATGATAGATGTATACATGAACTTCTGTTCCAATATCATGCGTAGACAGTTTGATAGAGGTTGTGTTTAAATTCATCGTATGTGAACCTTTCAGCCGATTGTTGTCATAGCAACTAAAGGAGCTGATAAGATAAGGGCTGTATTTCGCCCTGAATCTCGTCAAGTATTTCTTCTACATAATGATCTATATGCAAGAAAAACTTGATAATTACTAAAATGTAATGTATTTGGAGATTCCTCATACAACTTTTATTTTGGTAAGCTTATTTCTAGATACTTAAATTACAGTCTAAAGAGTAGGGGGTAGCCATGTTGAAAAGAAGCTAATATTGATCAAAAAACATTGAAAATTAAGAAGAATCTGGCTAATATGGATTTCTATAAACTTTAAAACATAGTGAGAGTCTAAACAAGATACAAGAAATTAAATTCAAAAGACTGGTATCAATTTTTGCCATAAATTTTAAAATCTTGAGTCTGAAATATGGTTGTATTTCATATTCATTGACTACAGTGTAGGCATTTTACCGTGAAATACACATTGTGTAGAAATAAACTGCACACTACTGTTTATTTCATTCCAAAATCTTGTGCATTTCATGTGAAAATGTTTAGAATAAATAAATGAATGACTTTAAAAGGGAAAAAATCAAATTTTGCTTATATTATGGCTTAAACACAGATTTGTAAAAAGCCCCCCACCCTCCCTTTTTCAGTTTTTTGTCTCTGGGGCATCGTTCCCCCCTTAGCTACAGAACCCCACTTTGTCAAAAGATGTGTATTAGTGATATACATTTTCTGTAAAAGTGGTGTTCTGTAGCTGAGGGGGGAACAGTGTTTTAAAAAACTTTTCCATTTTCCATTGGTTTCTATAGAAAAAAGACATATTTTGCCCCAAAATTTAGGAAAACTATGCATGATAAATCTTATGCAACTGCTGATTATGATGAAACCAAGAACTGGCATCAATTTTGTGAAAGAATTTTTTTGAAGTTCCTATTTTGAAAATTCCACTTTTTCAGGGCAGATTTTACGCCTTATCTTATCAGCTCCTTTGATGCTGCTTTGCATATAAAAGGACAAATTAGCCCAATTAATTTTTACTATTCACGTAGAGTTCAAAGATGATACTTATTGGATAACTAGAATTTTGACTTCAAAATTGGTGCTTTTATGAGATTTTCAACCTTGTAAAACAGTAAAAACATGCAAAAAAGGGTCTTTGAGTGCCCAAAACAAAGCCTTTTGATACCCTGTTTTGGCCCAATTTTTCATCTTGTATACATAAGGCATCCGAGATGAATGTAAAAAACTTAACAAATAAGCATGTTAATAAGGATTAAAAGAAAATAATCAAAGCAATTTAAGATTTAAAATGTACCTGTTTCCATGGTAACAAAGCCTACAAATATGCCTTGTCCTATAGATTTTCCCGATTTTTGAAACTTCAGACAGTGTTACCATGGAAACGACAACCTTTTTAAAAAATCTGGGGTTGATTTACATACTAGTACTTCATATTGAACTTCCATACCAAAAATCTCAAAAATCCATGACATGCCGTGCCAACATGTTTTGAAATTCTTTGGTTCTTACAGAGAATTGCTGTTAAGACCTTTTAGATTTTATCATTTACAATATCATATGCTTCTTTAATTTATGCAGAGAACTTGCATTTAAAATTTTGTGTGATAGATATACATGTACAAGTAAGAGTTCTTATATATCATTATGATCATGAGAAATGTGTTAATTCTCATGGTAATTTTTGTAATGAATTTCAAGGTTTTGATGACCAGCTTGTTTTATATGTACCTTGGCTACAGTATCATAAATTCCTTGATTATTACATGTGACTTTTCAGAATGTGAAAATGAACAGCTACTGAAACTTATAGACATCGAAAAACAGTACAACGAAGGTTTGTCTTTAATGGAAGATTTTAACTTGTTATAATTTTATGGGCATTTCTTATAGTGCTTTATTTTTATAGATTTTGCAGATATATAGATTCTTTTTCTCTGATAATTATTGTCCATAGGTTAAAGAGCATTTAAAGTAATGTTCCTTCTTATAATTTGATTTCAATTTCAATTATTTTTGTCCCATATACATGATATCTTATCTCCAGATCTATCCACGACTGTAATCCAGCTTGTAATTACTTTATGCATGATTGTATGTAATAATCACTTAATATACACTGTACTTTTGAATAATAGTTCAGTGAAATGTTTGAAATAGTACCTATGATAGTGATTCCTCTTTTACAGCAATTGAAAAAGAGATTCAGTCCAAAATAGAAGACATCAAACAACTTGAGCTGTCAAATTCCAAACTTGATGAAGAAACTAGAAGAGCTCATAAACAATTCACAATCAACAGGGATAACTGTGAAAGGTGACTTTACATAGAATGTTGTCAGAGTTTGATGTTTTTGTTGTCTGTAAAGTAAAGTGACAATTAGAGAAGAGTTTGTCACTCTTACATCAGTGTTCTCTTTGATAAGAGATGATCCCCCTCCCTCACCTCTTTGATAACATTCATTTTTGTTCAATTTTCATTTGTCCATCTGTCTGTTTATGTGGCTGGAAGTCACACTTCCAAAGAACATGTTATTGCTCTAACGATATGCTTTACACTTACATCAAACTAGGGATTACATTTGTATTAAAGATTATGAAAGTTTAGGTCATGTTAAAGGTCAAGATTATTTATTTATAGTTAAACCATCGTCGGAAACCCAAAGCCTATTGCCCTACGATTATAGGCCGTGGGCGCAATTGTAAGCGAATTCTCGTTTTAATGCGTCATTCGGTTATATATACTAACCAATAAATTTAAATAATTGGTTCGAATAGTATCAGATCTTTTGTGTTGGAGGGATTTTGTAATGCTTGTTCTGACTGGCTTTAGTTCCCTGCTAGAATTGTTTCGGAATACAAGGATTTCCCAATAGACTGTCCCACGGTATTTTACGTAGTAGAACGGAGAAGATGCCGTTGGTTTCCGACGATGTACAATAAACATGTGATAATGTACTAGGTGACAATCAATTCAGTATTAATTAAAGTAACTGTCTGTCCTTTCAAATGATTACATTTCTCTACATGTATACAGAACTGGAAGCTTACCTTGAGTGTCACGTGTTAAGAATTTCCCATTGTTTTAGCTCACAGCATATACATGAATGTATTACAGAGACATATCATTTTGTTCTCAGCCTAAAGAAAACATTGGTAGTGCTAAAGGAACACGAACAAGCTCTGATTAAAAAGTTGGAAGCAGATAAGTTAGTAAATGAAAATGAAAGGTATAATTGCATTTCGCTTGATATTTTCAGATTAATGTTGAAACAATTCTGAATAGCAGATGATTGTTGAAGTTCAGTTTGGATATGATTTATAAGTAATATTTATATGTGCATGTCAAAGAAGGGTGTTGTCATTATTTGACAATATGCAAAAGTTGTGACATCTTAACCAGCAAATATACACTGCTCAAAAAAATTAAAGGAGAGATTTTCCTATTGTAACATAATGGTACATAGCTTGTAAAATCTTTTGGGATAAACAAGGCTGCATCATCAAGTTTTATCATGTGTATAAATTGGTTAATCTGTTCAATACAGACATTGGTATTAAAGAAATGACTATGAAATATGTCTTAATACATTTATATTCATCATATAGAATAAGCAGCTGCAAACGTGTGTGATATGAAAGTAGAAACCTTGCTCCCTTAATTTTTTTAGCAGTGTATATTTTAAATTTGTACATTCGTTGAAATTGGCTTTCTTTAATAAAAGTGAAATATTTTTACCAGGCCGTAGCAAATTTGACCAAAGGGGTAGGGCCACAATATGGGCCCGATACTGGCCCTTTTTTAACATTGTATTTCAGGAATACATGTACTAATTTGTGATTTGACACTTTTTTACATCTTCTCTACGAAATATTGAATCAATATTTTGTAAACAATGTGTTTATCATTTATTTAGCTTTTTGTCCTCTGAAAGGCCAAAATCAGCAATATTCTGCGTAATTGCTGAAAAATCTACATGTATATATTTCAATGAAATCAGCAATGGCCCAATTTAAAAAAAAAAGAAGAAAAATTCATATGTAAAAGAATATCACTATATCTCCTTGTCATAAAAGTTTTATCTTAAGGTGGGTCCCTACTCGAACCGTTATAGGTTTTCCTAATACACAGCAGTCTGCATATAACGTTCTACAAAAATTGGTGGTGGACGAGCCAGCACATTGAAAAACGCAGACAAAAGGTCTTAAATGCCAAAAAGAAACAAAAAAGGGCAATCTATCAATGTCCACACCCATCATATAGTATATATATCTTAGTTGAAAATGTGATGAATTTCAGAAATTACAAGGGGGTACCCTTAAGCTTAGAGCCATATCTTGATCATTTATAAAACTGTATCTATGTATGTGCTTTTTTCATCATCTACATACATTATCTTATGAAATGATGCAATATGAAGAAATTTCATCTGTTTTTTTTTTTTTTTTTTCAAAAAGTGGGATATACCATCTATTATTAGTCAAAAATGATGAAATTATAAGGGGTACCCTTATGTTTAGAGTTATATGCTTATCATTTATAAAACTGTATAACTGTATGTGATTTTTTTTACCATCTTTATACATTATCTTATGAAATGATGCAATATGAAGAAATTCCATCTGTTCTTTTTTGCAAAAATTGGGATATACTATCTATTATTAGTCAAAAATGTGATGAAATTATAAGGGGATACCCTTATGTTTGGAGCCATATCTTGATCATTTATAAAACTGTATACCTGTATACTATTTTATCTTCATCTACATACATAATATCATGAAATATTACAAAGCGAAAAAAATTCATCTGTTTCTTTTTGCAAAAAAAAATGGATTTAGTATATGATGTTGGTCAAAAATATGATAAATTATAAGGGGTACCCTTATGTTTGGAGACATATCTCACTTAAATTTACGATAGAATATCATTTAATGTGTTATATTTCTTCTATATGACTTGTAATAATAAAATAAAACAAAATGAATAAACATACTATTATCATTACTGAACTTGGAGGGTTCAAAAGCATATCTGTATATTTGATATTCCTCAGTCTTATAATGCAAGGGTACCTTTCTATAATATACTGTATCTTTGATGAAAAATTTTTTTACATATCTATGTCTGTATTTTATTTCTCATTTGGACCGTTTTGTTTAGGAAAAAAGCCTTAAATACAAATTTCATCTGTAAAATCTATGAGTATATATAGGGACCCACCTTAAGTAACGTATGCAGCCACATCAAATACTTCCACTAAAGGTAAATTTTACAGCAAATTTTGCCATCTTTTGTCAATTTCTTCAAAATGACGTCATTTGATGATATCATATCACTTCAACTAATGCTTAGTTGGATGATTTTTTCTTTTCATTAAAAGCGGGAAACATTCATGAATTTTTATGAAAGAATTCAAATATTTCTCATAAAATTTATGAAATAAGGAAAATTGTAGGGCTGATTAATGGGTCTCGTGGCCCTACCCCTTTGCCTGGTGATGTTCCAATCGTCTGGTGTATTATGTTATTGCACTCTTATGTCTTCTTATACTCAGCAGAGATAAGACAATCATAAGTTTTCAATGAAATGTAATATTTTTATCAAATGAAAAATGTTGACTTGTAGACTGGAGAGAGAGCAAATATTGAAGCATTACATGAACATATGGAATAATTATGAAGCAAAGTACGAGTCCTTCCCACTGGCCATGCAGCTTCGTCAGAGTGAAGAAGAGATGGAAGATCTGAAGAAGAAAGTCACGGAAATGGAAAACAAACGAAATGTATTACAAACTCAGATAGAGCAAGCTAAGGGTAAATGAAAGATTTTTAGAGTCTTGCATAATATTTGCTGGATCCTTCTGTTGATCCATCTGTCCGTCCATCTATTTGTCCATCCATCTCTGTCAGTCCATCTATCAACACTTTAGTACTAATATGATAACTGAAGTACATGTACTTTTCAATATCAAGCTTATATATTTCATATACAGATATATACGTAGGTGATTATAGGAGTAACATGCCAATACATTTTGAACTTTCAAGGTCAATGTCAAAGTAAGCAAACTAAATTCAGGTTCTGACATGATAATTAACAGCTGTCAAGACTAAAGCTTGAAGAAATCATCAACAGATTTTAAAGGATCATAAGAGGAATACATCCTTATATTTTGAACTTTCAAGGTAAAAAATTAATGTCAAACTTAAGGCAAATTTAGATGAAGAATCAACTCTTTGGTTCTGATCCCAGTAAGTCAAAAGATTTCAAGATAAAGTTTTAAGAACTGAAGTCATAAGAGGATTACACTGATACATTTTGATTTTCAAGGTCAAATGTCAATGTCAAAATTATAAAGGTTTGGATGAAAGCTGAGCAGATTATTTCTTAGACAATATCTTAAGAGATTTCAAAGAGGAGCTTTCATAGTTGATGTACAGATAAGTTTACTTGCAATGGCATTTTAAAAAAGACCATCTAATACATGATAAATGCTATTATAGCTCCAAAAAGATTATAGTCAAAAACTTTTAGTGGATAGAAAGAAAAAAATACTTGTATTAATCCGTATCATAGGGAGAAATTATTACAAGTATCTGAACAGTTCAAGGTCGTATTTCTTTCTTATTTTCATATACATGTAAGTTATGATATTGTAACTATAAGTGTACATTTTAGTAAATAAAAAATATTATGCATAATAATGTTCATCTATTGTATTGATTCATATTTTAGTTGAGAAAGAACGAAGTGACTTCAGAAAATTTTGCGTTGAAATGTATCCTTTGTACTATATGCCAAGGCTGTCATATTACGGTATGGCCCCATCTGTAGGTTAATCCATCCCCCTTTCTGTCGTCATATTCATGAAGGTAAGATAAAAACTTGGCTGTAGATATTGAAGTCCCAAGCTAGGGGTCCGTCGATGTTTAATTTTGTGCTCTATTGTGAGTGCTGTTGATCGAGATTATCGTCAGGATCTTCTTTAACTCATTAGTAAAGAGTAACTTTTATTTTCAACAAGAAAGGTCTAGTTTATAGTAAAAAAAATATTAAAACATTATGTCAAGAATGCTGACTGAACGTTAAGCTCTGCATTACACAAAAGAGAAAAAAACCTATTTATCATCAAGATCAGGGGGAAAAGCTTAAGGTCACTGTACGAAAATAGTTGCTGACGGATGAACTTTGAACTGTTTGCAGTTCTTTTTGATATTTTAATAGTGGTGAATATCTGAAGACAAAATTTGAGGAATACTTGTGTGACAAATTGATCATTTCATAGATTGTGTATTAAATTGCTGGCCTAGGGAAATGTGATTTTGATATCCTTTTATCATGCATATATGACATGAGTCAAGATGGAAATCCCATCAAAATTTGGCAGATACTTAAAGCTCTTGAAATATACTTTTCATTTGTCTTGTTTTGAAATTCATTCAACAATTTTGAATTCCAAGATTGTAGTGCACTGTTATATACATCACTGAGTATGGTAGATATTCTAAATGCTGTTTATTTGAATAAAGTTATAGTAAAAATTATCAAGCCCTTAATCTTCTGACCAGAGCAAAAATAAAAGTGAGCACAGGAAAGAAGAAGAGAGAAATTGACAAAATGTTAATGGAAAAATCAAAAGTAGAGGATGAAATAAGAGAAACTCAAGAGAGAAAGCAGAAGGAAAAAGAGAGAAGGGTATGAACTATTGATTCAGAAGTGATTGACTTTAAAAAGATTTAGAAATGATCAAATTGTATAATTGTATTGTTTAGATTTGTTATCTTTGACAGTAATCTATATATTGATATGCACTGTTCTATAGTAAGTCTCAAGGGAAGCACTGTAGACGTGGAAATTCTTGCGAGGGGTTTAATTTTTGTGTGTGGGTAATTTTCATGTATTATTTCACAAATCTAGTGACTTTCCCCCCTACTAAAGTTGTCTTGCTACATTCTTCAGAAGCAGAATAATTATTGTTTATATTGCCAATATTTTTCCCAAGCATAATGTCTTGATGATATAATCACAAAATAATCACTGGATGAGACTTTTGACTATTGTTGTTAGTGTGTTAATATGGGTTGGAATGTGCATCTAGTACTCAAATCCTGACAGATTACCACCATGTTGGCCAAAAGTCAGAATCCTGAAAAAGATTATGACGGGTATATGATAATGTTCTAATGACAGGGAAATTAAATTTTGTGGCATTAACAGTACTCTTGACTGATTTCAATTTCAAGTTCATCAATAATAGTAGAAAAAATAGCAATGTTCAAGAAAATAGTAATGTTCAAGAAAATAGCACTGTTCAAGATAATAGCAATGTTCAAGAAAATAGCACTGTTCAAGAACAGGTATTTTGCATGTTTGACCCTAAGTACGTGACCTTGACCTTGAAAGTGACCTTGACCTATATTGGATTCTGAGTCTCGTCATGAAAACTGTGCTGTGTTTACTTGCCTATATATACAATGTATACTAATTACCTGTGAGAACATGTATCTAAAATTAAAAATATAGATTATGATATTGATTTGACAGATAAACAAATTGTTCTACTATGCATTATATACCATGTTGATGTTATATTTTAGGAGTTAGAGGACAGGGGGAATGAAGCTATGGACTGTAGTAATATAGAGGAGTCCCATACGGCACATCACCAGGACCAGTCCCGTACGGCACATCACCAGGACCAGTCCCGTACGGCACATCACCAGGACCAGTCCCTTACGGCACATCACCAGGACCAGTACAATACGGCACATCACCAGGACCAGTACAATACGGCACATCACCAGGACCAGTCCCGTACGGCACATCACCAGGACCAGTCCCGTCCGGCACATCACCAGGACCCATGTACTGATCACAATAACAACATGTTGGAAAATACTGAGGATGAGGAGTCAATGATGATTAGGTATGATTTGAATACGTTTCCCTGACATGGTCACCATAGCACTTTCTATATAGACAAAACCACAGAGAGTGCATGTATTCTTTATATATTGTTTTCATGCCTGAACATCGACGGCAGGTGCGGCTAGCCAACAGGGGATGCTTACTCCTCCACATCACCAGGACCAGTCCCGGGCACCTGGTCCCACCTCTAGCTTGCTAGTGGTCCGTCGATGCTCAATTTGATGCTCTATTGTGAGTGCTGTTGAGATTATCGCCAGGATCTTCTTTAACACATTATGATCAGATGTACATTTATGCTGCAATATGTAGGAGCTTTGTCCAATATGCGACTATTAGTCTGTCCTTCTGTCTGTCTGTTTGGTAATCTAAGTTTGACATTAATGTGTATGGTTATAACTAATACCTGATGAATATTGTACATTAAGACTTTCAGGCATGGTAAAGAGTGATTAGACTTAACACCACATGAAGGGCAATATCAGTTTAGGAACAAGCAGGCAACATAACTAATCTTTTGTTAGTAATGAAATTAGATATGAGTTATATATTGCTCAGTACAATGATTCATGAGTTCATTAGGAGAATTTTGATTAGTACATGCATGTTTTGTGTATTTTGTTTGGCTAATAGCTATAGATAATAGTCAACAGGGCATTCATCTTGAAAACACCTAAAATTAATCATATGACTGCAATTTGATGGAAAAAAAATGAATTTTTGGTACATACATGTACATGTACATATGTATATAGACTGAAATCAAGCCTAATTGAAGGACTTATTTTGGTTAATTCTTTTATAATTTATACACGTTCTTGTGAGCTTATTCTCCTGTTGAGATGCTGAAAAATCTATGACTAAGTGAGAATGAAAAAAAATTTAGAAAAAAAATAGAGTTCAGGGATGGAGAATTCATGATGTTCCAGAGGTGACATCCCATTTCATCTTTAATGATCTGTTAGTTTTCTTTTTAAGTATTTACAGTGACAAGGATTCAATGAATAATGTTCAAGATAATGAAGAGAATAGAGGAGAGAGTCTGACAAAGCTTGGATCAAGTTCTCAAATTTTACACCCACTTATTACTTCTCAGTCGCCTCAAACAACCAAAACATCATCTGGTCAACCTCAAAATCAGGTACTTTCCTTAAGAAATTTTCAATGCATTTTGCTAACAAGAGTGTTGAAATCTTTACAGGTTACCCAGATCCCTACCTACATGTAGTAGACCTTAATAATAGATACATGCATGCTTAAAACGTAGAACTGCAATGTGGATGTATTGACTTTAATAGCTTAATGACCAGGCTTAGTAAAGTCAATTTAGCATACGACTTGTTATTGTTTTACAACAATTGGTTGAGCTACATTTGTATGACTTCAGTCTTAAATTAGCCTCAAACACCTTCTACCTTTATTTTTTGAACTTGCATTAAAGAAGATATTACTTTGTGTGTACATTTTCTTGCTTTTCCTAATTTCATTGTACAAACAAGTTATCTTATGACCTTGGCATTTAAACTCATTAATAGAAAGTGTCTAGTAGAGTGAATTTTCAAGAAATTATATCAAATGAGCTTTTGATCGAAATGAAGACAATTTATGACTTTAAAAATTTCAACACAACAATTTCAAAGAAATGAGTAAGATGAGAAGAAAACATACTGAATCCAAATTGTTGCTTCTCTGATTTTCTTAATTTTAATCCAGCACATGTATTTTTTTCATTTACAGGGATACTTTAGAGCCCCAGACTCTAGTCATGCACCATTGTCTTTTCCAACTTTCAGAACACCTCATATGCCAACAGTTCCACCTTTACAAAGGCAAATAAATCAGGTAAAATGATAATCTAAAAATATTCCAATTTTGATTTTATCCATATCCTATATTGATACTGGAAACTTTTTGATAGAATATGAAGAATGCACTTCTATACAAAAGCTACAAGTAAAAGAATGGGCACCAGGTTACAGATCTCTCGAAATTGCTTGAAAAGAAATGATAATATTTTTGTCAAATTAGCTGAAATAATGAGTTATTTGCTTTGAAACTAGATAATTCTATGCAAAATGTTAGTTGTCACAACTTTGCTTAATTTATATTTCTTTATGCACTTATACATGTATCTTGATCATTATGTATCTAGCTTAACAATACGTCGTTTCCTAGATGTCGAAACTCTTACGAAAGGAGGCGCAAAAAGGTTACCTGGTCATGTGACCTCGACTAGATTTAGGGCATTATTTTGATTAAATTAGGAACGACGCTGTGATCTATGAATGCCATCCTAAATCGGAGAAATTGAAATTTATACGATGTTGTGATGTTCATAGGATTGTTAAATGTCCATTAAATCCTATAGTATAAAAAAATACTATATCCCAAACGGATGATGTAGAGGGAAAAAAAGGGGGGGGGGAGGTGTTCCCGGGAGAGATTCTTGAGGTTGATATACATTTAGTATTATGCTATAAAATGAATTATGAAAGTACATATAATTTTCGCCTTACTCTGAGATATTGAACAAAGAATATGACCAATATGAATAACATCATCCCGGCCAGCCTTGAAAGCTGACGGGCCTAGAAAGCTCATCGCGGCCGGGTGCTGCAGCCATCATCCCTACCCTGGGCTATGCTCGATTTGTAGTTTCACAAAAAAAGTAAAAAATCTATTATCAAACTTATAAAAAGAAAACTCTTACTGATTTTCGATGTACGATGTTTTGAATTAATATTTCAAATAGTCTAATCTGTATGCATCTACAGTGATAAACGGAGAAAAAAAATCGCCGTGGACACAGATCGAATACACCGCATAATCAGAGATCAACATCTAAAAGGCTCAGTCATGCTCTCGGCGAAATAAATATTTTTATCTCTTCAATTTGGTTAAACAATCAACAATGATTCTAACAGTATTCTAGAACGGCGTAGAAAATCGGCCATTTGCCGCGGATATTTATACTTCGGATATTCCCCCCCCCCAAGTTTCAAGGATCTTCACAGATCAAATCTGGGTCAAGTGGGCAAAATAGAATAATGTAGCTTTGAATTAGTATAAAATATGCAAAATTGATCTATAAAAAATATTTGGTTTGTATTGCTATACAAATGAAGTCGGGAAATTGACTTGCATAAAGAATGCTTGAACAATGCACCTTTGATTTGCCCATATTTAGTTGCAATATCGTCGATTATGCATTAAATATTTTCATGTTTTTAATATTATTTTAATTCCTAATTCCTAGGAAGATGATTTCTGTATAAAACTAACCTCGGAACCCCATGATCGATTGCGCAAAACGGAGTGCGACAGAGCGCGCATGGGTCACCGATGTATAAAATCTCAACCCCCCCCCTCCTTACCTAATCTAATGGTGACGGACAGAGGGGTTTCTGCAGCTTAAGTCTCCCTAAGATATCTCTCATTTACCATATTATTTTTTGGTCCAATCAAATTAATATAAGAAGGGGGGGGGGGGGGGGGTCGCCGGGGGTTCACTGGCAATTGCGGGCCTAAGACTGGCTTTATCCATGATGTGATCCTCTATATCCTTTATATTTATATATTCTTTACATAAATTCATATTTATTTATTGATATTTCTGTTTCTGATGAAAATCTAGCATTTTATTCTCTGTTTACATCCATCTATGGATGGTTAGTAATAATTGATGCCATTTTGAACAAAACATGCCCTAAATGACGTCATAAAAGGATGAAAGTCACATGACACATTGTGACGAAATCGGGATCTCCGAAATGACGTATTGGAAATGCAGTGACATTCGATTTGCACATGTACTACAGCGGTCATGTGATATGTGTCATTCTTTATAATTTAACTTGCTATGTAATGACTATAAAATGATATGAGAGAAAAACTGTTCTCCTAGCATGGTAAATGTGGTACATGTACATGATGATCTTTGACAATTTTTAAATTTTAGATACAGACATTATCAACAAGGCAGCAGAACATTCCTTCACCGCCTGTTCTTTACAGAATGCCATCAATTACTAGGTATTATTACCCATCTCTTTATCATATATATAAATATGTACTAGTATTACGTACACTATTTGTGACTGTTTCACAATGATTTCTGATAATTCACTGCAAGAGGGAAATAGTTCCTTTTACTGGGCAACAATTCAAAGGACAGACGGACGGACAGACAGGGTGAATCCAGTATACCCCCCCTCAACTTAGTTGCGGGGGGTATAACTATTGCCCGGTCATGTGACAAACTGTTGCCCTCTGTAGTGTTGACGTCATTATGTGTGAAATTGACATTTTGTATCGGGTGATAAAACAGTTATTATATTGATACATGGGGAACAGTCAACTATTGTCCCTTTGGCATTGGGTAACATTTTACAAGGTCTCCTCCCCTACCTCGGGACAATAGTTTGACTGTTTCCCAAGTAGTCTAAATAAATAGAATAATACTTTATATATACTTATATATATATACTTTCTATATAGACATTACGTCAGACAGTGCATAAATTTTATATATTTTCATTTCCATGCTTCATAAACATCGACGGCCGGTGCGGCTAGCCAACAGGGGATGCTTACTCCTCCCGGGCACCTGGTCCCACCTCTAGCTTGCTAGGGGACCGTCGATGTTTAATTTCGTGCTCTATTGTGAGTGCTGTTGAGATTATCGTCAGGATCTTCTTTAACTCATTTAACTGTACCAAAGAGCATATGCAAAATGTTTCTAAACCTTTTAGCATATAACATAGTATACATGTACACGTTGTATAAATTACTGTAACAGCATTAGTGAATTCAGTGTTTAACTTCAGGCCACAACTCTCACAACAACAAGCTAGGAGAATAAGTTTACCACAGTATCAAATGTCACCCAGACCAGCTCGGGTAATGGCTGTACCACAAGTTACTCAATCACCAACTCCACAACAGGTCAGACTGAGTTTATCGGAAGCACCGAGACCAAAATCAGCACCCTCACCAGTTGCTAAGCAGACTTCAACACTTATTGAAATGCAGCGTATTCCTGTACCATTTAGTCCAAGAGTACAAAATAGGGCAGAACCAGCAACTCAAAGCCCTAGAATGCATTGTGGGATGGAATCTATGCCGGTAGTACAATGTCCAAGGATGCCAAATAGAGTAGATTCAATGTCAGTATCACAAAGTCCAAAGGTTTTAGGTAGGGTAGAATCTATTATGCCGGTATTGCAAAGTCCCAGAGTACCAAGTAGAAAAGGATCTGATACAGTGCCAGTATCTCAAAGTCCTAGAGTACAGGAAAGGAAACAACAAACACAGATGGCTTCACAGAGTCCTGAAACTGAAAGTCCTATAGGTAAATTTGTTACCTCTCTACAGTTTTGATTAGTTCTAAATGATTGTAAACTTTTAATTTCATAAAGATTATGTAAACATTAAAGAATGATCTCTCCCTTAATGTTTGTTTCACCTAAAAAGCACAGCGATACTAAGGGATCACTTCATCCTACATGTATTTCTGTCTGTCTGTTACACTTTAGGTTTCGCTAATCTCCTAATAATCCTGAAGTGTTGTCAGTGCTTTGCAGTAGATGTGTGTATTTCATGGAATGAAATTTGTAACTCCACCCAGTCTAAGAATACAGATCAATGGTTTACCAAGAGATCTTGTATATAATCTGAGAAGCAAGATTGTAGACATTAAGCATAACTAATGATAAAACCAGAAACACACTTAATAAATATATTTCAGCTTTACAATATTTGACAAATCTATTGATATTTTTTTCTACATACATGTATATATCTCCCTGTTGCAATTTGCCTGTGCATAATTAATTAGATTGAACACCCATGTTATTTAAAGGTTTGGTATAACTTAACAGTGAAAGTAAATCTTTTCTTCTACAGCTCCTAACAGTCAAGCAGATGTTGATACAGTAGAGAGAAATACATGTACAGCAAACATCTGTAAAACTCCAGAGGTGACAAGGAAGAAAACAGAGCCAGGCACTCCAGGTTATAAAGGCTGTGTAATCTTTGTGTTTCATTTGAATTTGTATTAAAAATATCAAAATTTATTTCATGGCCCTAGATACATGAAAATGATGAATTGAGAGTCTTTCTGATAGTTCTAGATCTACTTCAAGTGTACATGTACATGTATATGCTACATTTACTTAGGTACATGTACATGTATAATGAAACCTTAATTATAATCTTGGGCTAATTGAATGAAGCTTAAAAATTTATTTCAATTTTGTTATGCCCCCGTGATCGGAGATTCGGGGCATATAGAATTTGGTATGTCTGTCTGTCGGTCGGCAAAAACTTTAACCGTGGCCATAACTTATGAATGGTATTTGACCTTGACCTTGGAGTTTGACCTACTGGGCAATATCTCATTAAGCTATTAGGGGTATGGCTTTGATATTTCTCATGCAGATTCCTTATCAAGTTATGAACAGACCCTCCATTTTTGACCTTGACCTTGAAGTTTGACCTACTTTAAAAAAAACTTTAACCTTGGCTGTAACTCATTAACTATAAGAGGTGGGGCTTATATTTTACATGTACTACTAGATTCTTTATGACCAGACCTTACATATAGGAACTTTGACCTAACCTTAACCTTTGACCTAGGTGACCTTGGAGTTTGACCTTCTCATTGAAGCACCTTAACATGGGCTATATCTCATTATTTTAGAAGTGAAACTGCCATTTTACTATCAAACACCAAAATGGGCAGCAATGTTGTCTTATGATAAAGGATAAATTGAATGAATAATTAAATTAATATGAAATATTCTGAAGATTGTGATGATCTTTGAATGATTATACAATGTACATTAGTTCATGCATTTCAGAGAATCAAAGAATGGAATGTGACAGCTCCCAATCTAGTCCCTTTGATTTTGAAAAACACAAAAAAAGACTTCAAGAATTACGCAAGTCTCCTGGAATTACTGATATGAGATTCGAGGGCCGACCCATGTTTGACTCCGACAAAGTCTCGGTAAATATTTATTTATTTTAAGAATTATTCCGATTCCTACTTTATAATCAACCAGTGAACAAAACTTGAACCCATCAATGGGGAGTTATGTTAATCCATCATAATATGCATCTTACTTTCAATTGTCAATTTGTTATATTTAAGGATGCTGAGAACAGTGTGGATGAAGCAGCAGGATCTTTTATGTTTTCCTCTTCGTTCTTTAAGGTACAACAATTCTAGATGTTTAAGACCCAAATTCAGGGTTAAAGGGGGGGGGGCAATAATTTTTGATGCAGTTATCCATTAGTCTACTTGTCTCTCCATATATTAAACTTTTCTTATCAGGATATATTATTAGAGATAGGTGCACTTCAATTTTATTCATACAGTAATGTACATGATCTACACCTATGCTTTAAATTGAATGAATTTCAATGTATGATAATGTTCGTTCCATGTTAAACATCTTCAAATTCCTTAACATCATTTAAAAACAGATTTTACAGCATGCACGTTTCGGTATATAACCATTTTACATATACTTTGAAATTATTCACAATAATTTTGTTTAAGTACAATGTCATGTATATACTGCATTTATCTATTACAGAGTCCCATTATCAAATCAAATCCAAACAATGTGGAGAGTAGTCCAACAAACCAGCAGAATGTGATAAATACTCAATCTCCAGAACAAGCTCAAGGTACTCATGTACTGTATTTATTTACATTATAATAATTAATATGGACATCTTCTCGAGACAAATGCACTGTAATACATTTACAAATGTACATATCTTACTCAGAAGCAGGAGATGAATTCGATGAGTTAGTCTTTAAAATAGTGTGGCAATAAAATCATAAGGCTTGCATTATACTGTAATTAACATTTAATATCAATATTTTTCTTTTTCTACAGCAGCTGCTGCATGTATATCTAGTCCAAAGGAGTTCAACTTCACTACTGAACCATCAGGAAAATTCAGCTTTGGAAACGATACATCACAAAATGGAAGCACATCCCTAATGTCCTTATTTGGTAGTAATAAAGATAGCCCAGACCTTGGACGCAACTGCTCAGGAGCCAAGCTTCTCACTGAACTTCAACAACAGTACCTCAAGTGCCGAAATTTCAAGTCCCGTCATTACCATCATCGTTCGGGAATTCAACCCCTTCAAATCTATTATCGCTATTCGGTAGTCCCAGCACGTCACAAGATAGCCCTAGTACGTCAGATAACTTCACTTTGAATTTTGCAGCAAGCAGTATGGGAAAGGATCAGTTCCCAGGATTTTCTTCTTCGGCATTTGGAGGTAGCGGAGATTCCGGGATGGGTGGATCGTCACTGCTGTCCTTATTTGGAAGTCCGCAAGGAGAACAGGCTGATGGTGAAGGTGACAATAATTTCACTCTACAGTTTGGAGGAGGGGGAGACAACTTTAATTCTAATAAGCCTTTTAAACTATTTTAGTGAAAATTCAAAATTGTTGTTCACCCATTTTGATCATTCAGAAGTAGAAATACATATACTGTTGCTGTATTTTAAAATTCAAAGTATGTTTTAATTTTCAATTTAGTTGTACTATAGACAGTTTTCTATTTGAAAATTTGGCTTTCCTCTAAAATCAGAAATAAAAACCTTTGTCTAAATTTTTTCAAATATGAGATACGTCAGTTGATATTTCGCTTTATTTGTTTATAGAAATTGAGTTTGTGTTTTGATTCTTATAACTTTGCATTAATTTGTCAAATAAAACATTGATCAGTATGTATCAAGGATAATTCAACTCCTAATTTGTGTATCAATACTGATTCAGCTCCTATTACATGTATTTGCACTACATGTATATACATGTACATGTATGTACATGTTTATGTTAAGAAAAGGAAATTGTGTAAAGTTCATTTTTATAATTTGATATTTTGACAGGGGAGCTATATGAAGAAACAAGTTTTTAACCAGATATGATTGTATCTATGACAAATGGTATGCATTTAGTATTTTACAATATTTGTTCCTTCATTGTATCATGTTGTTGTTCAAGGTTTCTGTGATATTTTATTATTTATTTATATCTTTCATTTACATGTACTTATCATTGCAACTGTTCATACATGTATATTCTAGATAACTCAAAGATCTCTGTTCTATGAAATTGAAAAAATGAAAAGGATTTTTTTTTCTTGAAATTTCTGTATTAAATATTAATCTGTGAGGAAACTCATTATCTTTTAAAGTATTGTTATAGAGAGTGAAAGTGCTACAATGTATATTTTTCAAATCTTCTTGCGTAAAGTGTAACCTTTATATACACTTATAGAATATAAGTTACTGTACATTTCTTGTATGTTTCATCTTTGAGTCATTGATATAAGCCCTAATTAGTGTTATCATTTCAACAAGTAAAAGAGTGTACTAAAATGATCTGCAGTTACTGTACACCTCACTTTTTCTCGATATGGAAAACGCAACTGAAATATAAACAGCTGATTTTCCAGTAGATTCATTCGGCAGACAGACACCAGACATCACAAAATTTGTCGATATTTTCATTGTGACGTCAAAATTGAAAACATGACAAGGCATAAAGTCAGTGCAATCAAATATGACATCACATTCAAACCTTGCCAAATGATGTGATGTCTGGTGTCTTTGCATATAAAATCAAGGTTTAAAACGGTCACAAATATTTTCTAGAAAATGGACTATTTCAAAGAATATAAATTCATTCTTCCTATTGAGAACTGTTTTATTGCCTTACCATACATGTATCTTTGTTTTACATTTGTTATTGACGAAGATTTTTATTTATACATATATTTCTTAGTTGAAGAAGTTATTGTCTTGTTAAGAATAAATTGTTGAAATTTTGACTGTCTAAAGTACAAAACGTAAATGTCTCCTTGCCATACACAGCCAATTGTGCCTCACATGAAATTCATATGAAATGAGCATCATGTATATTTCACATGAACTTCACATAAATTTCCTTCACATGAATTTCACATGAATTTTTCGAAGTGACCTTCACAGGAAACTGATTTCACATAACATCCATGTTAAAATCTTCACATGAATTTCATGTGAAAATTTTCATGTAAATTTCATGTTCATGCTCGTTTCACATGAATTTCATGTAAATTTCACATGAATTTCATATGAGGCACAATTGGCTGTATATTGATACATTTCTGAAAGTTACAAACAAGACCCCATAAAGACAGCATTATAAGGTGGATTTCTGGCAGCAGAATGTGTTTTGAAACACTATGACTATTGATAGTGGCGGATTTGGTGGAGGCCCTCGAGTACTTGCTTCCTGTAAGGTTTTGTGAAATTCTGTAGATTATTTTCTGATATGATGTCAAAAATGCTACAGCCAGTCAGAGCCCTTGGCGGCCATATTTGTTGACTGATCTGCAAAAAAAAACCCCAAGAGGCCAAGGGCCAAATCACTCGCCTAAGACGTCAGTATATCCTTGCATTCAGCGGTCAATTTTTCCTACGCAGAATAAGAGAGGGAAATATCATCATTATCATTACGTCAAGACAATTGAAATATTCTGACGTCAAAATGACAGTTTACTTTTCGAAATATTGAATGATTTTTCCTGCAAAAAATTGCTTTCTTGGTTACTAGATTTGAATGCAAATGGAAGCTCATATTGAGTCCAGATTTTAGTTCAATTTGCTAAAATAACATTTGTGATATATAAATAAATAGTTTGCAAATAATGAAGTTAAGACTCGAAATTTGCATGGCAACCAGCAAAGCCAAATAAAGACGGATAAGGGTGACATCTCGCAGGCGCAAAGAGTTTAGCGTTATGATGAAAGTTATAGATGGTATTAGCCGTTCATTTGGTGGTAAGTCTTTATATTTTAGCTATCAGTATTTCCAGAGGATTTTTTTCTAATTTTGTCAATTTACCTAATCTGTAATTACCAGAGACCAGAAATCTGGGTATGCAAATGCAAGGCCGACGTCTGGGGTTGGTCCTTGCAGGTATTCAACCAGGAAGTAGTTCTAGATGGTCAAGTACTACATTTTCTGTATTGCTTGCACCAATGCAAAGTCTTGGCATCTTTTTGGCATAAATATTTTGCACGATACCCTATTTTGAGATTAGATGATAAACCCTACATTATAATGGAGGGATCGTTAAATGTCCCAACATCGCTTTTGTTTGCAGACTCCTATGTCATCATATTTGCCTATGTAGGCATTTTAACAGGCCATTGATAATGCTATCATAATATTAAAGTCAGCCACAAGGTGAGCTGTTGGACATTTGGTGATCTTTTAATTAGGTTTTGAGCACCCAGTTCTAATTCCTAGCCTTGCAAACCTGAATTGCAGTAACCTGAATAACGAAGTCAACATAAAAGTATCATTTAGTAAGAAATTTATTTGTAAAGGAAAAACATGATGCATAATGCAACATAAGAAAAAATAATGAGCAGTAATAGAAAATTTGGACCACAGAATACAAAAAGTAAATTACATGTAATATGCTCAGACAAGCTCTTCTGCAAAAAAAAAGTATAATAATTATATCAAAACAAAGAGAGTTAATATAACAAAGGGGCTTTTTCCGTAAACAGTCGTTTGTTTTGTACATGTTTTGGTATCTTCAACTGTAAAGTATTTCAATTTCTGATTCTATAACTTCAGAACTGAAACAGTACTATCAAATGTACACGTAGTAACAGAATTGTTTGCCTTGATGGCTTTCAGATATAACTTATTTGAAACGGCCAGCTGACACCCTCTTATTTGATATTTTCGAAAAACATTTCCATCAAAAATGTATTTAAGTCATTTTGTTCTAGTGCTTAAAAGGTTTTGGAAAAAAAAGTAGCCACACCTGTTAAGTTTGACTTTGAATTTGATCAGAAGTAAGAATATAATAAATAATTTTATAAAGTGTTTGTATAGCCAAAGATTTCATGAAGATCGTGTGAACAAATAAGAGAGTTACATGTATATCTACAGTATGACAAACAGCAAAGAAGACATCTTTTAATGTTGTTCAGATTGATAGAGAATTATGTGTATTGTGTCAGTATTTACCCTTATCCATCATTCAACTACTATAAAAAAAAAGATAGAAGTCAACTCAAAAATAGTTTGAAATACATGTAGTGTGTGGTATGTGCCCTCAATCAAAGAGAAATAAATAAAATATTTGGTTCAAAATTTGACTATATGTAATCTAATAAAGAAGCAATCTTAATACTTTAACAATGCTACACAATAAAACACTGTACAATACTCAACGTGGTTTTAAAAATCTCAAGCATTTGGTAAAATTAATACATCTTGTATAATATATATTAAGCACAATATTTAATCATGGAAACCATATTGAAGCTTAACTGGCAAAGGGGTTAAATAGTACTACATTTAATAATACTGGAACATTCTATACCGACATTGTAGATTTACCTTGCACTGATAATGACTGCACAATTATGTCATAAAACTGTACATATGGGCTTTGATTTTTTGTTTTTGTGCATATACTTGAGTATTCATGTAGAGATGAAAAAAAAACTTACTGTATTTATATACATGTACATGTATATCGGAAATTTTCTATAAATCACCATAGAAGGAGAAAATTACACAAATAAATATGTTTAATCAGGCAAAAAGGATAAGAAAATAAATTACTTCCACATCTATAAAGTTGAAATAATTCCACATAAAAGGAGCACTGACTATAAAACAAATTTTCAACAATATTTTCAGCCAAATTTTGAAAAAAGTTTCATGTCAGTCATAATTTATGATGTTCAAAGACCAATCTACAATGCCAGCAGAAAATTTCCGTAGCTAAAATAAGCTTAACAAGCAAATAAGCACTCACACACGACAAACATCACACATTCCGAAACCCGTGCTACGATTGTTATACTAATAATTACTACACATATCAACAAACATGGAACACAATATTCTAATGCTATTATTGCACAATTGTCTGAAGCTACCTTTCGTAGCAATCAAAAATATCTCAAAGCGTGATGTGCTTTTAAATTATTTTTCCACAAAATATTGTCACGTGTATTATTTGTGAACATCATACATGTATATACAAAATTTATAAATATCGTCAGTAACACTCATAAGTGATATCTGCATCTTTTCTATCTTGTATGTTTCATTATTTTCCCTCCTTTTATATCAATATCGGAAATGCGCTTTGTAGAAATAAGGTTATTAGCCATCTATCCAATTCAATTTACACAAATCAAAATAAATGGCTGGCTTTCTGACCTTGAACATACAGTCATGTATTCTTCAGGGTCTAGTAATGTTCTTTTTTTTGTTGCAAAATTGACTTTAATTTTTAAAGATACAAACAATTTTATAACATCTCTGATGAAATTTTTCAAATTCCATAAAATACAAATTCATACCATATTGAAGGGGACAAACTATAAATGGGAATAAAAGTAACAATCATTACACCCAACATTTTTCTATCCCATCTGGCTTTATTGAAGTCCAAAATGTAAAATTCAATCATGTGTGTTGTCTGGCTTTATAAAATTATAATGAATTGATATCAATGCATTTCTAAGTACTAGAGTAGTCTGAGATCTAATATTAAGACTTTTTTATCAAAAGTGAACGGTAGTGAAAATAGGGATGAATAGAGCAGAGATACATGTAACAGTCCACATAAATTCATATGTAAACATCTGACAGTTAAATTTGCTGTAAATCATTAAAATTTCCTGTTAAAGAATTCTACATTTATTGAATGACTAGTGTGGAGTGTAATGATTTTTTTCTATAAGAATAACTTCAATTCTATTGAGTAGTGTGTTAAATTTTGGCTGATTAAAATACTATTTTGTGTACAATGAGAGAGTGTATCACAGAGTGACAAACAATCCATAAGCTGTGTAGCACTTACTCCTGTTTAATGTGTGTACAATGAGAGAGAGTGTACCACAGAGTGACAAAATATCCATAAGCTATGTAGCACTTACTCCTGTTTAACGTGTGTACAATGAGAGAGAGTGTACCACAGAGTGACAAAATATCCATAAGCTGTGTAGCACTTACTCCTGTTTAACGTGTGTACAATGAGAGAGAGTGTACCACAGAGTGACAAAATATCCATAAGCTGTGTAGCACTTACTCCTGTTTAACGTGTGTACAATGAGAGAGAGTGTACCACAGAGTGACAAAATATCCATAAGCTGTGTAGCACTTACTCCTGTTTAACGTGTGTACAATGAGAGAGAGTGTACCACAGAGTGACAAAATATCCATAAGCTGTGTAGCACTTACTCCTGTTTAACGTGTGTACAATGAGAGAGAGTGTACCACAGAGTGACAAAATATCCATAAGCTGTGTAGCACTTACTCCTGTTTAACGTGTGTACAATGAGAGAGAGTGTTCCACAGAGTGACGAACTATCCATAAGCTATGTAGCACCTACACCTGTTTCAAAAACATTTCTACATGTATGTAGCATTAAAAGGAGACATGAAGATCTAACAATCAATCGAAGACCAATACAAAAATACTTCACTTCTAGATCTATAAAATGTTTTCTGTCAGCAGTTCTTGAAATTCATACAGCATTATGTGTACCTACATGTAAAATAACTTGTTCCCTCTAACTTCTACATGAAAATACGTCAATTATGCTCGTTTTGCACCAATTTATCAGGAATTACGAGTATTTCAAACTCAATATCCTACCTGTTCCTCATACAAACAATATATCACCTGTACATAATCAAGCAGATCTAAGCGATACAATTTGTTCAATAGGCTCGCTGAAAAGTATCGCTACTTTTTTAAAGACTTTCTCTACACCACAATAAATGAGAAGGAAGCAACAATGTACGGTAAGTAGAAAAATGTGGATGTCAGAAATAAAACCCTTTAACATTATGCATGAATTTACAAAGAAAACTCAATGAAATACAGTAAGCAACTTGAAATCTACACATGACCTTTTTTCCAAAATTTTAGTAACTAGTTTTCACAAGGTCAGAATCCATAATAAGGCATCTAAATTATTCCCTGAAAAAGTCAAATTTTTAAGATAAAAATTGTAATTTTTAAAATAAATCAATGTTTTTTTAAATGTTGGTGCTGTGTACATGTACAATCATATATGTGTTATATTTAATTATGTGTATTGTATAGATAAATGTAAGTCCATGTAATTAAGACTGAACTTACTACACATAAATGTAGTCTATTTGACCTTCACTCTTGCTGATTTCATGACCTTGAGCATATTGAGGTCAAATTCCATTGTCAATAAATCAAATTTCAATTATGGCACCAATCGTATGGCCACATAAATAAATATCAGTGCTAAAAATAACTTACATGTATACTGCTTATAGTATTCATATGATCTGAATAATGTCGATTTCTCACAAGCAAATCCTCTAAACTAAATTAAATAGCTACAAGTATAGTTTATCCTGGTATAAATTACAGGAAATATGAGTCAAACTAAAAAATTCTCTCATTCATAGAGCTAAGGCAATAAGATGTAATTATATAATGTCATGATGAAAAACAAAAATAATGTAACATGAAATAAGTTATATATGTGTATGATAAATGTATCAGAATGTACTTAGAGGAATCGAATGAGCGGGAAAATGCCCTAATGACTAGCTGCATGAGACTTATATATGGAGGGCGGATGAGTTCATTTTTAGAGATGGATGAGTCCATTTATTCGGTGGGATCCTTCCTTTTTAATTTTTCAGGATTTTCTGACGCCATGGTGGAGAAGTCCTTAAATACGTCGTGGAACGTATCATCACCTGTTACAAGAAGAATAAATTCGGTGAATTCATAATTGAATTTACTGTTACATATAAACTACTTTTTGAGACAACAAATATGAATTTCAATTTATTGCAGTCGATATCAGGGTTCACATTATCTGCTTATGGGAAAAAAAATCAAATGATAAAGTCTTACACATGTAATAAGAGAACAGCTTTACATTGCTTGTCTGGTTAAAATCAAGACATTTTATGTTTAAGTGCCTTTAAGATTATACATGTAATATAACCTGTGATTTTACCTTCGGATTAAATTAATTTTCTCCTTTTCTTGTATTTCCGTTGAATAATCAATGTTGAAGATATGCTATGCATAATTCATGACACTTTTAACGTTTTTTTGTGAACATCACCTTGATAACTGAAATTTTTTTGCTAAAAATTTGTGGACAAAATAATATAACATGAGTACACACGTACCTGGATTTCCGTATCCCCCATCTTCCTTCATGTCTTCATTTAACTTGGCAAGTCGTAATCTGGAAGGTAAATAATTAGTGCAAGCTCAATTCACCCTTTACCACTCATGAACAAAGCGTATTACTACTAGGGTCAGTGCTTCACTACTAAGTTCATTTAAAAATTCTCACTATTTTTTCCTGATCTTTGATTTTGTAACATACATGTACATGATATAAACATGATAAAGTGGATCCTGACGACTATCTCAACAGCACTCACAATAGAGCACCAAATTGAGCATCGACAGACCCCCTAGCAAGCTAGAGGTGGGACCAGGTGCCCGGGAGGAGTAAGCATCCCCTGTTTGGTAGGCCGCACCCGCCGTATGTATTATGAAAGGTATTGTTTATATTTGTGTGTGGATTTACTGCCAACTCCTTTTTAAAGTACTGTTTGAACATACATTTATTTAGATTGACTGTGTGTACGTATATGTACATATTCAATATATTGACTAATTTAAAAATACATGTAGATTATCTGCAGTCAGTTTCACAAGCTCACAATACAAATAATTTCAGAAATTCTCAAAACTATTTATCATTGAGTTCTTCTTTTAAAATAAAAATAAAAATATTTTGTTTCTGAATTTAGATGAAGTATGTAGAAATGATATTAGAAAACATACATGTAGCACACTCTAAATGGAAAATCTTTTGAACGTGATATTAAATGACAAAAGTTATGAAAATTCCTTATTTTTTTTCGTAAGAACACTTGTGAAACTGGACACAGTACTTACAATGTGACGATATCAGCATTGGCTGCTGTAACGGCTATTGACAACGGATCCTGAAATGTAACATCAGATATCAATTTTAGGGGTGAAACAATATGCCAACAGTGAATCGCGATAGATTGCCATATTTTATTTGCTGTATTGCGATATATTGCAATATATTGTTTCTTTTTTCACTTTTATCATTTTTTATATAAAATCAGGTTCATCTTGTATGTTTGTCTACACTGTTCATTTTTTTTTTATTGAATATCACATTGTCAATGTCACTTGCTTGAAAGATACTGTAAATTGGTTTTTATTCGTCAGGTACCAATTTTCGTCAGTGCCTCCCTTGACGAAATTACATACTGACGAATATTAATACACCTGACAAAATATAGTGTAGAAAGGAAAATTTTAATCTTAAAAGAGTTAATACGACAGGCAAATGATAAATCATTGAAATCTGAATACACACACAAAGTCGCATATAATCATTATTGTATTATTATAATATAATAATATACTTCTAATTAATAAATGATATGTTTTACAACAAGCTAGATGGTACACATGTCTCTAATTGTTTGTTTACCAATAATTGTTAAACAAACAATGAAAACAAATGCATACGGCCTATACCTGAATGTTAAGTTGGCATTTGAATAGATGAATTCATATTTTAGGGACTCTTAGGTGACGAATTTACGTACTGACGAAATGGTCATTTTGAACGAGTTGATGAAAATTGGTACTGACGAAAATAAAGCAATTTACAGTACACATTGAATTGTTTTGATTGCTCTTGTCACACTTTATTTCAATTGTGAACAGCATTGACAATGGGCTGTTTGTTTTCATTTACTAATAATTAAAATCAAAGTGATTCAATGATACGATCTACAAGGGCATAATACATGTATACACAGCCAGTTGTGCCTCATATGAAATTCATGTGAAATTTACATGAACTTTACATGAAAGTTCACATGAAATTTATGTGAAACGAGCATGAACATGAAATTTACATGAAATTTTTCACATGAAATTCTTGTGAAGATTTTTACATGGATGTTATGTGAATTTAGTTTCCTGTGAAGGTCACTTTGAAAAATTCATGTGAAATTCATGTGAAGGAAATTTATGTGAAATTCATGTGAAATATTTTTCACATAAATCTTATGTGAAATTTATATGAATTTTACATGAACTTTCATGTGAAATTTACATGATGCTCGTTTCATATGAATATCATGTGAGGCACAATTGGCTGTGTATTGCGATATGTATTTCGTATCACGATACGATATGAAACTAAGAAATATCGCAATATATTGATATATTGTTACATCCCTACTAGATATACAAATGTACATCTAACAGGCACAATCACATTGAATTTCATTGGCTAATATTCATTCTTATTAAATGTTTTTGTGAATTTCTATGTCACGGTGAAAGATAACACATTTTCAGGACACAAGATTACATAGTTTGTACATCATAAAATAATTTCTCTATCAAGACTACTTAGCCATCTTTCAATTTTCTCATACCTTCATTGACCAATTTTTTGCATCCAGTGTTTAACATCTTTTTCAAATCATGTTGACATGTATCTAATTTCTCTCAGCATGCATTATAAACAATGTTCTTAATACTCAATGATAATGACATAAATAGTAAAGTCTTAAAAATTATGATTATCTAGAACTTCAGCACAATTACCATCAAGCATATTGACATATCCTATTCAATAATACATGTATTTCTCATGTAAGAGACAGTAGTCTATCTATGAATTTTCAAAGTGTTTAAGTCACAGTAATTTTATGCCATAATGGTAGGTTTAAAAAAAATATTGATAAAAGGATCAATGATCAATGAGCCCGGCATATTTTACATATAAGCTATGCATAAAAAGTTTGAAGGCACACATCTCAACACTAAGTTAAGCAACATGACCCTTTATTTGAACTTGACCTGTATTTCTCAATGTAAAGCTATATCCAAGAAATGAATTGATTATCTGTAACAGTTTTCCTTTAAATGTCCGGAAACCACTGGTGGGATGGACGCACAAACGGACACACACGGACGGACATGTGCATCACTATAAACCCCCACCATTTTATGGCGGGGGTATAAAAATCACATACCTTCCCCTCATTGTCTGTAGCATGGAGATCAGCACCTCTCTTCAAGAACTGACAAACCTGTCTGTAATATCAAGGTATCCATTGTACAAATAAATATCAACTTTATTAAATAGAATCACGGAATATCTTTACCTAAATACATGTATACCATAATACAAGATAAAACTTCGTTTACATCATCAAGGCCAACATGCCAATCGTCATCCAAGCAACAGAAAAAACTGAGTATCACGGAAACTAACTGCTATAGATTACGAGATAATTCTAACACTGTTGAAATGGACAAAACGTCGACGAGATCTCCATTTGTACATTGGATACATTAAAGCTAACAATGAGAATTATCCAAAATACATATCTTCATTTATAGAATAAGTGTCTTAACATACATTTACTGTACATGTAATGCATGTTAGCATATAATGCAATTTTAATCAATATATCAGGGTTTTTTTATATCTTGGCTGCATTTTACTTTGAAAAAGATATTAACCAATGAAAAAGCAGTGACCTTGACATTGAAAACCAATAGCATTTTTTCCTCTTGTCATTATGATACATGATGGCAAAGTTCAAAGATCCAATATGGAAGATCGCAAGTACTTTTATCGAAGATTATACAAATGTTTTCGCACACTCTTTGATTATTCTCCATTGTCTTGACGTCATCAATATATTTGGGCAGAAATGTTGCCTAAGTTTTGAGCAATGGTTTAGGTAGGTGACTAAATACAATTCAGCAAGAATATGCTGCATGCGCTGTAGTTGCGATCTTGTGTATTTGAAAGACAAAAGGTATAAGTCACTGACAAGTTTTGTACATGTGTGAGGTAAGGCATTTACCTCGACCTTCAACAAAGTATAGAAAATTAACATAAAAGAATTAAGGCTATATATTTACAGACAGACGTACAGACAGACATAAAGACAGACTGAGTGTAGTACCATACTACTGTCATTAAAAGATAAGTTAAAGGATAGCTAACCCCACAGTTTAGTATCAATGTATTGCATTGTAATTCATAAATTCTCTTATGAATTATTGAATTTCCCACAATACTATACATATCACATGTATCAGTTTAACATACCCTGTATTTCCATTCATGGTAGCATGATGTAGTGGTGTCCTACCAAGTTTATCCGTCCTGTCTAACTTAGCACCATTAAGTAGCAAAAACTCACACGTGGCTAAAGAACCCTGAAGTGGAAATGATATACACATAAATAATAATCACAAGGAAACAAAATAATTTGATATAATAATGTTATTGATGCATGTATATTACAATAGGCTATATTAGGCTATATTGATAATTATATGATTAAACAATCTTATATACTTGTAAGCAAAAAAGTGCAAAATGTTAGCTACTTCTACATTGACCTAGGCTATAGATTATGGGAATTATGAAATTAGCATTAAACATATGTGCACTGGTAGTTAATGTCTACTTTTTATTGCATAGACTAATAACGGTTGTCCACCTAATAGACTCTTTGGCTTTGTATATACACACATGACTCTGAACGTACCTGAATAAGAATGATACGTGTACGTACACTACCCAGCATAAATAAGTACCTACTGTGGTAGAAAAACATGATAAATTTCATGAAAAACTCATCCCAATATTTTCTGTTCTGAGCTTTAAAGTACATTTTAAAGAATTTTAACATGTTGTTATACAAAAGGGGGAAAAATTGATAAGATTTTTGGAATTTTTCTGTGAAAAATTTATGTTTTTATGAAAAAATTGCAAAAATTTATAAAACAGAAATTTAGCAAAGGAAATTTACTTGAATTGATAGCAGTATGGATAATCTTCAGATTTTCGAAAATTTGGAATAAAAATCTTTCATTTTTGTTTTTTTAAACAAAAGGAAAATATTAGGTGGGTACTTATTAAAGGTGGGTAGTACACATGTAAAATAATTATTCTGTTAATTATGTTCATAATTATGAATTGCATTTCTTCTTACTGTAGGGCTACTCTTATCTTGTCAATTGAAAACTTTCCAAAAATTCTACATCATTCTTCAAATTTTAAAGGATTTCTGCAGAAGAGATTTCTGTTTTGTATAAAATAAATGATCATATATCACAGCCAATTGTGCCTCATATGAAATTCATGTGAAATTTACATGAACTTTACATGAAAGTTCACATGAAATTTATGTGAAACGAGCATGAACATGAAATTTACATGAGTATTTTCACATGAAATTCATGTGAAGATTTTTACATGGATGTTATGTGAATTCAGTTTCCTGTGAAGGTCACTTAGAAAAATTCATGTGAAATTCATGTGAAGGAAATTTATGTGAAATTCATGTGAAATATTTTTCACATAAATTTTATGTGAAATTTACATGAACTTTAACTGAACTTTCCTGTGAAATTTACATGATGCTCATTTCATATGAATTTCATGTGAGGCACAATTGGCTGTGTATAATGCTTCATGAAAGGGGATCTAATTCAAACTCTAGTTGATAAGTTTTACAGAAGATTATGAATAACATTTTCAATTTAAATGAATTGTTCTTCAAAGTTTTCAATAGTTCCCTGAATTTTCTTGAGTTGATAATATGAAATGAGTTTTAAAAAATCTCAATCTCTTTACAGTACAATTCTCTATATTACATAAAGTCATGCAAAGATTTCACAGAAACCAAAAATCTGCTGATTTGAAAACCTGTATTCCAATGCATACATGCAGTGTGCGATAGCAATATACTTGGAAGCAACTTGATAACAAAATAACGAAAAGAAAAAAGAAAAAAAAAACATCACTGCCGCGGTGACATCAGATATAGAATTGTAATGTTCAATGAAAACAGTATCAAGAATCTTTTGGGTGATAATCTTGACTAATATACATGTGCTTATTTTAAAATTGTAGATGAAGAAATATATGCAAATGAGAATTGTGGGAATGGTTTTTGAGATGGGGGGGGGGGGGTGATTGGGGGCTATACCAAGCCTAAATACAGAAAATTATAATTGTAACTTCAAAATGGTTCATTTAATGTAGGGTCAAATAAAGCTAAGCTGTATAGAAGAACTTGGCAAATACTCAGCATGTAAATCAGTGGCCCACCAACTTTTATTCTGTGATGTGCTTCACTTACTAATTTTTCTTTTTATCTTATCTAATTATTCATGAAATATTCTGTGCACGTTTAAGTTCACACATTCTTAAGAACATCTGCGTCAAGTTTAATTTACATATATTAAGGAGGCCGAGTACAATTTGAAAAAAAAAACTTTCTGCCCTGGCGATTTTGATAAAATTTAAGTCATCAATAAATTATGCTTTGAGGATTGTTTTATGAAAAAAGTTTGAAAATTTACCGTCTGGGATTTTCAGGGGATCATCTCAAATTTTTCGGTCGTTTCCCTATGGGGGTATATTGGATTTCTAGAAGAATTAAAGGTTTTTATCATTTTTTTCATATTTGTGCCCTGGCGATTTTTATTAAATTTAAATCAGCAATATGTCCAATAATACTCTTCAGATTTATCAAATAAAAATATCAAGTCACCGATTAGTTTTTTTCAGGGACCGTTTCAAAGTAACCGTAATAGGTATAATATTTGCATTATGGGATGAACTTGTCCTCATTATACCTCATACAGTGCCTTTTTCTTGAGCCTATATGATACATGTGATTGTAATAATAATGTTTGACATTATGACCCAATGTTGAAGGGGTTTTCTCTATTTTACATTTAATTAGGGACCGTCTCAAAGTATAAATTTTGACTTTTTTATCTGAATTATACGAAAAAGTCACATTCCAAGACCAGTTTTGGTACTTGAAAGTTTTCTGATATTAGATAACCCACAGTATATTTCTTACATTGTGCAATGATACTATTCAAATTAAGATAAATGTATTTCGGCATAAAAATATGGGGATTGTCTCAAAAGTCGTATCTGACAACCTGAAGTATTTGCTATTTAATACGAGATCTGTGTTCATAATTTATCTTTTGTGTCATTTACGTTAGAAATAATTTAGATCGTTTCATTTTCTTTATATTATATAAAAGTGTGGATAATTTCTAAATAATCATTAAATTCAAAAAAAAAAAAATATATAATATTTTTGAATTCCCATTTAAACTTCGACCTCTAGCCTCACTGACGAGACATTCTTTATCGAATTGAAAATATATAGTGCACTAAATTCATGTAAGGAAATTTCTCTCCGATATAAGATATGGAACACTTCTTTTTTACACAATTTTGAATTCTTGTGCTTCGTAAAGTTTCCATATTTGCCATCCCCTTCTTCCATATTCAATACAAGGTCAAAATTTTGATACCAATACGACAATAGAAAGGTCACAAGGAATGTACGTATGTACATGTGAAATATGCAAGCCCTATATTATTCGCCAGTCATAAAAATAGAAACAGCTCGTGTAAAGCTGCATTTACACTATGAAAGTTTTCTTGGTCAAAGTCCGTCAAAAAACTTGGTCAAAGTTTTCTTGGACAAAGTCGTCTGTTTACACTATCAAAGTTCTTTGGCGACTTGTACAAGAAAATAGCAATCCAAGGAATGCTTGTGTCGGCTGCGAAGCGGATTTTTTTATTGAAACTAGGTCAAATATCAAGGGCAAGGTCACTAGGTCAAAAATTATGGAATGTTTAGAACGGCCTTTTTATAAGGTGTACAAATGTGAAATATCAAAGCCCTATCACTTACCAATCAAAAGATATAGCGAATCTTATATTGTTTGAAAAGTAGGTCAAATATCTAGGTCAAGGTCACGAGATCAAAGTTTTCTTGGATCGTTTACACTATCAAAGTTTGCGTCAACAACTTTGACCAAGTTTTCTTGTACAAGAAAACTTTGACAGTGTAAACGGGGCTTAAAGTAAAAAAGTCCCGAAGAGTCCGAGGGCTTACCCCCCCTCCCCCAATGGATCCAATTGAAATGGAATTATCACCAAAGTTACTGGATGTTCGTGTGGTCACTTTCGATGTATATAAGATGCAATTTATATGCACCTTACACACCAAATCTGATCAAATGATTTTAGAATATATCTGTCTTAAGAAAAAAACCTTTCTTTCTTCGAGTTTCGTTAGATAAAGAAATATTTTGCAATAAATGAATTTTGCCCTCTATGACATATGTACAACAAAGGAATCGTCTCAGTTTTTGTAAAAAAAATCGAAACTTTTGAAGTTCAGCTAATCGCCTACCACAAAGCATCTGGAATATAAGTAATTACATGTAATTAATTAAGGCAATATTTGCCGTGAAAAGGAGGCAAGTGTCATAGAGCAAAATGGCACCTTTTCCTACTTGATTTTTTCTTATTCATAAAAATGTCGTACGAGAAGGCTAAGTTTAATTAGTATGTTGTGTACCCCCTCTGAGGTAAAATGATAGACCCGTGCCTGAATCCGATACGTCATAACCGAGTAGGACGGTTTCGCATCCGAGATTCATGAAGATTAACTTGGTTTGGAGTAGAAATTTATATGAAACAGACATGTTCAACAACACTCAAACAAAATTGTTCTTATAACTTTTATAATTTGGACTATGATCCTGTAACTGTCGCTCCCATTTGGAAATACTGGTAAGTTATCTTGTGCACGAAGGACTCAGTGAAGGGAGGATCTAGATTTTTTTCGCCGAAAAAAAGGAGAGTCCAGCCCGACAAGGGATGCATTTTGAAAAAAAAGAACCAGTAAAAACGAAAAAAAAAATCATCAGCTTCCTGTCCCTGACCCTTTCTATATTCTATATACGTAAATATACGATACGGACGTAAGACCCGGCTCTGATCTCCGGTTGCCCACTGTTTCTCGCTATCTTTTTTTCTTTTTTACTTCAACATGTTTACTGTGTTTTTTGTTTTTTTTTGTATCTGTTCACATCTTTTGTAAATATTGAATATAAGACTTAATGTTTTATGTAAATTCTAATATATGTGACATTGGCACACAGAAATGAATACAAGAACTGAATTATATATGGTTATTATATAAACTGATTATCATGATTATTGGCCAATCACTAATTCGGCGGATCCATAATAAGAAAATTGAAATATGACTGGCCTAACACTGATTGTTACAAAATGTAAGTTATAAGTTTTCGGAGTAGAGTGTAGACTATATTATTATACAAATATGGACTTGGTCGAGGTCATTATGTCATTATAATGACCCGATGATATTTGTAATATTGACCAAGGCCGAAAAAATACAGAGATGATATGATGAGTAGAATGAGGAATTTAAGAGTTTCTGATCCCAAAGAGTATTGGAAAATTCTGAACAAAAAGAATAATAGAGTGTGTAATGTTGGTGTTGAAGAATTTTTTAATTATTTTAAAAACGTTAATAATAGAAATGACATAGATGTGAATGATGATGATGACGTGTCTGCCTTTTATTCAAATAGTTCCACTGTGCTTGATGATATGATAAATGCTGAGGAAATACGGAAAGCTGTAAAACTTCTCAAAAATAATAAGTCACCTGGTGTAGACGATGTGATGAATGAGTACATTAAGTCTTCTTTAGATATTATGTTACCATTATATGAAAAACTATTTAACATCGTACTTCTTTAACTCATTGATACAGGTATATTGCCAGAAGCCTGGCTCATTGGTAATATATTACCTATATACAAAAATAAAGGTGAATTGTCGGATCCACAGAATTATAGGCCAATTACATTGTTGAGTTGTGTTGGAAAACTTTTTACTTCAATATTGTCGTGTAGACTTAATAGATATGTCGAAGAAAATGAAATAATGAATGAAAATCAAAGTGGCTTCAGGCAAAATTATTCAACAGTAGATAACATGTTTTCATTATATAGCTTAATTGAACTATGTAAAATGTCTAAAAAGAAACTCTATTGTGCCTTTATCGATTTTAAGTCTGCTTTTGACAGTGTATGGAGAATTGGATTATGGCAAAAATTGATCTCATATGGAATAACTGGAAAATGTTTGAATGTCATCATTAATATGTATAAAGAATGTAAATCACGAATATCAGTAAATAATGTATATTCTGATTATTTTGCATGTAAAAATGGGGTTAGACAAGGGGAAAACTTATCTCCCCTTCTTTTTGCATTATTTTTGAATGATTTAGAAGAATTCCTTTCACGAAATGACGTCACAGGTCTTCCTACTATATCTGAAGAAATTGAAAATGAATTGAACATTTTTCTTAAGATAATGTTGATTTTGTATGCTGGTGATACTGCTCTTTTTGCTGAAAACAAAGATGATTTGCAACAATTATTAGATGTTTTCCATAGATATTGTACTTTTTGGAAATTGGAGGTAAATATTAACAAAACGAAAATTGTTATATTTTCAAAAGGGAGAAGTCAGAATAATCTAGAATTCCGATATAATGATAATGTTTTAGAAATTGTAAAAGAATTTAAGTATCTTGGTATATACTTTTCAAGAACAGGTTCCTTTGTTAAGACAAAGAAATACTTAACTGATAGGGCAACAATTGCTATGTATGCTATTCTTAGAAAAGGTAAACTGTTTAATCTGTCAATTGAAGATCAGTTATTTTTGTTTGATAAAATAGTTGTGCCAATTTTATTGTACGGATCAGAACTATGGGGATTTGGCAACCTAGATAGTATTGAGCGTGTTCATTTAAAATTTTGCAAACTGTTCCTACATCTAAAACCTAGTACACCTAATATTATGATTTACGGAGAACTTGGAAGAACTCCCTTGTATTTACAAATAAAAAATCGTATCATTAGTTATTGGTCAAAGCTTGTATGCGGAAAACAAAGTAAATATTGTTCAATTTTTTACAGACTTTTATATAAAAAATATGTTAATGGTATAGAATGTGAATGGATGAAGAACCTGAAATCAATATTTGATAATTGTGGTTTCAGTTATATTTTTTATGAAGATGTTTCATTGCGCAATAGATTGTATATTTGTGATTTGATTAAACAAAATCTGAATGATCAGTTTGAACAAGAATGGAGGGATCTTTGTCAAAACTCATCAAAAGGAAAATCATACAGACTTTTTACGAATGATATTTTTGAAATCCAGAACTATATAACTTCAGAAATTTGTAATAATGAGATTAGAACTTTAGCACGATTCAGATGTACAAATCATAAGCTTCCGATAGAAATTGGTAGATGGATTAATTTAGATAGAGAAGCAAGAATGTGTAATTTATGTGAATCAGATATTGGCGATGAATTTCATTATGTTATGCAGTGTCCATTTTTAAATTTTGAAAGATCACTTTACTTACCCGAATATTTTATTTCTTACCCAAATATATTTAAATTTCATTCATTATTCTCAACAAAAGATACAGATGTTTTGAAAAAATTATGCTTGTTTATAAAGAAAGTTAACCAGAGAGTCACCCCTCCTGGTTAGGAAAATATTTCGTAAAATAATGTTAATATTACACGTATATTTATATCTTAATTATTTCATGCATGTTGTACTGTATATAAGTTTGTTTGTATTATTTTTGTAAAATTATCTCTATGTCATTTAGACTGAGATTAATAAAGAATAAAGAATAGTTATATTATATAAGGAATAGTTAGACTATATATGATTAAAATAATGATTCAAAACAATATATACACGTAATCTTTCATCAAGAATTCAACAATTAATTGCATTTTTTTGCGAAAAGTATATCTTAACTTTTGATATTTAACAAAATAACTAAAAAAATTTTTTTTCGAAAATACTGAAATCAGGACAAATACCACACCGAGTCATTATCTTCCGTCAGCGGTCATTATCGGAAAATAATGACTCGCGCGTCAGCCAATCAGAATCGACGTTACATCCTAGTTATATAATATTATAGAATATTCTGCAAATAAAATGAATGTATTTTAATAAGGGGAAGGAAAATTCGTATACATATTGATTGTATGATTCACGGTATGGACTGGAAAAAAAAAAAAATCGATAAAAAACAAATGTTTATTAATTTAGATATTATTTATTTATCTATTTCTTTATTTTTTTAAATATTAGTATTATTGTTTTTATTTCCGCTGATTATGAGAAGGACGGGGGGGGGGGGGGGGGGGGGGGGGGGGGGGCTGGAGCACGACGTCACATCCATGTGTATATCATTGAGGATTGTTGACTCCGCTGAGCTCATATGGAGGGGAGTATCCTTTTTCAAGTAGTGTTACGTCGTTTTTTTTTTTCCCGTAACTTATTCATTTCTTGAAGTCGCGTACGTTTTTGTTTGATTTTTCCTATGGATGCACGATTCGAATCTCTTGTTTACAATGTGTATTTATTTATTTATTTATTTAAATAAAAACACTTGGTTTCTTTTTGCCGTACGTTTCGGCCATGTTAGGCCTTCATCAGCGGACATTATTTATTTAATTATTCATTTATTTATGTTTTTCTCTCATTTTATTCTTTTATCTTTTATGTGATGCATTGTTGCTCAAACTTTGTTATTTTTCAAAGATCAGCGAGCACGAGACATGGTGGTTACAAGTATCTATGCTAAGACTTAGAGCTAAATGCAATTTGACGTAGGGGATCCCAAAGGTTTGTCTTTCTCTTCCCACAGTTATTGGTCAACTTTAAGAAATCGAACATATTAGATTTGTAGAAGTTGACGGTCAATACGATATTGTTCCGAGTTTCATCTGATCAATTCAATACTGCAATCTGAAGCAAGAAATAACATTTTCATGACCAGTAGAAAAGCACAAACATATACATCTCGAAAATGGTCACGACAACGCTGAATTTTCCTAAAGGTCAAGTAATTCATGAATGACCATGACGAGTATCGGATTTGTTTACATTATGCATTTCTTGTTTCGTTTTGTTTCTTCTTGTTTTTGTTTCTTTCTTTGTTTCTTTCTTGTTTTTGTTTTTTCTTAGTATACATTACAAAGTGAATGGTTAGATAGACTCGTATATATCGACAGTCAAGATTAAAGGATTCTGATTTTTGGCCATGTTCTGCATAACTAGGTCAAGCAACATAGGCGGTCCTGTTTGTTTTATTTTCTCATCCCGACCAAGACAATATGTAGCGGATTACTGGTTAAGGAGGGTCGGTGGAGTATAAAACTTGTGCATGTTAACTATAAAAAAAAAAGAAAATAAAGACGCTGAACATTATTATGTCAGGCAAGCTTGTATTATTCAATAGATGGCAACATTTATTGCTTGTCTAATTTGTGAAGAAGCATCATAAAAAAGCTGAACAGAAAAATGTGTGGTACGAATGCGGCTCGAACCCATACTTTTAACAAAGAGTACGCTAGCCGGGCGCGCTAACCACTACGCTATCGAGGCTATAGCATTAGAAGGTGGTTAAAAAGTAATTTGAAGTTTCTATATGTGAGTGGAGCGTCAGCGAAGCCCCTTTTTACTCACGTAGAAACTTCAAGTTACCTTCTAACTTATGCCTAGTATTCTACCAGCGAAAATCGGTTTCCTGAAGCGGGGTTTGGAAACTGGGCTTAAAAAAGACGATCAAGCATCTAAAAATAGCATTTACCGGAAATCGTCTGCTATGTCGTATTTACGAAATAATGATACCTGTACTCTATTTAACTTTTGGAATGTCATTTTTCTAATTTAAATTACACAGAATACGATTATGTTGGTTTTGTTCATGTTTTCTATTCATATGAGAGCTTATTTGAAACTACCGCGTTAACAACTAACTGAAATGGGGTCGATGCGCAAGAAGTGCGCAAAGCGCGATAACTCGAATTATACTCGGCCTCGTTAAATTCAAAATAATGCAGACTTGATCACTTGATAATAACTTTTCTAACCTTAAGATGGAACTTGATATTTGTGCAGTGTATGAAAATAGCAACTAGGATATAAAATACCAACTACAATTTTTAAGGAAAACATATTAAGTGTTGCCTGTTGTAAGTTACATCTAAATACTTTTGATAATTAGCACCGGTAAACTCTTTTTGTGACTCTTATCAGTAGAATGTATACATGTAATATCAGGAAATATTTGGCTTACGACAATTTATCTTGATAAAAAGAAATCTAAATGAAACCTTATTTCAAAAGTAAATTATTCCAGAGTTTGGAGAAAATAATAAAAAAGGAAATATTTGGCTTAGGACAATTTATCTTAATAAAAAGAAATCTAAATGAAGTCTTATTTCAAAAATAAATTATTCCAGAGTTTTGAGAAAAAAAAAGTTGAGTCGCTTTTAACACAATTTGTAACTAACTGCACTATTAATAAATTCAAAGGTTTTGCTTAATATTACAGTTTTATCTAATAAATAAAAGAAAGTATTTTGACTCATATTGACTGACAGACAATGTGATCCCTTTGTGTTGTCACAACACAAATGAAGGTTTTTGAGGCATGGATTCTAAGCAAGAGGAGGTTGCATATTTGGAATTTCTGTTTTGAAATGAGGATGGGAAATCTAGAAAAAAAAATCCAAGAACTAAACCCATCTTGACTTGCCTGTGGGTCAATTTTGGCCTGAAATCATAACTTATGTGTTACAATAAAGAAGCAAGTTCAAATTTAATCATCTAATAGAATTTACAATTTGAAGATCTGAAGGAAGTTATCTACATGTATATGCTAGATCTCATTCTTAATTTTTTGAATCTAGGATTTTTATTTTTGCAATCTACATTAAATTTTACGAATAAAAAAGTCTATTAAACCAAAATGACATTATTAATTAATCTATAAAACTTAAATTTGTTATTGCACTACAAATCAGAAAACTCAAATGTGCAGAACAAAATATTGTACAATAGGTAATAAACCAGAGAGCAAAACTGGCCGACTTACTGTTTCAACTGCCTTCATTAAAGGTGTTTTGCCATCTTCCTCTTCGTTGACCCAGTTAGCCTGGGCTTTGTTAGCCAGTGCCTCTAGCATGACGGGCAGATTACGTGCCTGGGCTGCCTTATATAGCAGCATGTTGGGGTCGAGTTTACTCATGTCTTCCCACGATGTCGTTGATTTTGAATCGTCTGCGTCTTCTGAGCTCGACTCTTCTGAACTTTCAAGATCTATGCCTGTAATATATATGTATATGTACAGGAGTGTACATGTATGTAAGGAAATGTAAGGATGTATCAAGTTCAAAGAGCATGTATTTGTCCAAAAGACGAATTCATCTTAACAGTTACTCTCGTACATCACTATATCTCATAAAATCTGACAAGGAAAGGAAAATATTTATTGCTTGGAACAAAGATATATATTTGAATTTGCTATGAGCATACAAACCAAATTTCATTGAATGCTATTTAAGATAGAAAATGCCCAAATTGGTCCAATTTTTGTGTGTAGGCTTAGCTTTATTTCAAGCAAGGAGAAGGTCACTAGGTCAAATACTAATATCCACAAACCTGACTTCTCAAATACACATAATATGGACACCCTATCACTTCATTGACAAACGGTACTTGCATTGGATTTAATTCAATATTTCAGACGGACAAAAACAAAAGATGCGCAAGATAAAAAAAATATACCATCCACTCTTGATCATTGATGCAAGGTCATTATCAATTTTTTACATTCTGTATGGCCTTGTTGTACCTACTCCGTGATATATCGGGCAGTTCCAAGTCCGTACCAAATATAAGTACATCGTTAGAGCTGGCTTCGAGCCCGCTGTCACTGTCCTTGTTACTGTTAGTGGACACAGAGAGGACGGCTGTAAGGAAAACAGAATAAATAATCATTACATTCCCCGGAAAAGTATTCAGCCGGGTTCACATGTAAATTATCCTTGATAGCCAGGAGCTGATGGTTCATGACAATGCATACAGAAGTACTTGACATAATGTGAGAAAAGTTCACAACATACTCTAATTAAACTAATGAACTAATGAGAAGACACACTGAGTAGTCCTGAAACTTTGGAATAGACAGCAATTTGATAGTATAGATGAATGAGTAGAAAGATGAGAGTCCTTAAATATTACTTTTTAAAGAATATGGTATTTTACCATTCGGTCTTTTCGAAATAGAGAGTTACTTCCCATTTGTGCAGGTATCTGACGTCAATGCATTGTGACGTCATCAAATTCTATGGAAACCAGCATGAAATTCAGGGAAATAGGGTTACATATATGACCTTTTCAAAGGAATTTAATGACGTCACAATGCTTTTACGTCAGGTACCTGCACAAATCGAACGTAGGACTGTAAAATCGAAAAGACGGAATTTTAGTCTTCAGTGTTTCTTACTCTGTTTCAGAATTAAATATTACCATTTCAGGACAAATGACATTTCAATGTCAATTGTATCTTATGAAGTTTTGAGAAAATATTACCGTACTTCCAATGTACAGAGGATTTTTGTTTTTGTTTGAACTTTAAAACTTTATATATACATGTACAGTATATAAGCTCAAAAATTTGCAGCTGTATTGATTTAAATTGAAATTCATCTTAAAAAATTTCATGTTTAAAATTTGATTTACGAGGAAATTTGATCTGAAAAGAAGTAAAAGAATTTGATAATAATTTAATCTTAGTTCATACATTTAGAAAGTCGGACATGTTAGATAATGTAAGATGGGAGACAAAATGCATCATACATAACATTGTATTACATGTATGTAAACTAGCATGTGCAGATCAAGGGGTGATGTTAGGGAATCTGGACCCCCTCCCCCCTCCCTGGATCTGCCCATGTACAGGAAATAATGTTTAGTACCTACATAATATCATACACAATGTACAATCATGCTGAAATAGAGTTTGATGGTTATACTAAGATATCAATTATTAATACATATAAGTCATAATGAACTACATCGTATGTTCATACATAATTGAATATCATAACATGATAGTTACATGTATTTGTCGATATAATCGGAATTTTGGATGATATAATTTGTGTTTGCAGCTTTTTACAGTCACGACTCCCTGAAATTAGATCCTATGTATCACAGTAATTTAATTGCTTTGTAGGGATTTGTGCATGAATGTTTTGGTAGTAGAATTTGTTCACGAGCCTAAAATCATCCATTTGTTCAGCATTTGCATTCACAAAACTGCAGCTTTATTCAAATGTGCAATCATAGCCACTTGCATTTCAAAATCTGAAGCATCTAGCAAAAATATTTTAATATTCAGGATTTCTTTCTACATGTATTACACTTTGTCAATGAGTAGAAATTAGTAGTCTCAATTCCATGAATACCCTTATTCTATATTAAATTCCTCTTTACTTCAAGGCATGCTGTAAATAATATCATTAAGTCGATCCATAAGATGAGATGCTCAAATATATCATATTTGAACTCCCCTATCCTCGTATTACCCATTTGAATGTGTTCTAAATGACAAAAAAAATTTTAGATCATAAAAAATTCAAAGCTAAATTGTACTATCAATCGGACACTTTTTTCAAAGAATTTGCATTGTACTTCAGAATGAGTACATTCCATTCCCCTTTCATAATGACTTCTCCTAACCCTTCAACTCTGAAGATAGTTTTCCATAAATTACACAAGAGTCTACTTCATTACCATATAATTTCAAAGTACCTCTATTCCATCTATTTCTTTGAGCCTACATATGTATTTAAAATCCTGATTTCCTAATGTTAATGTCAAAACATCCTTAGTAACTTGTATCTTTTCACTACGTTTTCTCGCAATGCAATGCGACCCAAAGCCACAAACAAAAGGACAAGTATATCATAGGTAGACAGACACTTTGTATATATTATAAAACACGTATACAATAATCAAATTTTGTATCTTGATATTATGCGATGTCTCTTTCTTTTCAGACACAAGATCACACTTGTGAGCATTTTGTGAGTTTTTCCTGACTTTGTGTGATTTGTCCAGGAACAGTTGCCAAAATTAAGAGGGATTGGGTTAATGTGAAATTGTGAGGGCTATAATAATTGGTTTGCCAATTTGTGGGTTTGTGCGATCTTGCAATCTGGAATTTCTTGCACTGCCAATTTGTGCGATCTTGCATTCTGGAATTTCTTGCATAAAATGAATCAAATTCAAACATTATTTTTACCTAAATCAATCTACTAATTACATTTTGCTTCATACAAGTAAATTTCTTCCAATCCAGGTTACTATAGAGTGTGTAGGTTTGGTACTGAACTTCATGATAAAGCGACATCTTGATACATTCTGAGAATATATTCATTTTTTTTTTTTTGCATTCAAGACTGATAAATTCATGATCCATCTGCTTATTATATTTTGCATTACAACGAGGAAATTCATTAATTAAGGATAATTATAAAAGCGAGTCTGTCTTCATTTGATACACTGTCCAAACTCAAGGAAAGATAACTACTGCTGGCTATGATGAGAGAATGGCTTACCTCCCCCTTGTTGAGCTTCTGTAAAAATTTGTGGTGACCATATAGAGAGCTAGTGCTTATACATCAACTACACAAGCAATACAATGACCATTCATTGATAAAACAAATGATAATGATGCAAATAAATGTAGAAAAAAGTTCTAACAAAAAACATTAGAAGAAATGCCTATTTTGTCAAATTCAATGAAAATTACATGTAAGTTAAATCTTTGAAGTTGGGATTTTTTAGAAATAATTTGTTGTGTTAAACTGAATGTATTTTAAAGAAGAATGGTTATTTTATTTCATATATTAATAGATAATTATATGTTAGCTCCTTACTTTTCCTTTTTTAATGAATGCTTAAATATTATTATGTTAAGCCAAATTAATGAAAAGCATAATTATTAAATCTGTTAAATGACAGAAATTAAAGATCTGAATAAACTGCACGGCACATTTGACATACATCTGAGCAATTTCAGAAGTGTGACCTTGACCTTTGTTTGGTGATAACTTGATTGGTTCCTGCTACTCAGAGAATTACTGAACAATAAACCTCATCTAGGTACTGGCTTTTTCCTCAAATTTACTAAGATTTTTGTTTTTCATTACATAATTTTTGTGACATTCTTGATATAAAATTTTGAAAAAAAAAATGTTTTCTAAGCTTAACTATAGAAATAAACATGAAAAGTTTAATCTTATATTTTCATCTTGAAATAGCATTTGCATGTATGCTTTCAGCTTTTCTATATTTCATGGCTTCTTAAATAACGCAATAAAGACTAATTTCTGAAATAATCATGACCAATCTAAAATTTTGAGAAAAATATGCAACAAAATAATAGTTTTCTATATAGAAATAATGTGTAATATAAGTATATGTGCTCACACCTGAATAAACAAAATACCAACTCATGCAGATAAAAAAATCTATAAAAGGAATGAAAATTGCGATCTACTTGAAATGGAAATAAATGTGATAAATTCAGATTCTTTCAAAACTATGTGCTTTTGACAATATGACAAAACATTAGGCTTTCATTTCATTGGTTCTTTCTTTTCTCAGGACGATTTTAAAATGTTCAAATAGCCAATCTTTTATTTTTGTCACATACGTGTATTATATTTCTTCTACTTCTTTGCCATAATTATTTTCTAGTCTGATATCTATGCAATCTACAATAAGTTGGGCACTGTAAACAGAAAACAGTTGAAAAGGATAATACCAAACATTCTCCTCAACACTAATTTTTCATTAACTTACTAACAAATTTTAACTTTTCAAATAATTCTTCCAAAACTCATTGGCTACAATACTTTTTTCTACAATAATTACGTACAAATGCTTTAGACTTATTAATAACAAAACTTATAAATTACGGGGATTTTTTATTATCAGTCTACCCACCTTCCATAATCCCGCTGGTAAGATCTGTCTCCGAGTCATTATGAGATTCATCACGGCTTCCCGATCGACTAATCACACGCTTTGTTTTCTTCCTTACGCTCCAGCCCTTGATTTTACTACCAGATGGCGCTTTGGGACCAGGTAAGCGAATGACAAATGCTTTGTCTACATATTTGGCACGTATGAAAGCTTCCCGCACAGATCTGTATCCAATTAAAATAAAAATGCAATGATCGCTGTGCGATATAAGTCCCCTACCGGCGGCATAAATTTATGACTTGCATCTCTGTTCATCAGTTCATCATCTGCAACAACAGCCAAGAAAAGTCTGGGAAACTGAATTCATGAAATTTGCTAAGTCCAAGGGCCATAACTCTTGTGAAAATAAGTCAATCTAAATTAAACTCAAATCTGCATCACATTATAATGTATTCACATACAAAAAATTAGTTCATTATCTGCAATAACAGGCATGAAAAAGTCCGGAAAACTGCAAATTTCATGAAATTTGCTAAGTCCAAGGGCCATAACTCTTGTAAAAATAGGCCAATGGAAACCAAACTCAGAGTTGTTCTGTATCACACTGAGATGTATTCATTTACCAAAAATCAGTGCATTATTTGCAATAGAACCGAAGAGAAGTCCGGAAAACTGAAATTTTCATAAAATTTGCTAAGTCCAAGGGCCATAACTTTTGTAATAATAGGTGAATCAAAAGCAAACTCAAACTTGATCTGTATCATATTGAGATATATCCACATACTAAAAATGTAATGATCGCTTTGCGATATAAGTCCCCTACCGGTGGCATAAATCTATGTCCTGCATCTCTGTTCATCAATTCATTATCTGCAACAACAGCCAAGAGAAGTCTGAGAAACTGAATTCACGAAATTTGCTAAGTCCAAGGGACATAACTCTAGTGAAAATTAGTCAATCTACATTAAACTTGAATTTGATCTGCATCACACTATAATGTATTTACATACAAAAAATCAGTTCATTATCTGCAATAAAAGGCATGAAGAAGATCAGAAAACTGAAAATTTCATGAAATTTGCTACATGTAAGTCCAAGGGCCATAACTTTTGTAAAAATAGGCCAATGGAAAACAAACTCAAACTGTATACCAAAAATCAGTGCATTATTTGCAATGGAACCAAAGAAAAGTCCAGAAACTGAAATTTTCATAAAATTTACTAAGTTCAAAGGCCATAGCTCTTGTAAAATTAGGTCAATCAAAATCAAACACAATCTTGATCTGTATCACATTGAGATATATCCACATACCAAAAATGAGTTTAATATATGCAACAACAGCGAAAAAAAGTCCGGAAAACTGAAATTTTCATAAAATTTGCTAAGTCCAAGGGCCATAACTCTTGTAAAATGAGGTCAATAAAAACCAAACTCAAACTTGATCTGTATCACATCGAGATAAATCCACATACCAAAAATGAGTTCAATATATGCAACAACAGCGAAAAAAAATCTGGAAAACTGAAATTTTCATAAAATTTGCTAAGTCCAAGGGCCATAACTCTTGTAAAATTAGGTCAATCAAGACCAAACTCAAACTTGATCTGTATCGCATCGAGATATATCCACATACCAAAAATGAGTTCAATATATGCAACAACAGCGAAAAAAAGTCTGGAAAACTGAAATTTTCATCAAATTTGCTAAGTCCAAGGGCCATAACTCTTGTAAAATTAGGTCAATCAAGACCAAACTCAAACTTGATCTGTATCACATCGAGATATATCCATATACCAAAAATGAGTTCAATATATGCAACAACAGTGAAAAAAAGTCTGGAAAACTGAAATTTTCATCAAATTTGCTAAGTCCAAGGGCCATAACTCTTGTAAAATTAGGTCAATCAAGACCAAACTCAAACTTGATCTGTATCACATTGAGATATATCCACATACCAAAAATCAGTTCAATATATGCAATAACAGCGAAAAAAAGTCCGGAAAACTGAAAATGGGACAGACGGACAGACGGACAGACGGACGGACGGACGGACAGACAGACAGACCGAGAGGAAACTAAGAGTCCCCTTCGGCGTTGCCGGTAGGGGACTAAAAATGAGTTCAATATGCAACAACAGCGGAAAAAAGTCCGGAAAACTGAAATTTTCATAAAATTTGCTAAGTCCAAGGGCCATTAACTCTTGTAAAATTAGGTCAATCAAAAGCAAACTCAAACTTGATCTGTATCACATTGAGATATATCCACATACCAAAAATGAGTTCAATATATGCAACAACAGCGGAAAAAAGTCTGGAAAACTGAAATTTTCATAAAATTTGCTAAGTCCAAGGGCCATAACTCTTGTAAAATTTGGTCAATCAAAAGCAAACTCAAACTTGATCTGTATCACATTGAGATATATCCACATACCAAAAATGAGTTCAATATATGCAACAACAGCGGAAAAAAGTCCGGAAAACTGAAATTTTCATAAAATTTGCTAAGTCCAAGGGCCATAACTCTTGTAAAATTAGGTCAATCAAAAGCAAACTCAAACTTGATCTGTATCACATTGAGATATATCCACATACCAAAAATGAGTTCAATATATGCAACAACAGCGGAAAAAAGTCCGGAAAACTGAAATTTTCATAAAATTTGCTAAGTCCAAGGGCCATAACTCTTGTAAAATTTGGTCAATCAAAAGCAAACTCAAACTTGATCTGTATCACATTGAGATATATCCACATACCAAAAATGAGTTCAATATATGCAACAACAGCGGAAAAAAGTCCGGAAAACTGAAATTTTCATAAAATTTGCTAAGTCCAAGGGCCATAACTCTTGTAAAATTAGGTCAATCAAAAGCAAACTCAAACTTGATCTGTATCACATTGAGATATATCCACATACCAAAAATGAGTTCAATATATGCAACAACAGCGAAAAAAAAGTCCGGAAAACTGAAATTTTCATAAAATTTGCTAAGTCCAAGGGCCATAACTCTTGTAAAATTAGGTCAATCAAAAGCAAACTCAAACTTGATCTGTGTCACATTGAGATATATCCACATACCAAAAATGAGTTCAATATATGCAACAACAGCGAAAAAAAGTCCGGAAAACTGAAAATGGGACAGACGGACAGACGGACAGACAGACAGACAGACGGACGGACAGACAGACAGACCGAGAGGAAACTAAGAGTCCCCTTCGGCGTTGCTGGTAGGGGACTAAAAAAACATATTTACTTTGTTTTTCTTTATTTGCACCATGAATAATATTTTTTCATACAATGTCTTTGTTTCAGAATATTCATACTTCACACTTAACTTGTATCCCTTATACATGTACATGTATATGGGTACGATATAACCCTATTCATTAAGTAACTAAAGTATGTAAATTAAGCAGCCGTATGGACCATTCTGAATTGGAAAGCCGATTTATTTCGCCATTGTCTTTCAGTAAATTGAATTTTTTTTTCTGTACCATCATCATGGTAAAATATGAAATGCTACCCTATTATGTTCCTCTGACAAAAAATCTTCAAGAAATGGTCAACTTACAATTGGATTGTGTCTATACATGATTACAAAGCTAAATAATAAAGATTTGACCTTTTACTCTCAGCGTCAGGTTTTGGAGCGATGTTGTCATCTAGATTTGCCTCGTAGATTCTGTTGACACCATCGTTACCAAGCTCTGCCATGACCTTGAGTAACTCTGGTTCCCATGCATCCAGTGTTATAGATCTCACCTTGGACATGTGCACTCCAAAACTCCTAAAATATTTAAATAAAATGTTATTATACATGACTTTGCACTTATCTTAGCTTGAATGCTCTCAGGACTAGTATGGAATGGACATATACCATACAAGTACCAGAGATCTACCAGAAGAGTAACGGACTTTACCGCACCAGTACCGGAGAAGCAACAAATAAAAGAGAAATGCAATAAAAGGACTGAACGAAATGAAAGACGAATGAACATCTGATTCTTATCTATTGGCCTCTGGTAGGTTCCATTACATCTCTGTTTTATCCATTTTACGTCTAGTAGATGTCTGTTTGTGACTTGAGTCTACTGATCATTGACGGACAACTAACAAATATCAACAGACACCTAACAGATATCACAGACACCTAACAGATATCAACAGACACCTAACAGATATCAACTGACACCTAACAGATATCAACGGACACCTAACAGATATCAACTGACACCTAACATATATCAACTGACACCTAACATATATCAACGGACACCTAACAGATATCAACGGACACCTAACAGATATCAACTGACACCTAACAGATATCAACGGACACCTAACAGATATCAACAGACACCTAACATATATCAACGGACACCTAACAGATATCAACGGACACCTAACAGATATCAACGGACACCTAACAGATATCAACGGACACCTAACAGATATCAACAGACACCTAACAGATATCAACGGACACCTAACAGATATCAACGGACACCTAACAGATATCAACAGACACCTAACAGATATCAATGGACACCTAACAGATATCAACGGACACCAAACAGATATCAACGGACACCTAACAGATATCAACAGACACCTAACAGATATCAACGGACACCTAACAGATATCAACGGACACCTAACAGATATCAACGGACACCTAACATATATCAACGGACACCTAACAGATATCAATGGACACCTTACAGATATCAACGGACACCTAACAGATATCAACAGACACCTAACAGATATCAACATACACCTAACAGATATCAACATACACCTAACATATATCAACGGACACCTAACATATATCAACGGACACCTAACAGATATCAACGGACACCTAACAGATATCAACGGACACCTAACATATATCAACGGACACCTAACAGATATCAACGGACACCTAACAGATATCAACAGACACCTAACAGATATCAATGGACACCTAACAGATATCAACAGACACCTAACAGATATCAACGGACACCTAACAGATATCAACAGACACCTAACAGATATCAACGGGCACCTAACAGATATCAATGGACACCTAACAGATATCAATGGACACCTAACAGATATCAATGGACACCTAACAGATATCAACAGACACCTAACAGATATCAATGGACACCTAACAGATATCAACAGACACCTAATAGATATCAACGGACACCTAACAGATATCAACAGACACCTAACAGATATCAACGGACAACTTAAAGATATCAATGGACACCTAACAGATATCAACGGACACCTAACAGATATCAACGGACACGTGCACCTAATGGATATCAACAGACACCTAACAGATAGCTACCAGAAATATAACGGCCTAGTATCGGGACAAAATGGTTAACAGACACATAACACACAAATACCAGACAGGTAACAAATACAATGGATGAGTAAGGGACGACTCATAGATGAGAATCGGATGAGAACAGAGACCAAGGGATAGAAAATTTTGTTATTTGTTACATGTCCATTCCCCTTATCCTGCTAGCATGGCTAGGTGTGACAGAGGCATTCAATTTGACAGAAAATTCAACAATAATTGTCGACTGTATTAAAACTGTACTTTTTTTTCGCAATATATCTAATTTATCAGTTTTAGGCATCATTCCCCATTTTTGATGGTAAGTTTGAAAACAGCTAACAAGTACAGACATACCTGTGAATACCTGAACACTCTATACATAGTGTGATACCCAGATTGATGGACGCCCACCGAGGGTCACTCGATCCACAATCACAGCAGTGGTCATTACCAGGGATAGCCAGTAACTGACCCATTCGGCTGAAGAATAAAATTATCAGCAAATTATTCATTTATTCATCATAAGACGAGTAAGTTAACTTTTTTCATTCTAAGCTAAAATACATCTTTATTAATTCTCAAAGAACATCAAAATTTACTTTCACATGATAATTTGCCAACAACAGAGAACATAAAATCTCAGACTTATAAGTTCTTATTCACCAACATATTTCATTAATTTCTGATCATTGTAATACTACCTACATTTGTGCCTTGCTGGGTTGCTTTGTTTGGTTTGGTGTGGATGTATTATTGGGACTTTCAGGACTTTGTGGCTCTGTGCAGGAAACGGGGGCATTGTCATCCTGTACATAAAGATGAATATATTAATATATCTAATATGAAAGAAATGTTTAATAAGCACAATCATGTAAAACAAAAGCCGCCCTTGCTGCAACTGTTACGCGCACGATGCAGTTTTCCCTCAATTTTTGGTGTTGATACCTCGATCAACCAAAAAAATATTACAATGATTCCTTATATCTCCAGAATGTCTAATGCGTTCTTAATGATCATCCATTTCTTCCAAATTTCTATGTGTCCCCGTAATCTAGTTTTAATTCAAATTTTGATACAGTATTACACAAAGACTGAATTCAAACACCCACACATACTGACATAATTATGTATATCTGTCTGCAAATACTAGTCTAAGACCATTTTTTTCTGTTTTGCTGACAAAATGCAAATTCGACAGAAATAAGACAGAGAAAAAAATTCTGTGACAGTTGAATGGTTGTAAAAAGGGTAATGATGACAATAAATGCAGTATTAAATGAATGTTACAACATTATCATGACAAAATACAAAATAAGTTTAGAATAGTTTTATTCTTTTCAATGACATATCTTTCATGTTCCATGGCTTTTTATCTAATTTGCTTTAGCCGCCCAAGTAATAAATTTGATTATTGACTGGGGAGAGGGATCAGGTACTAATCTAGAGTGGCACAGGGGGAAGGGAGGTGTAAGAAACCCCAAATCTTGTTCTCTTAATACCATTGATGCTTTACTTATACATGTAGTGAAATTTTGTTTCAGTCAACAACTGAACGCAGTGGTTAATTTAAATTCAGCATCAGGCAAATTGAAAACAGCAGGCCCCCCCTAACACACTATTAGAATTTCTGGACCCAAGCCTGTTACCTACATGCAGTAAAATATGTAAATGAAAACCTAAAATTTACATCAAAGTTCTAATTTCATTACAAGTAAATTCAATATCCTGTGCAAAATATGAGAAGTACAACTAAGAAATTATGCTCTCCTCACTGATTTGAGTCAGCAATTCTAAAAACGACAATTTTATCTAAATCGTAGCAATGAAATGTGACACTTTAATATGTCAACAACACGATGCTTCGGCATTAGGGTGATATGCTTGGCCTTCAATTCATATCATTTTCTGCAATTATTTGCCGTAGGGGACCTTTAAAACAGCTTTAATCTGACAACTGCAATACGAGTGAAATTCAGCATTCAGTTTCTTCACTATAATCTTTGGAATCGTCTTGCATAATTTTTTTGTTCTTTTTTATGTTTTATACACCTAGCATGTTAATCATGACCAGATCCAGTGCTTTGGGTTTAAAGCAAGGACGAAATAAATTTAGACAAAAAATTAGGAGAAACAATCTGAAGTTTATCCCACTCAAACTTTGACTTTGAGCCTTAATGTGACCTTGACCTAGGGTGTCTAATCTTAGCATTAAAACCTTTACTGCCAGTCTCAAGCCACACATTTCTATACATGTCATTACAGTATTAGGCCATATCAGTATGACAATCAGACAGACTGACAGACAGTCCATGTGTCAGTTTGCTCTGTTTCTTTTCAATGATATACATTTACATAATGCATGCCGTGAAGACAAAACAAGTATTTAAGATTTACATCTGAAGTAGATAATATTTCCTATATTTGTATAATGAGCCAATTATGTCATAAGTTATATTGTCAATCAAACAAAATATTTTAGAACAATGATAATATTAACATATAAGATTGTATGAAATTCAATGTACTTGCTAGTATACTATGAAGTCACTATAAACTTGAATGTGTATCACAAGATTTAGAGTACGAAGCTACAATTATTATGATAATAACGGTAATTTACTTGACACTAAATACCGACTGTTTTACTCAGATTGTCTCAATGACAAGTCAAGTGTCATACTTAACTATAATATGCAGAGTTATAGTAATGTCAAACTACTTGTTCAAGAGTAAAAAAAAAATAAAGCTGTTGTCTGTCTGCTAAAACTATCTCAAATAAAATAGTCAGCCCTTTATATGCATACTTCATAATTAGGAGGCAAAATCTGTTGCTGAATGAAGATTCTGTCAGAAATCCATTCTTCCAGTAATAGTTGAGAAACCTTTTTAAAAATACTTTAATTTCTAAACCAAGTTTTTATGATGTTTAAGCACCATAAATAACGTTAATTTTCTTTTTTGCAAAAGTTGATCATTATAAGGTCATATTTCATCGTGCTGTCAAACTACATAATTGTATTTCATTTATTGATGTTCAGAACAATTATTTCAGGACTCATAACCTTGATTGTCATAAAATAGAGTTCGAAATCTTCAAACATAGGGTAATCAAAGATTACATAGCTCGCCTATACAGGTTTTTGTCAGAAACCAGGTTTAAGTTTTTGAAAAGCAGGTCAAAGTCCAAGGTCAAGGTCACTAGGTCAAAGGTCATGGTCTCAAACGAAAGGTCTCGTCACAAGGTATCTACATGTGAAATATCAAAGCCCTACCCCTTATAGTTCAAGAGATATAGCCCAGGTTAAAGTTTTGTCTGCGGACGATGACGCCGACGCCGACGGTATGGCATTAGCTCTCCGGACTTTTTTGTCCCGGCGAGCTAAAAATAACATTGAGCAATACAGAACATGAATTTCAGACTCATTATAATTACGTAACCATGGTAACTTACAATGGAATTCTGCCTGTTCTCAGCATCTCTATAAGCATGGGATATGGTCACCTGTATGTTGTTTAACCATAGCTGTAGGTCAAGGTCAGATTGACTTACTTCAATCTTCTGTAACCATGGTAACTTAGTATAGAATTCTGCCTGTTCTCAGCATCTCTATAAGTGTGGGATATGGCCACCTGTATGTTGTTTAACCATAGCTGTAGGTCAAGGTCAGATTGACTTACTTTAATCTTCTGTAACCATGGTAACTTACTATAGAATTCTGCCTGTTCTCAGCATCTCTATAAGTGTGGGATATGGCCACCTGTATGTTGTTTAACCATAGCTGTAGGTCAAGGTCAGATTGACTTATTTTAATATTCTGTAACCATGGTAACTCACTATAGAATTCTGCCTGTTCTCAGCATCTCTATAAGTGTGGGATATGGCCACCTGTATGTTGTTTAACCATAGCTGTAGGTCAAGGTCACAATGACTTACTTCAATATTCTGTAACCATGGTAACTTACTATAGAATTCTGTCTGTTCTCAGTATCTCTATAAGCGTGGGATATGGCCACCTGTATGTTGTTTAACCATAGCTGTAGGTCAAGGTCAGATTGACTTATTTTAATATTCTGTAACCATGGTAACTCACTATAGAATTCTGCCTGTTCTCAGCATCTCTATAAGTGTGGGATATGGCCACCTGTATGTTGTTTAACCATAGCTGTAGGTCAAGGTCAGATTGACTTATTTTAATATTCTGTAACCATGGTAACTCACTTTAGAATTCTGCCTGTTCTCAGCATCTCTATAAGTGTGGGATATGGCCACCTGTATGTTGTTTAACCATAGCTGTAGGTCAAGGTCACAATGACTTACTTTAATATTCTGTAACCATGGTAACTTACTATAGAATTCTGTCTGTTCTCAGCATCTCTATAAGCGTGGGATATGGCCACCTGTATGTTGTTTAACCATAGCTGTAGGTCAAGGTCAGATTCTGCCTGTAACATGTGACTCCTGAAAGGTCAAGGAGAAAATGTTTCAAAAGAAGGACATTGGTCATGTATGAATTAATTAAGTATTTTTCATTCTTTCAATTCGCCTTTTCGAAAAAATTGTTGTGCTCAATATTTTGACCATTTAACTATCATACTCATGTTTTTCATACATTTAAGAGTTTTACTCTACATAACTTAAATATGATAAAATCTATTATCTACCTCAATTCCTGCCTCAAGGATAATACTTATCTTTAACAACTTTCCTGGTTCTTAGTTGAGGACAATTACATATATCATGTATATATACTCTTCAAAAGAAGAAACGCATATAACAATATTACAATGTATTATTATTCTTCAATATGCACAAGCTATTGATTATGTGACCTTATTTGTTTACATTACTGATGGTATAGAGATAGGACAAGCAGTTTAGGGCTTAATTACGATTTTTTGATTATCATAAAATCTCTTTTTAGGTAAAAACATGAAATTTTGAATTTTCGATTTTTTATGTTTTTATGCATTTTACATGTTTATGAGGAATTTGAATTTTGCCCAAGTCAAAGTTCATTGATGCCCATAAAAAAAATTGGACTTTATTTTCTTCGGGTCACTTCCGCTTTAATGCAATGCATGCTTACTATGTCCGATGCAATGCGTTTGAACATTGCGACGTGATCGAATGACTCCCATATGTGAGTAATACTCAGTAAAGTTCAAGGATCAAAAAGTCAAATTTAGAAGATTTTTCTCCTTATGAAACAAATTTCTCTCGATAAAACTGATTCGCAAATTCAAGGAATGCGACGAACTCTGGATGACGTCCTAGAATAAAACTTCATTATGCGTAGTAATGCTGCCAAATGTTATGAGATTATCGCTGTTAAGTATGGTGTATCCGTTGGTTAATCGAATCAAAACATTTTCAAATGATATGGAAAACAAGCGCATACGGATCTCCGAAAAATACACAATTTGGCCTCTAAAAGAACATTGAGGGCATATTGTTTTTGTGTCATTTTAACTAACATTTTAAAACATTAAAGAAGTTCTCGTTGAAAGCTTAGGGTCTGAAAATACCATTTTGTACATTTGGTTTGATTTTGTCTATTAAAATGATAAATGTGATTATTTTATAAGTGCACTAAGGATAAAATGAACAAATACTATGCGTTTCTTTTTTTGATGAGTATATTACTAGCATTGGGCTTTGCAAGGCATGATGTGCAGTCAGCTTAAGTCTTTTACTAGCATTGGGCTTTGCTAGGCATGATGTGCAGTCAACTTAAGTCTTTTACTAGCATTGGGCTTTGCTAGGCATGATGAGCAGTCAGCTTAAGTCTTTTACAAGCATTGTGCTCTGTTAATTATGATGAGCAGTCAGCTTAAGTCTTTTACAATCATTGTGCTCTGTTAATTATGATGAGCAGTCAGCTTAAGTCTTTTACAAGCATTGTGCTCCGTTAATTATGATGAGCAGTCAGCTTAAGTCTTTTACTAGCATTGTGCTCTGTTAATTATGATGAGCAGTCAGCTTAAGTCTTCTACTAGCATTGGGCTTTGCTAGGCATGATGTGCAGTCAGCTTAAGTCTTTTACTAGCATTGGGCTTTGCTAGGCATGATGAGCAGTCAGCTTAAGTCTTTTACTAGCATTGGGCTTTGCTAGGCATGATGAGCAGTCAGCTTAAGTCTTTTACAAGCATTGTGCTTTGTTAATTATGATGTGCAGTCAGCTTAAGTCTTTTACTAGCATTGGGCTTTGCTAGGCATGATGAGCAGTCAGCTTAAGTCTTCTACTAGCATTGGGCTTTGCTAGGCATGATGTGCAGTCAACTTAAGTCTTTTACTAGCATTGGGCTTTGCTAGGCATGATGAGCAGTCAACTTAAGTCTTTTACAAGCATTGGGCTTTGCTAGGCATGATGAGCAGTCAACTTAAGTCTTTTACTAGCATTGGGCTTTGCTAGGCATGATGAGCAGTCAGCTTAAGTCTTTTACAAGCATTGTGCTTTGTTAATTATGATGTGCAGTCAGCTTAAGTCTTTTACTAGCATTGGGCTTTGCTAGACATGATGTGCAGTCAGCTTAAGTCTTTTACTAGCATTGGGCTTTGCTAGGCATGATGTGCAGTCAGCTTAAGTCTTTTACTAGCATTGGGCTTTGCTAGGCATGATGAGCAGTCAACTTAAGTCTTTTACTAGCATTGGGCTTTGCTAGGCATGATGTGCAGTCAGCTTAAGTCTTTTACTAGCATTGGGCTTTGCTAGGCATGATGTGCAGTCAGCTTAAGTCTTTTACTAGCATTGGGCTTTGCTAGGCATGATGTGCAGTCAACTTAAGTCTTTTACTAGCATTGGGCTTTGCTAGGCATGATGAGCAGTCAGCTTAAGTCTTTTACTAGCATTGGGCTTTGTTAATTATGATGTTCAGTCAGCTTAAGTCTTTTACAAGCATTGTGCTCTGTTAATTATGATGTGCAGTCAGCTTGAGTCTTTTACAAGCATTGTGCTCTGTTAATTATGATGTGCAGTCAGCTTGAGTCTTTTACAAGCATTGTGCTCTGTTAATTATGATGTGCAGTCAGCTTAAGTCTTTTACAAGCATTGAGCTCTGTTAATTATGATGTGCAGTCAGCTTAAGTCTTTTACAAGCATTGTGCTCTGTTAATTATGATGTGCAGTCAGCTTAAGTCTTTTACAAGCATTGTGCTCTGTTAATTATGATGTGCAGTCAGCTAAGTCTTTACAAGCATTGTGCTCTGTAATTATGATGTGCAGTCAACTTAAGTCTTTTACTAGCATTGTGCTCTGTTAATTATGATGTGCAGTCAACTTAAGTCTTTTACTAGCATTGTGCTCTGTTAATTATGATGTGCAGTCAGCTTAAGTCTTTTACAAGCATTGTGCTCTGTTAATTATGATGTGCAGTCAGCTTAAGTCTTTTACAAGCATTGTGCTCTGTTAATTATGATGTGCAGTCAGCTTAAGTCTTTTACTAGCATTGTGCTCTGTTAATTATGATGTGCAGTCAGCTTAAGTCTTTTACAAGCATTGTGCTTTGTTAATTATGATAAGCAGTCAGCTTAAGTCTTTTACAAGCATTGTTCTCTGTTAATTATGATGTGCAGTCAGCTTAAGTCTTTTACTAGCATTGTGCTCTGTTAATTATGATGTGCAGTCAGCTTAAGTCTTTTACTAGCATTGTGCTCTGTTAATTATGATGTGCAGTCAGCTTAAGTCTTTAACAAGCATTGTGCTTTGTTAATTATGATGTGCAGTCAGCTTAAGTCTTTTACTAGCATTGTGCTCTGTTAATTATGATGTGCAGTCAGCTTAAGTCTTTTACTAGCATTGTGCTCTGTTAATTATGATGTGCAGTCAGCTTAAGTCTGTCAACACCTTTGTTACTGTGATGCTCGAAATAAGGATGATGTGACTCTTACAAATTCACACGATAGTATGATAAACCAGTTAAAGACTGTTCCCTTGTGATGTTATTCTTTTATTTTTCCAAAAAAAGAGCTACATTGTATTAATAATTCCCTCATGCTACACCTTCCTGAAATATCTCAATTTCATGGACAATAAAAGAACTACGCACATCCCTACAAAACCAGACAATAAATGTATACTGACTTCATATTTGCTCGACAAATGCAACGGACGACAAAGTAGAAATCTTTCATATTTTCTTGATACCAGCTGATATAAACCTAAGTAAGCTGGAACATGTAAGTTATCACTGCACATGTGTTCAGGAAATACCAAGCACATACTAACGATGGATAATAAATATTACATCATTAATATGCTGTAATTACGTATAAAACTTTATCAGTCTACAGAGCTAATGGGTGTTAAATACTTGCACTCCATGACAGGGCTTTCAGGGTCATGGATGCTGTAAATTTTGAATATTTTGCACTCCTTGCACTTTTTGGATGTAAATTTTCCTCACATTTTCAAGCTAGATTATTTGAATGGGAAAATCATGGTGATTGTTCTCTTGAATTTTTCCTAGTTTTCAAGTAAAAAATATACTGGGGAAAAATAGTAATTATAGCATGTATAAACGATCCAATCCAAATTAATACAAAATATTTCTCCTATTTAGTAGATATAGGTACAAATATGAATACTTCGTGCATTTCTACTTATGAAATGTAATATTTCATCTCCATTTAAAAGTAACTTCAAAATCTTGAATCCAAGGCAGCAGTTCTGTAAAATTTTATTCAAATCCATGAAGAGGATTAAAAAAGTTGTAGACATGACAAGTTTTTAACATTTTCTGTCCACTTTTATCTTACATTGTTCAAGGTCATGACATACTTTTGGGTCCAAGGCAACAATTGTGAGAAATATGATTCAAATTCA